>OZ020294.1:6059230-6660033 GCA_963971205.1 Aethes cnicana
CCACTCCGAGGCTTACATCAGGTACCTCCACCGTCGCCGGCGCCGGCGAGCTCAGCGCCGCCCCGCCCGCGCGGCCCGGCCTCGACCCGCTGTTCGTGGCGGCGCCGCCCAAGGCGCAGCGGGTCGCCCACTCCGAGGCTTACATCAGGTACCTCCACCGTCGCCGGCGCCGGCGAGCTCAGCGCCGCCCCGCCCGCAAAGTATCGAGTAGCCTCACAGCGAGGGGGTTCCGGTGGCAGTACAAGCGTGCAGCGTGAGAAAGCTATCGTTCAATTTCTTCTGATACTGTTGGCACGTTAAATATTCACGGATCTCTTCATTTCTTGTAACCAAACTGCATTTGCTATTTGACTTACTATGGCACAAACAGAATATGTTGCTGGCTTCACTCCAAATTCGAATCCCGTATGTTCAGATTGGTTTGAGATGTCATTTCGTGTAAAAATTAAAAAGTACCATTCGGCATTTCATGTAAATTTTTTGAATTTGTGATAGGTATATCAGTCAGAAGACCGATTTGATGATAATTAAAATAAAGCCACATTACCAATTTCAGAATCCGATCTCAGTAGGTAAAAGAGATGCTAAATTACTAGAAAAAAAAGATCCAATGAAACCAAAACATGCACTCTCTTTACAGATACATCGAAGGCCTTCACTCGGAACAAAAGTATATCACTCCGTGGGAGAAATCTCTGACTCCAATGCCCATCAACCCGGACCCATCTCACTTCAACATGCACAAACTGCCCGCCCACTGGATGACCGAAGAGGCAGTCAACGGCTACCTGGCCCAGGATAAAACCCTCTCGGAGACAGATATCCAGAAGATGGACCCGAGCGCTAAGATTCTCAAAGGCCTCTGTGCGCTTCGAGACTTCATGATGAAAGACGCTCTGTGTCTATACAAAAATCTTTGAATACAGCCCGAGAGCGCAATTGTGCAATGCAATTAAGGCAGTTTGTGACGGCATAATACGATTAAGTGAAGTTTTTAAAGAGATCTTTTAATTTAGCATTATCTTACTTAAGTTGATCGTGTTTTGATTTTTATGACATACTAATCGAATAAATATTAATTCATATTTCTGTCTTTTTTTATTTACTTAGAAAGTCAGTTAAGGTAGAGTCGTTTTTTGCCCTAAGGATACTAAAAAAGTCCTAGTTAAATGACAAGACGTTGTTAAAGCTAATAGTGTATTAATATTAAAAATATAAATATAGTTATACAAGTAATGTAATGGCATACACGTCACTCCAAAAGTTACTCTTAAACTCCACTCTCCACTTCTTCCTTTATGAGTCTGACCAGATGGTTGAATTTCTTGCCTTCGAATATGAGAACCTGGAACAATGAATAAGCTTGTTTAATTATTTACTAAAACGCACACGACTTCATTGATGATGATTGTAAATGAAACATGCATATTTTATCAACTTATTTATTGAATAAGTAACTTTTAAAGTAATTTAAATTTTTTATGCGCACGATCTACTGCATAGTTAAATAGAAACGAGAAAGTTGCCAGGTGGCAGAAAACTAAACTAACACTTTAGTGTCGCCACTATGAAAATCTTAAATGTGGTAGAAAATTACTGGGAAAAATTATTACGTTTGGTTTGTATCAAACAATGATGATGATGATGATGACACGGCTTCGATAAAAATGCAAAAGAAGCGACAGTTTAAGAAGAAAATGAAACTGATGGCAGTGATGCGTCAAGTAAGTTCGTAAACGGCAGTTCAATAACTGGCCTTTCAACTAAGGAGAAACAGCTTAACTCAACCCGAACAGGGCAGAACTAGTTGACTCTATCATCAGGTGACAAAGGCTTACCTTCCGGCCAGGAGTCATGGCTCCACCCTCGTACTCCCACTGAGAGAAATCAACCTGTTCTGACACGTCCACGTCAAAGCTCGCTAGAGCTTCGTCCACCAATGGCTTCTCTTCTTGGTTAGCGAACAGCAGCTCGGTCGCTTCTAGAAAAAAAAGACACATGATTAAGTCCCGATATTCATGGAGATAATAATAGGCTTTATTGCTCAAAATTAAATAGTTACAAGTTATTTTCAAAGTGGCCTATCTAAAATAGTTAATAATTTGAACTAAATGTTTGAGTAAATCAGAAGATTTAATTACACATTTTCCTTTTTTTTATTTGTATGAAAGGTAAAGATCATGCTTTTAGTCTACTGTTATTAAAATGTGTACTGACCACCAGTGTTGTAAGTTTTGCATATCCACACTAAATACTGGAATGTGTAGGGCATGTTCTTCTTGATGGCTTTCTCTAACTCAGCCTGCAGAGAAGAGAACAGTGGCACACTGATGGCGGCCGGAATGTTCAGGATCCTGTAAGATATGATCTGGATTAGAAAATGTCAGACTCTGTGTAACTTGTAAATATTGTGAAATTGTAATTATACTGGGAAACGTGCTCATATGTGGCCAATTTGATGAAGAAAATTATTGTTTTTTTTTAAATATCAATATCATCGGAAACATTAATGTTAGTAATGATCAATTGTTGAAACAATCTTTCTCTTCTATAGTGGTGTGATTTTGTATTTACAGTAAATTCATAGTTACAGCTCAGAATATTTAATAGTACTACATACAGCCACGGACGGCTACGAAATCACCTTACCGTCATTTGTTTCATCGGAGATGGAGAGTGAATCATTGGGCCGCGTATGGTACATACACACACACATTTACAAGTGTACAAGCGTCCTCGCACGCACACAGACCTCCTCGCACACAAACATTGACACTTCATTCGACTGGCAATAACTATACCAGTACTAAATAAACCATTATCAGATATCAGTTTTCAAAAAAACTGTTAGTAAAAATCAGTACCTTTCGTTTATGACTAGCCCCACATGGTTGGCGTCGTCTGAAAGTATCTTCTTGATGAGAGCCTTTGTTCTGTCGTCCGCATTGTCTGCTGCCAATGAGTTTAGGAGTGCTGTGATTTGCTGTATTACAGGCTCATCCTGTAAACGAAGAAAGGATATTACAGAAAGAAGACATGTAGTTAGTAGTATTTATTCACAATCAAACAAAATAGACATAAAACATTATAAGTGGAACCATGTAAAATAATAAAATTATACTATCTTCTACCAGCTTTGTTGAGAATTGCAAAAGCCAAGAAACTATTTTAAAGACATAAAAACTATGTTGAGCTAAAAAGTTGAGATTAATACTTTTGACAATTTACAAATGATAGAATAACTCAAAATTTGTCAAAATGCAAAAAAAAAACAAATAGATAGTTATAAGTTCCTAACTATCAGTATAGGTTTGCGCGGGCTAGTTTCCCGCAACACGACGACTCAATTGCGCCTATTTTGCAAGACCTACTGTGAGTATTTTTTAAATAAAAGTTATCCATGACCAATCATAATTACTATGTAACGTAAGTGCATTGTAAATCGAAAATGTTGTTACTACTCACTTTTCTTTTAGTAATATTAATGACTGTTGTGACTCCGAAGACTCCGTCACTACCGTCGTCTTCATCATCATCTTCCGGGGCGTCATCCAGACACTGCTTCACAACACTGCCCACATAATTTTGAGCTAAAATTCAACAAAAATAAATTAAAATAAAAAAACTTTGACTCCTGTCCGGTATGAATTGACATTTTAATCAACTTTTTGATTTCAGGCTGAATGAGCATTCAGATTAAGATCTCTTTCACAAATAAAAAATATTCTTTCGATATTCTTTTGATATTCATTCAAAAATCTTCATTCTTCATACAAAACAAACCTACCTCACATCAGAAAGTTTTAAAGTTGCTAAGAAATATCTGTAACAACAACAGATACGTACAGATTATAGTCTGTGCCAGTGATCCCAAGTCAACATTTGTCTTCAGGAACAATTGTCGCAGCAGCTGCTTGATACCGTGAAAGTCGCAGTCTTCAGGATTGCGCCCTTCGAAGTCTGCTTGGAGCTCCTAAACATGAAAATAAGTAAAATTTGGTTTTACATTTTACAATGACTTTTTTTGGATATACCAATCTCCTAGTAACTGTTCTTAAATAAAAAAAAGACATACATTAATTACAGGATCCATAAATATAAAATTAATTAAAGATCTTCAAGTAAGAATCCTGTAATAGCGACGCGCATAGCTATGTAGTCAGCTCTGCGTCAAACAAAGGGAATTACAAATAAAAACAAGCAAACGGGGAGTAACAAGAGCACTGTAACCAGATGCCGTCTCATTGTTTACGGTGTTTACGTCTTTTTATTACATAGCGTTGTGAAACAACTGAAGAGTTTAACATAGGCGTACACTTTGAAAAAAAAGTGGCAAAAACACTATAAAATTAAATTCAACGTGATAAAAGAATGATTCTCAACCTATAACAGCAGGTTTTAAAAGCGTGTTATTGTTATTCGGCCATGTGTTTTGAGGTTATGGCACATACCTTGTCTCCCACGAAGTTTCCGTCCGAGTCGAAATCGGAATCTCTTTCGCTTCCAGAGTCCTGCTCGTCCTCACTGCCGCTCTCCTCGTGATTTATCTCCTTGTGCTTCTTGCTAGACATGTTTACCGGCACACACAGCTTGACTTGAACGATATATAAAGAAATAAAGACCGACCGGAACGCCTCACACGACAAACCGAAAACCGAAGAAAACAAAACGTCAGCCAGCTGTCAGTGTATTTGACGTTTTATGATAGGTGCTGCCATTTTCACACATTTTTCACATTATTTGGTATTTCGTTTAAGAAGACAAGGTTGTTGGAAAATATTGAGAAATTGAATTTGTAATTACAATTGATTACGTCCTTGAGAAGATAATGTTTGTTGTATTCCAACAAGTGTAAAAAAGAAACACTGTAAAGGAAAGAAGTAAGAACATCGACAAGACTAACAGCGCCATCTATTACCAAGTAGTAAAACTTCATCAGAATGGAATTCGTTTACAGAGTTCCCGCCAGAGCTCAGCGTTTTTCCGGAATAAAAGTACTTACATAGTTACTTTCACTATTTACAATATTACCTAGTTGATACTTATTCGATTTCAACGGTAAATAATAAATATGCAGCTCGAATTCGACCAAGACGCTGTTACCAAAACAAAGTAGGTAATAAACCGTAAGTGCCTTTTCACACTTGAGCGATTTGCCAGCGATTTCTATACAAATCTCGATCGCGAGATCGCCGCGTTCGAGATTTGTATAGAAATCGCTGGCAAATCGCTTGCCAATCGCTCAAGTGTGAAAAGGCAGTAACAAGCGTTCTTCATTTATCAGCATCCTGTTCAAATACATATAAAACACGTTTTGTGGTAGGCGCCATCGGGTTCAAGATCAGCTTTACTTAGGACCGGCAATAAACTCTTCAAAGGGTGTAAAAGATGAGAGGAATAATAAGTTAGACTTGGAGTACCTACCTCTTCGATTGTGGCTTATATGTGGGGAAGTTCATTGCCCGCAAGCCGCAAGGCAAAGGAATAAAAAAATTGAGTTAATAGCTAACTAAGCACAAAGTTATAGATAAGTAGTATGGGCATCCTTTCTCATCTCTATCAAGAAATATCGATCGATCGCTGGTGTTGAACCTACTTAGTAACTTTAAGTATCTGCCGACGATTCCCCTTGCAGTAAAATAGTAATTTTGATGCAAGTGCAAAAAGTTTGTCATTTTATCACGAGTCCTCAGTTTTAACAGGGACATTTTTTAATACATTTGCGAAAAAAAGAATAAAGAAATAAACGAACAGGATGAAGCTCAAAAAGCTTTACGCACTAGTTCGTAAAAAACAACTTTAGGCACGCTCACTAGCTGTCAAAAAACAAAAAACGCTGGTTCGGAAATGACAAACTTTTGGCACGTTAAACAGGTATCGAAATGTTTACTTTTAAGCACCTGTAATTAAAAAAGGTATTAACTTTGCTGCTCATTTCAGAGAAACGATTTCCGGATTAAAATTGTTTATTAAAATAATAACAAATGAGTTATTGCAGGTTATGGGCGTAACTTTATTCAATAAAAAAAATCGTTTGTTGTCAGATAGTGTGTAAAGTTAGTGGTGTTAAATACAATTATCAAAGTGTCGACACTATCAGCCTATGTTCGGCATTAATTACAATATTGTAAAAAATATATTAATATGCATTACGAATTACCTACTTACCTATGTCGAATAAGTTGAGGATGAGCAAATACCTTTGAAAAGCCGTTGGATAAATAAAATAAAAGGGACTTCTTATCTTAGCAATAAAAGCAAAATTGTCTATGTTTTTTTCCGATGGATAAATGAGGGTTTCCTTGGATAGAAGAAGGTGGCATTCTGTAACACCCACGACCCGTTTCTAATATATAAAATTCTCGTGTCACAGTGTTTGTAACCAAACTCCTCCGAAACGGCTCGACCGATTCTTATGATTCTTAGGTATGAGAATAGGACATAAGCTATTTTTCATCCTGAAAAAAAAAATCTAAGGTGGTACGAAGTCCGCGGGGTCAGCTAGTATTGCTATATTTTGACTGCCCGTTCACCGCGGGCGGTGTGAGGTGAGGTGACCCGTTTAGGTGCGGGGAGGTACGTGTCGCTACGGTACGGTTCGTCCCTACCTATTAGATATAAGTACTGTTATAGCACATAGCACGACACAACTTAGAAGACGCGCGGATTAAGAGGGTTTATCCCGAAAGTTGGCAACGTCGCATATAACTGTCAAATGTTTCGCTGTTTTTATTAATTTCTCAATATTACTGAATTAATAAAGAAGTTATCAACCATAGGGTTGAATGACGAGTCTCGTTTTACATTTGTTGGTTAGCCATTCAAATGATAAGATTACATTGCAATGCATGGAAAATGCGATGGAAAGTTTTCAAAAGATAGTACTTCTATAATCCAAAAATTTTCGTGTGCCTATGATAATTGTTGCAATCCATATTTAATGTTTTATTCAACCATAGAGCGATAATTCATATTTTCATTCAGTAATATTTAGAAATTAACGAAAACAGCGAAATATTTGACTGCTATTTGCGACGTTGCCAACTTTCGGAGTAAACCCTCTTAAGCAATAACAGACTCTGCGTCAACGGGCTTAAGTACTTCGCCGCGCGCCTTCTAAGTTGTGTTCTGCTATACTGTTGTCTCTGCCTACACCAACAACGGAAAACAGTCGTGAGTTAGTTTATAACTAGGTATTTACTTAGTATGTACCTATGTATGGAGGTATAGCACGACACATCTTAGAAGGCGCGCGGTGAAGCACCTAAGCCGTTGACGCAGAGTCTATTTTTGCTTAATCCACGCGCCTTCTAAGTTGTGTGTAAACGTGTAGGTATAGTTTTTCTGCGTTAAATTGAAACTATTTTTCGTAAATGTTCAGAAGCAGCGTGAAGTAGGACCACGATGTCTTGATGATCTGTAAAATAAATAAATAACTGGCTTTAAATTATTATGCTTTTTTCATTCGTGTCACTTTATTTTTTAAATTAGGTTGAAATGTTACATTACCGTAGTGTAGCTCGCCAGGCAAATGACAGAGAACCCGTAAGTTGTTACGTGCACTTCTTTTTGAGCTCTGTAAAAAGATATTTACTACTGTATTATGAATGACTGATAAGATAATGAATGAATGATATTCATAGTGACACCTCCACATGCCATTCTCAACAAATGATCAAGTGAAATGAAAATCCCTGAGTAAAACAAGTTGCTATTAAAAAAACGTACTTCTTACCTACTTCAGAATTAAGGATGACGATGAAGATGATGATTGAATCAAAAATGTTTTCCTTTACCTGTGGATCATTATCAAAATGGAACTTTTGACTTTCTTAGATGCCTTGTACCAGCCGCAGTTGTAGAGGGCGTCGGACACGCCCTCACTCTGCGAATATAATCATACATGAAGGAAGTTGTCAATACGATACGCATACAGTCATTCATATTTACCATCGCATCATACCTTACATACCTATTTACCACACATGATTTATTTGTCTACTCACGCGCACGTTTCCTCTCCACTACTCAAAGGTTAGCTGGAAGAAATTCCTTACAGGGATACGCTCGCCTTTGTACATTTGTCTCTTTTCAGTTTTGTGTTTTTATACTACTGTGTTTTTGTACAATAAAGTGTTACTTATTAGTTATGAAAGGGAACGACTGCCTGGATCAGTAGTGATCGGTCTTCCATTCGGAACCATTTCATCCATTTCCCCGGAAAGTGTTACTTACTTACTTGTCATATCGTACATAAATTTAAAAAGGAATACTACCTACACACACACGGACACTACACGCACACACTCACACTGGGTCCTCTGAAAACCAGCGTCGGAACGTCTTGGCGTTTTTCGACCAAAGCTGAGAGGATACCTTTTTCAAAATTTTCCACATGTTCATTAGGTAAGTATAAGATATAATTTGTAATTGGTTTTAAGATATATGTGGAATTTTCAAACAAATATATCCCATTCTCATTCACATAAATGCGAGTAACACGCGTACTGTCGCAAGCATACTGACTGAGAAGTCGAAACCTTCAAAATGATCTAAACTCGGTCAAATTCCCTATGCAAATGAGTCCATAAGGTTTTCTGAGAACTGAACACTGTATCTGTACCATTGGTCGACGTCATTAAGGCCGTTCAATGACCCAGAATCGTCAAATTGCTCATTTAAGATCATTCTTTTCTAATAACGGACCTTTAATCCAACTTTACTCCAGTTTATTATATAAAACAATGTAAAACTAAATATAACAGAAATATTATCCATATTGTATGCATACATTGACTGTTTTATAAATGCCATGTTTTGAGACGGTATTTTTATAGAAACTAACTAAATCGGACGTTCTGTGCGTAGCGCTTTCTCTTTCACTCGTCGCACGAGTGACAGTGACGGCTGAGCTGGGTATAGGAACGGCCTTAATGTAAGTACTACTTGTTTTGGGTAACTCACCGACTCCAGCAGTCGCTGGCCGTACCAGCAGAGCAGCCAGGTCTGTGACAGCGCCGTCGTCAGGAACGACTTGTACACCATCTCATTCCACTTCTCCACGATCTGTGTTGAACAATAAATTAAATAAAGAAATATACATATATCTTAGGGAATTTCACACAAATTGACCTAGCCCCAAACTAAGCAAAGCTTGTACCTACTATGGGTGATAGCGATATAAATACTTATATAGAGAAATCCTAAACATCATCACACAAAGTTTGCCCCTAGCGGGATTCGAACCCGCGATTGTCGGAACAGTGGGCAGGCGGCCACTACCAACTTAACCAAACTTGTCGTCAAATTGATGGTCAACTTTTCCGTTCCCGTGGGAATTTCGGGAAATCCTATCTCAGTGCTCCCCTACACTCCCCAATGATCCTGCACTGCATGCCAAATTTCAGCTCCCTACGACCTTATTCGAGTCAATACATAGGGATATAGGATTTCCCACATCCCACATAAGGAAACGCAGTCTCTCTCAGGATTACTCGTACAATTCCAAGAAGCGCACTTTACCCATCCGTGCATCTCGCTCATACACGCTCAAAATTGGACTAAGCGGAGACAGCTATCTCACTTTATGCGCCGAACGACGTTTGGACATTGGTATCCACCGACTCACTTAGCAGTCACTTTTGACGTCTCGAATAACAGGGTCCATCCGAGAAGCTATATAGGGAGATTACTTTTCCGTTCCCTATAGAATCACGTCCTGGACTCAAATATACGCCCTGTAGTTTCAGTTTTGTGTCGTTATCAGTCACTCTGACACGACAACTGAAGAGTTAAATGTCTATTGGTTATTGTGCAATAGTATTGAAATTTCAAGTTTCTTATAAGGTATACTTAGATTAGATAAATACCACGCAGCAGAATCCGCAGAAGCAGATAATGATTGAACTGTTGAAGAAGTTGACGAGAAGCGCGAAACTGAACATTTCCTCCACGTCGCCGGATAATCTGCAGCCATAAGTAGAAATTATAATAAGTTTTTTCAAAAAAATAATTTTTGGGACACGTTTTTATTGCTGACTGTACTTTCCTTTGTAAATCCTTCATCTGCCCTTCAAGACGAATCAAACGAGCACAGATTCGATGGGTTTATGTAGTTTTACTTCCAGCTCCATCATCAGATCAGCTCCACGTCATCATAATTGTCACGCGAATGTACATCTTTCAAAATACATTCGTGCAAAATTTCAGCTCAATCAGAAATCGGAAAGTGGGTCAAATTTAACTTGCAAGATTCCATTACATAGCTACATACAGGTCGACCTAATAAAAGCGTGTTAATAAAGCAGCACGATGTCTCTTTGAAAAGTTCGATATTATATCGAACGAGTAAATCTTGATACTCGGTCCTCTGAAAATCAGCATCGGAACGTCTAATTGCGTTTGCCGACAAATGCTAAGAGGATTCCTTTTTTGAAAATCTTTGCACGTTCATACATTTTAATTAAGTGCATAAGTAATCAATGTAAATTAATCTTATATTGTCTCTAAATTATAAAATCTCTTCTGGATTGAATTTCATCCCTTGAAATAAAAAATACAGAGGCTCTATTCAAAACGTTATATCGGGAAAGGGAATGTCTCTATCCCTCCGTCAAAGCGTCATGGCGTTGAAACCGAACTTTAAGCAGTTACATTTAAAGTTCAATTTGAGCGCCGTGACTTTTTGACGCAGAGATAGAGACATTCTCTTTCCCTATGTAACGTTTCGAATGAGCCCCAACTTCGTCAGTAATCACCCCAAGTGACCTTAACTAGTGAAAACTCGTCATCACCTGATCAGTGCGCGATGCCGTACGATGATACTAGCTAGCTCCCCCAGATGCGCGCGCTCCCAAGCGGCATCGTCGAAGGACTCCACCAAGCGCTTTCTATTGGCATTGCTTCCTTGGTCTTTCCCTGTAGATTAAATAAATAACTGTAAATTAATGTAATTGCAATGTTATCTTTTACCCGACTGTGCCAAGGGTTAATCGTTTTAGGTATGTATGTATATTTCTTACACGTTATCTGCGCTGTAGCCTAAAAGGGCTTCATGATTTTAGCTTGAATGTGTTAGAAGAGGAGACTTTTTAAAAATTCAATATAAATGAAAACTATGCATGGACGTGATTAAAGTCCCGGGAAAGGACAGGCTACTTTAGGCTAAATGAATTTCCTATGTATTTATAATCCCTAGCTTTTTCTTTCTCTTTAAATGTTTGGGAGCGCCTCGGGTACCTACGTAGTACGTTATTATCTACTAGCTTCTGCCCGCGACTTTTTTCTTTCTTTCTTTCTTTCTTTGTCGCTACACTCTTGGCAGAGTGGTCGTGGCCGTCGTGTCTTGAGTGGCGAGCTTCACCAACCGGCGCCATTCTTCTCTCACGGCTGCGCGTCTAGTGTTCTCGTGCACGGGCTGGTTTGTAGCGGATTTGACTAAGTCGGTCCATCTCATGGGGGACCTACCGCGTGGCCTGGTGCCGTCAACCCTGCTCTGAACTATCAGTCGTTCGATGGAAAACTCTCCACGGCTCGATATACTCGTATGCCCGAAAAAAGAGAGGATTCTGGACTTTACCACGGAGGACAAGCGACTTCAACCGCGTGGAATTCGGCTATCGCGTTCCCGCGGGATCTATGTGTTTTCCGGGATTAAAAGTAGCCTATGTCCTTCCCGGGACTCCAACTATCTCCATGCCAAATTTCATCCAGATCGGTCAAGCGATTGAAGCGTGAAGAGGTAACAGACAGACAGACAGAGTTAAATAGGCTGTTGTGATCTACCAGCCACGTAGATGAACGTACCGAGTGGATACCCCCGTATCAGCTGCGAGTTTACGGGAACTTGGACCAGTCTCCGTGCTCGGATGGCCAGCAGGTCGAACTGCGTGGTGACGTGGCACAGGAAGATGCAGAATAGAAGATCGCCGCACAGCATAAACCAGATAGTGATTAGACCTGCAACAAGATTAACCTCGTATAGGGGTTACAATACAAAGCCCACGTTCGGTGTGACCGGGCTCAAGGCCCACTTGCCCCAACGTCGCTAACCTCGAGTCAATTCAATTCAATCATTTATTCAGCAAATTGGCCACATAGGGGCACTTTTACACGTCAGAAGAAGAATTTACCAGCGCTTCCTAGACCATTGCTTGAGAAGAAGCGCCGCAACAAACTCAAGCAGAAGGCCTTTTTTCAAAATTTAAAAAATTTACATTACATGTATAAAATATACATATAGGTACGTACTAAAATTACATTGAAGGGATGTATAGTCCCTAACTTAAACTTAAATCTAAGATCTTACAGATGTATAGTCTCCAAGGGTCCAGAAAAAAAATATGATGGAGATGGCCTCCATTGTCAAATAAATATAAATTCCATAGATGTAGACAGTCTCAAAATGTCAATAAATAATGAAATACATCATGTATAAAAGGCTGCGTTCCGAAACGCGCTCACAGCGCTCACAGCACCTTGCATCCCTTTTCCTCTTGAAAGTCGAGTCCTAAGAGGAAAAAGGATGCAAGGTGCTCTGAGCGCTCTAAGCGCGATTCGGAACGCAGCCAAAGAGTTCATTAATACATGTCAATAAGAACATGATGAGGTCTCTCGCTTAAAATGACAGGTCAGCCTCCTAAAGTTTAGTTACATCACTTTGCTCGAGTTAGAGGGCACCTAACCAGAGCTTGTGAGTCGTGGTGGCCTATAGTGGTTCGACCTACCGCCTCTCATGCCGAGGGTCGGGGGTTCGATTCCGGCTCGCACCTCATCGTTTTACTCATGTGCGAAATTCAATTTGAATTTACCACTGAGCTTTTCAGTGAAGGAAAACATTGTGAGGAAACCTGCACACATCTGCGAAGTAATTCAAAGATGTGCGTGAAGTCCCCAATCCGCACTGGGCCCGCGTGGGGACTATAGCCCAAACCCTCTCGTGATGAGAGGAGGCCTGTGCCCAGCAGTGGGACGCAAATAGGCTGTAGTAGTAGGAATAGTAGTAGTAGTAGCAACTAGAGCTTAACGGCGTTGGTGCGCAAGTAGGCCTAATCATTTGATGTAACACATTACATTTAATTTACCTACTGGAAGTCTAATTTGATTATCACGTTCCCGCAGGAACAAGGCAGGAAAAAGTAGCCTATGTTCCTTCCCCGCAAAATTTCATCTAAATTGGTGTAGCGGTTAAAGCGTGACGACTTAAATCGGACAGAGAGAGTTACCTACTTCCTTTCTCCTTTGTAAAAAAATATTTAAGTATACGCACGAAAGAAAGAAACCATATTCTACGAGCACATACGAGTTTTTAGCTCTCTTAAGAAAGAGATCTCTTGTTACTCACCATGCCACGTTTGAAAGGCCAAGATGATCTCGTAGTAGATCCTCTGGAAGGGGTCGAAGGGAAACCAGTAGAAGAAGGGAAAGATGAGCGGCACGTTGTGGCCCAGCAGGCGCTTCAGAATCTCCACGAAGGGGGGAGATAGGAAGATGACCAGCAGAGCGTTGTTACACCAGTAGTAGCCTGCGGGGAAGATACTTTTTTAATTGCTATAGACAATAATGGTCACGGAAATGCATTAAACGTAGTAGCACAAGACCTTAAGACTCGAGACTGGAGAAAGCTAGAGAAAATGGCTTCGAGAAATCTCGAAACTTGACAAAAATATAGCTACTCGAGAAATCACAAACTCTATGGCTGTTTTGCCCATGTTTTGCCATATGAGTTCCAGCAGAATCGTGCTACAGATATTCGCCGGCAGAGCGAGCAATAACGATAGTGCCAGTATTTACTCATCATTAACATTCATCAGGTACAATAAGCATCCTAGTGCCGTACCTTGCACAACGACTCTCAACTGCCGCAGCGCCTTCGTAATGACCTGGTGTTCCTCGTCGCCAATGTCTCCGCGCGGCCACATGCTCCTCAGCTCGCTGATGAGGTTTTCGTACACCGGACGGTAGTACACGATCTTGTAGGACTTCGCCATCGCTGTAGGAAAAATAGCTTAAAAACCACTTGGAAATTCAGTGTGATGATATGCTGATATGGGAAGATTTCTCGTCGACAGACAGACGACGGTCGGTACGACTACGCTACGCATGAACTAAAATAAAAGAGTATATAAAAGTTTATAAATTCCATAGTAATGCCGACTCTTTATTAAAACTGCAGGAACTACAATATAGGGTACGGGGGCTAGCTAGGTCTTATATCTGGGAAAACTCAATTTCAGCTATTTTCACCCAAGTGAAGCTCGGTTGCCCAGGTAGATAATTAATTACCATTAAAGACGGTCTATTACTGGGAGAATTGATTTGTAATATGATCTTGGTAAGCCGTGGTGGCCTAGTGGTTTAACCTGCCGCCTCTCATGCAGAGGGTCGCGGGTTCAAATCCGGCTCGCACCTCTGAAATTATTTATGTGCAAAATTCAATTTGAATTTCATTCAATTTGAAAAACATCGTGAGGAAACCTGCACGCATCTGCGAAGTAATTCAAGGATGTGTGTGAAGTGCCCAATCCGCACTGGGCCCGCGTGGGGTGGTATAGCCCAACCCTCTCGTTATGAGAGGAGGCCTGTGCCCAGCAGTGGGCCGTAAATAGGCTGTTGTAGTATGATCTAGGTATCCATCTAATATTAGGACCGGCACAGAAGAACTGCATTCCAACGATAATCACTATGAAAACTGCAAACCAACTGAATCCCAACAGTTCTATCGCAATCCGTTTGTACAGTCCCTTACATTTTATGGTGGCTCACTGTCTGACTAGATTCACCTAGTTAATTCGCTCTTCACTGACGTACTTAACGCCCAATTTTAATTTGATACTTACGATTATGATTCCAAGGGTCCAAAAATGATTGAAAAGTCTCACCGAGCAGTAGGTACCCGACGCACGGCATCATGCGGAAGATCGCGATTGCATCCTGGAATGACCCGCCTCCAGCCGTCTGCGCCATGCTGATCAGCTCCAGGAACGTAACCACGAAGAGGTTAATGAACTCGAACCAGTAGAACACGTTCCAGCAGAACCTGGGGGAAGGTTGAACTGAGCCTGTGGGTTGCATCGAGGAGTTAACGTGCGTAAAATGTGGCGCCAGTTGTCCATACGAAACGCCATTTTCGCCAAAGTAGTAGTAGTAGACGTCAACTTTTTGATGCAACTAAGACTTGATTGATCAATTGATTGTTTAAAACAGTTTTCAATTTTAAACTGGAACAGATAATGAATGGTTTTCCCTGCGGCTTGGGCATCGTGTCGTACTTATAATGTCTAAAACCTCACATCAGTTAAGTACAGCTCGATGGTATGGCCTGGTGCTCACATCAGAATAGAGAAAACCCACATCCATCAATCTAGATATAGACTAACACGACGTATAATTTTAGCAGGAAAGTAAAGTCTTCGAAACGGTATATAGGTTACGAGTAGGTATATCGAACGTGCATAGGTTAGGTATTGAGATACCTAACCTATGCACATAAATAAAGAGTAAATTTTCAAGTGCCAGCGGTATGCCAAAAAATGCTGCAAATGAATAAAAATCGGTACTATTGATCTTTAGAGCCCTAAGAATAGATGTAAGAAGATAAGAGAAGACTAACCTGACCAGAACAGGGTCGTTGTGAGTAAGCCGGAGTCCCACCAGCTTGAGCACCGCCATCGGCACAGCAAACGTGGCATCGTAGTCCTTGACACTGTACACTTTTTTCTAGAAAAAAAAAACCATAGTGAAGACTCATACTAGTGTATGAGTCGGGAAGGCGGCTGCGCGATTATGATTAAAATTTATACAGATTACTAGTTTTTGCCCGCGTGGAATTCTGTTATCGCGTTCCCGCCGGAACTTATACGTTTTCCGGTGAAAAAGTAGAATATGTCCTTTCCCGGGACTCCAACTAGGTAGTTGGAGTCCCGGGAAAGGACATATTCTACTTTCTAGGTAGGTACCTAGCTCCATACCAAAAGGTCCAAATCGGTCCAGCGGTTACCTAAAGCGTGAAGAGGTAACAGACAGACATAATTAGTTTCGCATTTTTAATAATTAAGTGGAGGTAAATGGTTATGTAGTCGTATAGTCATAGTTCAGAACCAAGAAAGTTGATTAGAATGTACCACCTACTCAAATAGATTTAGAAAATAAGTACCTACTTACCTATACTATGTTTTATTTTTATAGGTTTTAATATAATTATCACAATACCTACCAAAATAAAGATACCTACCTATCAATAATTTCCAATGCGAGTTGCGGTCTCCAGTTTCTCATCGTAAAATCAAGTCAGTGTATTATTGTCCCAATATTTCGTCGGTGGAAATAAAAAATGACGTTGTTACTGGAAAAAATATTCCCTAATTGGGTCCCGTGGGTCCGACGGCCTTAGTGCTAATTAGTACTCAGTTAGCAATTATCTTTTCACCTCACTGGCTCGAAAGTGGTCGTTTTGCAGCTTGATATCCGAGCGCAAAAGTTGTTTTTATCCGCTAGCGTGGAAAGTGTTTTTGAAATTCGAACGACGCATGACACCACTGTCACAATAAAAAAACAACGATACGTTCTGAAACGCAATTCGTCGTGAGAGTTTTATTAAAATAAATGTTCAATTTACTTAATATCATCATTAATAAAATTATATTAATAATACACCGTTTCAGATGTATTTCATTATTTCACTAAGTTTTATCACAAAAATACTTAAATATGTGTATATTTTAACTGTATTCAATGAATAATTGAATCTTGAAGTACGAGTAAGAGTGATTTGGAACGCAACCTCCGGAAAAAAAACATTAAAAAAAAAAAAAAAAGGTTTTAGATTGCTGGTTTTGTAATTTAGAATACCTATACGAAGTAATAAAGCAAATATGAGCGATTCTAGCGATGACGATACGAATTTAACTCCTTCAGAGTTAGCACAAACTGTACGTGACGCCGAACTAAGTCTTCTTCCCGAAAAATCGCGCGTGAGGTGAAAAATTTTGTGTTGCGCTCAGCAGCAAAGTCGTTTGCGGTCTCGTGCCTTGAAACCCTCGTTACACTCAGGATTCTATATTTGAACCCTAGAATCCTTCGTTCACTCGGGTCTCAATCACGCACTCACAGCAAACAACAACTTTGCAGCCTTGCATAACAAATAACTATTTGAGGATTGTGCTTAGTATTTTAGGTGCTTTGCAGCTTTTATTCGGTTATTACTTATTATTATTTAACATTTGTCTCGTTTTAATAATACCTGTATATTTTATACTGGGTCAAGCAAAACGTTGTGACGATATTTTACTCACAGTATCAGCTATCCATTCTAAGCATGTTTTCAGGTTATTTTATTTTTCGAATTTGAAAGTTTACAAACTCAAAAAAAAAACCTTAAAAACCTAACCTAAAATGCATGCTTAGAATCGATAGCTGATACTGTGGGTAAAATATCGTCACAACGTTTTGCATGACCCTACCTGTCGAAAGGGAGATTTGAAGTACGCATTATAACATTGATATAATAAAGTTTCATATTAAATTATATAGACAATGCTTCGCACGTCCAATACCTTCCTCGCATAAACCTGTCTATGTGTCAGTGATAACCTCATGAATTATCATGAGGTTATCACTGACACATAGACAGGGCCGGACTGTTCAGTACATTTTCAGTTTATCGCGAACAGACAGATATATGCAATGCAACGGGGGACTTTATTAGAAAAATATTGTATTGTCACAGGTATAGTGATGATAAACGTATACACTTTACTATGATAATTTGAAGACACGCGTTGACAGCCTTTATTTTGTACCTAGTAGTCGTAATTCCCGAGATTTCCCCATGGAAAATAATTATTCACTACATTCTGTTACTGTTTAGTTTCGACAATTTCAATGTATGAAGCAAAATTGTTTAACCTCCCGGAGAGAAGTTTAATATGCAGACAAAAAGACTGTAATTTAAGCAAAAGTCCAAAGTGAAAACAAGCAATTCTTACAACGTATTATAATCTGCGAATCGCAAGACTCCTCGCTACTTGTCAAGCTTAAAGTTTTGCGAAAGTGCAAAGAGAAGCCATTAATACTAAGTTCTTTAACCTTTTAACTCGTTAAACGAATCCTGTTGAGAATTGAAAACTCAGACTGCGGTGGAACTTGTTGCCTCCCGGGAGGCCCATTTCCAGCAGTGGACATCTTTCGGCTGAAATGATGAAACAAGAGACTTAACAAATGCTTCAGTAAAATTTACAGATGGTATGCTAACCGCTAACCGGGTAGGGTAACGTAATGTTACGTAAAAGTAGGTAACATACGGAATGGATGGGATGGATTGTATATTAATGTAACATTCCGAATTTCCTGAAATATAATGTAGGTTTCGCCACCGGCGTTGACGTGAATGATAACACACATAGCTACATACCTAAAGAACGGCAGAATACGAAAAAAGAACAATGAATTCAAAATCACTTTATTTTATTTATCAACCGGCTTCTCAAAAATAAATGAAACTTGTACCTACTAAGCTTAATTGTGCCTAAGTACGTAACTACCTGAGCCACCGAACTTGGCTTTGGTGAAAATAGCTAAAAATTTGTTAAATTTCGAATAAGTAGCAAAAAATTACCTTTGGAATCGGCATCCAAAGCAAGCGGAATTCACAATTAACTCCCTGATCTAGACCTATCGCAATTTATCCTGGAGGGCACGAGGGACAAATATAAAAATATCCTTCGCCTAATTGGATATTTAAGCCGTAAACAACGTCCATAATTCTTTTCATCACCCATTAGTCCATTATTCTTTCTATAATAAACATAAAAATAGCGGTGGTGTTATTGCAGTCGGGGTCAGATTTCTAGCATATATATATATATATATATATATATATATATATATATATATATATATATATCATGTAAGTTTGTGACCCAAAAACGGACGTGTAACGAAAATAAATGAATTTTAAACATATACCCTATTTTTGGGGGCTAAATTTAAAAAAATATTAATGAAGTTTTTCAAACTATATCGTGTTACATATCAAATGAAAGTACTTTTTATATATACAACAATTTGCCCGTGAACATCAGATCAGAGCCAAATCTAAATAAATTTAAAAAACTAGTTAAAAAACCACTTATTAGAGACATTAATATAGATAATGTAAAATTAGAATTTAGATAAGTACTTATTCATAATTATCCACTGATCTCAAGTATGGTAAATATTAGTTTAATAACATATGTATTACATTTAATGCTACCTGTACTGCAACGTAGTGTCCGCCTGCAGTCAAACTGTATAAACAGTTTTGCAGGGTCATGTTTATATGTATGATCGCATTGTTGTATGCTTATTAATAATAAATAATAAAAATATAAAATGTATTTTTTAATACTTTTAGAGTTATTTAAGAAAATAGGTGAAAAATGACCATCCCCTTATCTTCGAAACCACTTGAACTAAAATTTTGGAAAAAATACGAAGGATAGTTATTGACCTATAGATTACAGGAAAATCATTAAGAAGTCCATGGTATTTGAAATCTATCATATGACGTCATTGAAAATAATAAAGGGTCGGAACCCGGTTTTTTATTCATAACTCTAACCTTTTTTCTTTCTGTAATTATATCTTCAAAGTCCAACAAGTAGGTCCCCATGACGCTCGAGTAACTACACAGTTAGCATCCTCGGCTCCCTAACTAAATATAGTAGGTATATAATATATCTATTTTTTACAAACCGTAGTGTCCTGTTCTTTTCTCCTGCACAAGCCGAATCTATTAAAAACAGACGCCATGTTTGTCTAGAGTCCTCGTTTAAAGTGTTACCTTCCACACAAGTGTTTATATAAGTACCTAGTTAATATCTATACGTTTGTGCGGCATGAAAGTTACATGCCTTTAGGGTGAAACTTAACGTAAAGTTTCTGAAAACAAACAGT
This sequence comes from Aethes cnicana, assembly GCA_963971205.1. Taxonomy (NCBI): domain Eukaryota; kingdom Metazoa; phylum Arthropoda; class Insecta; order Lepidoptera; family Tortricidae; genus Aethes; species Aethes cnicana. Next base: position 6,079,166 of record OZ020294.1, read on the forward strand.
TGTTGTAGAAAATTTGCGTTTTAATGCATTAATTATGACGGTAACGTGTTTCAAAGCTGTTACGAAGTGAAGGATTTAAGATTTTACCTAGAAAGCTTAAGCGTTTGAAAGATTGAGTATTGAGTAGAATTCACGTAGTGGCTTGCCCCAGGGCACTTAGGTACCTACTATGTGCCCTGAGGCAAAAGAAAATACCTCACAGAACGCGGTGGCCCTATTTACCATCTTACATACCACATGGAAACTAAATGTCTACGATGGAATGTATCTTCCCAGAAAGCACTCTAGACTTGAAAACCTTCACGTTGGAAGTATTATACATTTTTTTATTTACTAGCTTCTGTCCGCGACTTCGCCCGCGTGGAATTCGGTTACCGCGTACCCGCGGGAACCATGCGCTTTTCCGGGATAAAAAGCAGTCTATGTCCTTTCCTGGGACTCCAACTATCCCCATACCAAATTTCATCCAAATCGGTCCAGCGGTTGAAGTGTGAAGAGGTAACAGACAGACAGAGTTACTTTCGCATTTATAATATTAGTATGGATTTATTGAAAAAAATAAATCTTACAGAAGCAAAATTTAAGACTAAAGCATTTTCCCGCAAAAGTGCTTATGTGCAGTTTGTCTACAGGTAAGAAAAGTATACAATTATCACATACCTACGTGTAATGTATTAGATGGAGATTGCAGGTTTCATTTAACTCATTTGAGGTGGAAGGAACCCTACAAGCAACAGCTAAGTCATGTGTCTCCATAACATAAAACTAGTAATGTTTTTAATATTAAAACCAGAAACAGCACATAACGTACACGTAAGTTTGACAAACTGTGAAGTAAGAAGTAACTTTCTATGAAAAATTCACCGCAACTTTGATTTATTTTCCAGCAAACTGAGGCTAGGAAATAGCAGCTGTTGCGCTCAAGTCGAGAATTGCTTGTCACTGATGATAGACTACTAACATCGCCGGAACTAAAATGTAAAACGTGTGAAGAGGGTAATTATATTAGATCGGAAATAGCCAGGTCGCTTCAAATTGTCATACTTCTTCTATAGAGCGCCATCTAGATGTTGCTCATGGAGTTTAAATTTATATGCAGGATACCTAGGCAGCGACATCTATTATCGCATTTAACACTTATTTCGGGTGTACGCTGATTTGTTTGAAGGTTGTCCTTCTAAGTTTACCTTATTTTTCTATGAGCGTGTGTCAAGAAATTTGGCAGCTTCAATATTAGGTACTAGCTGCTGCCCGCGACTTCGCCCGCGTGGAATTCGGTTATCGTGCTCCCGCGGGAACTATGCGATTTTCCGGGATAAAAAGTAGCCTATGTCCTTTCCCGGGACCCCAACTATCTCGATGCCAAATTTCATCTCAATCGGTCCAGCGGTTGAAGCGTGAAGAGGTAACAGACAGATAGACAGAGTTACTTTCGCATTTATAATATTACTAGCTTCTGCCCGCGACTTCGCCCGCGTGGAATTCGGTTATCGTACTCCCGCGGGAACTATGCGCTTTTCCGGGATAAAAGTAGCCTATTTCCTTTCTCGGGACCCCAACTATCTCCATGCCAAATTTCATCTCAATCGGTCCAGCGGTTGAAGCGTGACGAGGTAGACAGGCAGACTTACTTTCGCATTTATAATATTAGTATGGATACCCATTGACATTCGCGGTCTATTTGGCGCAGCTGAAAGCACTTAGACCGGCTGGTCAGTATTCACCTCCTGCCTCCCACGTTCCGAATCACTCCGCCAGCAGATGGACTTCTGTGGTCTTGATTTGCATGCTACGTTACAGGCGCCACCGGCTGTGGGGAGTTGGGATAAAAGTGGCTTAGATGCGTAGATTTAAAAAAAATATACAATAGGGATGACGACCACTTTTTTTCCCTTAGTCTATCAGGAAGATTATTGAAAAGTATTGGACACGTATTTTTTCTTTTTTCACGTAATCAAACTTATACGGAGATATATTGAGTTGAAATGTCGCGTGACGTCACGGTTAGGTACGATTTATGCCTAACGGTGACGTAGTTAGCCCCCACTCACCAACTTTAATTCGTTTTATAGAATGACTAAGTAGTCATTCTTTGTTAATTTGATAAAACAAAAAATACGTGTCTAATATTTTTTTATTACCTGACTGACGGACTAATTAGAAATTCGATTTCTTCACCCTGTCGTCATCCCTATTGACGTTGGCATATAAGCATACGGCATATACGGCCCTCCTGATGTTAATAGGTTAAACTAATTATGATAATTAACTTAAGCTATATGTACAGAAGTCCCCCATGTACAGTCGAGTTCATTAATATGTGTACACTTTTGGACCTTATTACAACGTGGTAAGGTGCAAAAGTATGTATTATATTGGCGAACTCGACTGTACTATATTTATTTTAAGTTTCAAATAATTGTATTGGTGTCATTAAATAAATATGTTTCTATACATTTAAAAAATGTACCTACTCATTTAAGAACTTAATCTAATCTACTCTACGCTTTAATTTTGCATCTTTTCGTGACGGAAGCCATACACTTAAGTAATAATAATAATAATAATAAGCATTTATTCGCTCGCAAAATTAAAAATAATAAAAACACAGAAACAAAAGAGAGGAAGCGAATCGGACGCGACTCAGCATGTGTCAGCCGTGAACAGTGGCGGACTAAGGGGGGGCGGCAGGGGCGGTCCGCCCCGGGCCCCCGGTCCTAGGGGGCCCCCAAATCACCAAATAATATAGTACTTAAGGCAAAAAAAACTTTAAATAATAGTTTCGACAAGGCAGCGGCATAACTGTACCACCTCACGCTCGAGGCCCCGAGGCAAATCTTTCGTACCTATAGGGCCCCAGCCCCGTTAATTTACAAAATTGCACAACTGAAATTTTTGGATTTTCCTTTCTCTGCTCGCGGCCTCTTGGGCCGGGGCCCCCTCAGCTCAGGTAGTGAGTTAGGGAATTTTGCCTGTTCTGCCACGCGCCATTGCCACCCTATTGTTACGCCAATGTTCTGGTTTCGACCTAGTTGACGTGAGGGCCCCCACAGTCCATTCCATAGATAGTATTGGTAAAACACCCCAACATTCCCAACTCTAAGGTCCAATCACTTAATTTTTTCGGAAACTGAGGAAACAATTCGTCATAATCTAAGGCTATTAGTAATAAGTCCAACGCTCGTGGTATCGCATAATATTGGACTCCGTGGGAATGTAATGATGATAATACGTAAATTAATCCAGTACCGTGTACAACAGCATGTACGTCAAATCCGGTAGTTCTGATTTTTTGCAGACTTGTTTATGAAGTTGGCCTAATGTATAATCCAAGTTTGTGGCCCCGAGTGCCGAACACAACTTTGTCAAAAATAAAAAAGAATGCAAAAATTTCGGCTGATTTTCAGATTTTGGCGATTTTGACCCTAAAGGGTTAGATTTTGATACTACTTTCTCAGGAAATTTTAAAAAAATTCTTCATCCCACTACTTTGTACGCGTGGAATTCGGTTATCGCGCTCCCGCGGGAACTAGGTTTGTGTTTTTCCGGGTTAAAAAGTAGCCTATGTCCTTCTAATCCAGTAACTTTCTACATCAGCGTGTGCGCGAAATCCGGTAGTTCTGATTTTTGCAGGCTTGTTTACGATGTTGGCCTAATGTATCATCCGAGTTTGTGACCTCGAGCGCCGAACGCAACTTTGTCAAAAATTAAAAAAAACCGCGGTAATTTCCGATGCTTTTCAGATTTTGGCGATTTTGACCCTAAAGGACCAGTTTTTGATACTTCATAATTTTTCAGAACTTCGCAATATTTTAGAAGTCATCGTACGACTCTACGGACTAACAGGATGTTTTTCTAATTACCTTCGACGGATTGTGCGAGTGTTGCTCGTGTGGAGTCACGAATTGGAGCCACCTGTAGCATTTTTATATCCTACTAGCTTTTGAAGGCGATTTCGTATGCACAAAAACATCAAAATTTAAACTCCCGTTTTTCACGTTCCCGCCTCTACACCTCCTAAGGAACTTACATGCCAAATTTCAGCTTCCTACTACCATTTGTTTTGGGACAAAATATTGCGCAGTTCTGAAAAATTATGAATTCTGAAAAGCTTTATCTCAGAAATTATTAGGTACACAGAGACGGTTCTAGTCTCAAATCATAGCAAATTTAGTCTTCTTTAAAAACGTCCTGAGAAAGTAGTATCAAAAACTTTAGAGCCAAAATCGCCAAAGTCCGAAAAGCAGTCGAAATTTTCTCTTTTAAGGTTCCGAAGTCCACCGTCCGTCCGTCCGTCTGTCCGCACTATTGCTCGTAGATGCTTAGTTCTAGAAAGCAGTAATTTGGCATGAATATACATATTAGCTACGCTGACAAAGTCGTACAATAAAATTTTGAAATATATTTTTTTATAGGGTACCTCCCCTACTCGTAAAGTCGGGATGTATTTTTTTTTCTTGCGTACCCCATAGTGCGGCATATCGTTGAATAGGCCTTAAAAAAATATTGTAGGTTTGTTAAACAATTTTTTGATTAAGTGATGCGTTTGTGAAATATTAAGCTTTAAAGTGCTATTTTTTCTTAGCACGTGCCCCCCCCCCCCCCTGCCAGCTAACTGGTGGTATTTGGATGGCTGAAAAAATCACGGTTGTGGCATATATAACGTAGTTGAAAGGAAAACTATCACAGCTAAGTAGGCTGTACAAACTTACGAGTCATAGTCGATCAACTTATGAAATTATTAAAAAACCAAAGATTTTTCTCGAACGGCAGGGGCGTTGGGCGGGCACGTCATACCACAGGCTAGCTAGATTCTAATAAGTCTTAGAAAGGTACTGTGGGGTGGGCATCGTCAACTTCGGAACCCTATACTTTGCGCGTGGCCCGACACGCACTTGGCCGGTTTTTAATTTTGACAAAGTTGCGTTCGGCGCTGGAGGTCACAAACTTGGATTATACATTAGGCCGACAACATAAACAAGCCTGCAAAAAATCAGAACTACCGGATTTCGCGCTTACTACTCCATACTTTCAAACGACAAGGTTACTGGATCATTTGTCCACGTAGGATTTGGTTGTAGCGTTCGCGTTCCCGTGGGAGCTAGATACGTTTTTCGGGATAAAAATTATGGCATAGGCTATGCCTATGTCCTTCATCAGGACTAGAATTATCTCCATCTATACCAAATTTCATCTAAATTGGCGAAGCGACTTGTGAGTAAAGACGCAACAGAGAGTAAAAGTTACTTTTGCTTCGCATTTATAATATTAAGTATGGATGTATAAATGCAAACGAGCACACAGGCCACCTGATGGTGAGCGAACAAATTTCAACTAAATGTGTTAGGTAGTCAGTGCACGGGAGCCTAACATACACCATCAACACATCTACACGGGCAAAGAGGGGGGCCCCATTTCGATTTTCCGCCCCGGGCCCCCGACAGACTTAGTCCGCCACTGGCCGTGAAGCCAACGCTGATCTTCCGTCGGGACCGCTCAGTGTACAAGAACACAGAAGATGATAAAACAATATACGCACACTAATATATATACGCACAATAATATAAATAATAAACTTTCGCTACGAAAAGGGTACAAAATTAAACCGTAGAGTAGATTAAGTTCTTAACTATGTAATTATTTTTTTAAACGACCTTTCTATTTATAGGGGCCTTTTTATAGCGACTGTATGTTTTGTACTGTATGTATATGTCTTCTTTTATTGTGCATGTCGTTATAAATAAATGATTTCTTTCTTTCTTTCTTTCTATTTCTACATTTATACGAAAATAATATTTTTACGTTTCCCTTAAGCCTTATCGAAATCTAAGCGGGACATAAAATATAAGAATAAAAAAAGCGGTAAAGCCACAGTTTATGGGGTGGCTATCGGGGACTCAAACGGCATAAATTAGATTATTGTTTTCGACTCCGCGGGCCTTGAGAGCCTTTCTTGGCTTCGTTTAAGGCTTTTAGTGAGAGGTTTCGAGCGTGCCACCTGTTGTTAGATTTGGCAAAGTTTAACCGACTTCGAGAAAAGGAAGATCTCAGTCATTAGATAAAGACATGTAGGTACATTAATTCACAGGACTGATGGCCGATGGGGCCAGAAAGTTCTGGAGTGGCGTCCGCGAACCGGTAGACGAGCTGCCGGTACGCCTCCAACAAGATGGAGTGACGATCTTGTAAAGGTCGCGGGAACGCGGTGGATGCGAGTGGCACAGGACCGGTCTGAGTGGCGCGCGTTGGGGGATGGGGGAGGCATATGTCCAGCAGTGGACGTCTATCGGCTGAAATGATGATGACATTAATTCACGATTGTATTTGGTGACTTGACCAATTGTTGACTAGTAGAGAAAGCCATCCACCATTGTACATAGATAGCATAAATAAAAGGCCTTTATACTTACTTTATATTTTGTGTAAGATTTTCCATACAAAGTGACCCGTTTTCATTGCTGTTGAGTGTATATAGGTATGTATATTTACCATAAATAATGTAATAGGGGTGACACCTATTTTAATCCATACTAATATTATAAATGCGAATGTAACAACATATGCCTATTTGCCGATCTGTTTGTTTGTTATCTCTTCACGCTTAAACCGCTGGATGAAATTTGGCATGGAGGTTGTTGGAGTCCCGGGAAAGGACATAGGCTACTTGTTAACCCAGAACGCATCCCAATTTCACGCGGGCAAAGTCGCGGACAGAGGTTAGCTTTTTAATAACGAGAAAACGTCTCGGCTTACCAGTTTAACTAATTATACACAAAAGTCTACACAATTACACAGTTTCAAGTTTTAATGTGCACTTAATAAAATTAAAATTAGCATGAAAATGAACTACGACGACCCAGACACTATTAAAATTTAGATTACAAAGCTGCACAAACAAGTACCTTACTTTTTCGAAAAATTGCAGTTAGAGGTTGAACCAAGGTTGAACGTCAACTCATGTTACAAACAGTTTTACAATTATTTTTCATGAAAATAAAACACCAAACTATACTTAATACAAACACAATAGAACAGCTTTGATATTGGACTCACCTACTTTACAAAACTGGACAAAACCGCTCTGAATATATTGACATGAAATTTGAAACTTAAGTACATCCATAGCCATATTAATATTAAAAATGCGAAAGTAACTCTGTCTGTCTGTTACCACTTCACGCTTCAACCGCTGGACCGATTGAGATGAAATTTAGCATGGAGATAGTTGGGGTCATGGGAAAGGAAATAGGCTACTTTTCATCCTGGAAAAACGTTCCACGTGGTGGGCGGAGTCGCGGGCAGAAGCTATAGCATCAATATAAAGATTTCTGTCTATATTTGGCTCTAACGATTTGGACCAAATTTGCAGTAAGGGTGTACGGGGGCGACAAATCGATCTAACTGGGTTTAACACCTGAGAAAACCCTTTTTCACCTCACTGGCTCGAAAGTGGTCGTTTTGCAGCTTGATATCCGAGCGCAAAAGTTGTTTTTATCCGCTAGCGTGGAAAGTGTTTTTGAAATTCGAAAGACGCATGACGCCACTGTCACAATAAAAAAAAACAACGATACGTTCTGAAACGCAATTCGTCGTGAGAATTTTATTATCGTAAAATAAAGGTTCAATTTACTTAATATCATCATTAATAAAATTATATTAATAATACACCGTTTCAGATGTATTTCATTATTTCACTATGTTTTATCAGAAAAATACTTATATATGTGTATATTTTAACTGTATTCAATGAATAATTGAATCTTGAAGTACGAGTAGGAGTGATTTGGAACGCAACCTCCGGAAAAAAAAACATGAAAAAAAGAGTTTTAGATTGCTGGTTTTGTAATTTAGAATACCTATACGAAGTAATAAAGAAAATATGAGCGATTCTAGCAATGAAGATACGAATTTAACTCCTCCAGAGTTAGCACAAACTGTACGTGACGCCGAACTACGTCTTCTTCCCGAAAAATCGCGCGTGAGGTGAAAAATTTTGTGTTGCGCTCAGCAGCAAAGTCGTTTGCTGTCTCGTGCCTTGAAACCCTCGTTACACTCAGGATTCTATATTTGAACCACTCGCTTCGCTCGTGGTTCAACCCTAGAATCCTTCGTTCACTCGGGTCTCAATCACGCACTCACAGCAAACAACAACTTTGCAGCCTTGCATAACAAATAACTATTTTTTAATCGAGCAAAGCTCGGTCCTGCTTTAATGAAATATTCATACTATGAGTATGAAATAAATAAATAAATGTAGTTATAAGATTTTCACAGACAGGTTTTTTGGATCGCTAGATTAGGTACGTCAAGATTCCACATGAGTTATTTCCCACATAAATCCTGCTCAGTGAAAAGGCGGTTTTAGTGTAAAAAAAATTACATAACCGAAGATGTGAGACATTTATCAAGTGAATTCAGTCTCGGGACCATTTTGTACGAAATGATCTAGACCCACACTCAACTAAGCTTGCTTGACTCACGTATGACATCCATTATCCATATCCATATTTAATATTATAAATGCAAGAGATGAAATTTACACAGATAGTTGGAGTCCCGGTAAAGGACATAAGCTACTTTTTATATCGAAAAAGTTCATAGTTCCCGCGGGAACGTGATTACCGAATTCCACGCGGGCGAAGTCGCGGGTAGAAGCTAGTTAATATTATAAATGCTAAAGTAACTCTGTCTGTCTGTTTCTTACCGCTTCACGCTTCAACCGCTGGACCGACTTGGATGAAATTTGGTACACAGATAGTGCAGTCCCCGGAAAGGACATAGGCTACTTACTTCTTATCCCGAAAAAGTGCACAGTTCCCGCAGGTACGCGATAACTGAATTACAACATAAAATAAACCCAAGAAAAATGAAAAACATAAAAATGGACAGAAATGTAAACGATAACAACAAATAATGACAAATTAGTTAATAGAGTCCCGGAAAAGGACATAGGCTACTTTTTATCCCGAAAAAGCGCACAGTTCCAGCGGGGACGCGATAGCCGGTTTCCACGGGGGCGAAGTCGCGAATATTCATTTTCATTTTTCCGGATATCTAACGATGCCAATTCGTTTACCGGTACATTGGAGTGTTGAAGTGTTTTACGAAAACGCCACCATGTCCATACGACCACAGGACCAGACCTAATTCAACAAATATTATAATTAAATGTTTGTCGCGTCAACATGAAAGGTTGAAAGGCAAAGGGAGCTTTCAAAGACTTTGGGACGAAAGTGTGAAAGGCGAAGGGCTCGTCTTGTGTATGGTAGTGGCTATTGTCCATTATCCTTATATGTAGGAACGACCTTCAACCGAGTTAGAGCTTGGCCTTGTCCAATGTTCGAGATTTATTGGTTTCTAGTGGGTACTTCAGTGTAATAACAGGTTGGAAGAAGTGATTTCTACTTAATCCCTTTCGTTGCGTAATTCGAGGAGGATAATTAATCCATTGATCGGTCACAAGATGATATGTAATACTTATATCTTAGGGAGTTCGATTGTCAGATAAATGTTCTTCGGGTTAATACAAAATTTGGATTTACCTATTCCATGAATGCTGACTTATCTGATGATTAAAAAATGCCCCTGAAGCATAATATTGTTATGGTATATCACACGGCATAAGTCACTTGGGGTAGTTCCGTCAATGGGGTAATTTCGTGTCTTAAAGATAGTAGGCGACCGAGATTTGTTCGAGTGAAAATAGCTAAAACGAGACCTTAGATCGTTTTTTCACACCCTTATACCCCTATCTTCCAAATTATGCCCAAATCGTTTGAACCGTTTCTGAGATTACTGAAACGTAAAAATTCGGGATTACCACTACCCTCTCGTTGGGTAGTGACTATTATATTGTAGGTATGTATTGGGTTGGTTAGTGGTATTTAATAGATCCTAATCTTTGCGCAAAATTACCCCATTGCCGAATTTACCCCACGTAACTTATTTTCAAATTAAATTCTCAAAACGCAACCTTGCATAGGCTTTTATAATCAATTTCCAATAAAACAATCTCTATTCAGCTGGATTGTTAACGAAATTGAATAAGTAAAAGAATCAGGGGCGTTTTCTTTCTACTTTATCTTTGTTCGTGTAATGAAAGCTATTTTTAAGACGACGACGGTTTCCATTTGGGAAAAACGCCAAGGTCTTGGACAGAGGATATTAAATACCAGAGAGCAAGCTCTGTCGAATTCTTTTACTAGAATAATGTTGTAAGGATAAGAGCGTGTTCTTAGCCGACTGCGCTAGCTGTAGCTAGTTATGAGGAAGGAGAGTTATTGCTTTTAAAACTAGAAGGATTATGCCGTAAGTTAAGTAAGGTGAGTCGGGGCAAGTGCGCCCGTGGGGTAAGTGCGCCTGAACTGATTTTTAGACCCAATGCCTTGTGAATAGTGCCAACCGCTTATTGCAGTGGGATTGTGTTATATTTGGTGCATTTATGGAAGATTTCAGTAGTTGAGTAATATTTATAGTTATCGATATATTTGTGGTAGGTGCACTTACCCTACCCTGGCGCACTTGCCCCGACTGACCTTACTGTAAAGGTGGTATTCCAAGGCCATAGCGGCCGTCTGTTACGGTGGCCCGGTCGATCGCAGCCGCATGCGGCCGACATGAGTTTTATCGATATTTTTTGCCTTTACTTGCTATTTATAATTACTACAATAGTTATTTGTGCAACAAGAGAGCAAAATTGTTTTTTGCTTCGAGTACAATGTTTGAGTCCTGAGCTAGCGAAAGATTCTATAGTTGAATCACGAGCGTCTAGCGAGTGATTCTAGTTTAGAATCTTGAGCTTAGCGAAGGACTCAAAGGCACGAGAAGTAAAAGAAATTGCTCTCGAGTAGCACATACAATTTTTCACCTCAGTAGCGAGAACACATAAAAGGTACCTATGTACCTACTTGCAAAGAATACTAACATCACGCAAAATATGAAATAAGATTTCTTCTTCACTCCTTTCACTCAAAAGATTAATTTAATTTTATGTTTAAAAAGAATTACTTACTTTAAATTAATTTGTCGAAAATTAAGAAGAAAGATATGAATAAAGAATGGAGGCAATTTTCTAAACGTGTGTTCGGAAACTAGTACAATGATACATTTCGAATTTATTCGGTAATATGTATTTGAAAACTTTTAGTTTCCTTTAAACTAAAACTTTAGTTTAAAATGACTAAAAATAACATATGAAATATAAGTAATTTCGAAAATTGTAAGATATTCAGAAGGTAAATCAACGTATAATTTTAATTTCTAAAAATACACGTCGGTACTGATGCGTTGCGCGTACCTAGGGATTGCAATTCGAATATTCGAATATTCGAACACTCCGAATATTCGGTTCCTTTTGTTATTCGAATAATTCAATGCACCAAATTCGAATATTCGAATATCATAAATATTTTTTATTTAGGTAAAAAAAAACATAGAATTGGGCGTACGCGTGTTAATCTCGGTAATTTACTTACTGTTAACAAAAAGAAGTGAATAATGACAATGCCTTGAGCTTCCTAGGAGATCATACTACCAAATAAAGCATGGATGTTACTAAAATTATCAATTCATTGTGCTTTATGTAATAACTAGATTTCGCCCGCTTGGAATTAGGAATTATGCCCCGGGAATCTTCATACCAATCATCATCATTTTCATTCTCTTGCCCTTTTCCCAAGTTATGTGGGGATCGGCACAATATGTTTTCTTCTTCGATTCGCTCCAATCAGCCGTCATCTCTGTACCAACGTCTTTCATACGCATATCATCTTTCACGCAATCCATTCTAGTTCTGCCTTTGCTTCTATAAGTATTCATCCACATTCATCATCATCATCAACAGCCCATGGTAGTCCACTGCTCGGCGGCAACAGGGCGCCCGACACTTCGTTTGCCTTGTCGTGGTCTCCACTCAAGACACATTCATACCTCATCATGCACATTCATGACTTTCATTCCTCCTCATTACATTCCCAAAACACATCAACCGTTTGCTCTTCATCTTTTCTGTTATTGGGGCTACTTGCAAACTTCCCATTATATACTCATTTCTTATCTTATCCACTCTAGTCACATACATCCATGTTAGCATTCGCATCTCAGCCACAATTTATTTTCATCCGTCCCTTTTGTCGCCCAACATTCACATCCATACATTATGGCAGGTATCACGACTCACTTTCGTAAGTCACAAATTGTCCCTGAGACCTGTCACCACTTCAACTAACCTGCATGAATAAATATCCTGTTCCTCACGTGACGTCCAGATCAATATTGCCGTCGTTTTGGAACAATGAACCGAAGGTACCAGAAGTTGGAGCAAGTTGGAAAGGATACACCATCTAGGGCTATTTGGGAAAAACTGGATGCGCCACCGAAGTAGCAGAACAGGTGCTCCATCTTTGTTCTGCTGATCTTCAGTCCGGCCTTCCAATGTTTCTCGCCATTTTTCCAACCTGCTCTGTACCTCAGTTGCATTTTCTCCGAGAACAATGTCATCGGCAAAGAGCATGCACCAGGGTGCTTCCTTCTGTATGTCCGATGACAATGCATTGAAACTGTCGGTGACGCCAGCTTCGAATCGGAGGTGTGTGCAGTGCAGGCTTGATTGTACATCTCACGGATTTTTTTATTTAGTAAGAAATCTTAAGATTTCGGTGTCCATGTGCCGCAGTGACCGCTTACCATCAGGTGACCTATGTGCTCGTTTGGCTATTACACTACATGAAAAAAACGTGTTCTTTTAATTTTTTTCAACGATATTTGTGTGTAAAATCATGTATTAACTGACAATAATTGATGTTTTAAGGCTTTTTTGCTGATCAGAATTACTTCCGTTATGGTTCGGTGTCTTATACTAGTCTAGTATTTGACCAAAATATTATAATTCATCGAAAACCGGCAAAAAAACTGATTTTTGTACTTAAAAAAAACCGGCCAAGTGCGAGTCGGACTCGCGCACCGAGGGTTCCGTACAAACCTGTAAGGTTTACAAAGTTCGTTCTTTACGACAATCGAGTCATAACTATGGTATTTTTATTGCAAAATGAAATTCATAACATTACAATGGGGAAAGATGGAGTAGCATAAATTTAAGACAAAGATCTTAAAAAATATATATTTTGTAATGTAACTAAAAATTTAAGGTTTTCGGAATTTTTCCTTTATGTGTGCTATAAAACGTTGCTTCATGCCAAATTTCAAGATTCTAGGTCGACTGGAAGTACCCTTTAGGTTTTGATTCCCTTGCGAGTACTTGCGAGTTTCAAAATATGCAGCTTAAATTGCTGTTTCTTTTGATTGCGTTGACATAGAAGTTTGATTTTGTTACAGCTTAAAGGTATTATAGACCTGAGTATTTGGTATGAATTTCAATTTAATACCTCTACGCGTTTATGAGGAAATGGGTAGTAAGGTTAAAATTATTAAAAAAAAATATATTATGTGATGTAACTAAAAATTTATGGTTTTCGTAATTTTTCCTTTATCTATGCTATAAGACGTTGCTTCGTACCAAATTTCAAGATTCTGAGTTCACGGGAAGCACCCTGTAGGTTTTGATTCCCTTGCAAGTGTCGAAAATTTGCGGCATAAACGGCTGTATCTTTTGATTGCGTTGGCTTAGAAGTTTGATTTTTTCACAGCTTCAAGGGACAGTAGACCTGAGTAATTGATATAAATTTCAGCTTCATACCTCCACGCGTTCCTGAGAAAAAGGGTCTTGACAGACGGACGGACAGACGGACAACAAAGTGATCCTATAAGGGTTCCGTTTTTTCCTTTTGAGGTACGGAACCCTAAAAAGGCCTTTTTGTTAAAATCTTCAACTATTCGAATAATATTCGAATTATTCGAATATCTTCCTAAAAATAGATCGAATATTCGAATACTAAATTTTTCGAATATAATTTTGCAATCCCTACGCGTACCCGGACGTTTCTTGTTTAGTTTTTTTTTCTACGAAAATAGATTCGCACTAAGACTTACCTAATATAATTCTACCTCTTTTCTTAAAGAAATGAAAAGAAGAGAGCTGATAAAATCGAGGTTGTTTGAATTATTGGTATAAGAAGTAGTTACTTAGATGCCGCAGTATGAAATGACCATTCGCAGTTATCAAATTAAAAAAAAGAAAAGCGCGGGAACGATTTAACTGTGGCTGCATGGCTGAGGCCTTTGCCTTTGCCTGATGGGATTGTCTGATGGGATAAATAGATTTAAAAAATAAAAAAATAAAAAAAACTTTGTCTCACTGAGTGAAACAAACACGATTTTGCTCACTGATTTCTGACAGCAAAGTCTACTTGTTCGAGCTGTTGAGGTGAAAAAATCATTTCCATTCAATTCAATTCAATTCAATCATTTATTCAGCAAATTGGCCACATAGCGGCACTTTTACACGTCAGAAAAAGAATTTACCAGCGCTTCCTAGACCCTTTGCTTGAGAAGAAGCGCCGCAACAAACTCAAGCAGAAGGCCTTTTTTCAAAATTTACAAATTTTACATTACATGTATAGAATATACATATAGGTACGTACTAAAATTACATTGAAGGGATGTATAGTCCCTAACTTAAACTTAAATCTAAGATCTTAGAGATGTAAAGTCTCCAAGAGTCCAGAAAAAAATGAAATAAAATAAAATTAAACATTACGTGGGCTCAAATTATCGATATAACTCACGTCGGCCTCATGCGGCTATGCGACGATTGGAGACTATAACATGCCGCCTTTAGTGCCAATAGACCCAAAAAATAGGCAGCGCGTTAAAAACACGACCCGCGGAAGAGGTTACACTACACATTTAGGGTATACATAATTGCGATAACATTTACGTTTAATTTAGTAGTTTATGTAACTGCTACGTAATAAAGGTCCTTAAAATACGAGTGGGGTTTTATGAAACGAGCCGACAGGCGAGTTTCATAATAATATCGCACGAGTGTTTTAAGGCCTAATTATATACAGTTGCATACACAACTTTATCCCTCATTTTCGCGAAACTTTGTTCCAAATTCAAATGTCGGCTCTATTTAGTCTACGCTTTTTGAAAATCGAATGTGACACACTGACGTACTCGAATTGCCGCCATTGTGGACAGATTTTGAAGCATCTTAGAGAATTAATAAAATGAGTGAAGATAAAGTTGTGTATGCAACTGTATATAATTAGGCCTTAAAACTTGAGTGGGGTTTCATGAAACGAGCCGTATGTAGCAGTTACATAATAGTACATTACAGGCCTAGGGTGGTGAATTCGTAAATGTCCCAGATCGCAGGTTTCTGTGGCCCGAACCGAAGGTGAGGGCCATAAATATGCGATCTGGGGCTTTAGGAATTACCGCCCGTGGTTTGTCAATGATTTTACATTTTGCCTTGGCCAAGAAGTGAGATTTTCTCTACGCGTAGCGGGCAGAAAATCCCACTTTACGGCCAAGGGTGATGTAAACTACTATAAGCGTTTAAGTTTAAGCAATAATTTACGTGTACCTCTAATTTTAGGCGTGAATTTCATTAAGGTGACTTTGTAACGTGTAGTGTGATTTTATGTCGCTTAAAAATAACAGAGGAGAGACATCTAGTCATCTTAATTGGTTTTTGGAAAACTTTTTTAATTGTATACTTGTTTGAAGTGTTTGTTAAATGTTCGTTGTTCATCTTTTTTACGCTTTAGGTGTATTATAGCATATTTTAGTAAGAAGTTCTTAAAATAATCGATATTTCTTTCCCTCGGATACCTACACATTATTTGCAGTACTTAGACACATAAAAAAAGGATTATCTACTACAACAGCCTATTTACGGCCCACTGCTGGGCACAGGCCTCCTCTCGTCACGAGAGGGTTTGGACTATAATCCCTATGCAGACTCAGTGGTGACTTTACACCCATCATTGAATTACTTCACAGATCCGTGCAGGTTTCCTCACAATGTTTTCCTTCATCGGAAAGCTCATTAGTAAATTCAAATAAAATTATAAATATTATTATATCCAAGTAAATTAACGCTAAGGCATTTTTAAAGTTATTTTGTATCGTTTCAAACACCAGCTTGTATTCAAGTGTGTACTAAAATTAAAATTACATTTTGGTAGTCTTTGAGAGTAGCTTTGAATAATTATCATTTCGAACCATAGACGTAAATAATATAGACCCGGTCTAACGTACACGTAATATGTCCCCACTTCCACGGTGTCCAATCCAAAGTTCTGTCACCGAGCGTGCGTGACACTAAGCGTTTTTAAAAAACTTTTTTCGAAACTGTTTCTCAGTATCTAAAAACACGTCTCGTTGTTGAAAAAATGTGACCCAGCCTTTAGTGTCACGATATAAGTTTAACTTTGGATTGGACACCAATGAAGTGGGGAAACATGACATGTATCTACGTTAGGCCGGGTCCATACGAAGTATTATTTATGTCTATGTTTCGAACACTTTGAAGTTTTGCCTACAAAGTTAAGGAAAGTTAATTATAATGAGGTTTCGCAATTTCGACTCCACATTACCTTTGGCTTGACATTAGAATTATTTTACTTAATTAGTGTGGGGTTATTAATTGTGTGCCACCGGCGACCTCACAGTTCATTTCCAACACCTCCTTAAGGCCGTTCCTATACCCAGCTCAGCCGTCACTGTCACTCGTGCAACTAGTGAAAGAGAAAGCGCTACGCACAGAACGCCCGATTTAGTTAGTATTTAACGCGTTTTAATTTCTATACAAATACCGTCTAAAAACATGGCATTTGTAAAGCTGTCAATGTATGCTTATAATATGGATATTTTTTCTGTTATATTTAGTTTTACACCGTTTGATATAATAAACTGGAGTATAGTTGGATTAAAGATCCTAGTTAGAGGTTACTTAGGAATTAAATTGTATCGAGCGAAGTTTCGTGAAACGTGTAACGAAAGCTGTCAATGTAAGGATGAATATAATCAAATATAACATAAGTAGGTTTTTTTTTCATATTTAAACTTTTAACTAAATTCATATAAGTTTACTTATGAGCGAAATTCAATTTGAATTTACCACTGAGCTTTTCGGTGAAGGAAAACATTGTGAGGAAACCTGCACGCATCTGCGAAGTAATTTAAAGATGTGTGTGAAGTCCCCAATCCGCACTGGGCCCGCGTGGGGACTATAGCCCAACAATCTCGCGATGAGAGGAGGCCTGTGCCCAGCAGTGGGACGCAAATAGGCTGTAGTAGTAACTTTTAACATTTCTTAGAAAAGTATGATCTTAAATGAGCAATTTGAATATGCTGGGTCAGGGAACGGCCTTAACGGGAACAAATGGCATGGGCGTACATGCCAGTTGCCAGCGACATTGCGGTTAGCGGAGAACTTTTAATACGAAACGTGCTCAAGAAAATCTTATTTAAGAACAAGAAAATGGACGCATTGAAGGTTCACTGATTGTCATTTCACTTGACACTTTCGGTCGGTTCACAGGACACTTCGCAGGCTGCAGGCAGTTTGAAGGCGGTATTTAAATAATTCGATTTTTGAAAAATAAAAAATACTTACCCTACTTACAAACTTTTGATATACAGTACTATTACTTATCTAAATATATAAAACTCAAAGGTGACTGACTGACTGACTGACTGACTGATATAGTGATCGATCAACGCACAGCCCAAACCACTGGACGGATCGGGCTGAAATTTGGCATGCAGGTAGATGTTATGACGTAGGCATCCGCTAAGAAAGGATTTTGCGAAATTCCCACGGGAACGGGAAAAATCGGGATTTTACTTTTAAATATTTCTGCGCATACGAAGTTGCGGGGAAAAGCTAGTTCTGTGGATATACTTACCCAGTGTCAGAATAAGTAATAGTGCCAGTGTCGCTATCACAATCAAGACGTACCTAAACACCTCACAAGAAATGATCAAGACGTTTAGGCTGCAGAGCGTGCCAAGGAAATATACTCCTTACCTCAAAGAGCGCTTTAGTTACCTCTCTTCTCTGAGGTGCTCCCAAAATTGTCTCCTTGCTGTTCCTTCTTCTTCTTCTAATTTTTTTTCTAACTCTTTTACTATTCAAGCTGTACGGCTCTGGAATTCTCTTCCCGTGGACCTTAGCCGTGCGCAATCTCTCGCTGTCTTTAAAAACAAGCTTCAGGATCATTTCTTATCACTTGCTTTTTGATCTTTTTCCTCTTCTTCGTCTGGGTTTCGGCTGTCATTAGTTTCTTGTAGACTGTACGTAGTTTATTTAGTTTATTTATTATATGAGTGGTATGACTAGATATATTTATTATTATGTATGGTTATATTTATAATTTCTGGTATGTATGTATTTATAATATATAACATATGGTCATTACGAGCACCGCCTACCAACTTATCTCTTTTACTTGATATCCACTACCCAAAGGTTGTCTGGGAGAGATCGCTCTATTAGTGATAAGACCGCCTGCTGTATACCTAACAACATGTATTCCCGATCTTTTTTGTCCTGTTCTTGTCTTTCTCTATTGTGTGGTGTTCAATAAAGAGTATTTGTATTGTATTGTATACATACATATATATTACATATACTCGAAAAACAGCAGTGGTCGGGTAAAATCATCTAAAGTTATCTAACTTGCCTCGTCTACCGTTCGAGGCGTATGATTCCTGAGTCCCTTCGACCACTTCTAATTTCCGATACGCACTTCTTATCACGGGTCCAACAGCAAAATGGTACGTTTAGAAATTGAAAACAGGTAGATCAAATGAACCCGATAAAGAAACTTCTGGTAAATATAGGTACTATCAGTTTGTGATTTTTTTACAGTTTTTAACTAACTTCTGCCCGCGACTTCGCCCGCGTGGAACTCGCTTATCTTAGCTATCCGTTTTTCTGGTATAAAAAGTAGCCTACATCCTTCCCCTGGAGTCCAACCATCTCCATGCCTAATTTCATCTTAATCGGTCGAGCGGTTAAAGCGTGAAGAGGTAACACACATACAGATAGAGTTACTTTCTCATTTAATAATATTTCGAGTGTCCATAATATGCCGTTATCTCTCCACCTATGTGTGGCATTAGAACCGATTAAGAGGGTTTACTCCCAAAGCTGGCAACGTCGCAAATAGCTGTCAAATATTTCGTTGTTTTCATTCATTTATGAATATTACTGAATGAAAACATAAATTATCGCTCTATGGTTGAATTAAACATTAAGTATGGATTGCAACAATTATCCTAGGAACATGATTTGTTTAGGATTATGGAAGTACTATCTTTTGAAAACTTTCCATTGCATTTTCCATGCATTTTAATGTAATCTTATCATTTGAATGCCTAACCAACAAATATAAAACGAGACGCGTCATTCAACCATAAAATAATAACTTTTTAAATTCATTTGACAGCTATATGCGACGTTGCCAACTTTCGGGATAAACCCTCTTAAGGATTAAGATCAACAATAATAAAATTTCAAAGTGAAGTAGCAATTCGAAAAAGAAAAGAAGAAAACATACTTTTTCCAATGTAGAGTTTCTCGTCATAAAAACAAACACCGAAGGATTCGGTATTTCGTAGACACCATAGGGAACTCGTTCGGAGTTCAAATTTGTAAATGGAACGTCTATGAACGTGTGCGGCCGTACCGACAGATTGCCAATTAATTCTGCCCAAAGAGGAGGACAATCGTGGCGTTTCCATATTTGACGTGAACGATTGTACTAGTAACTGGCCAGTGTTATGACCGCTGAATTATAAAATAAAATACTCACGTTTTGTTTCGAATTTTCGATATCCTAATCGAGTTCGGATCGAGTTGGCAACCCTTTTTCGCTTCTTCTTTGTATTTCGCTTTTAAATTCTCGTATCTCGATTTGTATGCATTTTTGCTAATTTCCAACGGGTTTTAGCTATATGTTTGTAGTACCTAATTTAGAATGTAATAAAATTGATGTTCTTCTTTAGGATATTTTGACATAATAATATGTTTTGAAAAGGTTAGAAAAAAGTCCCGGTTGGCTTGAGAAACAATAGCCACATGCTGTAGCTTCCTTGCATAATTTTATAAAAGAAATCGATACTAATATTATAAATGTGAAAGTAACTCTGTGTGTGTGTCTGTTACGTCTTCAATCTTCACGCTACAACCGTTGTACCGATTTCGATGAGAACTGGGGTGTAGAGAGAGATAGTTAGAGTCTCGGGAAAGAATATACCTGCGCTACTTATAAACGCGATAACCGAATTCCACGCGAACAAAGGTGCAGGCGGAGGGTAGTAAGTATTACTTATACTGACCTAAAATTTCAATCCACTTAACTCAGATAATCGTTTGCGAACATTACGCAGAGAAATGCAAAGGAAACCTTTTTCAAGTCTCTTTGCACTTTTGTTATTTAAAGGTTCATTAATCTTCGGATTACAGGGTCGAGATTAGCTGTAAAATGGCTGTTAAAGTCGTCCAAGTGGACATATAGATTAGCAAAAAACCAGATCAATACCATTTGCCATAACCAAAGCAATAAATTGTATTTCGGAGAGCGTAAACTGACGTCATATTAGTACGGCATCCCGATCGTATTGAATTATAGATATCGGTATTAGGTATAATGTTTCGTCTCGTCGGGTTGCAACGCGCCTGCGAAGCACGGTTCGGTGCCATCCGCAGATCCCTAAGCCCAATTTGCTCAGTTGAGCGTTTGACTCAAACCGCGGCACTGGTCCCGCGGAATAAAATGAACGCACCCGTTACCAAAATCGAGAATGTTTTGGCGCGAATTTTGAAGTGACGCGTTCCAAATTTGAAGTGTGAAACGTGTTTGTGTTCGATGTGTGTGGCTGGCTGAATTTAAAAAGTTGACTTTCTTTTTGATTGGAATCAGAAGGTAAGATTTGTTTTTTTCTAATCGGTTTTGGAATCTAGTTTATTTTAGTCCACTATTATATTAGACTTATTGGAATCGTAGTTTTATTTTATACTTAGTCTAGTATTTTTCCAGTCTAATATTATATTAGAGGTGGGTGTGGTGATATGTTTGGCGCAATCCCACATTAATAAGTGTGGATGGCGAATAGCTGTCACTTCCGGTATCCAGGTGGCGTCAAGGTCAAGTTCGTAATTTCCGGTACCTTCATAGTGTTCTTAATTTCGTTATCTTTCTTCATTTACTATGGCACGTATTATTTATGATTATGGAGCTATGGGTTGTATTGTTATTAAGGATAAGAATACACGTATAATTGTACTACTATATTTCGTAACCACATTTCGATAGGATTATAGGATTTTCTTTTCTTTCCGATTTTCTAGTAATCAACTTTATCCGGCCGGCCGGATTGGTCCAGTTGGTAGTGACCCTGCCTTCTGTTCCGATGGTCGGGGGTGCGAGGTCCGCTCGGGGCAAACTTTGTGTGATGAGCACGAATGGTTGTACTCGAGTCATGGATGTTTAGTATTTATATAAGGTGCTAACAAATTAGTCACGGATATTTTTACAGCTGATAGTACTCGGCTCTCGAAGTACATTTAAGTATGAAACATCATTGGTTTTGTTATGTTTTTTTGGAGAAAAATAGGAAACAAATTTGCTACGTTAAAACACTCTGTTTAAGAACCTGCCGTTTTCCCGCCGAATTTAATTTTTTTTTTCCTTAATTATTGTTAAAAGTTTTAATGTAATTTATTATCTCTTAAAATATCCTTGACTAATTTGTTAGCACCTTGTATATATGTATGTATTTCTCTATATAATTATTTATATCGTTGTCTAGCACACATAGTACAAGCTTTGCTTAGTTTGGTCAATATTGTGTGAAATGTCCCAGGATATTTATTTATTTATCCCATGAAGTGAGACGGCTGTCATTGACTTAGGACCTGGGCGACCGAGCGTTTCTCGGGTGAAAATAGCTAAAACCGAGTTTTCTCAGACTTGAGACCTAGCTAGATCGCTTTGGTGCCCCCGTACACCTCGTATATTCGTATATATATTATAATTTGTCCAAATCTAAATGGTAAGATCCGCTACTGATATCGCTTAAATAAATAAATATACCTACAAGATAAACTAAACGCGTACAAAATACCAATAGGTATTTAAAAGACTTTACGTCACCCATGGCCGTAAAGTGTGATTTTCTGCCCGCTACGCGGAGAGAAAATCTCACTTTCTGGCCAAGGCAAGACGTAAAACTTTTGACAAACCACGGGCGGTAATTCGTAAAGCCCGAGATCACATATTTATGGCCCTCACCTTCGGTTCGGGTCACAAACACCTGCGATCTGGGACATTAACGAATTCACTGCTCTAGGTCTGTAATGTACTATTAATTTAATATGTGTGAAGGTTTTTCTTAAGGGTAAATTAAAGATCTTTGCGTATTTTCAGGACTGAGCGTATTTCATTTTTATTTTCACTTGTTGCTTCTTTGAGCCGAACAAACATTCAGTGAGAACCTAAATAAGAAGTTTTGCTGAAGTAGACTGAAGAGTCTACTATATTGAAATACTATGATAGCCATTGGATAAAAATAGACCCCAAAGATCTTCCATCTTCATTAGGATAATTTTCACTCCTCCACACTTCCCGAGCCTAATTCGTAGACCAGTAGTTTTCCTCTGGCTGTGCGTTGTCATCAGTCATATGGAGTAATGATAACGGTAGAGTTGAATATAAAATGATACGTACCTATTCATTATTAGTACATTACAGACCTAGGGTGGTGAATTCGAAAATGTCCCAGATCGCAGGTTTCTGTGGCCCGAACCGAAGGTGAGGGCCATAAATATGCGATCCAGGGCTTTACGAATTACCGCCCGTGGTTTGTCAAAAGTTTTACGTCTTGCCTTGGCCAAGAAGTGAGATTTTCTCTCCGCGTAGCGGGCAGAAAATCCCACTTTATGGCCAAGGGTGACGTAAAAATTATTTTGTACAGGTAAAATCGGGCGGCGTAAGTATTAAGTTAAGTTATGTTTACTTTTCATTCGTTTGGGCGCCGAAAGTTGTTGAGCCGGTTAATAATCCGGTAATCCCATTGGGAACTCTGCTTGCAAGATTAAATAGGTACCTCAAAGTTGGACTTTAGATTTACTTACTTGAGGTACCTTAAAGTTTGATTTTATTAGATTTACTCATTAAGACCTTCATTTTCAATAAAGACGCAGTTCGTTCGTAGTTATCGGTATTTATTTCCAGTATTTTTTTAGTAAGTAGCTTTTTTTTTACTACAAAATATGCAAATGAAATGGGTAGGTATAATAGAAAGTTGATAAGTGAATAATTAAAGCTTTGCTCTTTGTCATTTCTTTTCGTGCAACTCTTTAGTGTCGTTTCTGATATCGCTTGGTTAAATAAATAGAGAAATATAAATGTACCTACAACTTGTACAAGGTACGCGTTTAAAGTATAAGAATGTATATTTTTCCCGAATATAGAAATATAGATAGAAATTTAGAACCAAACTTATAATAGGTATATACTGCTATTGACAGTACTAGCAATTCTTAAAAACCTCCCAAGTAACATTTTGGCCCTATAACTTGGGTTATCATCACTAAAAGGTCGAGTAAACGTCGTATAAAGGTCTTAGCGGTGACTACCAGTTGTATAAAGGCGTTTGGGAACACATTCTTGCTCTATAAGCTAAAGAGCCAAATTATCCTATAAATTGTTGATGTAAAGGTTTATAGAACCATTTTATAGGGCCATTATAGTCAAGTGCTATAAAAACTTCAAATATAGCCACTAAAGAGCTATGTTACTGTATAAAAGTGATTGAAATCACCATTATGTATCTAATTTGCGCTATATGGTTTCCCGGACAACCGCTATAAATCTTGCGTTTTAGCAGTGATGAACGTTCTACTATACAAGGTTTTTGCGATTTTGTGGTTCCACAAATCACTCCTATAGTACATGGTCTTTAGTAGCCATAATGACGCCGTAATAGAGCGGTTTTGTTTTATAATCGATTTTTAGGACATTTTTATAGTACTTAAAAGTGTTCTAATTGTTTTTGAATCCCTATTATAGGCTCGTACGATAGTTGTGACTATGACTCTTTTATATGGCGGAAACTTTCTATAATGGAGTTTGTAGATCGGTCATAGGATAAAAAAGCACATAAAGGAAGTGAACAGTTACTTTTATACTCAAACTTTGACATGACAGGAGTCGGTGGTAATATAGTGAGCCGATAAGACCCACGGATGTACTTAATGGCTCTAAAGTAGAAATGTCTGTGAATTTAATTTTATAATATCAATATATTTTATTCAAAACTCAATTAATCGAGGGCGCATTGAAAATACTAAGCAAATCAAATACTATTCTATCAGTAAAACTTTAGTCGCACGTGCTTTTTGCAGCATTGATCGAAATATTAAATGTCTAAATAAGATAACATAAACTTACCACGATAGAATATTACTCCTTTATATAATTGAATTATTTTTGTTGTCCGTCAATGAAGTTCACAGCAAAAACACACAATACCAAACATTGCCGAGAAAGCGTCTCAGTAGGAATCACGGATTCTACTATAGACTAAAATAGGACTATAAGGGAATCAACGAACGCTACTACAGTATAAAAAAGCACTACATTAGCGTTACTGTGGCCTGTATGTCACTAAATTGTAATACGAGTCATCATTACATCACCTTTACAGACCTAAAAGTCACAACTAAAGCTGCTACGGTTCCACTATATCACTAAATGGAGATATAACTGCGCCAGATCGGCGTTACTCAACCTTCTATGGCCTTTTATAGGGCTAAGGTGGTGTTTTGAGAAATGTTCTATGGGCTACTATAGAACCAGAAATTGTTACTTGGGCTGGGCGACATCATTATCCGCATATTCCTTCCGACATGTCATACATTTCATTACACAATGAACTATATACATATAAAGCCAGTTTACGCGTACTACGGTAGCGTTCGTAAGAAGATGGGCTTATTTTGGCAGCTATGTCGATGACAATTTTCAAATAGATTGGCTGCTTGCTTACGTGATGTTAACTATTTACCTACATATGAAGAGGGTTTGTCCCAAAATTGGCAACGTCGCATACAGCTGTCAAATGTTTCGCTGTTTTTATCAAATTCTCAATGTTACTGAATCAAAAAAGAAGTTATCATTCTATGGTTGAATGATGCGTCTCATTTTATACGAGTATTTGTTGGTTAGCCATTCAAATGATAAGATTACATTAAAATGCATGGAAAATGCGATGGAAAGTTTTCAAAAGATATTACTTCCATAATACTAAAAAAATCAAGTTCCAATGATAACTGTTGCAATCCATATTTGTTTTATTCAACCATAGAGCGATAATTCATGTTTTCATTCAGTAATATTCATAAATTAATGAAAACAGCAATTGCTTGACAGCTATGTGCGACGTTGCCAATTTTGGGATAAACACTCTTAAGCCAGCGATGCGTTTCAAATTGTCAATGAGAGCTGGCAATTGTCAGGCAACAGAGCCAAGTGATATTGGATTCTCTTGATCGACGAAAATATCGAAGGAAATTCTATTTGTCTTCTTTACTAAAGAGTCTCAGTCATTACTCACGCTCGAGCACTTTATGTGATGTGAAGGTAGCAAATGGTGACAATCGATAGAAGGTTTCACTCATTTTTCCTGCGTGGGTGTTGTTCCTTTGTTTCAAACACGTCAAAGAACATTTATTTTGCCACAGTGTTAAAATAAGTACCTACGGTAGGTCGACGCGCTTGATCTTGTCATTGAGAAATGATACAAGAAGATTGGCAGAGCCCATACTGTAGAGCGTGCTCCGAAACCCGGGTTAAGACTAGATCGACATCTAGCGGCTGAACCCCGATTACTCGACCGTTTACCAGTTGCTACCGCTAATTGAAGCTCGATGGCGAGCCGAACGCAAAGCATATTTTATTGCTTAACAGTTTACAACCCGAAGTTTCTGTGTAATAAGAGGATTTCAAAAAAGAGTTCTAGTTATAATATTACTAATATTAGTCATAAATTGTTTAGAAATACACTTTGCGTTCGGCTCGCCATCTAGCTTCCAGTAACGTTAGCAACTGCTAAACCGTCGGGTAATCGGGGTTCAGCCACTGGGCGCTTTCAGAGCACGCACTACAGTATGGGCTCTGCCACTCTTCTTGATTCATTTCTCTAATGATCTCCTGAATAATGTGAGAGAAAATTGGGTGACGGTAAAAAATAAAACAGTAGGTGTAGTAGGTATTTTTATTAATTGGTAGAACAATAAAGGAAGTGCTTCTCAAGAATTCAACGCAATTCATGTTTATTTATAATACTAATGATTAATATTAATAATGTGAAAGTAAACTCTGTCTATCCATTAGGTACCTCTTGACGCCTAAACCGCGCTAGATCGATTTAGATGAAATTTGTTGTGGAGTCCCGGGGAAGGTTATAGGATACTTTTCATTTTAAATAAAAAGCAATGTTACTTAATATAACTAGCATATTAGTGTACTAACCATAGCTCTAAATTTGTAACTACTAAACTAACCAATATGGATTCGGTCCGAAATAAATGATTTTGATTGATTGATTATCCCATTTTGCATAGAGCTTCGGTTAAATTTCAACAATCCGTCTTGTGGATATAGGAACAGCGCCTTAGTCGATCTACTGTATTATCTTATTACACTGTGCTTTTACTGTCGATGTTCCTTATGAACAAGAGGTGACAATTTTTTAAGGAAATTTCCTCCTTAAAAGCCCCTTCGGTGATGGTACGCTCGGTTAATTTCGCTTGGCAAATTTTCACTCTAGTCCGATTAGATTATCATTGGTGTTCTGCTAAGAGCCAAGTAAGTAGGCTTTCATTGAATTCCATAATATTGTAAAATGTCTAAGTTAGGGATGGTACGGAACATAAATTAGATAATACTTTAATTGAGTAATTTGGAGTATCCATATTTAATATTATAAATGCGAAAGTAACTTGTCTGTCTGTCTGTCTGTTACCTCTTCACGCTTCATCCGCTGAACCGATTGAGATAAAAATTGGCATGGAGATAGTTGGGGTCCCGGGAAAGGCTACTTTGTATCCCGGAAAAGCGCATAGTTCCCGCGGGAGCGCGATAACCGAATTCCACTCGGGCGAAGTCGCGGGCAGAAGCTAGTGTATAATATACTTACCAGTTTTCGGAACCTCTTTTTAGGCAAGTAAATAGGTACGTCTGTGTTAACAGTCCAGGGGTTCAATTTAAATTTACCACTGAGCTTTACGGTGAAGGAAAAATTCGTGAGGAAACAAGGATGTGTGTAAAATCCCCAGTCCGGACTGGGCCCGTGTGGGGACTACAGGGTGCAGAAAACTAAAATAAAAAACCGGCCAAGTGCGTGTCGGGCCACGCGCAAAGTATAGGGTTCCGACGATGCCCACAGTAGGTACCTTTCTAAGACTTATTAGCATCTAGCTAGCATGTGGTACGAGTATGTCGTGCCCGCCCGACGCCCCTGCTGCTCGAGAAAAATCATTGGTTTTTTAATCATTTCATAAGTTGGTCGACTATGACTCGTAAGTTTGTACAGCCTACTTAGCTGTGATAGTTTTCCTTTCAACTACGTTATATATGCCACAACTGTGATTTTTTTCAGCCATCCAAATGCCACCATTTAGCTGGCAGGGGGGGGGGGGACACACGTGGTTTTAACAATCGTGGAAATATTTGTTACTAGCTTCTACCCGCGAACACAGAATAAGTAATAGTACTAACGTACAGAAGGCCCACTGCTAACAAAAAACCGGTTTTGTTGCACCGTACGCTACCAAAGTGGCCATCTCTTTCTATCACATGCAGCGCGCTCTTTCGGAGGCCACAGCGCTAGCGCTAGGGCTGGCGCACTCGAGAACATATTAAATCATGCGTCTAGTATTAGTACATAGGTTAGGTAGAATAGTGTTATTAACTAAATATATATTTCAGTTAAGTTAGTTATATTTATTTTATTAATAAACCATACATATACTTTATCTGTCAATTTATGAATCTGCTTAATTCAAAATTAAGACACACAGTCACACAACTGCATTATCATAATATCCTAGCCGTTGTCCGCGACTTCGTCCCGAGTACATAGAATTTGCGTACCCGATGATACTATACTGTACATGCATAGTCGTTGTTATTATCCTTATTAAAAAAAATTGGGTTGTCTTGGACTACTTCCATAGCAAATATCATCATTTTACTCTTTACCAAATCATTTTACTGTTGTTGTTACTACAACCCTCTGCTAAACTCGTAGCACATTCAAATTTCATAGCACATTTGACTCTTGCGTCGCGACGTACTTACATTAAGAGTTTACGCGCGCGCGTGCATTCGCTAGTAGTGCGCGGTAACCACTAATCATCACGCCACGGTGCGAAGCCGGCGGGTACTTGTATCGAGCGCGAAGAAATCAAAGAGTGCGCCGCGCCTGCCGCGACTTCGTCTGCATGGAATTCGGTGTTGGCGTTCCCGCGGGAATTATGCGTTTTTCCGGGATAGAAAGTGTTATTGCCAGTGTTATAAACTATGTCTCCATACCAAAATTGGTTGCAATCTGTCCAGTAAATTTTTCTAATAAGCGTTATTTTGTGTTCAGTCAGTATCGTTTATTATAGTCCCCTCGACTTGATAGTTCTTTTAATTTTCAAGTTTCAGACGCGACTTCTTCTACAGACTTATTATTAGTAAAGATAATAGCACAGATTAAGTAAAAAAAAGTCTCAAGAAGTCTCTTTCTCAGTTTGACACAAAGTGACGTCAATTAATAGCCCACCAAATGAAGGAAAACTTAGGGGAAATAATACATGTGTAAGCGATTTGTAAATATTGAAATAGTCTAGTGTAAATATTGAAATAGATAATGAAGGGGAAAGTTAACGATAAACGATTTTACGCGTGGGTTCGGGATTTGGTCCGCTGTACCCTGATTCTTTTTAGATAAGCGCTCATACTTGACACAGTTGTACTTTGGATAATTATTATGAGGTGGATTCATACTGAGGGCCACCGCGGGACACCGCTCGGTTGGTGGGGGGAGAAGGGGAAACTTTGCTTCCGCCGCGCTTCAGTTAGATCTATATATTTCCAAAAATTGTAAGAGTTAAGAGATGCTGTTTATTGCAAAATGATCCTTACTAAAGGCTTCATCAAATCTAATCCACAATTTTTCATTTTTATTGGTGGTTTTTCTTAACTTTAGATCGATATTACAAATTTCTAAATTTAACAATTTCTTTTAGTAAGTTTGATATCAAAAATGTATGGTGATGTGCAGCCACTTTTTCAAAAGTTGGCGCCTGTAATGCAGATTTGAACATGGTATAACAATACTGTCTACTTTAAATAATAAAGAAAATATTGAGAATATTAACCAACTGCTCTGATATTTTCTAATTATCATGGGCCATTTAAATTGTTAATTTCAAGGAATTTCATTTAAAATTGAATCCAGTTTATCACATTTAAAGAATAAAAATTGAATTAGTCCACTTGATTAACAGAAAATGCTGTTTGAGGTAAGATGCATTTTTATATAAGGCAGTCATTAACTTCAATTAAGAGCTTCAAAGGCGATAAATCTAGCGGTCGATTGAGTTCGGTTGACTGGGCACACGTGGTATGTCTCGTTTAAAACTACTGGACCGATTTTGATGAAATTTGGTTTGAGAATAGTTGGCTTTCAGAAAAATAAAAAGTAGCCAATGTCCTTTCTCGGAACTCCAACTATTTTCATACCAAATTTCATCAAAATCGGTCCAGTAGTTTTAAACGAGACACACCACGTGTGCCCAGTCAACCAGGAACTCAATCGACCGCTAATTTTATCGCTTTTGAAGCTCTTAATTGAAGTCAGTGACTGCCTTATGTAAAAATGCATCTTACCTCAAACAGCATTTTCTGTTAATCAAGTGGACTAATTCAACATTATTCCTTTAAATGTGAGAAACTGGCTTCAATTTTAAATGAAATTCCTTGAAATTAACAATTTAAATGGCCCATGATAAATAGAAAAATTCAGAGTAGTTGGTTAATATTCTCAATATTTTCTTTATTATTTAAAGTAGACAGTATTGTTATACCATGTTCAAATCTGCATTACATGCGCCAACTTTTGAAAAAGTGGCACTGCACATCACCATACATTTTTATATCAAACTTACTAAAAGAAATTGTTAAATTTAGAAATTTGTAATATCGATCTAAAGTTAAGAAAAACCACCAATAAAAATGAAAAATTGTGAATTAGATTTGATGAAGCATTTAGTAAGGATCATTTCGCAATAAACAGCATCTCTTAACTTCTACAATTTTTGGAAATATATAGGTCTAACTGAAGCGCGGCGGAAGCAAAGTTTCCCCTTCTCCCCCCACCAACCGAGCGGTGTCCTGCGGTGGCCCTCAGTATGAATCCACTCAAAATTATCCAAAGTACAACTGTGTCAAGTATGAGCCCTTATCTAAAAGGAATCAGGGTACAACGGACCAAATCCCGAACTTACGCGGTAAATCGTTTATCGTTAACTTTCCTCTTTATTATGTATTTCAATATTTACGCTAGCAAAAATGTATATATATATCTTTGTAGAAAATTTAATGTAAATTATTTATGTCTTAGAACATTTTTTGTTGCGGGTTATCGTTTACGAGATATTTACGTAAAACCAAAAAAAGGGACCTTTGAACCCCCCTCCCCCCCCACACACGTTAGCGGCACCCCCACCCATCAGTACTTTTAGTATGTTGTTTAAGGCACCTTCACCTACAACTATTCCAAAATTCGCTTACACATGTATTATTTCCCCCACAGAACACAGATCGAGATAGAATGCTAAAGTTTACCTACCGCGCGTGGAAAAAAGTAGAAATTATGACCACTTTGCTCGCTTCTAAGCTCAGTTCGCTTCCGACCGCCTTCCGCGAGCAACGTCACATCAAAAAAAAGAAAATGACTAAGTGTGCCGTAATTAACTGTACAAACAACACCAGTGTTGGTGGAGTTGGTCATCAGGGTGTTACCTATCATCGGTAAGTACTTTCTGTCTTGAAATATCTGTTATTTTTGTGAAAACGATTTATTTTGTAGCTCTTTATTAGTTTTACCAAATTAGTAACGAATGCCTTGTGTCCAAATGCTCGTTTTCCATTGCGGCTTTTATCTGTTGCGCCAAACTTGCGCATATTGAAAACCAGCAATGTAAAAGTAGTCAAGCCAAACTCTCGAGGCGTCGACCAACCGCGTTCCAGGCCGATTTCTCATTATTCTGTCAATAGTGATGTGCACCAGCTAATTTCAATGCCGATTTCATAATCGATTAAAATCAGACAGAAAAATGATAATAAAAATGCATATTATAATGTAGCTATAAAACGTGGTAATAAGTGAACAGCTAGTATTATCAGAAATACTTGAATATACCTACTACTATGAATGGAGTTACACGATCAGTATTTCATTTATCTATTGTTATTACAAGCTTTTATTTAGTTTCACATGTCCCGATGTTTGTTTGATTAGTTTGTTTGTCTGTCTGTAATCAAAGTTGAATTTGATCCACTTCCCCGTTACCGATTCAGCTGAAATTTTGCATGAATGTGTAAATCGGATGCCAATGCTAAATTATTATGACACAGAGCTGTACCAAGCTGTACCGCGGTACCAAGGCATTGTACTTTAATTTAAAAAGACTCGTTTTAATAATAAGTGTAAGTGTTAAAACATTTTAAAACTATTTCGCATTATGCTGTGGAAACGAATTATCATTTTTCTGTCGTGTTTTATCGATATGTAAATCGATTAAAAATGCTAAAGATCTTAAATCGTTTAGCCGCTTGACAATCGATGCTGTTAAATCGGAGTCGCGCATTTTTTGTTGCCCATCACTAAATTACTCTCGTGACGTCATCGTAGCGACGCAAAATGTTACACGCTTGGTTCCCATACAAATGGACGAACAACCGTACTCTATAGTATCTGATCTCTGTGATTTCCCCTATGAGCGCAATTAGTGTCTTCCTTTGGTGAGCTATAAGAAGGTATAAAAAAGTTGTCTCCTCGGTGTCTATTGCAAGTAAGTAAGTATAGTTAGA
Source organism: Aethes cnicana (assembly GCA_963971205.1). Taxonomy (NCBI): domain Eukaryota; kingdom Metazoa; phylum Arthropoda; class Insecta; order Lepidoptera; family Tortricidae; genus Aethes; species Aethes cnicana. The sequence continues at coordinate 6,111,229 of OZ020294.1, forward strand.
GGATCTCTAACGTTACGAAACCTAGTAGACTTCTAGTAATCCGTAGTATTGTTTTACGAGCATTTCAAGCGATAATAAAATGTATAATCTTGTTCTTTACTTAGTCGTCGAGCCGTTAACTGCTTCCAATAGAGTCGTTTATTCCGTGCACGTAATCCGCAATTACTGGAGTGCCCGGAACTATATACCAATAACATTAATTGATATTTCATACTCTTTCGGAACTGTATAGTCGCGTAGAAAATTAATAAGTGTATTTTTTTGCCGATGTCCACCTACCTTCATGGATGGAAAAGTTTTGGTATTACATCCATACTTCCATACTAATATTATAAATGTTAAAGGTCGTTTGTTTTTCTTGTCCTTCCTTCACGTCAAAACAGCAGGACCGATTTTGGTGAAATTCGGTATGGAGATAGTTTAGGACCTTGGAAATAACGTGTCTGTCTGTCCGTCTGTTACTCATTCACAGCTAAACCGCTGAACCGATTGTGAAGAAATTTGGTATGACTATAGTTAAGACTACGAGGCTACTTTTAAATCTAAGTCACGTGAAATAAAAGCGAAAAAGGTATAACAAGGACGAAGAAGGGATTGGGCTTTTATGTCGGACCAGTTTATCCTTTTTAGGGAAAACTTCGGTAAAGTAATTCCTGAATTAGATTCGCGAAAAGTGTCAGAGGCTTTATCCGAAACAGCACATATTGGGATATGGACTGTCTAAGTAAGTCCCTAAATAAAAGTATCTTCTTACATTTTCTGCCTATTCTAGCTTTTTCCCGCAACTTCGTATGCGCCAGAAATATTAAAATGTAAAATCCCGTTTTTCCCGTTCCCGTGGGAATTTCGCAAAATCCTCTCTTAGTGCTCCCCAACGTTCCCTAAGGAACCCGCATGCCAAATTTCAGCTCTCTACGACCAGTAGTTTCGGCTCTGCGTTGGTCGATCAGTCAGTTAGTCAGTTTCTTGTTTTATATAAACCATGTCGCTAAACAGGGACAAAGTGTATTATGATTTTATTCAGAGATATTAAGGCTCTATATCCCTATGCAACGTTTCGCGTAGAGCCCCAGATTTTTATTAAAATCCCGAATTTTCATTACCCTTTAACTAGTTACCCGTTATTTGTAAAACAAATTGCGTTCTTAAAGCGCGAACTAGAGAATAATGCCTAATTACTACTACTACAGCCTATTTGCGTCCCACTGCTGGGCACAGGCCTCCTCATGAGAGGGTTTGGGCTATAGTACCCACGCGGGCCCAGTGCGGATTGGGGAGTTCACACACATCTTTGAATTACTTCGCAGATGCGTGCAGGTTTCCTCACGATGTTTTCTTTCACCGAAAAGCTCATGGTAAATTCAAATTTCGCTCGCACGTAAGTAAACTTAGAGGTGCGAGCCGGAATCGAACCCCCGACCCTCGACATGAGAGGCGGTAGGTCGAACCACTAGGCCACCACGGCTTTTTAATGCCTAATTAAAATTCATATAAAAACAGGATCCACCACAACAGCCTATTTACATCCCACTGCTGGGCACATGCCTCCTTTCATTACGAGAGGGTTTGTACCATAGTCAGCATCAAGGCGCAGAGTATGGACTTTTAAATTATTTCGCAGATGCGTGCAGTTTTCCTCATACTATTTTCCTTCACCGAAAATGGAATAATCAAGGGTTATGATTAGCACTATTTGCCGCAAAAATATTTGAAAGGAACACGACGTATCATAAATGAACTACTACTACTACTAGTATGTATGACCGAATATATCATAACTTATGATATATTCGGTCATACATACTACTTCTACGATTTATGGCAAATAAATAAAATGAAATGAAATGAAACGATTTCATTTATGATACGTCGTGTTCCTTTCAAATATTTTTGTGGCAAATAGTGCTAATAGTACGTACTAAACTAAAAATAAATTGAAAAAACAAATGCTGATAATTTTGAGCGTGACAGTACGTAGGTAGAGATCTTCTACTATCTAAAGTCCCGCGCCTAAGCTTCGCATTTCAAAACGCTTCAATGTATTTAAAAATCACCACCAACACTCTCAACACATGTGTGCGTGCTGAGACAGCCATCAACTAGGTGTTGAGAGTGTTGGTGGTGCTTTTTAAATAATAATAAAAACATCGAAGCGTTTTGAAATGTGTAGGCGCGGGACTTTAGATAGTAGAAGATCTCTACAGGGCTCTTTTATTTATTAATGGCCTACCCTTTAATGAAGAACGGTGTCCATAAACATATTTCACCTGTACCAATAATTGGAAGGAGACCTAAGTTGACAGTATGTGGTAAAGGCAGACTCATTGTGAACTCTATGTCATCAGTGAAAGATTCTGATTCGCAAAACATTTCGTAGTAGAGAAACGTGACCGTAAAAATTGTGACTGATTGAAAGAAGTTGGTTTATGTACGAGGTTAGAATTTAAATGTCAGTACAGTACCTACCTAACCAAAACCATAAAGGCGAAAGTTTCTCATACTCATACTCATTTATTGCTATGAGATGTTACATTTCACTTAAGTACTAAGTCATGGACCCTGTTAGGGTGCAGCAAATATTAGAAACTAGACCTTAAATACTAGGTATACATGCGTATTGCACATTATTCTCTTCTTATAGCCATGTATGGTTAAGGTGTGTATGCGTGTGTGTGTATGGGTATATTATGTATACAGGTTGCAAGTTGGTGTACAGTCGAGTTCTCCAATATAATAATTTAATAATGCACACTTTTTCACCTGTCTCCGTTGTAATAAGGTCTAAAAGGGTACACATTTTAATGACTGCACTAGGCTGCACGTTAGACGTGTCCTTATTAAATATGTAGTTACTCGATCGTCGTCTGTTATTTTCTCCAGATTCGTTTTTTTTTTAAATAAATTATCCTAAATGTTTTTTTACAATGTACTTACCTACTAGAGCTCCCGATGTCCGTCTTACACTTGTTTTAAGCCCGCGGTTATAAGGTCACGAACGATACATTGCCGTCATTGTTTGCAAAACGGCCCCAGTTAGGGCGCCAATTATTGTATTTTCTAAAAGTATTTGCTTAGGCGAAACGATTGATTAAATTTAAATAATAATGAGTTTTAATAAAATGATGCCAGCATCTTCGTTACCATGCCGCGGGGGTCATTTTTAGATTTTGTTTATTTTAATGTTTATGTATTTTTAAGTATTTTTAATTATTTTAGTTATTTCTTAATTTAGTGTATGAATTTACTGTTGACACGCTTTTAATATTATAACTAAAAAAAAAAAAAAAACACAAATGAGTTTTAACATTCGACAATATCGAATGTCTGTTAATATAACCTCAAATAAGAACTGGACAGTGTACTTAGTTAGTTGCATGCCCTCTGGCTCAGATGGAGGATCGGAGGTGCAGAATTTAATTCTACTTTAAACCGTTTTTAAATTGTTTCATATATGGTCTAATGGGGGCTATCGCGTGTGAATTTGCCACTAGAGGCGCTAGTGTCGCGAGGGGTCCAATAACATTCTCTTTTCACTGGTTTTGGTGAGCTTCGTGACATAAATGATAGTTTCTTTAATTTACCTGTTGAAAAGTGATATCCTTCGTGAAATTATCACAAATATGGATTATTTGGTGATGAATGTTAACACTTTGAAAAAAAAAACTTTTTTTCCGAACAAAACGGAACTGCAGAACATTGCGGCATAGCTACTCGATATGATGATAGTTATTTATAATTAATAAAATCAATGAGATTCAAGATATAAGACTTTGTTTTGGCGCCGATCTTATAAAGTCGCCTTTGACAGCTATACCTCTGGACCTCAGTCAACAGTGGCGCCAACTGGTGAGCAAAGAAACGATAGTCCCCATTGTGGTAAGCATACTTTTAAAATGTGTCATTCTCTTTTTAAAATGGGACTGATGCCCCATGTTGGGCGCCAATTTACTAAAAGGCTCCTTGAAATACTCGTATTACAAATATAAGACAACCTTTTTCTTTCTTTAATTACTATTATTTCAACACCATAATTGTGAGTAGGTACTATAAATATTAACCTCACGGGAAACCTATTTCCTAGAACCACCATTTCCAAGAAAAACAATCACATACATTTTGAGAACTTTGAATGCAACGTTTACACTTGCACTTCGAGATAGGACTTCGTATCTATACTGCAGTAACATTACAAACACAGTTGTTTTGACAGGCAATTGGTTCCAGAGTTCTACAAACAAATAGTTTGGCGCATATTTGGTTAGCAGAACACGTTTGCCGTCTGCATTGCATTTCTACTTATATATAATGAGTCTGTAGAAGAAGTCGCGTCTGAAACTTGAAAATTAAAAGAAACTATCAAGTCGTGAGGACTATATAAGCAATACTGAACACAAAATAACGAAATAAATGTATCTGTGTATGTATGTATCTATGTATGTCCGGATTTAACTCGAAAACTACAGGACGGATTGCAACAAAATTTGGTGTGGGGGTAGTGTAGTATATAACACTGGTCAGCATATAGGCTTGTTTTTATCCAAGAAAACGCAGAGTTCCTTCGGGAACGCTATTTCCGAATCCCACGCGGACGAAGTCGCGGGCAAAAGCTAGTCCTACTAATATTATAAACGCTAAAGTTTGTAAGTATGGATGGATGTTTGTTACTCTTTCACGTAAAAACTACTGAATGGATTTTAATGAAACTTTACAATAATAAAGCTTATAACATCAGAATAACATATAGGCTACAATTTATAAAGATATTGCGTATATAAGCTATACTAATCCTGCGCAGACGAAGTCGCTGGCACCAGCTAGTACATGATAAAATCCATTTCGTAGGGACTACAGCTCTTTAGATGGTATGACTTGAGGTTCATTCAAGCTCATCGTACTGCTTACAGTTGTTGATGGAATTAATGGGATTCTCATAATTTCATTAGATATACACTCAACAGCAATGAAAACTGAACGGGGTCACTTTGTATGATCTTTTCTATACCTATACCTATCACACGATATACCTAATTATTTTCAAAACTTTTTTGTTGTTGATTTACCCCCAAAAATGGTATTATATATTTAAAATTCACATATTTACGTTACACGTCCGTCTTTGGGTCACTAACTTTGGTACATATGTGTGCGAACCAAATTGCAACTCAATCGGTCCAGCAGTTTCGGAGCAAATTGGCTGTAACGACGGATGGTCAAGACACATGAATGATTAATAGGATCACTCCGATTTTAAATTTTGAGGTTCGGAACCCTAAAGACGATGAAATTGTCTTTGTGTCACAAAACAAAGTTACTTATTCTATTTTCTACACTTTGTCGAATACAATTGAAGTCAGTTTTCGAGTTTTACTGACACTCAACTCTTTTTTTCATCATCTCGCATTAAAAAGTTTCACGGTAAAAATAACCTTGCTGAAGTAAGAGCAACGTTCAAATTTCTCGTAACCCTGTAAAAATAAAAACCGTAGAAAAGGCAGTGTTTTTTTCTCAAAACCGTAAGCATTATAGAGCCGAAGACGGCAGATTTCATCTTGTAAGCAACCCTACTGAAATGCTGTTCTGAGACGCGTGAAGAATTTAAATGAGAGCGACTCCACGGTTGCGGTATGTTGGCGGGATATAATTCATGGAGCAGCTTTTTTATGTTCGCAACAGACTTGATAGTAGAAATAAAGTTAAACGTAAAGTGGATCATACTCGCTAGGATTGGCTTGATGTCAGAAGGACCGTTTAAATGAAGTCTAAATCGAAAACTTTGCAGTTGATGAAGGTTAATTCTTAAGTCGAGGTCAAGGTGATTGAATTCCATGTCGTCATCAGGCCTTAAACAATTTGAAAAGATGCGCGTTTCACAGGCCTGATGATAAAATGGAAATTAGGCCTTTCCCTCAAATTGAAGTCATCTCTGTTTCTATACAAGAAGGCATAAATATATACAATAAGAGTAAACTAACTTACTCCACACTGTACCTACTGTTATTAAAATATTTAGAGTAAGTTAAGTACTGTAGAGTTAGTATAGTACTATAGTACTATTTTTGTACAGAACATGCAAGAACTTTAATCGATTCAACATTTCCATCGCTTTCAAATAAAAAAAAATGATTTTAAAATAAATGTGTGAAAATAAAATTATCATTACCATAATTACTAGAAATGTTTACGATTAGCTTACTTCAGATTTTCTTTTATTTCAAGTTGACACAAACCGGGAAAGAAGCTGTTGTTTTTGTTACAATATTTCCTAGGACTAGGAAAAGAAATGTGCGAAAAACTCGCACGTGCCCCCACTAAATTAACGTGGGCTTCCTATATCTTCAACCTCCAAGGTAATTGGAAAATATCCGTTAATACCTGGGAGCGAGGTCGGCTTTGCAGCGTCGTCGTGTGGGGAGATACGTCCATATTTCAAAGTAGATAATCCGGGCACGTCGAGGAGCTCAGTAGTGAAGCCAGAAGTGATACTTCTTTACAAGGTTTGTGTACCCTGTGTCTTAAATGGCAAGTTAATGAGAATTTAAAAGGAACACATCTTTTGCTGATGGGACGACTTGGTTCAAGGTCCATCCGGATAGCTACAGGCATCGGCACGCAATTTAAGCGATGACCTTCGATGCGCAGAAGTCAAAAATATGGTCTCATCGGCAGAGGGGCGGGGGACGCATCGGGCGCTTTGTCGTGCGCGCACGCTTATTGGCTCTTCAGTCGTAAACATGAGCAGAAATCCCCTCTACTTTCAGTGACCGCTCAAGAACCGTGATGCGACCTCTACCACCGTTTTACTCGCTACTGCCGCCAAATAGCGCTGCTTGCACTGTTGTGTTCCGGTATGGGAGTAAGGCACCCGGTGAAATTACTGCATAGAGACATTCCATGTTAGGCCTTGGGGTTGGCGACGCAGGGTTGCAGTGACCACTTACCTATACCAGGTAGCCTGTGTGTTCGTTTGCCTACCAATAACATAGTACAAAAAAATACAAACATCCATGTCCCGTGGATCGTTATATCTAGGATTGTCGGTCAAGTAACCTTTTACTCTATTACTGCTAGTAGTGCTTCAGTCTATTTGCGTCCCACTGCTGGGCACAGGCCTCCTCTCATCACGAGAGGGCTTGGGCCATAGTCCCCACGCGGGCCTAGTGCGGATTGGGGACTTCACAATCTTTGAATTCCTTCGCCGATGCGTGCAGGTTTCCTCACGATGCTTTCCTTCACAGAAAAGCTCAGTGGTAAATTCAAATTGAATTTCGCACATACGTAAACTTAGAGATGCGAGCCGGAATCGAACCCCCGACCACCACGGCCACTCTATTAAATAACTTCATAACTTGGTACGTTTTATGTCGGAAATTTCTGGAAACTTCTGAAGATGTTTTTAAGTAATTGTTTTACGAAAAGGGAACTATTACTTATTAACTCGCCTTTGCTGAACTTTTAGTTTTATTTTTTTGTCTAGAAACTTTCTAGGAAACACTCATTTTTAGGGTTCCGAAGTCCACAAGGAACCCTTATAGTTTCGCCATGTCCGTCCGTCCGTCCGTCTGTCCGCACTATTGCTCGGAGATGCTTAGGTCTAGAGAGCTGTAATTTGGCATGAATATGCATATTAGTTACGCTGACAAAGTGGTACGTAGAATAAAATTTTGAAATATTTTTTTTTATAGGGTACCTCCCCTACTCGTAAAGTGGGGATGTATTTTTTTTTTTCTTGCGTACCCCATGGTGCGGCATATCGTTGAATAGGTCTTAAAAAAATATTGTGGGTTTGTTAAAACCATTTTTTGATTAAGTGATGCGTTTGTGAAATATTAAGCTTTAAAGTGCTATTTTTTGTTAGAGTCACGTGCCCCCCCCCAGTGGCGTGCACTCCATACAGACAAAAAGACACTGTCTACCCTACCCCAACGTTAACTAATTTGCTTTATTATGATACCTAATAGCTTCATCTACGTATAAAATATCAGTACATTACGCATTAACTTAAATTCTTAAATTACAAAACAGCTCTATCTATCGGGTCATCATTGTCTCCTTTGTACTGTTCTGTACTCGATAGTTACATCCGAAGACAGTTGCAATTCAATACACTAGCGCCGCTACGCACCTTCAACGAGAGAGACGGACACTATTCTCTCTTCCGTCCGAAAACGTTCTTGACTGTGTCATCATATTGCCAGTGTGCACGACGACAGCGCCAACTAACGGAAGGCGTATGAACCAAACGCACGCAAGCATACCGGCAGAGTTTAGACATGTCTTATCGTTTCTTATTCATATCATTATTTGTCGTTTTTCTATTTATCTTTTTTTATTAAATTATATTTCGGCTGAAATTATGTTGTTTGGTTTGTTCTTGTGCTTTGAGAATATTGATACTAATAAACAGAAAAGTTTTTTTACAATGAATATTTTGTAAACTGCGATTATTTTTTAGTGGATGTGTGCTGTCTATGAACCATTGGAAATGGTGCATTTTCAAAACTTTCTTTTAGCAAGTTTTAATCGAATACGGCCGGTGTAGGTACGAGATAACCCGAGTTTGAATACGAAATACTAATACTATTCTTGGCCCCCGGGGTGCACTGATTATTCTGTTTCCATTGTTTAGGTACATGGATATTTGTATTGACTTAAGTATACGCCATTATTAATCGAAAAGATGAGAAAATATGCTGAGTAGGTACCTATTTGGGAAGTCTAATATTACTTTATATTTTGTTGTCTACCCTATCTAAAATCTCTGTGCACGCCACTGCCCCCCCCCCCCCTGCCAGCTAAATGGTGGTATTTGGATAGCTGAAAAAAATCACGGTTGTGGCATATATAACGTAGTTGAAAGGAAAACTATCAGAGCTAAGTAGGCTGTACAAACTTACGAGTAATAGTCGACCAACTTATAATGATGATTTTTCTCGAGCGGCAGGGGCGTCGGGCGGGCACGTCATACCACATGCTAATAAGTCTTAGAAAGGTACTGTGGGCATCCTCAACTTCGGAACCCTATAATTTGCGCGTGGCCCGACACGCACTTGGCCGGTTTTAAATAAGTACCCTCGCCCATTGCGACTTTTTGTAGCGATGCTGTCGCGCTACTCATATCGCTATCTTTGATGTAAAAAAAGGATAGCGATATGAGTAGCGCGGCACCATCGCTACAAAAAAGTCACTGTGAGCACAGAATAAGTAATAGTACTAACGTACAGAAGGCCGACTGCTAACAAAAAACCGGTTTTGTTGCACCGTACGCTCCCAAATTGGCCATCTCTTTCTATCACATGCAGCGCGCTCTTTCGGAGGCCACGCCCTAGCGCTAGGGCTGGCGCACACGAGAACATAATAAATGATGCGTCTAGTATTAGTACATAGGTTACGTAGAATAGTGTTATTAAAAAAATATATATTTAAGTTAAGTTAGCTATTCTTTTATTATTAAAAACACTCGTCTACACAGATGCTACAACGTAATTTACTATTAAGTTATCACTTATCACATAGTTATAATATACTAGTCGTTGTCCGCGACTTCGTCCCGAGTACATAGACCCAATGATACTATACTGTACATGCATAGCTATTGTTATTATTATTATTGAAAAAATGAAAATTTGGGTTGTCTTGAACTACCTCCATACCAAATTTCATCATTTTACACTTTACCAAATCATTTTACTGTTGTTGTTAATAAAACTCTCTGCAATACAATTTTTTTTACATAATTCAAATTTCATAGCATTCGACTCTTGCGTCGCGGTCGCGACGTACATTAAGAGTTTACGCCCGCGCGTGCATTCGCTAGCAGTGCGCGGCAACCACTAATCATCACGCCACGGTGCGAAGCCGGCGGGTACTTGCATCGAGCGCGGAGAAATCAAAGAGTGCGCCGCGCCTGCTGTGAGCGAGGGCCCTAAGTACCTATGTAAAAATGACATTCCTTACAGAAACGTCATTTTCTCCATATAATAGTGATAATCACGAGCCGCCATATTTCACGGATGTTAACTTTCCTGATACAACCCAGGCGTAATTATTCTGCGCGATAGTTTATCTGTGATTGTACCTATGCAGTACGAGTAGGTAACCAAAAAGGTTTACCGCAGGAAAGCAACAGTCGTTCAGGTCGTTCTAATAAAAGTTACCGAGTGATTAGGGCTTCCGATAAGCAGTTCGGTTCCCAAGGGCCAGACAACAAGCAAGTAAACTAGATTACACGCCTCTCGGGCGTGTGGCCGTTGACAATGAAAAGGTCCTACTTAAATCAGTATCAGATTTTGCTGAACTTGAAGCTTTTTGTTAAAGTAAAAAGTAAAGTTTTTTCATTTTACTTATAAACGTTTCATAATAATAATATAATAACGGAAAACAAGAAACAGTGCTCTGCTAGTGGTAGGGCCTGGTGCTAGGCCAGGTGCTAGCACCAGGCCCGGGGGGGGGGGGGTGTACCACCGTCTTTCCCCGCTGATCTGCCGCCAAATAGCAGTGCTCGCACGTTGTGTTCCGGCAGCTGGTGAAATTTCTGGCACAGAGGCATTCCATCTTAGCCCTCTGGGTAGCCAACGCATTCGAGATTTTATGGTTTCTTAATGGGGGATCAGTTACCATCAGGTAGGCTGTGCGCTCGTTTGACTATACCATTGATATAAAAAAGCGTCACTGTTCCCTGAAAGAGGCCTTAGGGGCCACAGTAACACTTACCATCAGGTGAAATACTGGCCTATGTCGTTTAATGAAAAGTACCTATTTCATAGGTGGTCTCTAATAAGTACTCCTGAAACCTAAAATTGCGATGTTCGCGTAGGAATTTATCAGTGATAAAGCGGTACATTGAATCCTTGGTTTATTCGTCAGGCATATATTGAAGATTTTCTTAGTAAAAATAGTCTAGCCTGGATTTTTGCCCTCGCTACTTTGTAAGGTTATTTATAATAGGGAGGACGCTAACATAAAAACAGCTGGTCCCTTTTGATCTGAATATTAGATGGCAGGCTATTGGTTAACTCTTATAGCTATGGCCCCGCCATATTTCACTTGAATAGATTATGTTTTAGTGCATTATTCATACTTGTTAAAGATTTGAGAGACTACCTAAAAAAACTAATTGGACTCTCTGGATTTTTGGACGAGGTTTAAAACTTCAAAGAAGCCGTGGTGGCCTAGTGGTTTTGGTTTGACTTCCGGCTCCCACGCAGAGCGTCGGGGGTTCGAACCTCTGAATTTACTTATGTGCGAAATCCAATTTGAATTACAATTTACAACTGATCTTTTCGGTGAAGGAAAACATCGTGAGGAAGCCTGCACGCATCTGCGAAGCAATTTAAGGATATGTGTGAGTCCCCAATCCGCACTGGGCCCCAAAGAGGAGTCCAGTCCCCAGCAGTGGGACGCAAATAGGTTGTTGTGGTGGTGGTGGTTACAACCTCATCCAACCTCGTCCAACGAACTCCTGCTGCATTATTCTGTAGTGCATAGTAAAGCGTTGGCATGCTATCTTTAAAGTGTTTTTCGACATCAACCTGTAAAGGTTACTATGTAGCATAATACTTAACCAATAGAGGACGTCATAACTTTTTATGAATACTTAAGACCATAAGATATTCTACTTGTAGCACAGCTTCCATCTTGGAAACACGAATGCGCAATTTTACCGATATTCAATTTTATACCTTAAGCCCGGATCATTAAAAGTACCTAATAATAAAAATGAGATTTTTATAATAAGATTTTGTAACTAGAAGTGTTATAATAAAAGCGGCTAAGTGCGAGTCGAACTCGCCCATGAAGGGTTCCGTAACATAATATAAAAGTTGTTGTAGTTCGTTGTAACTTTTTAATAATAGTATATGATTTATGACATATTAAAAAAAACTACTTACTAGATCTCGTTCAAACCAATTTTCGGTGGAAGTTTGCATGGTAATGTACATTATATACTTTTTTTTAGTTTTATCATTCTCTTATTTTAGAAGTTACACATTTTACCACTTTGGAAGTGTCTCTCGCGCAAACTATTCAGTTTAGAAAAAAATGATATTGGAAACCTCAATAATTAGCATTTTTGAAGACCTATCCATAAAGACGCCACACGTATGGGCTTGATAGAAAAAAAAATGAGTTTCAGTTCTAAGTACCTATGGAGAACACCCAATTTTTTTATTTTTTTTATTTTTGTGTGAAAATCTTAATGCGGTACACAGAATACATCTACTTTCCAAGTTTCAACAGTATAGTTCTTATAGTTTCTGAAAAAAAGCGGCTGTGACATACGGACGGACAGACAGACAGACAGACAGACATGACGAATCCACAAGGGTTCCGTTTTTTGCCATTTGGCTACGGAACCCTAAAAATCGGTTTTCACAGTAAGTATTATAAAACACAAATGCCATTTCCCAGCTTCAAACTGTGATAGGAGGGAAAAAATATAATTTTAGCTCAATCCAATTTAGGAAATTCTGAATAAGTAAACCTTATTATAGTCTATTTACGTTCCACTGCTGGGCACAGGCCTCCTCTCATCACGAGAGGGTTTGGGCCATAGTCCCCACGCGGGCCCAGTGCGGATTGGGGACTTCACACACATCTTTGAATTACTTTGCAGATGCGTGCAGGTTTCCTCACGATGTTTTTCTTCACCGAGAAGCTCAGTGGTAAATTCAAATTGAATTTCGCACATAACTAAACTTATAGGTGCGAGCCGGAATCGAACCCCCGACCCTCTGCATGAGAGGCGGTAGATCGAACCACTAGGCCACCACGGCTTAATAACGCACAGAAAGTAAGCCTTATTTTAAATTATTATTAGTCTATTAGTTTTATGTAATACCTATTGTTCATCATGTTTTATTGTATGCCGTTTGGCGAAACATAGCGTACTATAAAAACTGTAACAGCATATTATTAACCTATGTTTACAAATAAACTACTTTGACTTTGACTTTGACTAATTTTCACTTCCCATCTCTACAACGATACGTAAGGCGATTGTGTCACTGTTACAAAAATTCGTGAAGTTTCTTGTTTTCTATAAGATATTATCATCCTAAAAATGATAGGGGACAGGTTTGACTGCCCCTACATGCAACACTTGTGGGGATTACACGCCCCTAGTTAATTAGTTTACATATTAACACATTACTTTTTAAGATATACTATTCATCATCATCATCATCATTTCAGCCGATAGACGTCCACTGCTGGACATAGGTCTCCCCCAAGGCACGAGGCGCGGAGTTGTAATTACTTGAAATAAATATATTATTATTATTATTTGTTGGTACATTTACATGTCACGGGGCCATTGGGACCCGGTCATTCGCATTCAAGGGACCGAAGCCAACATGAAGAGGCTTTTGGTATTATTATTATTAACTCAAAATTTAGTGTCTACATTAGCTACGCTACGCTAGAAGCATTAAGCGATTAAACATGTAAAGTGATAATTACTTGTAATTAATGTTAATTATTCATGATCCTTCCCAAGGTAGGTAAGGTATTGAAATTCACTCGTGAAGTGCCTTGTTCAACACGGCTACAGTAATCCGAATTTTATACCTTCTACGTTCAAGGTTTAATTTTGAATCTACTAGAGGTAGAAATCAAGTGACATCAAAGGCTGAATTTATTACATTACCCATGTGTGTGATATAATATATAATTGGAGCTTAAAATGTATTGAAATTATATGTATCTAGGTATGATAGGGTTGTATAAAGTAAGCTTTTTGACGATTTGATATAAGGAAACTGATTTAGTCCGTCAATTAGTCCGTCAATTAAAGCGGTACAATAAAATTTTAAAATATTTTTTTTTATAGGGTACCTCCCCTGCTCGTAAAGTGGGGATGTATTTTTTTTCTTGCATACCCCATGGTGCGGCATATCGTTGAATAGGTTTTGAAAACATAATTGTGGGTTTGTTAAAACCATTTTTTGATTGAGTGATGCGTTTGTGAAATATTAAGCTTTAAAGTGCTATTTTTTGTTAGAGTCACGTGTCCCCCCCCCCCCCTGCCAGCTAAATGGTGGTATTTGGGTGGCTGAAAAAATCACAGTTATGGCATATATAACGTAGTTGAAAGGAAAACTATCACAGTTAAGTAGGCTGTACAAACTTACGAGTCATAGTCGACCAACATATGAAATGATTAAAAAACCAATGATTTTTCTCGAGCGGCAGGGCCGTCGGGCGGGCACGTCATACCACAGGCTAGCTAGATGCTAATAAGTCTTAGAAAGGTACTGTGGGCATCGTCAAATTCGGAACTCTATACTTTGCGCGTGGCCCGACTCGCAGTTGGCCGGTTTTTGAAATAAGATCAATATCATAAGTATCTGTGTCAGTACGTTTTGATTTTTTTGATGTTTTTGTTTTTAAGAGAACTAGGTGACTCCAAACAGTGCTAAAACGGCCCAATTGAATATTCCGCAAAGAAATGCCTGGTATACAAATATACAACAATAAACGCAAAAATAAAAACGGTCAGACACGGATAATTTCCATCTCATCCAGTTCCCAAATCTTCATCGCGATTGGTTTATTTTTGGAGGAGGAAAATGTCGAGAACTAAACCTCGATTTCTGAGTTTTTTACGTCGGATTTTTCGACGGAGCTGCAGTTGTCCTTATCACACATTATATTGCTCCGCCAGCGCAAGCGTGAAAGCAGCATTGATTTAAATTTCTCAAAACCGAAAAGTGGCTCAGCTCACGTATCTTCCTTGGGGTTTATATCGGTTAAATCTAGAAACATGCTTGATTTCACACCTTATTTAGTAAACACTGACAACGTTCAATCTCTCAGTGATATTTTTCCGAACTATGTAATTAACTTTCAAAATATGTAATTAGCTGCATATATTTTTGTCAGTGAAAACTGGAAAAGATTTATAACTGATGGAAGATATAAACGAGTTTATTTTCTAAATCTAACAGAATCGCTGACGCTGAAGAATGATCGATCTCTTAGACGTACGATTTTGGATATTACTATCGAATAATATGTAAGTAAATCCGATTTTTCCGAAAAAGCCTTTGGTGGCCTAGTGGTTCGACCTACCGCCTCTCATGCCGAGGATCGGGGGTTCGATTCCGGCTCGCACCTCTAAGTTAACTGACGTGCGAAATTCAATTTGAATTTATAATGAGCTTTTCGGTGAAGGAAAACATCGTGAGGAAACCTACCATGCATCTGCGAAGTAATTCAAAGATGTGTGTGCAATCCGTACTGGGCCCGCCTATAGGGCTATAGTCCCCATAGCCCAAACCTTCTCATGATGAGGGGAGGCTTGTGCCCAGCAGTGGGACGCAAACAGGCTGTAGTAGTAGTAAATCCGATTTTGGGTGAGTAGGTAAGTGGTAAGGGAGGTCGTTAATAATAGGCGGTGAACCGCAAGTACCCGCTAGCTGTCGACCGCCAAAAATAGATTCGCAGAATAAATGGGGAAAAATGCTGCGATATTGTACTGATATTAAAGATATTGTACTGCACAGAATACTGTGCACTATACACAATAGTGTATCCCTGCGGAAACGGAGAAAGAAAAAGATGTTATTTCCCACGTCCTTGTAGGTAAAAGGCATATACACGGTGGGTCAGAAAATATGGCAAATAATTAACGCACAGTATCGGCTATCGATTCTAAGTATATTGTATAGGTCGTTAATTTTTTTTGAGTTGGTAAAAAAAATCATTTTGTATAGGATTCAGGCGTCGCTCACACAACCAATCCCATATACAATTTTTTTTTTTACCAACTCAAAAAAAAATTAAAGACTAGTATACTTAGAATCGATAGCTGATACGGTGGGTTAATTATTTGCCATATTTTCTGACCCACCGTGTATGTACATGTATAGCTAGCTAGCCCTCGTGTCCGCTTCGTTGGCTACCACCCTAAATATTACTGGTGGTAGGACCTTGTGCTAGGTCCGTGTTGGTACCACCATCTTACCCGCTAATCTGCCGCCAAATATCAGTGCTCACACTGTGTTTCGTAAGGGGTTAAAGCAGCCGGACAACATATTCGAGATCTTAAGGATTTATGATTTCCTATTGATTTCTCAATAGGAAATCATAAAATTTCTCAATAAGAAATCATTAGATTTAGGTGTCCATGGGCCGCAGTGGCGGCCTACCATAAGGTGGCCTGTGTGCTTACTAACCGACTTAAAAAGAAGGAGGAGGTTCTCAATTCGTCTGTATGTTCTTTTTTTGTATGTATGTTCCGCGATTACTCCGTCAATTGTGCACCGATTTCGATGATTCTTTTTTTAATCGAAAGGTGGTATCTCCTAATTAGTCCCATTTCAATTTGGTTCAGTTCTGATAATGGAATCCTTGAAAAAATGAGGGAATTCCTCAAAATTTGTTAGCACATATTTTGGCATCGATTTCAAAGACTACAGTGAGACTTACGTCCCATGCATCGTACCGTATATGAAAACTGCAGCCGAAAAAAAAATTTAAAATAAAAATTTAAACCCGACTTTAAACTCCAACAGCCTACAAAGTCGGTGTCAAGTGAACCGACCTAAAGCTGATGACAATCTTATAGTGAAATTGACACCTACTTTGTAGGCTGTCGGAGTTTGAAGTCGGGTTTTATTTTTTATTTAATTGTTTTTTCCTTACCAAATACATTAAAAAAAATCTAAAACATGTCGCTAAACAGCCTGGCTATATTCTGACATTAAGACTAGCTTCCAGACTCCCCTTCAAAACGAGCTGTATTATTTTTCTATTGCTTTTGTAAAGTGCTACATCTTCAATTTCGTTTTCTGTGATGAAATCCTTTATTAAATGTGCGGTTTGTAGTGAAGCAAAAAGACCGCTTAAGCCTGATCCATCCTTCTCAACTGGCCTTTGTCTTCAAACCTTTTTATGGATTTTCATGCTATTTATTTTTTACTTAGGATGTAACAAGTTACGTGTTTAAATATTAAAGTAATATTAACATAGTTAATTGCTAGAAAAAAAAGTTTCAGTAAAGAGAAAAAACCGGCCAAGTGCGACTCGGACTCGCGTACGAAATGTTCCGTACTATTTATCTATATAAATGGCAAAAAAAAAACATGTCTGTTGTATGGGAGCTCCCTTAAATACTCATTTTATTCTGGTTTTTAGTATTTGTTGTTATAACGGCAACAGAAATACATCATCTGTGACAACTGACTAACTATATCACCGTTCATGAGATACAGCCTGGTGATCGACGGACATACAGACGGAGAGCGAAGTCTTAGTAATAGGGTCCCGTTTTACCCTTTGGGTACGGAACTCTAAAAAGAAACTAAGTTTTTAAGCTAATTGACCTAGTAATTGATTTAACTACTTTAAAATACTCTAAGTCAGCTACACTCATATAAAAACAGCATAAATAAAGCTTTATTTAAATATCCTCTTACAAGAACCTCATCGAAGGTCATTGACCTGAAATACACTTTTATACTAGCTGTATTCTCCGGAGCGTAGCACCGCTACGCCCGAAGCTACGAGCTACGAGACGCTACAAATATGTACGCCTCTACAACAACTATGGCAACAATGTTACCTAATAAAATAGAAAATTCATGTGTCTATATTCTAATGTACCCTTAAATGCTTCTTTAGTCGTATTTTCATTTTATTTTGATATATATTCCATACTACCAACATAACCACAGAATTCACATATTTTTTGCCACTGTCATGTTACTTACAGCCGTCAATTTAAAAATAAAATTGCCATATCCACAATTTTCCCCGCGAGTGTTCTATTTAATTATATGCTTTGCTTAATTTGTGTGAGCCATCGTTTGTTTACTTTTTACCCGACTGCACTAGAAGGAGGGTTATGTTTTTCTAGTGTATGTATGTATATTTCTTTAGCACGCTTTGTAGCCGTTTAGGCTTGATGGATTTATGGATTTATGTCTTGATTGTGAGAGTGCCATTGACGTATCTGGTATATCAAAAGTTCGTATGCAGTCCAGTTTTTCAAATTGTTTGTTTAATTTTGAGTATCGTATGCAACGTTGTACATAACCAACTCAAAAAATGCTTACACACACATGCCTACACTGCTTGTTTATATATATCTACTACTACTACTACAGCCTATTTGCGTCCCACTGCTGGGCACAGGCCTCCTCTCACCTCGAGAAGGTTTGGGCTATAGTCCCCACGCGGGCCCAGTGCAAATTGGGAACTTCACATACATCTTTGAATTACTTCGCAGATGCGTGCAGGTTTCCTCACGATGTTTTCCTTCACCGAAAAGCTCAGTGGTAAATTCGAATTGAAATTCGCACATAAGTAAACTTAGAGGTGGGAGCCGGAATCGAACCCTCGACCCTCTGCATGAGAGGCGGTAGGTCGAACCACTAGGCCACACCACGGCTTCATATATATATATATATATTATTTCTAAACTGAATGTTATCTGCTTGCTACGGCATTCCACTTCAACGTAGTGAACATAAATTTAATATATACGTGCGCGCGAGTTGTTTTAAAAGCAATATTGAAGCAAAGGCATGTTTCAGTGCTACCAATGTACGCTTTTTATTGGATTTTATTGACAATATGAGATACAGTATACTTACATACCTATTTAATTTTGTATTTCGTGTAACTGCTACATGGAAAAAGAATAAGTTTTCTTTTCTATTTAAAATGATTACCACAACAGCCTATTTACGTCCCTGTAGTACTCGCTCCGTGAGGGTATAAGTAAGGCTCGTTATGCCGCCAGCAGTCAGGGTCCACAGTCTCGCGTTCTGTCCCCGTGCTCTCGTGACCACAGATAACTTACTCATGACTGTCCTTCCCACTGCCCGCGAACTTGAGATTACGTCATCACAACCCCAGACCATAGATACAAACACTACAGTCCCAATCCATGCTGGGCACAAGTCTCCTCTCACCACGAGAGGGCTCTGACCATAGTCCCCGCGCGGGCCCGGTACGGATTGGGGACTTGACACACATCCTTGCATTTATTCTCAGATGCATGCAGGTGTCCTCGCGATGTTTTCCTTCGCAGAAACGCTCTGTGGTTAAAATTGATGTTCGCACGTAAGTCAACTTCGAGGTGCGATCCGGATTCGAACCCCTGAGTTTCTTCTGAGAGGCGATAGGTATAGAACCACTTACAACGGTTTCAAATGCTAGTTGCAAAGCAGTCTCTCTTTGTTTCGACATTTGATTCAAGAGGAAGGTTATACTTAGTTTGACGCTCAATTCCCGCGGGAACGCTATAACCGAATTCCACATGGGCGAAGTCGCGGGTGGAAGCTAGTATTGTATAAATATAATAGCTTCTCGCTCATCGTCGGCTGTGGAACCAGTGCTTTAGAGACTTCTTTTCATCTTTTGAGGCATGAGTCAGGAAATGGAAACATAAGGCTCATTGCAATCGTCATCATCATCATTATTTCAGCCGATAGACGTCCACTGCTGGACATAGGCCTCCCCCAAGGCGCGCCACTCAGACCGGTCCTGTGCCACTCGCATCCACCGCGTTCCCGCGGCCTTTACAAGGTCGTCACTCCATCTTGTTGGAGGCCTACCGACAGCTCGGCTACCGGTTCGTGGACGCCACTCCAGAACTTTCATTTGCTATTGCAATACTTTTTACTAATTTTATTCCTAGTTTTCATTTTATTTTTTATTCATTCTGACGATCTCAATGTGAAACTCTCTTATTTTGACATGTAAAATATGCTGTGATTTGATATATCTATGACTAATGTGCAATAAAGTTTAAATATATAAATTAGTGAGCGTATAAAAGTGACCTAAGCCCTGAGATTAGATACCTACATTCGGATTGGGATTCTAATCTGGGTCCGTGTTACAGTATTTGTAAACGCATGTCAACTGTCAGTCATGACGTTTCTACTTGACGTTTGCGGATACACTTCCTTCCGTTTTTGATTCCGTTCTTAATGTACGTGCTCGTTGTACCTTTTATAATAAATCTAAGTAAATCCTCAAAGTTTAGTTTACTTATGCCCCTAATCCATCAGGTTAAGGGCCCAGATACGTTCTACAATCAAATAACAAGTATATTTTTCGAAATTTTCTCCATCGTGGAAAATCACATAACCTACAATGTCGGCGACGGGGACCGGCGCGGGTGTGGCATCCATAGGCGGCATAGAGAAATTATGCGGCATGCAGAATTACAATAATTGGAAATATGTAATGCAAATGCTACTCATTCATGAAGATCTCTGGAGTTGTGTTGTTGAAGACACGAAGAATACGCCTGACGATTCCACCAAGAAGGTTGTTGGAGACACGAAAAAAAGTACGCATGATGATCCCATCAAGCAACAGAAAGCATTGGCGAAAATAGCGCTATCTGTGCATCCGACAGCATTTCCACATATTAGAAATGCTACGACGGCACGTGAAGCGTGGACCAATTTACAGAAAGCATACGAAGACAAAGGCTTAAGTAGACGATTAGGACTACTGAGGACACTATTTGCCACAAAACTAAGCGATAGTGACAGTATGGAGGCGTACATTAACAGAATAATCGACACGTCACAGCAGCTATGTGACATTGGATCACCTTTAGGCGACGACTTTGTTGCAGTGATCATGCTGAGCGGTCTACCGAGCGATTATGATCCCTTGATCATGGCTTTAGAAAATTCCAGCGTTGAGTTGACAAGTGAAATAGTGAAGACTAAATTACTTCAAGAACACCAGCGCAGAGGTGACAAGAAAGAAAGTATCACTGCATTCACAGCAAAGAAATTAGTAAAGCCCAAATGCTTTCGATGCAAAAAGACAGGTCACTTCATTAAGGACTGCCCAGAACGGACGATCAAGAAGCAGAACGCTGGCAATG
Organism: Aethes cnicana; assembly: GCA_963971205.1. Taxonomy (NCBI): domain Eukaryota; kingdom Metazoa; phylum Arthropoda; class Insecta; order Lepidoptera; family Tortricidae; genus Aethes; species Aethes cnicana. Next base: position 6,132,086 of record OZ020294.1, read on the forward strand.
GCATGTCGAGTAAAAGCCAAGCGAAGGCATTGATAACAGCATTATCAGTCGGCATCAAGCGAGATGCTTGGTACATTGATAGTGGAGCGACGAGTCACATGTGCAATAATCGTGATTTATTCATGGATCTCGTGCTAGAAGCCCCACTGAAAATAACTATTGCCAATGGAGACACAGTAATGACTGCTGGAAGAGGATCAGTGCAAGTTACACTGGAAGACAAGTGCATAAGGACAATAAGTGATGTTTACTTTGTGCCAAAGCTATCAGCAAACTTATTATCTGTTAGTGCAATGGTACATAAAGGTTACAAAGTAGTGTTTGGTTCTGATAAATGTACAGTTCATGATGGCAAAGAAATATTAGCCTCTGCTACACTAAATGATGGTGTCTATAAACTAAACGTAGCCAAGACGGTTTCCATGTTGCGTAGTGCTATGTGCTCTTCTTCATCTACAGATACAGGTGCTGAAGCTGCATCATCTCCACTGAGTGATGATGAACATCATCATGTGGAACCGGCCATGAGCTCTCAGACTCCTGCGCCGTGCAGCCGAGCCGCAGCTACACAGGAGACCTGGCATCGACGCCTCGGTCATTTGAACAACCGGAGTATGGAACTGCTAAAGAAAGGTATGGTAGACGGCATTTCTTATGACAATAATGAATTTAAGTCATGTGTTTCCTGTATAGAAGGCAAACAATACAGGCTTCCTTTTCAAAAGAAGTCAGGAAACAGGGCCAGCTCTGTCCTGGGACTAATACACAGCGATCTGTGTGGTCCAATGCCTTGTGCTTCGCTTAGTGGGTCTAGATATTTTATGACTTTCACCGATGACTACTCGAGAAAAACCTTTGTTTATTTTCTTAAATCTAAGACTGAAACATTTGAAACCTTTAAGGAATTTAAGGCTCTGGTGGAGAACCAAACTGATAGGAAAATTAAAATCCTTCGTAGTGACAATGGTGGTGAATATGTGAATTTAAAATTCCAGGCATTCCTGAAGTCTCATGGAATCCAGCACCAGACCACCGTGCCATACTCGCCCCAGCAGAACGGTGTTGCAGAGAGGCTGAACCGAACTTTAATGGAAAAAGCTCGGTGCATGCTGAAGGACGCAGGCCTAGGGAAAGAGTTCTGGGCGGAAGCTGTCAACACTGCAGCCTACCTGAAGAACCTTTCTCCAACAAAGGCTGTGATGGGGTGTACTCCAGACGAGAAATGGACAGGTAAAAAGATTGACATTTCTCACTTACGCATATTTGGTTGTCAAGCTTATGCACTACAACAGAATCGAGACAAATTAGATGCAAAAAGTAAAAGATATATATTTGTTGGATATTGTAATGATACAAAGGGTTATAGACTAATAGATCCTGATTGCCCAACAAAGTGTACAAAAGCACGAAATGTAATATTCTTGGAAGACTCTTTTATGAGAAGTAAAATGTCAAATGATGATACAAATTCACAAGCATTATTTGAGCAATTTCATGATAAGGAAAATTGTAGTAAGGAAAGCCAAATACAGTTAGATCACACTGAAGCTCATCTGGAAACATCTAATGTGATGCCTGACATATCTGATGACATTAAAAATAATGAAGAAATTCAGATCATAATCCTAGATGATTCTCAGAGTGACAATAGCAATGAATTGATTGATACTGCTGATAACTCATATCATCCAGGTGACTCTACAATGGAAGAATACTTGGAGTCTTCAGACTACTATGAGTACGAGAACACAACAGCGGAGGAGGCGAATCTGTCGTTGGCTCTGAGCTGCGACACTACAGAACCTCAGACCGTGCAAGAGGCCTTACAAGGAGCTGAAGCACAGAAATGGAGATCTGCAATGGAAGATGAGTATGAATCCTTCATTGAGAATAAGTGCTGGACCCTGGCTGACCGCAAGACAAATCAACGGCCCGTTAAATGTAAATGGGTGTTCAAGAGAAAACTTGGCCTCAACGGTGAAATATTGAAATACAAGGCACGCCTAGTTGCAAAGGGTTATACACAGCAATATGGGAGAGATTACCAAGAGACATTCTCTCCTGTAGTGAGATACTCTACCATTCGCACTCTACTTGCATTAAGTGCAGAATACAATATGGATGTACAGCATCTGGATGTGAAAACAGCCTTCTTGAATGGGGAACTGAGGGAAACTGTTTACATGGAACAGCCTGAGGGCTTTAAAATCAAAGGGCAAGAAGATAAAGTTTATAAACTGCATAAAGCCATTTACGGCCTGAAGCAGGCATCAAAATCATGGTATGAGAAGATTAATGATGTCTTGACAAACAAAATGAAGTTTAACCGACTGTCTTCAGAACCCTGTGTATATGTGAAGTTGAACAAAGAGTCAATAATTATTATTGCTCTCTATGTTGATGATATAATTTTATTTTCTTCTAAAGGAAGTAGAGAGAAGACTGAAGTAAAAGAAAGATTGATGAAAGAATTTCAGATCAAGGATCTAGGGCCTGCCCATCACATTCTTGGTATGAAGATCACTCAGAAAAATAATAAGATAACCTTAGACCAATCTACCTATATAAGTAGAGTTCTACAGAGGTATCACATGTCTGACTGCAAGCCTGCCCAGACTCCTATGGAAACAGGTCTGAAACTTGTCAAATCTTCAAAGAAAGAATGTAATGAAGACTACAGGGGACTGGTGGGTTGTCTCATGTATGTAGCTGTGTGCACGCGGCCGGACATCGCGCACGCTGTCAGCACGCTGAGCCAGTTCAACGACGCCTGGGACGACACTCACTGGAAGGCGGCGAAGCGCGTCCTTCGCTACCTAAAAGGTACTATTGATTATTGTTTAATTTTTCAGAAATCGGGCTTGGACATCACGGCGTATTCAGACGCAGATTGGGCGTCAAATGAGCTGGATCGTCGCAGTTTCACGGGTTTTGTTTTCAAAATCGGTAGTTCTATTGTGTCCTGGGAAAGTAGAAAACAGAAAACCGTCGCACTTTCTAGTACAGAAGCAGAGTATATGTCGTTATCAGACACGTGTAAAGAGGCTCTATTTCTGCGCAAATTTTTACAAGAAATATTCAATAATCAATGTGAAAAAATAACAATTTATAATGACAGCCAGTCGGCTCAAAAATTGTGTAATAATCCGGTATTTCATTCCAGAACCAAACACATAGATGTGCGCCACCATTTTATTAGAGAAACAGTAAGCAGGGGTTTAATTTGTATAGAATATCTTCCCACTGAAAAAATGGTTGCTGATATACTAACCAAACCTTTGTCAAAAGAAAAACATCAGCAATTTATGTTTAATCTTTTATCTGTTTCAGAATCTTAGCTCTTTTGTGTAAAGAACACATGCCACTGTTTTTAGACATGTATTAATGTTTTGTATGAACATGCATAGTGTTAAGTTTGCATTTTTGTTAGTATTAGGTCTCTATACTGTTAATAGTTATTTAAAACTGTAAACTATAGTGTGTATATGCATGGATACATTCTATAATGTAGAGTCATAATACTTTGCCTTTTAGTATTTAGTAAAGAACAGTTCTGTTTGCAGTATTCACTGTTAATGTTTACTTAATAATTTAAATGCTTACTTATAAGTTAACGGTTCATTCACAGTTAACATTTGTTTAAGGGCCAGTGTTACAGTATTTGTAAACGCATGTCAACTGTCAGTCATGACGTTTCTACTTGACGTTTGCGGATACACTTCCTTCCGTTTTTGATTCCGTTCTTAATGTACGTGCTCGTTGTACCTTTTATAATAAATCTAAGTAAATCCTCAAAGTTTAGTTTACTTATGCCCCTAATCCATCAGTCCGCCCCAGACATCTGTGCGATCCGGCAAGATTAATGATCCAGGCGCCGACTTTGAGGTTTCTTGTTAGATGACCTGAGACAGAGCAGGCTAGATAGAACGTGAGAACTAAGTTACTAACTTAAAGAGAACTTTCGGCAAATTGGGTTCTAGGTAATTATACACTACTACTACTACTACTACAGCCTATTTGCGTCCCACTGCTGGGCACATGCCTTCTCTAATCACGAGAGGGTTTGGGCTATAGTCCCCACGTGGGCCCAGTGCGGATTGGGAATTATACACACGACTTGATTTTCCTGCCCAAAAGTACACTTATTAGCTACTAGGATCTGCCCGAGTCTCGAACGATCTCCCTACCAAATTTCATCCAAATCGATCCAGTGGTTTAAGCGTGAAGATTTAAGAGACGGAAAGACAGACAGAGTTACTTTTGCATTTATAATTACTTATTACTATACTATACGTAACGTATTACTCAACGCCTAACTACGACATAAAATGACTAACTTTTCGCACTTGCATCAAAATGTAATGTACGTGGTAGGTCCCATAATAATCTGGCCTAAGTAAGTGGTCTTGGTAGTTACAAAAATGAAATAAATCTATGGTTACTTTTTAATATAGTCTCCTTTAATATTAATGCGCTTCTGACATCTGCGAACCAACATTTCTAAACCATTCTAATGGTACTCTGGTTTTTAGTCCTCGAAATGCCCTAAAACGGCCGTCTCCAGCTCTTCGTCGTTAGAAGAAAATTTTCCTCGTAAGTCCCGATTCAAAATGGGGAATAAAAAATTGACACTCGGGGACATGTCTGGACTATACGGGGGATGGACGAGCTCAGTGAACCCACACTCGCATACCGCAGCCTTGGCAATTGCAGCCTTATGAACAGGAGCATTGTCATGAAGCAACAACAGTCCTTTTGCTAGCTTGCCTCTTCGTTTTTCTTTGATGATAGCCCGCAGTGTACGTATTAGGGACGCATAATGTCCGCCGTTAATACGGTATCGCATTCCTCAAAATCAACCATCAGGATACTCTTACAATCCAAGAAAATTGTGCACATTGGTTTTTTGCCCATTGCCTGCACCTTCGCTTTCGTAGGCGGCCTCTCGTTCTTAAAACGCCACTCCATCGACTCGCGTTTGCTCTCAGGATCATAACAGAGAACCATTGTTACGTCCTCTGTAACCAGTCGCTTAATTATGTTCTTAGGGTTATCGCCACAAAGGTCCAAAAATTCAGATGTGCTTCTGAATTTTTCGCACTCGTTCTTCTTTTTGCACTGCTGACAGAAGTTTTGGCACCCATCTTCCACTCACTTTACTCATATGAAGATGGGCATTGATAGCACGACGGATGAAGGTTTTAGATAGACCAAGTCTTGCTGCTATTTCCCTTATTTTCAATCGGTGATCATTTAAAACTTCTTTTTGGATGAGGGTTATTTTTCCGAAGTGAGTACCTCAATGGGTCGACCATCATGACCCAAAGTCTTCAACACTCTCATGTTCATGACGAAACTCTTTCACCCAGTTTTTAACTGTGCTAGGAAGGCAAAGAGTGCCTGTAAACATCATCCGAACGGTCTTTGATTTCGGTGGGACTTAAACCTTCTTTGTACAAAAACTTTATCACGCTCCGACACTCACATTTTGAATATTCACACGACACGCGTCAATCAAATTACCCTAAAACTGAAAATAATGCAAACAGATTAACAGTTCTTTGTTTATTAAATGCCAATGAGATGCCCGATCAATCAAAGCCAAATTTATAGTGACAAGTAGCCTAGAACTATGTCAGGCCAGATTATTATGGGACAGCCTGGTATATGTATGTATGTATGTGTGTTATGTTTGGGGGAGGCCTATGTCCAGCAGTGGACGTCTATCGGCTGAAATCATGATGATGATGATGATGATGATGATGATCAAAATGTACTATTTTGTACTTGACCGTACGACAAAAAAAGGCACCACTGAGAACCGAAATTTAAAAACGTTTCATTTTCCCATGATTTTTCAGCTTATTAAATAGAACAATAAAATTTACTTTCACAAATGAAATACCTAATGTTAAGGAGAACTTCTTAACCAATAACCATTTACAGTTCTATCTATGCACCGAACGGGCGTGTCTTCCTATGAAGTCTATAGCCACTTACGCCCTTTTGGAACGGAAGCTTACTTTACCTAAGTAACTGCCACAGCCTGTTTGCAGGAAATTAGAAGAGCTTGTTCCAATTGACTGCCTTGAAAGCTTTAAGCTTAGTTTATTTCCTTGAGAAAAGCCCTCTTTCCTTATAATTGTTTCCTGTAAAAGGTCATACATCTTTACTCAAGGCAGTACTTTAAAATCCTTGTGACAAGTCAAGTTGGAATCAGCAAAATTCAAAATTCAAAATTCAATCATTTATTCAGCAAATTGGCCACATAGGGGCAAGACGAGAGGAGGCCTGTGCCCAGCAGTGGGACGCAAATAGGCTGTAGTAGTAGTAGTTCAATTAAATTCCATTCAATCATTTATTCAGCAAATTGGCCACATAGGGGCACTTTTACGCGTCAGAAAAAGAATTTACCAGCGCTTCCTAGACCCATTGCTTGAGAAGTAGCGCCGCAACAAACTCAAGCAGAAGGCCTTTTTACCCGACTGCGCACCGCAAAGGAGGGTTATGTGTTTACCTGTCTATGTATGTATGTATGTATGTATGTATGTATGTATGTTTGTTCCTTTGTGGCACACTAGAGATCAAACGCGTGGGTCGATTTTAATGAATCATACGTCAATCGATTCGTCTGAATCGCGCGAGTGTCACTGAAGATATGAAATTAATCAAAATTAATCAAAATTGAAATTAAGTAAAATAAAAAAAAGTTAATTAAAAAAAACAAAAAACCCGACTGCGTAAAAAACTAAAAAGAAAAAAACAAGACTACTTAGTTCAGTAGTAGCTAGGATTATGTTAAGTGATATTTACCGTCGCCATCAGATATATGGTAGCGAACAATGTGATCATAAATATCTGGACACGATCTTACTGTCAAGACGTTAGACTACATGCTCAGATATTTCTGATCATTCTTGCTTGCTCATATTGCGTCTAATGGCCATCGTACCTACTGAGAAATGATACCATGGAAATAATTTCATGTTCGACACTAACATTAATCAAATATTGATTGCTATTGAGGAATCTAAAGATGCCTACAGTCGGGACCCATTTAAAATCTAGGTTAAAATGTTACAAATAATGGGTCCCGGTCGGTTGCTATTTCACTCACGATGTTTTCCTTCACTAAAAGCTCAATTCAAATTTAATTTCGCATATAAGTATAATAATTATAAACTCAAAGTTTCGAGCCGGGTTTGAACCCCCGACCCTCTGCATGAGAGGCGGTAGGTCAGACCACTAGGCTACCACGGCTTCCAATGAACGCAAGCTTGTACTTTACAAGGGTAGCCATCGCCGGTCACGGTGTGGTACTATATATAAGTATAGTACATATAGTTGTTAACGGACGGTTTGAGTCAACCCACGCTTATTCAGGCGTATCTAGTGTTGTGCTGACCGGTCGGCGACCTTTGCCCCAGTTGCAGGAAAATGAGAAAAAGTTACAATCGGAAACAAATTGCAATGAACCGATGCGGTCTAGTCGCATTCCACGGCATTGTTTCTTGTTTTCCGTTGTTAATATCGTGTATGTTATTTTTATTCCCATGTTTTAAGCTAACGGGCTCAGAATCTTGTTTATCGCCATCGCTCGGTCTAGTTTTAACCGGCTTTGTGTTTCCAATAGTGAGCTAGCCAACTGTAAGCGCATTGTCCAAAACAGGGCTTGTAACCGGTTAATTGAAAAAACCCCGAAATAGCCAAATATTAAGAATTATTTTATACCCTTTATGTGGAACTCCATAGTGTATTTAGGTTTTCACTTCGTATTATTTTATAGCCTTATTAATCATGAAATAATAAAAGAAAGAACGATAAGGAAACCGGTTTATTTGTATGGGGGCAAAAACCGGTTTCAAGCCCTGGTCCAAAATACACCATCGAAAAGGCCAAAAGACAGTGATGCGTTTTTTTCCTTTTCACTTAAATTAAATGAGGTCCACCAAAATTATTCATTGAATTTGGTGAATAATGAACCCCACAAAAACATTGTCATGTAAAGTGAGGCCAAGACGCTTGGCTGTTCTCTAAAAAAAAGTTAATTAAAAAAAACAAAAAACCCGACTGCGTAAAAAACTAAAAAGAAAAAAACAAGACTACTTAGCTCAGTAGTAGCTAGGATTATGTTAAGTAATATTTACCGTCGCCATCAGATATATGATAGCGAACAATGTGATCATAAATATCTGGACACGATCTTACTATCAAGACATTAGACTACATGCTCAGATATTTCTGATCATTCTTGCTTGCTCATATTACGTCTAATGGCGATCGTACCTACTGAGAAATGCCTACTATCGGGACCCATTATTTGTAACATTTTAACCTAGATTTTAAATGGGTCCCGACTGTAGGCATCTTTAGATTCCTCAATAGCAATCAATATTTGATTAATGTTAGTGTCGAACATGAAATTTTCCATGATGTCATTTCTCAGTAGGTACGATCGCCATTAGACGTAATATGAGCAAGCAAGAATGATCAAAAATATCTGAGCATGTAGTCTAACATCTTGATAGTAAGATCGTGTCCAGATATTTATGATCACATTGTTAGCTACCATATATCTGATGGCGACGGTAAATATTACTTAACATAATCCTAGAGCTAAGTAGTCTTGTTTTTTTCTTTTTAGTTTTTTACGCAGTCGGGTTTTTTGTTTTTTTTAATTAACTTTTTTTTATTTTACTATTTTTAGTTACGGATTATAAGACCGTAAATTCCGCAATCTTGTCATTTCATGGAGAGAGTTGCTATCGTGGGGATTATTAAGTAGCTTGCGATGATCTAAATTACTGATTATTAATCCCTCTAGAGACCTAACCCGGCTCAAAACGCCACATAAGCCTGACCCTATTAAAATTCTTCAAGACAACCGATAGATGGCGCTACTGGTACTACATTAGAGTATTAGGTAGCTATTTTATTTATTTACGAGCGCTGAGTACTGACTAGTGTAATTGGTACATATAATCAATTAGGTTATATTTTACTGTATTAAGTAGGTAAATAACACTATTGACACTTTAAATGTAATAACGAAACTAAAAGTCTTCAAGTCAACGGATAGATGACGCTACTGGTACACTACATTGCACATGCGTACGTACTTGATTGAAGTTTGAGATTTATGAAAAACATTATTATTATTTTATAGTCGTCGTGACCTGCTTGAAGACTCGTTGGTCTAGATTATTTCCTGTGTTGCTAATTCGAACGGATTTACTATTGGGTGGATATAGGTACCTACTTTACGTGGTTAGTAAAGGAACTTTGAATCGTTATAAATCATAAACGGTTCTTTTGTCTGAAAAATGGTCAAAGAAACCTAATAATGATTTTTAAATACCTATTCAACGATACCTCACATGCCATAGTTGGTTGACTTTTATTTTTTTATTTTGTACAATATGGCGTCTGGTGGCCGCCATTTTGAATTTTGATTAATTTCATATCTTCAGTAACACTCGCGCAATTCAGACGAATCGATTGACGTATGATTCATTAAAATCGACCCACGCGTTTGATCTCTAGTGTGCCACAAAGGAACAAACATACATATATACATACATACATACATACATAGACAGGTAAACACATAACCCTCCTTTGCGGTGCGCAGTCGGGTAAAAAAGTTCTTATGGAGAGCCAAGTTGTCTCGTTCAAAAAGTAAAAATGTGGGGCTTGGCCGTTTCGTAAGAGTGACATGAACTCTCATATGGGCTAACCAACAAAGAGTAATTCACTACTATGTTAATTTTGTGCCTATAATTCAGAAAGGTTTCTCCAGGGGAGCTGGAGACGCGAAACATAATAATACGTAGAGTAAACTAACAAACAAAGAATATACTTAATATTAAGTCAAAGGAAAACAAATAGAGGATTAGTAAGAAGAAAAAAATACAAAGCCAATTAAAATGAATAAACATTTTAGTACTTATTTTATGTTAGTGCGAATAAGATAAGTTAAGAATTCTGTGTGGAATAAATAGTCTTTTTTTATTTATTTTATAATTGAGAAAGGAAACGGTCAAGCCACACGTTTTGACTTTTTGAGAGGACTGGACGCGCCGCCGCACTTTAGGTACGTTATTGGTCCCTCTTTTGTTCTCCCTCCTTTCTTCGTTATCGCTGTAGAATAAATAATGTAAAGTGTGCGGCTTCATTTATAAAGGACTAATCTGTTGACAGCAATCATCTCCGGTGACGAAGCAAATTTCTTGCATCTCGTTACGAGATCAATCTCTTGAGTTCATGTACAAAGCTGTACCTAAAAACAACCAAGCGCAGTCTAATAAATCATCTATATTCTATATCTATATATATAAAACAAGAAACTGATTGACTGACTGACTGAATGACTGATCGATCAACCCAGAGCCGAATCTACTGGTAGTAAGAGGGCTGAAATTTGGCATGCAGATTCCTTAGGGAACGTAGGGGAGCACTAAGAAAGGATTTCTCGAAATTCCCACGGGGACGAAAAAAACTGGGTTTTACATTTTAATATCTGCGCATACGAAGTTGTGGGAAAGGAAGGAAGTTGCTAGTACAGTATAAGTAGCCCGACACAACTTAGAAGCCGCGCCACAGAATCTATAATTGTAATCCACATCAGACGTGATCGGAATCAACCCTATTCGATTGAGTAAATTAAATTTATAAGCTACTGTTTCAAATCAATGTTAGTCAGATTAACGTTAAGTGGGTGAATAATTTTTTTTCGATCTCAAGTTGCCATGGTGACGTTCTCCTGGGTTACTCTAATAATAATATCAAGTGATTTTCAACCCCTTCCTTCCCTAAACGTACCTTTTAGGCATATTAGTAGTCCATGTTGTAACAGTTTTTCTAAGAAACTCCTCTCATTTTGTCTCCTGACTAACGGGGACAGAATAACAACAAGAAATTGTTAATTGACCCACGTAGTTGTTTTTTAACGGGAACAAAAAATGTTGACTTATTAATTAATTAAATCTACATTAAACGCTTAAGTTACTCTAATTTATGTAGGGTTGATCGCTATCACGTCTCCTTTATATCCACCACCGCCACCACTACAGCCTATTTTGCGTCCCACTGCTGGACACAGGCCTCCTCTCATCACGATATAGTTCCCACGCGGGCCCAGTGCGGATTGAAGACTTCACACACATCTTTGAATTACTTCGCAGATGCATGCGGTTTCCGAAAAGCTAATTGGTAAATTCAAATTGAATTTCGCACATTAGTAAATAGGTGCGAGCCGGGATCGAACCCTCGACCCTCTGCATGAGAGACGGTAGGTCGAACCACTAGGCCACCACGGCTTTATCACCCCGTAGACAAATAAACCTTCTATCATTGTAAGCAATGTAAACTGTTTATCTATTACCATCCACAGAAATATGTAAACGGCCTCTAGCGGCCACTTTATGTGGACGGTAATGTTTTTCTATTACCCCGGGGTAGATTGGATTGGTCCAATTGCGACTATTTAATTACAGTTTGACAAACGACATTTAATTAGTGGCGAGTTTAGTGTTATTGTTTCAAGTCATGACAGCTTATCTTTTTCTTCTATGTACGTTATCTATCTACACTATCATAAACGGGTAACTTTTCTTTCTTTCTTTCCGTCTGCCTGTCTGTCTGTTTGTTGGAGTTAATCTACGAAACTACTGAATCGATTTGAATGCAGTTTTAAAAGGTAGCTGGAGCATCATTCGGAGCTTTATACTTATACTAGCTTCTTCCCACGACTTCGTCCATGTGGAATTCGGTTATGGCGTTGCCGCGGAAATTGAGGGTTACACTATAACAAATTCATAATTATATACTCAAACCTTCCTCTTGAATCACTCTATCTATTAAAAGAAACCGCATCAAAACCCGTTGCGTAGTTTTAAAGATCTAAGTAGACATAGCTCATTCTTTATTCTTTATTGAATTTATAAATTAACATTAACAGTCTAGCTACACATGTTAATTATTCTACATAAAATAATGTGTTAGGTAGGTACTTATACTTAATGGAAGAAAACAATCACTGGATTAAACTGGAGGTGACGATTGTCTCCAAATGCCGGCTGGCTGATGCGAGGAATCTAGGTTCTGAGGTGCAGAAGACGTCAAGCTCATCGTCACTGGCCAAGATGTCATTGAGGAGCTTTAGTTCGCATAGGGACAGACATAGGGACAGACAGCAGGAAGCGACTTTTGTTTTATACTATGGTAGTGAAGCTAGGTGTGTTTCATCAAAATCGGATATCGGAAAGAAAATTCATCGTCGTTTTTATGTATCACGCAGTCTTTAATGTTTTTTTAAGATATTAAAGTTACATTATGGTGTTTACAAGTTGTGGTGGCCTCTCATGCAGAGGGTCGGGGTTTCGATTCCGGCTCGCACCTGTAAGTTTACTTATTATGCGAAATTCAATTTGAATTACCCACTCTGCTATTCGGCGAAAAAAAACATCGTTAGGAAACCTGCACGCAACTGCGAAGTAATTCAAAGATGTGCGTGAAGTCCCCAAACAGCACTGGGTCCGCGTGGGGACTATAGCCCCAATCCACTCGTGACGAGAGGAGGCCTGTGCCCAGCAGTGGGACGCAAATAGGCTGTAGTAGTAGTAGTATGGTGTTTTAATCTAAAACACAGCACAAAAAGAATAACCAAGGAGCTTGGCTTGCCTTGACTTTTTTGTCGATTGTATTTTGTGTGAAAATCGAACCATCTTACTTAACTGGATTGACTTTTTGAATTTGCAATTCAAAAAAGAAGTCGAAAAAAGGCTCATTAGCGGATTGGGTCGCCGGCGGCAAAACCTCATTTCTTTGATTTCATTTCAAGTATTTATGTAGCAAATGAGATAGCTAGATACTCTCAGGTGAGGGGTCGATATCACTCGATATGTAAAGTACCAGAGCGGACGGCGAGACCCGACCCGTCAATGGCGTCCAATTAGATCCGGGGAGGATGTGTAAACGAGAAAAGGACCCCATTGTCGCCGTAGTTACTTATTTGGGTGAAAGAACTATTTTATGTAGGTACTTATAATGTCTCCTGAGTTACTTTTATAAACTGTAATTTTATGGGTTTCAATCCACCAGATGTGCGGTTCTTTGCCATTTCCAAAGCCTTCCCTTATGGGGCGGGGCACCTTTTAAAGGTTTAAAATAGAATTTAAAAGAGAAAAAGATAGATTTATCTTAAAGTCTATCTTGTTACAGTTTTTCTAAGAAACTCTTCACATTTTGTCTCCTGACAAACGGGACATAATAACAACACGAAATAGTTGAGTAGCCCATTTATTATGCAATTTACTTACTACTGTTAAACACATTAAATACATTAATTTCACACAAAAAGTACGAAACTGATCAAAATTTCTTGTCAAAATTGGTCATTGGTGGAAAAAATCTAGTCTGGCAATTTCACGTGTGAACGAAAATCGGTAAACATGATTTTACACCTCTATTCCAGAATAATCTTTTCAAACTTTGTGCACTAATACTATTAAAAAAAAAGAAAAATCTACCAAAAAATCTTACAAAATTGAAAAGGAAACGCAATTCAGAATTCAAGCGATTGTGTTTTAATTACAAGCTGACAAATATTCTCTCGACATCTCCAATAATAGTGTTAAAAACATTCCCCTCAACAGCAGACGTAAATTCAAAAGGCAAAATGGCCACTTCCTTACAGTAGTTACATCCCTTTTAGCGCGCACCCGAAGAAAAAAGAAAAAAGTTGATTACAGTTGAAGCGTTCTGGTTCTGGGCAAAAACGGTAATTATCCGCCTATTGCAAACAACAGAAACGGACCTTTTACTGTCAAACACAAAGTTCATTATAGCCTTTGTTTTTGGAAGGATAATCGTCGTTTTCGCGTGACGGTTTGGCGGGAGAGCGTCGTTTATTTTCATTGGCCACTTCAAAGCTCCCGTAAATATTGACACCAAATATTGGCCGGTGACTAATAATATTTAAGAAATTGCGAAATACGTTTAGATTCCTAAGTGGGCCTTCACCTCATTTTCAACTGAATTAGATTAAAATATTATAACGGCCGGCTTTAATTTCATTCATACAATTTTACGTTCTAATTTGATACCGGTTCGACGATCGTAATTCATTTCGTAAGATTGTTAGATAAGAATAGAAGGTTAGTCGGAGCAAGAGCACCTATCTACTACTACTGCTACTACAACAGCCTATTTACGACTTCCTTCTGGCCACAGGCCTCTTCTCATCACGAGAGGGTTTGGGCTATAGTCCCCACGCGGGCCCAGTGCGGATTGGGGACTTCACACACATCTTTGAATTACTTCGCGGATGCGTGCAGGTTTCCTCACGATGTTTTCCTTCACCGAAAAGCTCAGTGGTACATTGAATTTCGCACATAAGTAAACTTGGAGCACCTATATTTTAATTTAATTTATAAATATTTTTTTCGACCCTTATGAACAGATTATTACCTTGTGAACAGACAATTGTCTAATGCAGTGGCATTGTGTTTTATTTCTTGTAAGGACGTAAGATATCGTTAGTCAAGTAATATTCGTTGTCTTTGATATATTTATGGTGGGCGCACTCCCCCTATCCTGGAGCACTCAGAAATTCAAATTCAATCATTTACCTATTCAGCAAATTGGCCACATAGGGGCACTTTTACACGTCAGAAAAATAATTTACCAGCGCTTCCTAGACCCATTGCTTGAGAAGAAGCGCGCAACAGCCCAAGGCCTTTTTTCAAAATTTCCACATAGTTACAAAATTTATATTTACTTTTTCGTAAGTCTCACGCTTATGGACCTGATACTAAATTTTTAAATTATTAATTCGTGATCAAAATGCTCGATCTCTAAAACGGTACTCGGCAATTTCCTGCGATTTATCAGCGAAGGTGCTAAATCTTTCTGCAGATTGTTTCAAGACTTGAATTTAAGATTCTTAAGTAGCCGCGAAGCCGTGGTGGTCTAGTGGTTCGACCTACCGCCTCTCATGCAGAGTCGGGGATTCGATTCCAGCTCGCACCTCTAAGTTTACTTATGTCTTATGTGCGAAATTCAATTTGAATTTACCACTGAGCTTTTCGGGGAAGGAAAACAACGCGAGGAAACCTGCACGTATCTGCCAAGTAATTCAAAGATGTGTGTGAAGTCCCCAATCCGCAATGGGCCCGCGTAGGGACTATAGCCCAAACCCTCTCGTGATGAGAGGAGGCCCCAGCAGTGGGACGCAAATAGGCTGTAGTACGAACAATTAATTTCAAAATTACTAGCCTACATTCAATCTTAGTCCTTGGCAATCCGATAACTAAGAATTACCAATGTAACGCACTCGAAATATTAATGATTTCTAATGTTCATTGGGCGCAGTGACCACTTACCATCAGGTGGTCTGTGTGGACGTTTACCAACCAATGCCAAAAGAAAAACGTAAAGATAAAGGATAAATAAATTTGCAGTGAAACTCAGTCGTTGATTAAAATACGTAAAGGAGCGAACGATTTCATCCGCCTGTCACAAACTGTAGGTAAAAAGTGAGAATATTCTCTGAGAAGATTGAATTATGCCGAAGCACGTCTCAAATGCAAATGTTGACTGAAATAAACACTTTATCATGACATCAAATGCTGCTCCATCACATCGTAGATAGGTAGGTTAGACTGTTTATTGACTACCTATATAGCACGGACAGACATTTACGTAGGCCAAAGACTTGAGGATATGTAAGCTGAGCCCCTTTTCAGATTGGAGAAATTTAAATCAATGTTGCTGTCTCGCAGGCGCGGGTGAAGCGATAGAGTGTGCGATAAGGACAACTGCAGCTCCGTCGAATCCGACGTAAAAAACTCAGAAATCGAGGTTTCGTTCTCGACATTTTCCTCCTCCAAAATTAAACCAATCGTAATGAAATTTTGGGAACTGGATGAGAAGGAAATTATCTGTGTCAAACCGTTTTGATGTTTGCATTTATTATTGTGGTTTTTGTATACCAGGCATTTCTTTGCGGCCTATTCAATCGGACCGTTTTCAGCAGTGTTTGGAGTCACCTAGTTCTATTAAGAACAAAAATATCACTAAAAGCAAAACGTACCGACACAGATACTGACGAAATTGATCTTATTTCAAAAAATCATTGATTTACGATCAAAATCCAGGGAGGATGTTGAGAACGTTTGTATGGAAAAATTACCACTAGCGTGTCCTCTTAAGAACCTAGTTCAGATAAACGTGGTTGCCCTCGGCGCACGTAAATTGGTGAAGAGAGGCCAAATTAAGAGTAAGTGTTCAAAACCGAAGAAGCTTGCATGGAGAGAGGATTGTGGTAAAGCATGGAAGATTATGCTTGGATAGACAGGTTTCCTTCTGTGGTCTCTGTCTACCCCACCGGGTAACAGGCGTGAGTTTATGTATGAATGTATGTATGGAGGGTTGAAGTAAAGGAGCGCAATCTTTATAGTTCCAAAAGTGGACACCAAATCGGGTAGATTGGGGCGCTGCGGTCGCTACTCCAGTCAAGCCAGTAGGCGGATAGTCTGCAGTAGCGCCTTCAGATGGCGCTGCTGAGGCGAAAACGCAGCGAAAACGGTTGTGAGGAGAGTGTGTTATGTTTTGTTGCTTATCAAATCCGCTGGACACGTTTTCAACTGTTCCGTCATATAAGATTGCGCTCCTTACCAAGACACATTCCATAAATGTATGTACCTATATAAGACGTCGATAAACGAAATTCAAAAACACGTTACTGTTTGTGCTATGGGAGTAAAGCGACTTTTTACCAAAGATTTATCATTTCGAGCTAGTGAGGTGCAAAAATAGGTCAGTTATACTACTTTAAATCCAATGATTATGTACAGTGAAGGGAGAGCATCAATTATATACAATATATATAATACATACTAAAATATATATCTATCTACTATATAAAATTCTCGTGTCACAGTATTTGTAACCAAACTCCTCCGAAACGGCTCGACCGATTCTTATGAAAATTGGTGTGTATGTTCAGTTGGGCTGAGAATAGGACGTAAGCTGTTTTTCATACCCAACCCAAAAAAAAACTATGGCGGTACGAAGTCCGCTGGATCAGCTATCTCTTCTAATATATAAAATTCTCGTGTCACAGTGTTTGTAACCAAACTCCTCCGAAACGACTCGACCGATTCTTATGAAATTTGGTGTGTATGTTTAGTAGGTCTGAGAATAGGACGTAAACTATTTTACATACCCAAAAAAATATTCTAAGGCGGTACGAAGTCCGCGGGGTCAGCTAGTATATAATATATAATTATATTACCCTTAACTGTAGTAGTTGATGTCCCAACGTCCCATGGTAAGGCAGCCAACCCTACTCAAGAATTCCTACTTAAACACACATCACACATAAGTGCGGTTTCTGGAAACTATGATTAAGCATGAATAATAAAACGTCTCTCTATTTGCGCAGACGCTAAGCCAAGTAGCCATGTAGGTACTCGAAATGCTTAAAAATTGTTTCAGTTGGTACTTAGATCATCATCATCATCATCATCATCATCATCATTTCAGCCGATAGACGTCCACTGCTGGGCATAGGCCTCCCCCAAGGCGCGCCACTCAGACCGGTCCTGTGCCACCGTCGAATCCGACTCGGCTGGGCAGCGTTCGGGAAGCTTCGCAGTGTCTTTTCGTCCAAATTACCGCAGTGTCTTAAGTCGAAAGTCTTCGACCAGTGTGTGTTGCCCACTTATGGTTCCGAGACGTGGGCGCTTACGATGGGCCTCATAAGAAGGCTCAAGGTCACTGCTATGAGGGCTATGCTCGGGGTTTCTCAGCGTGATAGAATCAGAAATGAGGATATCCGCAGTAGAACTGGGGTCACCGACATAGCCCGATGAATTGAGAACCTTAAGTGGTACTTAGATATTTTACTTTAAAATAGCAACATATGAATTGCCAAATACGATGTCTTTTATCTTTTATTTGTGAAAATTCTTACCCATTTTTAGCGTTTCCAAAAAACCCTTTTCTATCGTCAGAGCCATTGAATTGGTTTAAAATCCAGACTAAACTATTTCAAAGTGCAGAGTGTAAATTTAGAAACAATAGCCGAAATTCATTTCACTCCGTCCCCTTCACACAAACCTCCTAACGCTTGTGTGTAAAAGGTATAGAAGAGAACATTTGAAAGCAACCTTCTTAAAACACTGTCTAGTTTCAAGAGAATTGTAGAGCAATGAAACTTTAAATTTAAATTCGTCTGGACTGTACGGGTATAAAAGCTTTACAGAGCTAAGTACCTATACAATGGAATTTATATAGGTAATTTCTCCTATTGACGCTTTACAGTATTTATTTTTGTTCAGTTTGTGGTCGACTTGCTGTTTTTTTTTATATACCAATGGTATAGGCAAACGAGCGCACAGCCCACCCGATGGTAAGTGGTCACTGCGGCCCATGGATACCGAAATCCTATGGTCCCCCATTAAGAAACCATAAGATCTCGAATGCGTTGCCTAACCCTGAGGCCTAAGATGGAATGCCTCTGTGCCAGAAATTTCACCGGCTGCCTTAACCCCCTACCGGAACACAACAGTGCGAGCACTGCTATTTCCTGAAAAGTAACTTCTTAAAAACTGCTGCATCCCGTGGATCCAAATGCGGATCACGATCTTTGTAAACAGCATGATGCCTGTACCTATACATTTAAGTCTTTTTTTTAACCGACTTCTAAAATTATAATAGGAGAAAAAGAGAATTTTCAATTTAGATGTATTTTCATTTCTATTTCTGGTAGGTACCTCAAATCTACGTCGTTTATGAGGAACATTTTTTTCGGTCGAGAAAGTTCTTCCAATGAGGTCATGTTGTTTCCTTTAGATTATGATGATGAGAGCCATAAAATGGGGGAAATCGGCAAAATTACTTAGTGCAAATCTATGGGAATTTAGTCTATGGGAAGTATTTTTTTTTCTCAAGATGCCCGAGACATTATTTCACCCCTTTGACAATACTCAGCCACAAATTGCAGATGCCAGCTGAGAACCTAGAACTACTACGTGAGCGGTATACGAATGTTGCCATTCGCTTCCCTGGGATTTATTTTCCAACTCTGACCTGCTCAGCACTTTTAAAGCACAGCACACTAAATTGAATGATGAAACGAAAAAATCATGTTAGAAGCTTTTTGCAAAATTTGTAGCAGTTACCTATTTTAAAATAATGCTGTGAAGATTATTAGAGCGATAGGTACACTCTCCTTAAGTAGCTTCAGTCGACATCAGATATATTATTATGTGAGCGAAACAGGGGCATTACTGCGGGGCGCCTGCTGTATACCTAACAACATGTTTTCCTGATTTTTTTTGTCCTGTTCTTTTTTTCTCTATTGTGTGGTGTTCATAAAGAGTATTTGTATTGTATTGTATTGTACTCATCATAAATATCTGAACATGCACTCCAACGTCTTGACAATAAGACCGTATTCAAATATTTATGACAACCACACATTGATTTATTATAAGTAAGGATTCACAATCAGTCGGAGCAAAATGGCCCCGTCAAAACGGATGCCCGAACAGTTAGGGCACCCGTTTGGCCCTTCGTTATAAAGAGGCGTTATTAGCATATTGGAACGTATTTTCTAATGTCAGTTTGCTCCATATATTTTGACATATTCTGTAACGCACTGTTCGTCCATATGTTATTACTTATTTCAATGCAACCACAAGGTTATTTTATTGTTTTTCATTACTTCTGATAGCAGTGCCGTAATGCCCATTCACTTCGACAATTTAGTTTACGATTTCGACAGCTTAGCTAAATCCAGTAAGGCTAGGGCTTTGTAGCGTCCATAAAAACCTTCATCCACAAAATCCCGGTTTTCCTAGTCAGCATGTCATAAACCCCCAAATTCGTGTTAAAAAGTACGCTCAGAGGCAAAAGCTGACACGAAAACAGAATTATTTTGAATGCGAAATGAATTTCCGCATTCATCCCTGATTCCTGTATTCAAAATATGAAACGTTTCAGCTACGAACGGTTTTTGAAATTTGCACATATTTGTATGGTGCAAACAGCCGCATAAGCCGTGGTGTTCGACCTACCGCCTCTCATGCAGAGGGTCGGGGGTTCGATTCCGACTCGCACCTCTAAGTTTACTCATGTGCGAAATTCAATTTGAATTTACCACTGAGCTTTTCGGTGAAGGAAAACATCGTGAGGAAACCTGCACGCATCTGCGAAGTAATTCAAAGATGTGTGTGAAGTCGCCAATGCGCACTGGGCCCGCGTGGGGACTATAGCCCAAACCCTCTCGTGATGAGAGGAGGCCTGTGCTCAGCAGTGGGACGCAAATAGGCTGTAGTAGTAGTATAGTATGGTAAAAATGTTGAATGTACTAATGTTAATGTGTTTTGGTGCCCGCGTGGGGATTATAACCCAAACACTATAACCCATCACGAGAGATGAGAGGATGTGCCTAGTAAGTGGGACGTAAATTGGCTATTTTTGTGTAGCTTGCATGGAGCGGCATGATTCGATGATGTCAAGGAGCTAGCTACAGACGTTATGTATTCCGCGTAGGTGTACTTACTTAACCGTAAACTAACATATTATCTACTATATAAAAATAATTATGTATAAAATAAATGAAAAATATCTTCGGACATTTCACCCATATTGACCTAGCCCCAAACTAAGCGACGCTTGTATTATGGGTGCTAGACAACGATATACCATTTTCTGCTTTGCCTAAAGGTTGACTGGTAGAGAATGCCTCAAGGCATTAAGTCCGCCTTTTGTACACTAAGTTTTCTTTATGTGCAATAAAGTTTAAATAAATAAATAAATATAAATACTAACTTAGATTTTTTTTATATCATTGGTATTGGCAAATTAGCGCACAGCCCACCTGATGGTAAGTAGTCACTGCGGCCCATGGACACCGAAATCCTATGACCCCCCATTAGGAAACCATGAGATCTCGAATGCGTTGCCAACCCTGAGGCCTAAGTTGGAATACCCCCTACCTACCGGAACACAACAGTGCGAGCAGAGCACTGCTATTTGGCGGCAGGTAAGCGGGGAAAGACGGTGGTACCTCTCCTGACGGACCTAGCACCAGGCCCTACCACTGGCAAAAATATACATACAGAGACTAAACACCCATGACTCGAGTGCAAACATTCGTGCTCATCACACAAAATTTGCCCCGAGCGGGATTTGAACCCGCGACCATCAGAACAGAAGGCAGGGTCACTACAAACTGGACCAATCCGGTCGTCAAACAAAGTCGTGTGAAATCACAAAGTTTCCAATCTCGTTAACCGCAGAAAACGAAAGTTTCCAGTTCAATATGTAAAATGGACAGTATCGCACTTGACCGCGCGCTTGATAAATCCGGAGAGTTATCAAATAACGGTCGTTAATATCTCATTAGCGTTTTTGATAGCCGTTCAACGCGTTAATTAACGATGGTTGACTGGTTAACGTGTTGTTTTGTATTAAGTGTTAAGTATATTGCCGTGATCAGATGTCATGCATTACTTAAAGTTTGACCTACAACGTCTGAGAAGCAAAGATTTTTACTTTGAAAATTAAAGAATTAACCAGTTTAAAAATCTCATATATAAAATTCTCGTGTCACAGTGTTTGTAACCAAACTCCTCCGAAACGGCTCGACCGATTCTTATGAAATTTGGAGTGTATGTTCATTAGGTCTGAGAATAGGACGTAAGATATTTTTTAATACAGTTGCTCAAAAAGTGCTACTTTACGTAGCTGTTTAGCGTGCGCAAAGTTGTTTTTTGTGAGCTAGTGCTTTTCTCTTTTCCATAGTGACTCAATCTTCACAGACATGTGAGATTAATAATTCAGTCAGCCAAACACTTAATTTACCAGCAAAAACTTTCAATATCACACTCAATAATTGTACAAATTGGGCCATTAACTATTCTGTAAATAAAAAATAAATAAATAAAGATAGAAGAATTTTTTATTAGGAGATTTATTTTTATTTTTGTAGAACTTTATTATTTTTCAGTTCTATTGCAATTACAAAATTAATAATATAAACGTTTCTAATTCCTTACTTGTTGTTTTTCTTATTTTTTCGCAACTGCATTAAAAAACGTCGTTCGATACACGTTCGGAAGTGTCATTCTTCACTCGTCCCGAGTCTTGCCACGTCGTTCGATACACGTTCGGAAGTGTCATTCTTCACTCGTCCCGAGTCTTGCCACTCGCCTGCGGCTCGTGGCAAGAAATCTCGTTACTCGTGAAGTAAGTAATGACACACTTTCCGCACTAGTATCGAAATGTACTATTTTATACCAAAAAAATCTATGGCGATAAGAAGTCCGCGGGGTCAGCTAGTAATTCATAAAATCCTTATTTAATATCCATGTCATTGTTTTTAATTTTGGAATTGTATTTTAAAGCCTCTCGTGATGACAAGAGGCCTGTACTATGCCCAGCTGTGGGACGTAAATAGGCTGTTATGGTGGTGGATGTAATTTTAAAATGATGACCAGGTGAAGGTCACAGAAAGGTTGAAATGGTGATGTAGTTTTCGAAAACGTATTGCGAAATAGAATCTCCATACCTCTTTTAGGAAGACACAAGGAAATAAGAGGACAAATAGGAAAGGAACGGTTCATCGTAAAATTTTTAATTATTTATTTATTTATTTAAATCTCAAACGTCAAGTACTTGGAAAGTAATGATGGGTCTAAGGTGGAACACGCTTACAGCACGACACAACTTAGAAGGCGCGCGGTGAAGCACTTAAGCCGTTGACACAGACTCTATTTTTACTTAATCCACGCGCCTTCTAAGTTGTGTCAACCTGTACCTCAGGGTTACCTCGGGGGGTGGGTCTTCTGAGATGCCTATTCACTCTAGTCTTGAATACACCAAGATTATAGGAACTGGGAAAAGCAGGGAGGGAATTCCAAAGTTTAGCAGTGCGAACAAGAAAAGATTTAGCGCATCGCTCTGTTCGACTCATGGGAAACTCAACCACATGAGAATGGAAACCCTCCCGTTGTCTAGTACAGTCGAGTTCATTAATATGTGTACACTTTTGGACCTTATTACAACGTGGTAAGGTGCAAAAGTGTGTATATATTGGCGAACTCGACTGTACCTTCTTAGTCGCTGATAAAAAGTATGGTGGTATATCTATTATAGTCCCCTCGCCTTGATCGTATATTGATTTCTTAATTACAGACGCGACTTTTCTACAGACTTATTATTAGTAACTAGTAAGTAGTAAAGATTAAAGGTAAGTATACAATGGAGTGGCTTCAAAGTACCTAAACGAGCGATCATGGAACAGAAGCGCTTCATCATGGGCAGAGATAGGGAACTTTTCCAATATTAATCCGAGCGAAGGTATGAAAACGAGATCGAACGCGTTCTCAGCCATTGGAAATATTGGAGGTTAATATGATTACGATATTATACAGGTGTTGAGGAACGGAATACGGTGGATTTGGTCACAGCGTGAAGGTACCTATTTGAAAAATGATTTAAATTCGAGTTTTTATTCAGTGATGAGAGGAGGCCTGTGCCCAGCAGTGGGACGCAAATAGGCTGTAGTAGTAGTAGTAGTTTGATTCAGTTGGTGGACGCTATTAAATCCGACTGCGTCCTATTCCTCCGTTCCTCCGGTCCTCCGTTCAGTCTATTTCTTTTTTACATCAAAAATATAAATCAGGTCCAAATAGGCACTTGCCAAGCTTTAATTAATTGATTAACATTTTGATTAATTTTGGAGTCATGTCCACATTATTGCGAGCAATGACGCAAATTTGTCCTATCTCTGCATATTATATAAAGTTACGCAACCAAAAAAAATTCAATCCTTACAAAATCCTTCTGGTGCAGTCGGAAAAAGAAATTCATGGCGATGGGTCTCTTAGTATAGAATTCCACGCAGACAAAGTCACAGGCGGAAGCTAGTTGTGACACGAAAACTACATTTTCATTGTAGTTTTCAGTCTGATGAACCTATACGGGGTCAAGCAAAACGTTGAGACGATATTTTACCCACAGAATCAGCTATCGATTCCAAGCATATTTTATACTAGCTTCTGCCCGCGACTTCGTCCGCGTGGAATTCGGTTACAGCGTTCCCGCGGCGGGAATGTTAAACTATAAAAAATTATATACTAAAACCTTCCTCTTCAATCACTCTATCTAATAAAAAAACCGCATCAAAATCCGTTGCGTAGTTTTAAAGATTTAAGCATACATAGGGATATAGGGACAGAGAAAGCGACTTTGTTTTATACTATGTACCTAGTGATGTTCTCGACTTTTTGATTTGGTAAAAATAATACATTCGAATTTATTATCTGATAACTGAAAAATCAGCCCTAAGTAAATTATATATAGACCATCACGACTTTTCTATTATGCCCAATACATATATAGGCGCGACATCAATCAAAAGAAATAGAAATATGACTTAGATCCTTAAATCCATGAGGTAGTTTGTAGTGAAAAATGTATTCTATCCTATGAAGAAAAAAGTTTTCACTTTTTGTTGTTCTTTAAGTATAACAATTGTAATCCATGTTATCCATAATAATAATAATTAATAATATTATAAATGCAAAAGTAACTCTGTCTGTCTGTTCCCTCTTCACGATTCAACCGCTGGACCGATTTAGATGAAATTTGGCATGGAGATAGTTGAGGTCCCGGGAAAGGACATAGGTTACTTTTTACCCCGGAAAAGCGCATAGTTCCCGCGGGAGCGCGATAACCGAATTCCACGCGGGCGAAGGCGCGGACAGAAGCTAGTATGCTAATAAAGACTTTGACTTTGAAAAGCCCTCACGTCCTAGAGAGCCTTGCCGAGCCTCATATATCACTAGGCCAAGTATTGCCTACTTTCCCGCCTTTATAACATAGTAATATTTCTTTCTGGACCCTAACTAGCTCCACACAATATAGTACTACGTATTATTTTTTAATTAAGTCCACAATCTGCTCTATTTATTTGGTTCATCAGTAAATATACTACTACAGCGTATTTGCGTCCCTCTGTTGGGCACAGGGCTCATCGCGAGAGGGTTTGGGTTATAGTCCCCACGCGGGCCCAGTGCGGTTTGGGGACTTAGTGAATATAGTACTTATGAAAAATTTACTTAAATATCTACAGATAGGAAAACATAAATACCTAGCTACTAAACGTAACGTAAAGTTTTATTAGAATTGGGTTGTTGTTAGATAGTAAGTAAAATATTTGTATATTTTTATATTTGTTGCTTTTGTTTGTCACATTTATAAGTATACAGGGCCTATATTCGAAGCCTTTAAATAGGGATCTCGCTCTTCCGTATAGGATCGCTCACGCGTTGCGTGAACTTTAAGCAGCTAGATTTAAAGTTCAACTTGACGCGTGAGCGATCCTATAGGGAACAGCGAGATCCCTATTTAAGACTTCGCATATAAATTCACATTGTGTACAATAATTATACATATATAAGTATCAATAGTTCACAAAAAAATAATAATAAATAAAAATATCGTGGAACAATACATTTGTCACATAAAATTTAAAAATAATTCTTTAACAATCCAGAGAGGTAACGTCGCCAGCGTTATGGGCACCATGCCGCAAAGTGAAATTTTGGAAGGGGTGTTTTTTCTATAGTTATTTTTAGTTCTAGTTTTAAATTTTATTTCTAATTCAATTATTTTATTTTTAAGTCGCCGAATTTGTAATAAAAGTTGTAGATTTATTTTAAATAAATTGGTTAAAATATACACATATTTAAGTATTTTTGTGATAAAACATAGTGAAATAATTATTTAATATTCAATATAAATTATTCATGGGGCTTTTAAGCATATTGAATTCCCCAAAGTTTATAGAACGACTGACAAGCCATATAATTACATTGTCGCTAACTATATTAAGAAATTCCGCAAATACCCGTTACATCAATCATATTTATTTAGGTCGAGGTAAGTGAAGGGTTCCGTGTCAAATTTAATGCAATTTACAAGTCAAGCAGAATCTCGTTATGAGATTTTCAAAAAAAAAATCGATAAGAGGCGAGGCGACCCCAATTCAATCTAGAGATTCATGTAAATGATCCCTTGAGACCCCGTGAAAAACCCGGGGTAGTCTAGCGGTTTGACCTACAGCGTCTCATGCAGAGAGTCGGGGGTTCGAAACCGGTTCGCACCGCTAAGTTTACTTACGTGTGAAATTCAATTTGAATTTACCATGAGCTTTTCGGTGAAGGAAAACATCGTGAGGAAACTTGCTCGCATCTGCGAAGTATTTCAAAGATGTGTGTGAAGTACCCAATCCGCACTGAAAATAAAGGACTAATAATGTTTTACCCAATTATAACAAAAATAAGTGACTTGCGAACTAGTTAGTTCGCAAGTCACTTATTTTGCAGACATAGTTATGTCTTATTAGTAACCAACCAGTCTTAGTAGTAGTAATACTAAATTAGTTTTGTAAGTAAGTTTTTATCAAGTTTAGTAGCCGAAGATGTGACATGAGACTTGCTAAACTATTTCTGAATCACTATAGTATGAAATTTTCTAAATTCCACGCTAACTAAACTAGGTATATAATCTATTCTACCTACACTTACTGTTTCACTATCCCAAAATAAATCTTACTAGGGACAAAATAATTTAATTCGCATAAGCAAATACAGGTTTACACAAATTAGAAGGCGCGTGGATTAAGCAATTATGGACCCTGCGTCAACGGCTTAAGTGCTTCGCCACGCGCCTTCTAAGTTGTGTCGTGGTGTACCTAGCTGACCCCCATTGTTGGTCCTTATAAAGCCGTTCATAGACCCAGCTCAGCCGTCACTGTCACTCGTGGGATGAGTGAAAGAGAAAGCGCTACGCACAGAACGCCCGATTTAGTTAGTATTTAACTTACTTAATTTCTATAAAAATACCGTCTAAAAAATGGCATTTATAAAGCCGTCGATGTATGCATATAATATGGATATATTTGTGTTATAATTAGTTTTACACTGTTTGATATATTTTTAACTTTTAACATTTCTTAGAAAATTATGATCTTAAATGAGCAATTTGTCGATGCTGGGTCAGGGAAGGGCCTTAAATGATTACACAAACATTTTGGTCCCTTGCCCTTTTTCCGTATTCGTATAAGAAATGTAAACATTTGCTTGAATAGAGAAGGGTCGCTTTACGATACGATCGAAACGTTAGGAAGGATACTTGTAAACAATTATGTAATTATAATAATACATTTTTCCCGCGCCTTTGTCCTAGGAATTCGGTTAGAACGTTCCCGCGATAACTATGCATTTTTTCGGGATAAAAAATAGCCAATGTCTTTCACCGTAGTCGCGTAATAATCGTAACAAATTTCGTCTAATCAGTTCAGCGGCTAAACCGTAAAAGCGTAACAGACAGAGAGGTACCGTGCTTCCGTATTTATAATATTAAAAAGTATGGACAGGTACGTACCTATAACATGGATTAAAGGTAAGGTGAGTCGGGGCAAGTGCGCCTGTGGGGTAAGTGCGCCTAAAATGATTTTTAGACCCAATGCCTTGTGAATAGTGCCAACCGCTTATTGCAGTGGGATTGTGTTATATTTGGTACATTTATGGAAGATTTCAGTAGTTTAGTAACATTTATAGTTATCGATATATTTGTGGTAGGTGCACTTACCCCACCCTGGCGCACTTGCCCCGACTGACCTTAGGTGCCTATTTACGAAAAATAACGAAAGTTCGATGTAAGTTCGACTGAACTCATTGTGCGACAGATTTTCCGAAAACCGATTACCGTTAAGGGTGCAAAGAAATACAATAAACCGACCTACGCTGTTTGACCAGGGGCTCTATTCAAAGTTTTTAAATAGGGATCTCGATGTTCCCTACAGGATCGCGCGCAAGAACTGATGTTCCCTACAGGATCGCTCACGCGTCGCGTGAACTTTAAGTACTTAGCTAAATTTAAAGTTCAACTTGACGCGGGTTCCCTATTTAAGACTTCGGATATAGCCCCAGATTCGTGAAACTTACAAAATGGACAAAAAACCTGCGACAACGGCCTATGCAATTTAGTCGAAAAGTCGGGCCCAGTAGAAAAGGTAAAAAAAGTCTTTATAATGGGTAATAGAGTTATGCAAGTCTTATAATGACGCCCTGACCTTAACCCTCCAGGTCACATTTAAGAAAAAAAAGACTTTTCTCTAGACCCTTTTCTTAAGTGGGTCAATCAACTATTTCTTGTTGTTATTCTGTCCCGTTTTCCAGAGGACAGAATGAGAGGGGTTTCTTAGAAAACCTGTTACAATATAGAATTCTAAGACGCTTAGAAAGTGATTCATTAGGGAAGGGATTGAAAATGGCAAAGAAACCCCACAGTTAGTGTATTTAAACCCACAGAATAGCAGTTTTAGTGGCCCAAGGGACAGTAACCATGGCAACTATTGACATAAAAAAGTTGATTCACCCAAGTACAAAAGTCTGTTACTTTCATGAAAACTATAACTCATTACCTACCTAACCAAAATATAACCGTATTCATTTGTGACGTGAAGCCAAATGAAATGATCAACCGAAATTATGTTAGAACTAGCTTCTGCCCGCGACTTCGCCCGCGTGGAATTCGGTTATCGCATTCCCGCGGGAACTGCATTTTTCCGGGATAATATACTCATTATCCCGGAAAAATGTATAGTAGCCTATGTCCTTTCCCGGGACCTCAACTATCTCCATACTAAATTTCATCCAAAACTGTCCAGCAGTTGAAGCGTTACTTTCGCATTTATAATATTAAATATGGATATGGACTAGCTGACCCCGCGGACTTCGTACCGTCTTAGTTTTTTTTTGGGTATGAAATATAGCTTCCGTCCTATAGGATAATATATACAGGGTGCTCGTGAGCATTGCGAGAGATTTTAACTACTAATTCCTGAGGCTATAAGAAGTAATAAATGTTATGTGAACTTAGTTCGAAACAAGTTTTTTTTTATTATTATTTTCATACATAATAATTGCTAACGTAGTATAAACGTGCCTTTAGGACGAGCTGGCAACGTCTGATATTGCTAAAAAAAATTAATTATACTACGTTAGCAATTATTATGTATGAAAATAATAAAAAAAAAACGTGTTTCGACCTAAGTTCATATAACATTTATTACTTCTTATAGCCTCAGGAATTAGTAGTTAAAATCTCTCGCAATGCTCACGAGCACCCAGTATAATATGGATTCATTTCACGAATGATCCAGAAGTCTTTAAAGAAGCCTTTAGCTAATCAGTATGGTAGTCCACGCCTCATTAATATGGTGGGTTCCGTGCCCAGTGTCCTAATGCGTTTTCTTTAAGGTCAAGTTTATTTATAGACGACCTCTTTTGCGTTGCGCAGTCTACTTTCATTTTTCTTTGAAAAGATCGTTTTAAGCCGGCCGAATTTTCTGACAGATCTGACGCTCGATCGCCGCAAAATAGCTGGAAGGCACTCTGCATACATTTTGTATTAGACACCGCACATTGTTAGAAAAAATCTGGCTAAATTTTTTTTGTCAGAATATTTCTGATTATTTGCGGCCGGCTTTATTATCAAACGTGCACTTCCTTGAATTGGAGGGAGCGGGGAACTAATGGAGTTCGCTTCTATAATTTATTACTGATTTTTTGGTTTACTGATTGTGCCACTCCATATTTTTATTTGGTGATTCATTTTTATTTACTTCTCCGTCTGTTTTTTTTCTAATCACGATACTTTAAGAAAGATTATACCTACTAATTAGACGTAGAGTAAGGGAAACATTTATACGAGCAAGAGGTTACTTGTCTACTCATTTTTTGGGCCGTTGTACTTTACAGAAAATAAGAACAAAACTAAGGTTTATACTACTACTATTACTACAGCCTATTAGCGTCCCACTGCTGAGCACAGGCCTCCTCTCATCACGAGAGGGTTTGGGCTATAGTGCCCACGCGGGCCCAGTGCGGATTGGGGACTTCACACACATCTATGAATTACTTCGCAGATGCGTGCAGGTTTCCTCACGATGTTTTCCTTCACCGAAAACCTCAGTGGTAAATTCAAATTGAATTTCGCACATAAGTAAACTTAGAGGTTGGAGCCAGAATCGAACTCCCTACCCTCTACATGTGAGGCGGTAGGTCGAACCACTAGACCACCACGGCTTTCGACCGGCTTTTGACCTACATAGGTACCTCTATTAAAAGAAATGTTGCTTATTGTAATAAAAATCTTCCAACAACATACAACCTAGAACCAGGTCCTACCACATCTCTCTCTCTTCAAAAAAAGAGTAAGTTCTCAACTCGTCGGAGTCTTTCTTTTGAAACAATGATTAGTATATTTTATTAGATTAGGTGCTTAGATCAATGTGTTATTCTTAGCCGTTAGAAATAAATATGTATCAATGGAAGCATTAACTTTAATGAGCACATTAGACCTAATCAATCCAATCACATTGAGACAATGTCGTATTGTGTCGTTAATTTTAGACGTCATTGCATAGCATTGAAATTTAAACCTAAAGGTCATGTTAAAGGTACCTAACCAATCAATCAATAGATATATCTTCTATAGTAATAATAAGACCGTAGAAGAAGTCGCGTCTGAAACTTTTTTTTTTTTTTTTTTTTCCTTTTTTTCCTTTTCAGTATCTGCCATCGGCTTGTTAGCCATAATCAGATTGTCTCGCAAATAACTTGGTTTATAAAATGAGCGGTATCACATTAGATACTCTCTCCCAGACTGTAGTCGCATACACTGGTTTGTTAGTGTCTCTCGTCGAGCTGCAGTATCTGCGGCGTCTGAAACTTGAAAATTAAAAGAAACTATCAAGTCGAGGAGACTAAACAAATAAACGATACTGAACACAAAATACCGATTCTTAGAAAAAAATACTATCGAAAACTAATGAATGGATTGCAACTAAATTTGGTATGGGAGTAGTTTTAACACTGGTCAACATATGGGCTACTTTTGATCCCGAAAAAATGCATAGTTCCCGCGGGAATGCTATTAACGAATTCAACGCGGACGACGTCGTACCCGCGGGCAGAAGCTCGCTCGTCTGCTTGGAATTCGGTTACATTTAACCCCCTTTTTATTAGGCTTCCGTACCCAAAGGGTAAAACGGGACTCATTGCTAAGACTCCGCTGTCCATCCGTCTGTGTATCTCACGAACCGTGAAAGGTAGAAGTTGAAATTTCGCAGATGATGTAGGTATTTCTGTTGCCGCAATAACAACAAATACTAAAAAACAGAATAAAGTAAATATTTAAGGGGACTCCCATACAACAAAAGTGATTTTTTGTGCCGTTTTTATAGATTTTCGAACGAGTCCGACTCGCACTTGGCCAGTTTTTTACGTCGTTTCGCCTTTTTAGGGTTCCGAAGTCCACAAGGAACCCTTATAGTTTCGCCATGTCCGTCCGTCCGTCTGTCTGCACTATTGCTCGGAGATACTTAGTTCTAGAAAGCTGTAATTTGGCATGAATATATATATATTAGTTACGCCGACAAAGTGGTATAATAAAATTTTGAAATATATTTTTTAGGGTACCTCCCCTACTCGTAAAGTGGGCATGTATTTTTTTTTCTTGCGTACCCCTAGATGTGGGGTATCGTTGATAATCGTCGCCTTGGAAAAACATTGTTAGTTTTTTAAAACCATTTTTTGATTAAACAATGAGTTCGTGAAATATTAAGCTTTAAAGTGCTTTTTTGGTAGAGTCAAGTGTCGTCCCCCCCCCACCCCCCTGGCAGCTAAATGGTGGTTTTCAGATAGCTGAAAAAATCAGGGTGGTGGCATATATAACGTAGTTGAAAGAAAAACTGCTACCACAGCTAAGAGGGCTATACAAGTTTCTGGGTCATAATCGACCAACTGCAAGCAAGCAAAAATGTGTAGGTAGGTAAGTACAATTTTATTATACATACTACTGAGCGGCGGGAGCGTCGTCGGGCGGGCACGTCATACCGCAGCCTAGCTAAGAGACAGTCTTAGAAAGGTACATCGGGCATCGTCAACTTCGGAACCCTATACATTGCGCGTGTCCGACGAGCATTTGGCCGGTTTATTATTGTCAGTTGGAACTTTTTGAAAATGGCGGAGGGTACAACATATTAAAAACGGTTTTAAACTATACTCAACAGCAATGAATTTGGGTTATACAAAGTGACAAAGACTTCATCGCTGTTGTGTGTATTCAAAAATTGTAGGTTTGTGAAAGTAGGGTGGTATTTGTTGCTCAATCACTCCGTTTCACACACGGATAGTTTGTAACTTAGATTAAGCCGTTTATGGAAACCTTTGACCTATGTCACCATACACCTAAAGTAGGTACCTACGTTTCGACATCGATTTGCAAGCGATTAATTTGTAATCTAATCTTTTGATCGAAAATTACATAATTTGTTATCTTTTCTTAAATCGACTTTCTGACTATATTGTTCCGACAAAGGAAGACGCTACAGAGATGATTAATAATTTTTCCTGTCACGAGCATCTTATTTGGCGCGTGATCGTGTTCCACCCACGCGTTTCTATTACAAAATATGTCCTCTTATGCCATTTTTATTTTCTTTGTACTAAACTACTACAGTCTATTTGCGTCCCACTGCTGGGCACAGGCCTCCTCTAATCACGAGAGGGTTTGGGCTATAATATAATCCCCTCGCGGGCCCAGTGCGGATTGGGGACTTCACACACATCTTTGAATTGCTTCGCAAATGCATGCAGGTTTCCTCACGATGTTTTCCTTCACCGAAAAGCTCAGTGGTTAATTCAAATTGAATTTCGCACATAAGTAAACTTAGAGGTGCGAGCCGGAATCGAACCCCCGAGCCTCTGCACGAGAGGCGGTAGGTCGAACCATTAGGCCACCACGGCTTCACTAAAGAATAAAGGCTGATATATTAGGTCCTTACATATGAAATTGGCGTTTGGCGAACTGGCAACTTTGATTCAAAATATGTGGCGTTCGGCTAGGAATTCCAAATTCAAATTTATTTCAAATTTAAGACCATGTATTTCTGTGTTCGAATTACGAAATTTATTTGTTATCGCGTCATTTGTTTTTCTTTCACATCGTTCTGTTCACAATATGGAGAACTTAAAATATCGCTATATTTACGAATATGAGTTTCACCTCGGCACTAGTGCTGCAGAAACGGCTCGTAGGATTAACAATGCGTATGGGGAAGCTACTGCAAAAGAAAATACGGTACGTTATTGGTTCCAACGTTTCCGTTCTGGAAATTTTGACCTACAGAACAAGCCTCGTGGACGGCCGGAGACACAAGTTGATAACGAAGAATTAAAAGCAATTGTGGAAGCAGATCCATCGCAAACCACGTCAGAGTTAGCGGCAGGCTTCGGTGTGAGTGATAAAACCATTTTGATTCACTTGAAACAAATTGGAAAAGTGAAAAAACTTGAAAAATGGGTACCGCATGAATTGAGCGACGCAAACAAAGAAACACGCGTCGAGTGTTGCGTTTCACTTCTCAACCGGCACAATAATGAAGGCATTTTGAATCGTATCGTTACTTGTGATGAAAAATGGATCTTGTACGACAACCGGAAACGTTCTTCACAATGGTTGAACCCAGGTGAACCAGCCAAATTCTGCCCGAAACGAAAGTTGACTCAGAAAAAGGTACTGGTAAGTGTCTGGTGGACTAGTGCCGGTGTCATCCATTACAGTTTCTTAAGATCTGGGCAAACAATCACGGCTGATGTGTATTGTCAACAATTGCAAACGATGATGGAAAAGCTAGCCATTAAACAACCCAGACTGGTCAATCGATCTAGCCCACTGCTGCTTCAGGACAACGCTCGACCACATACGGCACGTTTGACGGCCGCAAAACTACGGGAGCTGCGACTGGAATGTCTTCGACACCCACCATACTCCCCGGACCTTGCTCCAACTGATTACCATTTTTTTCGGAATTTGGACAACTTCATGCAAGGAAAAAAATTCAATTCTCACGAGGCTGTCCAAACGGCCTTCAAAGATTTTATTGATTCTCGCTCACACACTTTTTTTAGTAAAGGAATCAATGAACTACCTTCGAGATGGCAAAAGTGCATAGATAGCCATGGTACATACTTTGACTAAATAAAAAAATAGTTTCATAAAAAAAAATCGTTTTCATTTCTGCCATATGAAACGCCAATTTCATATGTAAGGACCTAATATTTGTTGCTTTTGTTTGTCACATTTATAAGTATACAGGGCCTATATTCGAAGCCTTTAAATAGGGATCTCGCTCTTCCGTATAGGATCGCTCACGCGTTGCGTGAACTTTAAGCAGCTAGATTTAAAGTTCAACTTGACGCGTGAGCGATCCTATAGGGAACAGCGAGATCCCTATTTAAGACTTCGCATATAAATTCACATTGTGTACAATAATTATACATATATAAGTATCAATAGTTCACAAAAAAATAATAATAAATAAAAATATCGTGGAACAATTACATTTGTCACATAAAATTTTAAAATTATTTTAAAGATATTATTATATTATTATTATTTAATATTCGTTTAAAACAATTATATAATACTCGTCGACATGTGTATACTACCCATCCTAACCTACGGTGCTCAAACATGGTCCCTTACCGAGTCTCAAAAGTCCAAGTTGAAGGTTTGCCAAAGGGCTATGGAGCGTAGCATTCTAGGTGTTAGAAGAACAGATCGTGTTCGGAACACCACGCTGCGCTCTCAAACACAAATAGCCGACGTAGGCCACAAAACCGCCAAGCTCAAGTGGGACTGGGCCGGACACGTTTGTCGTATGCACCCAGAAAGGTGGGCTCATATTTCTACGCAGTGGGTGCCACAGAACGCTCAGCGACGGCGCGGCAGGCCCAGGCGGAGGTGGCGGGACGACCTGGACACGTTCAACAACAACTGGCCTACAATGGCCGAGGATAGGGGGAGTTGGAAGGTCACGGGAGAGGCCTTTGCCCAGCAGTGGGACATTCAAATAGGCTATTAAAAAAAAAAAAAAAAAATATATTCAATATAAATTATTCATGGGGCTTTTAAGCATATTGAATTCCCCAAAGTTTATAGAACGACTGACAAGCCATATAATTATATTGTCGCTAACTACATTAAGAAATTCCGCAAATACCCGTTACATCAATCATATTTATTTAGGTCGAGGTAAGTGAAGGGTTCCGTGTCAAATTTAATGCAATTTACAAGTCAAGCAGAATCTCGTTATGAGATTTTCACAAAAAATATCGATAAGAGGCGAGGCGACCCCAATTCAATCTAGAGATTCATGTAAATGATCCCTTGAGACCCCGTGAAAAACCCGGGGTAGTCTAGCGGTTTGACCTACAGCCTCTCATGCAGAGAGTCGGGGGTTCGAAACCGGTTCGCACCGCTAAGTTTACTTACGTGCGAAATTCAATTTGAATTTACCATGAGCTTTTCGGTGAAGGAAAACATCGTGAGGAAACTTGCACGCATCTGCGAAGTATTTCAAAGATGTGTGTGAAGTACCCAATCCGCACTGAAAATAAAGGACTAATAATGTTTTACCCAATTATAACCAAAATAAGTGACTTGCGAACTAGTTAGTTCGCAAGTCACTTATTTTGCAGACATAGTTATGTCTTATTAGTAACCAACCAGTCTTAGTAGTAGTAATACTAAATTAGTTTTGTAAGTAAGTTTTTATCAAGTTTAGGAGCCGAAGATGTGACATGAGACTTGCTAACCTATTTCTGAATCACTATAGTATGAAATTTTCTAAATTCCACGCTAACTAAACTAGGTATATAATCTATTCTACCTACACTTACTGTTTCACTATCCCAAAATAAATCTTACTAGGGACAAAATAATTTAATTCGCATAAGCAAATACAGGTTTACACAAATTAGAAGGCGCGTGGATTAAGCAATTATGGACCCTGCGTCAACGGCTTAAGTGCTTCGCCACGCGCCTTCTAAGTTGTGTCGTGGTGTACCTAGCTGACCCCCATTGTTGGTCCTTATAAAGCCGTTCATAGACCCAGCTCAGCCGTCACTGTCACTCGTGGGATGAGTGAAAGAGAAAGCGCTACGCACAGAACGCCCGATTTAGTTAGTATTTAACTTACTTAATTTCTATAAAAATACCGTCTAAAAAATGGCATTTATAAAGCCGTCGATGTATGCATATAATATGGATATTTTTTGTGTTATAATTAGTTTTACACTGTTTGATATATTTTTAACTTTTAACATTTCTTAGAAAAGTATGATCTTAAATGAGCAATTTGTCGATGCTGGGTCAGGGAAGGGCCTTAAATGATTACACAAACATTTTGGTCCCTTGCCCTTTTTCCGTATTCGTATAAGAAATGTAAACATTTGCTTGAATAGAGAAGGGTCGCTTTACGATACGATCGAAACGTTAGGAAGGATACTTGTAAACAATTATGTAATTATAATAATACATTTTTCCCGCGCCTTTGTCCTAGGAATTCGGTTAGAACGTTCCCGCGATAACTATGCATTTTTTCGGGATAAAAAATAGCCAATGTCTTTCACCGTAGTCGCGTAATAATCGTAACAAATTTCGTCTAATCAGTTCAGCGGCTTAACCGTAAAAGCGTAACAGACAGAGAGGTACCGTGCTTCCGTATTTATAATATTAAAAAGTATGGACAGGTACGTACCTATAACATGGATTAAAGGTAAGGTGAGTCGGGGCAAGTGCGCCTGTGGGGTAAGTGCGCCTAAAATGATTTTTAGACCCAATGCCTTGTGAATAGTGCCAACCGCTTATTGCAGTGGGATTGTGTTATATTTGGTACATTTATGGAAGATTTCAGTAGTTTAGTAACATTTATAGTTATCGATATATTTGTGGTAGGTGCACTTACCCCACCCTGGCGCACTTGCCCCGACTGACCTTAGGTGCCTATTTACGAAAAATAACGAAAGTTCGATGTAAGTTCGACTGAACTCATAGTGCGACAGATTTTCCGAAAACCGATTACCGTTAAGGGTGCAAAGAAATACAATAAACCGACCTACGCTGTTTGACCAGGGGCTCTATTCAAAGTTTTTAAATAGGGATCTCGATGTTCCCTACAGGATCGCGCGCAAGAACTGATGTTCCCTACAGGATCGCTCACGCGTAGCGTGAACTTTAAGTACTTAGCTAAATTTAAAGTTCAACTTGACGCGGGTTCCCTATTTAAGACTTCGGATATAGGCCCCAGATTCGTGAAACTTACAAAATGGACAAAAAACCTGCGACAACGGCCTATGCAATTTAGTCGAAAAGTCGGGCCCAGTAGAAAAGGTAAAAAAAGTCTTTATAATGGGTAATAGAGTTATGAAAGTCTTATAATGACGCCCTGACTTTAACCCTCCAGGTCACATTTAAGAAAAATAAAGACTTTTCTCTAGACCCTTTTCTTAAGTGGGTCAATCAACTATTTCTTGTTGTTATTCTGTCCCGTTTTCCAGGGGACAGAATGAGAGGGGTTTCTTAGAAAACCTGTTACAATATAGAATTCTAAGACGCTTAGAAAGTGATTCATTAGGGAAGGGATTGAAAATGGCAAAGAAACCCCACAGTTAGTGTATTTAAACCCACAGAATAGCAGTTTTAGTGGCCCAGGGGACAGTAACCATGGCAACTATTGACATAAAAAAGTTGATTCACCCAAGTACAAAAGTCTGTTACTTTCATGAAAAATAATAACTCATTACCTAACCACAATATAACCTTATTCATTTGTGACGTGAAGCCAAATGAAATGATCAACCGAAATTATGTTAGAACTAGCTTCTGCCCGCGACTTCGCCCGCGTGGAATTCGGTTATCGCATTCCCGCGGGAACTGCATTTTTCCGGGATAATATACTCATTATCCCGGAAAAATGTATAGTAGCCTATGTCCTTTCCCGGGACCTCAACTATCTCCATACTAAATTTCATCCAAAACTGTCCAGCAGTTGAAGCGTTACTTTCGCATTTATAATATTAAATATGGATATGGACTAGCTGACCCCGCGGACTTCGTACCGTCTTAGTTTTTTTTTGGGTATGAAATATAGCTTCCGTCCTATAGGATAATATATACAGGGTGCTCGTGAGCATTGCGAGAGATTTTAACTACTAATTCCTGAGGCTATAAGAAGTAATAAATGTTATATGAACTTAGTTCGAAACACGTTTTTTTTTATTATTATTTTCATACATAATAATTGCTAACGTAGTATAAACGTGCCTTTAGGACGAGCTGGCAACGTCTGATATTGCTAAAAAAAAATATATACTACGTTAGCAATTATTATGTATGAAAATAATAAAAAAAACGTGTTTCGACCTAAGCTCATATAACATTTATTACTTCTTATAGCCTCAGGAATTAGTAGTTAAAATCTCTCGCAATGCTCACGAGCACCCAGTATAATATGGATTCATTTCACGAATGATCCAGAAGTCTTTAAAGAAGCCTTTAGCTAATCAGTATGGTAGTCCACGCCTCATTAATATGGTGGGTTCCGTGCCCAGTGTCCTAATGCGTTTTCTTTAAGGTCAAGTTTATTTATAGACGACCTCTTTTGCGTTGCGCAGTCTACTTTCATTTTTCTTTGAAAAGATCGTTTTAAGCCGGCCGAATTTTCTGACAGATCTGACGCTCGATCGCCGCAAAATAGCTGGAAGGCACTCTGCATACATTTTGTATTAGACACCGCACATTGTTAGAAAAAATCTGGCTAGATTTTTTTTGTCAGAATATTTCTGATTATTTGCGGCCGGCTTTATTATCAAACGTGCACTTCCTTGAATTGGAGGGAGCGGGGAACTAATGGAGTTCGCTTCTATAATTTATTACTGATTTTTTGGTTTACTGATTGTGCCACTCTATATTTTTATTTGGTGATTCATTTTTATTTAACTTCTCCGTCTGTTTTTTTTCTATTCAGAATCACGATACTTTTAGAAAGCTTATACCTACTAATTAGACGTAGAGTAAGGGAAACATTTATACGAGCAAGAGGTTACTTGTCTACTCATTTTTTGGGCCGTTGTACTTTACAGAAAATAAGAACAAAACTAAGGTTTATACTACTACTATTACTACAGCCTATTAGCGTCCCACTGCTGAGCACAGGCCTCCTCTCATCACGAGAGGGTTTGGGCTATAGTGCCCACGCGGGCCCAGTGCGGATTGGGGACTTCACACACATCTTTGAATTACTTCGCAGATGCGTGCAGGTTTCCTCACGATGTTTTCCTTCACCGAAAACCTCAGTGGTAAATTCAAATTGAATTTCGCACATAAGTAAACTTAGAGGTGGGAGCCAGAATCGAACTCCCTACCCTCTGCATGTGAGGCGGTAGGTCGAACCACTAGACCACCACGGCTTTCGACCGGCTTTTGACCTACATAGGTACCTCTATTCAAAGAAATGTTGCTTATTGTAATAAAAATCTTCCAACAACATACAACCTAGAACCAGGTCCTACCACATCTCTCTCTCTTCAAAAAAAGAGTAAGTTCTCAACTCGTCGGAGTCTTTCTTTTGAAACAATGATTAGTATATTTTATTAGATTAGGTGCTTCGATCAATGTGTTATTCTTAGCCGTTAGAAATAAATATGTATCAATGGAAGCATTAACTTTAATGAGCACATTAGACCTAATCAATCCAATCACATTGAGACAATGTCGTATTGTGTCGTTAATTTTAGACGTCATTGCAGCATTGAAATTTAAACCTAAAAGGTACCTAACCAATCAATCAATAGATATGTAATAATAAGACCGTAGAAGAAGTCGCGTCTGAAACTTGAAAATTAAAAGAAACTATCAAGTCGAGGAGACTAAACAAATAAACGATACTGAACACAAAATACCGATTCTTAGAAAAAAATACTGTATGTAATGTATGTCCGGATGTAACTCGAAAACTAATGAATGGATTGCAACTAAATTTGGTATGGGGGTAGTTTTAACACTGGTCAACATATGGGCTACTTTTTATCCCGAAAAAATGCATAGTTCCCGCGGGAATGCTATTAACGAATTCAACGCGGACGACGTCGTACCCGCGGGCAGAAGCTCGCTCGTCTGCTTGGAATTCGGTTAGAGCATAGATACATTTAACCCCCTTTTTATTAGGGTTCCGTACCCAAAGGGTAAAACGGGACTCATTGCTAAGACTCCGCTGTCCATCCGTCTGTGTATCTCACGAACCGTGATAGGTAGAAGTTGAAATTTCGCAGATGATGTAGGTATTTATGTTGCCGCAATAACAACAAATACTAAAAAACAGAATAAAGTAAATATTTAAGCGGGCTCCCATACAACAAAGTGATTTTTTGGGCCGTTTTTATAGATTTTCGAACGAGTCCGACTCGCACTTGGCCAGTTTTTTACGTCGTTTCGCCTTTTTAGGGTTCCGAAGTCCACAAGGAACCCTTATAGTTTCGCCATGTCCGTCCGTCCGTCTGTCTGCACTATTGCTCGGAGATGCTTAGTTCTAGAAAGCTGTAATTTGGCATGAATATATATATATTAGTTACGCCGACAAAGTGGTATAATAAAATTTTGAAATATATTTTTTAGGGTACCTCCCCTACTCGTAAAGTGGGCATGTATTTTTTTTTCTTGCGTACCTCTAGATGTGGGGTATCGTTGATAATCGTCGCCTTGGAAAAACATTGTTAGTTTTTTAAAACCATTTTTTGATTAAACAATGACTTCGTGAAATATTAAGCTTTAAAGTGCTTTTTTGGTAGAGTCAAGTGTCGTCCCCCCCCCTGGCAGCTAATTGGTGGTTTTCAGATACCTGAAAAAATCATGGTGGTGGCATATATAACGTAGTTGAAAGAAAAACTACCACAGCTAAGAGGGCTATACAAGTTTCTGGGTCATAATCGACCAACTGCAAGCAAGCAAAAATGTGTAGGTAGGTAAGTACAATTTTATTATACACTACCCAAGTAACAATTTCTGGTTCTATAGTAGCCCATAGAACATTTCTCAAAACACCACCTTAGCCCTATAAAAGGCCATAGAAGGTTGAGTAAAGCCGATCTGGCGCAGTTATATCTCCATTTAGTGATATAGTGGAACCATAGCAGCTTTAGTTGTGACGTTTTAGGTCTGTAAAGGTATTGTAATGATGACTCGTATTACAATTTAGTGACATACGGGCCACAGTAACGCTAATGTAGTGCTTTTTTATACTGTAGTAGCGTTCGTTGATTCCCTTATAGTCCTATTTTAGTCTATAGTAGAATCCGTGATTCCTACTGAGGCGCTTTCTCGGCAAAGTTTGGTATTGTGTGTTTTTGCTGTGAACTTCATTGACGGACAACAAAAATAATTCAATTATATAAAGGAGTAATATTCTATCGTGGTAAGTTTATGTTATCTTATTTAGACATTTAATATTTCGATCAATGCTGCAAAAAGCACGTGCGAATAAAGTTTTACTGATAGAATAGTATTTGATTTGCTTAGTATTTTCAATGCGCCCTCGATTAATTGAGTTTTGAATAAAATATATTCATATTATAAAATTAAATTCACAGACATTTCTACTTTAGAGCCATTAAGTACATCCGTGGGTCTTATCGGCTCACTATAGTACCTCCGATTCCTGTCATGTCAAAGTTTGAGTATAAAAGTAACTGTTCACTTCCTTTATGTGCTTTTTTATCCTATGACCGATCTACAAACTCCATTATAGAAAGTTTTGGCCATATAAAAGAGTCATAGTCACAACTATCGTACGAGCCTATAATAGGGATTCAAAAACAATTAGAACACTTTTAAGTACTATAAAAATGTCCTAAAAATCGATTATAAAACAAAACCGCTCTATTACGGCGTCATTATGGCTACTAAAGACCATGTACTATAGAAGTGATTTGTGGAACCACAATATCGCAAAAACCTTGTATAGTAGAACGTTCATCACTGCTAAACCGCAAGATTTATAGCGGTTGTCCGGGAAACCTTATAGCGCAAATTAGATACATAATGGTGATTTCAATCACTCTTATACAGTAAAATAGCTCTTTAGTGGCTATATTTGAAGTTTTTATAGCACTTGACTATAATTGTCCTATAAAATGGTTCTATAAACCTTTACATCAACAAATTATAGGATAATTTGGCTCTTTAGCTTATAGAGCAAGAATGTGTTCCCAAACGCCTTTATACGACTGGTAGTCACCGCTAAAACCTTTATACGACGTTTACTCGACCTTTTAGTGATGATAACCCAAGTTATAGGGCCAAAATGTTACTTGGGTAGCTTCTGCCCGCGACTTCGTCCGCGTGGAATTCTGTTATCGCGTTCCCGCGGGAACTATGCGTTTTCCGGGATAAAAAGTAGCCTATGTCCTTTCCAGGGTCCCCAACTATCTTTATGCCGAATTTCATCTCAATCAGTACAGCGATTGAAGCGTGAAATTTGTTAATAGCCTTCCCGCGAGAACTATGCATTTTCTCGGGATAAAAAGTAGCCTATATGTTGACCAGTGTTATAAACTATCCCCATACCAAATTTTGTTTCAATCCGTCCAGTAGTTTTCGAGTTAAATCCGGACATACATACATACAGTATTTTTTTCTAAAAATCGTTATTTTGTGTTCAGTATCGTTCATA
Organism: Aethes cnicana; assembly: GCA_963971205.1. Taxonomy (NCBI): domain Eukaryota; kingdom Metazoa; phylum Arthropoda; class Insecta; order Lepidoptera; family Tortricidae; genus Aethes; species Aethes cnicana. The sequence continues at coordinate 6,174,747 of OZ020294.1, forward strand.
TAGTCCCTTTGATTTGATAGTTTCTTTTAATTTTCAATTTTCAGCGGCGACTTCTTCTACAGAATTATTATTTATTATATGTATAGATTTTTTCTTTTTTTTCATTTCATTAATCTCTTATGAATAAATAGTTTAGTGCCAAAATTTATTATTTAGGTAATTGCAGACTGGTTTAAAGAATGTTTTAGTGAACTCATCAATCATTTCCTTTTTACACCATTTTTCCCGTTCCCGTGGGAATATCGGGAAATCCTTTCATAGTGCTCCCCTACGCTCCCCAAGGAACCTGCATGCCAAATTTCATCTCTCTACGATGATCCCCGCGACATCGTACGCGCCTAAACATTAAAATGTAAAAATCCCTTTTTTTCCCGTTCCCGTGGGAATTTCGGGAAATCCTTTCTTAGTCCTTCCCTACGCTCCCCAAGGAACCTGCATGCCAAATTTCAGCTCTCTACGACCAGTAGTTTCGGCTCTGCGTTGATATGTCAGTCAGTCAGTTTCTTCTTTTATATATTTAGATAGAAGATAGATAGATAGCTGTTTCCCGCGACTTCTTACGCGCCTAAACATTAAAATGTAAAAATCATATTTTTCCCGTTCCCGTGGGTATATCGGGAAATCCTGTCTTAGTGCTCCCCTACGCTCCCCAAGGAACCTGCATGCCAAATTTCATCTCTCTACGATGATCCCCGCGACTTCATACACGCCGAAACATTAAAATGTAAAAATCCCTTTTTTTCCCGTTCCCGTGGGAATTTCGGGAAATCCTTTCTTAGTGCTCCCCTACGCTCCCCAAGGAACCTGCATGCGAAATTTCAGCTCTCTACCTATACGACCAGTAGTTTCGGCTCTGCGTTGATATGTCAGTCAGTCAGTCAGTTTCTTCTTTTATATATTTAGATAGAAGATGGATAGATAACTGTTTCCCGCGACTTCTTACGCGCCTAAACATTAAAATGTAAAAATCATATTTTTCCCGTTCCCGTGGGTATATCGGGAAATCCTGTCTTGAAATTTGGCATGCAGGTTCCTTGGGGAGCGTAGGGGAGCACTAAGACGATCTCTCTACGATGATCCCCGCGACATCGTACGCGCCTAAACATTAAAATGTAAAAATCCCTTTTTTTCCCGTTCCCGTGGGAATTTCGGGAAATCCTTTCTTAGTCCTTCCCTACGCTCCCCAAGGAACCTGCATGCCAAATTTCAGCTCTCTACGACCAGTAGTTTCGGCTCTGCGTTGATATGTCAGTCAGTCAGTTTCTTCTTTTATATATTTAGATAGAAGATAGATAGATAGCTGTTTCCCGCGACTTCTTACGCGCCTAAACATTAAAATGTAAAAATCATATTTTTCCCGTTCCCGTGGGTATATCGGGAAATCCTGTCTTAGTGCTCTCCTACGCTCCCTAAGGAACCTGCATGCCAAATTTCAGATCTCTACGATGTTTCCCGCGACTTCGTACGCGCTTAAACATTCATCATCATCATCATCATTTCAGCCGAAAGACGTCCACTGCTGGACATAGGCCTCCCCCAAGGCTCGCCACTCAGACCGGTCCTGTGCTACTTGCTTCCACCGGTTTCCCGCAACCTTCACGAGGTCGTCGCTCCATCTTGTTAAAATTAAACATTAAAATGTAAAAATCCTTTTTTTCCCGTTCCCGTGGGAATTTTGCAAAATCCTTTCTTAGCGGATGCCTACGTCATAACATCTACCTGCATGCCAAATTTCAGCCCGATCCGTCCAGTGGTTTGGGCTGTGCGTTGATAGATCACTATATCAGTCAGTCAGTCAGTCACTCAGTCAGTCAGTCACCTTTGAGTTTTATATATTTAGATAGATAGATAGCTGTTTCCCGTGACTTCGTACGCGCCTAAACATTAAAATGTAAAAATCCCGTTTTTCCCGTTCCCGTGGGAATATCGGGAAATCCTTTCATAGTGCTCCCCTGCGCTCCCCAAGGAACTTGCATGCCAAATTTCATCTCTCTACGATGATCCCCGCGACTACGTACGCGCCTTAAAATGTAATAAACCCATTTTTTCCCGTTCCCGTAGGAATTTCGGGAAGTCCTTTCTTAGTACTCCCCTACGCTCCCCAAGGAACCTGCATGCCAAATTTCAGCTCTCTACGATGATCCCCGCGACTACGTACGCGCCTTAAAATGTAAAAAAAAACATTTTTTCCCGTTCCCGTGGGAATTTCGGGAAGTCCTTTCTTAGTGCTCTCCTACGCTCCCTAAGGAACCTGCATGCCAAATTTCAGATCTCTACGATGTTTCCCGCGACTTCGTACGCGCTTAAACATTAAAATGTAAAAATCCCTTTTTTTCCCGTTCCCGTGGGAATTTTGCAAAATCCTTTCTTAGCGGATGCCTACGTCATAACATCTACCTGCATGCCAAATTTCAGCCCGATCCGTCCAGTGGTTTGGGCTGTGCGTTGATCGATCACTATATCAGTCAGTCAGTCAGTCAGTCACCTTTGAGTTTTATATATTTAGATACTACTGAGCGGCGGGGGCGTCGTCGGGCGGGCACGTCATACCGCAGCCTAGCTAAGAGACAGTCTTAGAAAGGTACATCGGGCATCGTCAACTTCGGAACCCTATACATTGCGCGTGTCCGACGAGCATTTGGCCGGTTTATTATTGTCTATTCAGTTGGAACTTTTTCAAAATGGCGGAGGGTACAACATATTAAAAACGGTTTTAAACTATACTCAACAGCAATGAATTTGGGTTATACAAAGTGACAAAGACTTCATCGCTGTTGTGTGTATTCAAAAATTGTAGGTTTGTGAAAGTAGGGTGGTATTTGTTGCTCAATCACTCCGTTTCACACACGGATAGTTTGTAACTTAGATTAAGCCGTTTATGGAAACCTTTGACCTATGTCACCATACACCTAAAGTAGGTACCTACGTTTCGACATCGATTTGCAAGCGATTAATTTGTAATCTAATCTTTTGATCGAAAATTACATAATTTGTTATCTTTTCTTAAATCGACTTTCTGACTATATTGTTCCGACAAAGGAAGAGGCTACAGAGATGATTAATAATTTTTCCTGTCACGAGCATCTTATTTGGCGCGTGATCGTGTTCCACCCACGCGTTTCTATTACAAAATATGTCCTCTTATGCCATTTTTATTTTCTTTGTACTAAAGACTACTACTACTACAGCCTATTTGCGTCCCACTGCTGGGCACAGGCCTCCTCTAATCACGAGAGGGTTTGGGCTATAATATAATCCCCTCGCGGGCCCAGTGCGGATTGGGGACTTCATACACATCTTTGAATTGCTTCGCAAATGCATGCAGGTTTCCTCACGATGTTTTCCTTCACCGAAAAGCTCAGTGGTTAATTCAAATTGAATTTCGCACATAAGTAAACTTAGAGGTGCGAGCCGGTATCGAACCCCCGACCCTCTGCATGAGAGGCGGTAGGTCGAACCATTAGGCCACCACGGCTTCACTAAAGAATAAAGGCTGATATATTAATAACTAGCCGATGCCCGCGACTTCGTCCCGCGTGGACTAAGAAATGGCGTACTCGATGAAACTATACATATAGTTATAAAAGTATTGAAGAAACTGGTTTGACCCGTAGAAAATCCCCTTCCCGTCGAAATATCGGAATAAAAAGTATCCTATATTATTTCCAAGGTTTCAAACTATCTCGATACCAAATTTCATCCAAATTTCGACGTGAAGGAAGGACAAACAAACAAACAAACACACTTTCACATTTATAACATTAGCATGGATATGGATATGGATGGGTGGATTTCAAATTTCGGCGATTCGTTACGTTTTGGCCTTTATAAAAAAAAGTATAAAGTTTTGAGTATCAAAACTTTTACATTCCATGGCTAGTACTTTTATCTAAATGGTGCTTCAATCAAATTCTCCGATAGTTCAATAGTTTATTTGAAATACAATGAAACATATGTCGAATATCATCACCATGTAGCGTAAAAATCCAACCAATTACGTTTCTAGTGAAAAATTTCGAATACTAAACGTACGATTCCGATTTTTTTTTTAGGTATAGTCTTTCGATGCTGTCTTTATAGATATACAAGAATATACAATTATTCCGTCAACAGCTAATTACAAATAAAAATATTTAAACTTTTAGTACCAATTTTCGTCATCACCCTAAACGTAGTGTCAAAGTCTACGTAGTTTTGTATACGAACGACGCAATACATTGCGAATATCCTCTCCCGATTCTTCAATTCGGTCCCACCAACGAAGGTGAGTGCACTTTGCCGCATGCGCGCGTCGAACAAATTAAATAAGAAAAGTGCAACTGAAGAATACAATTAGCACGAACCCCCGTCATTCCCATCTTACGATTATTTTGAAGTAAGTACTTGTATAATATTAAAACTATTTACCTACAAAAACGTGACGTCAAACGGAGAGACTGTTATGGCACTGTATTTTCTAATAATATTAGGCGGTCTAGAATAATCTACAACTAGAGAGCATATCGTCATCACCATACCCATCATCACCAGTTCTCACGCAATGCATGGTGATGATCCTGTATATATGGTGATGACGATTTGTTAATTTTTAACTTATTTATATGTATTTTTTTCATTTTTTTATGGATTTATATATACTCTGTGATGTGAATACCTTTTCCAAGTTGATGTGTCTAACATTTATCGCGTAGTTCTCTTTTAAAGCATACTATAAAACTGTTATTTTTAAAGAATTTATGCAGCTCGTGTCATATTTTGCATTATAGTTGGGCGATAGACGAGTAGACCAATTCACTTTTGAAGATTGAATATAATATTGTATTTCGTTGACTTGTATTTACCTACCCCCGTTTAAAATCCAGGGCGCACGGGAGTGCGCCAGGCAAGTTCTGGCATGACTCACGCGCGCACGTAAATTTCAGCGTGTTCTCCCATCATAAAATCATTACCTTGCAATCATTAGATTTTTTATGACTAAAATACAAAAAATGAGAACTTTATGTCCAGTAGTTTCTGAAATAATCGACTTTGAAAATCGTCAATTTAAGTACTGACTGACTGACTCATCAATATTATGGGGCACTTCCCCTGGGAGTAGAAACTTGAAATTTGGCATACAAGTAGGATTTAGGACACACATAAAGGAAAAAATCTGAAAACGAAGTATTTTTACTAAGAACTTCTTGGAAAAGGGGTTATCATATGGAGCTGATAACTCCGAAGCTACTCATCAAATGTTTGGCTAAATACAACCAAATTAATAAGCAGACTCCCCTTTACCATTTAGGATATTTATTTATGCGTTTTCGTGACTTTTTTTGAAAACCAATTTCTTGTATGGTGAAATTTTTTTTGATGAAATCCACCCGGATTACTGGTTGGGCCCTGCAACTTCGTCCGCGTGAACTAGGTATAAAAATGACATAGCTTTTCTTTCCGATTTTATTATACCTACATCCGAATTGAAATTGTACATAGAGATAATGCGCAACACTTCCCCGCGGACCACTGAAAAGGGGGGATGCCGTCCTTTAGTAATAAATCGTTTTCGACATATTTTGAACGTACACACTTGCTCGCTACCCACACTTGACCCTTAGTTATGTACTAAGAGTCCCCAGTAGAGATAATCTACTATAGGAAGACCTGCACAATTCAAAACGCTTCAAAGTATTTAATAAGCACTACCAACACTCTCAACGCATGTGTGCGTGCTGAGTCAGTCGTCAACTATGCGTTGAGAGTGTTGGTGGTGCTTTTTAAATAATAATGTGTACATTGAAGCATTTTGAAATGTGGAGGCGCGGGACTTCCTATACTTAGTAGATTATCTCTACGCTCCTTTCTCCATACAAACGTAGTTACGTTTTAATTCGCAAACTACTTATCAGATTGGCACCAAATTTTACAAGTTATAGTGGAGCAGAGATATTAGTGTCCAAAATACACTTTGTTTGTAATAAATTGGATAACAAAGAAACTAGGACCATTTTAGTTTCTTCCATACAAACTTCAAAAGTCAGTTTTTTGTCTGTAATTTAATTGTGTTTTATTTTACCACGACATTTACTGATTTCGGACACCCACAATAATGATTTTATTATGTGTACCAAGTTTCGAGTCAATCTGTTTAGTAATTGCGATGTAATTCAAGGATGTGTGTGAAATCCCATATCCGCACTGGGCCCGCGTGGGGACTATAGCCCACCTCTCGTGATGAGAGGAGGCGTGCCCATCTGTGGGACTTCAATAGGCTGTTAGTTGTTATTTATTTACTTAAACTTTATTGCACATTAGTAAAAAAACTAATACAAAAGGCGAACTTAATGCCATAAGGCATTCTCTACCAGTTAAACATTTGTGCAAAACAGAAATTGTCTTTAGTGGCGGTGCAAAAAAAGCCATTAAGCAGTACACAAAAGAAAACATACTGATATATAAAAATAATACAATAAATATAAAGATACACATACTTATATATAAAAGTAAATACATGTACATGAATATATCCACAGATAAATAAATACAATACAAATAAATATATAGAATACTTATAGGTACAAATGAAGATGCCAAAGATAAAACAAGTGAGTGTCAAGATGATCAATTCTGCTTACATAGAGATGCACGAACGAACTTGCTTCTTAAACACAAATAAGCTGGTGCTCGTCTAATTTTCGAGGGGTAATGTTATGGTGGAGATTATCAATCACACGTACACTTGCGGACATTCACCGCATGTCGCACGATTCGATCAACGACCGATTGAATTCGCAAACAGCTATCGATTATTAATTCTTGATTGTCTCGTGACGTCAGCGGCTTCATATTGGAGAGCATGACAATTGTCACGTATGTCAGCTAGCTTGATGAATAATTTCATTATTACATCCTGACATGTCATGTACAAAATTGTCGTCTCCTCTATCGTTACGTCATAAAAAGTGATGTGTACTAGTAGTTTATGTCACTGCTACATAATTAGGCCTCGTGTGATCTTATGAAACTCGCCTGACGGCTCGTTTCATTCCCACAGTACTAGCTATCGATTCTAAGCACGTTATTTAGGTTTTGAATTTTTCAAGTTGATAAAATAATGGCCCAGTGGTATGGGATGGGATTGATGGTGTGAGCGATACCTGAATCCCATACTTTTTTGAAAAGCGCGACGTCGTTTATTATAAACAAATCACGGATCGCTATCCCAACTAATCTTAATACTTTAAACGAGAAATCTGTCTAAGTATATTTATTTATAGAAACGATCTTAGAAACGGCTCTCATAACGATTTGGACGAAATTTTGGTATTTGGACGAAACTTTGTATTGAGTTTCTCGGGGGCGACAAATCGATCCAGCTAGATCTCATACCTCGGAAAAGTCATTTTGGACCCAAAATGACTTTTCCGACGCTTTTATTAGGTCGTCGTGTAACTAACTATAACTAACTACCTAACTAACAACACTATGTAAGGAATCTTGCAAGCTGAATTTAACCCACTCCGAATTATCGTATCATGATGAAACTTGGCACGTATATGGATGACAATGAAATACTATGGTACCACGGAGCTGATCTGCTGATGGACCTTGGAGGTGGGCACGGAAAGTTTAGTTTTTAAAACGATTGATTTATTTAACCGCGCAAGGCTCAGTCGCCGTGGATTTATCAATACTATATAGACGCTGCGTCAAGGCTTAAATGCTTCGCTGCGCCCTTCTATGTACCTATTGTGTCGTGCTTATACTAAACGCTCTAACCCATCATATTTGTCCCAATTATCTTAGAAGCGGCTGTAACGATTAGGGGATTACGGGTGAGAAAAATATATGAGAGAGAGACTAAAAAACAAACAAAAAAACTGGAAAAACTTATTTCTAGCCATTTTCATCCTAGCAAAGCTATGTCGCCGACACATAAGTAAATGCGGAAGATGAATTTGTTTGTTACGGAAAAAAGTTGCGGGTAAATGTTAGTCGTAAATAATGTATTGTCATTTAGCCGCAAATGCATGTATCCCTACGAAACAGTGGATTTACGAGCTCTTCGTACGCGTCGTAAAACAAAGCACCGTGACGCGTGTCACAGCGGGTCACAAAAACTCGGGTATTGTGATCAATAAATACTTATTTGCTTTTATAACACTAACTGTTGCTCTCCTAAATATACTACATAATAAGAAGCGATAGCCAATATTTTGAAATATTTATCAGCAAATTATTTAGGTAACAAATCTGCCAAGGGCGGGAGATTTTTAGGTAGGTACGGCAAAAGGCGGTTCCTGCTTCGTTTTTTTAGGTTATAATTTGAAAATCTTACTGGGGTGAAATGTAAAAATCCCCCCCCGGAGCACAACTTCATTGTAAAGCGCTACGCGAGGTCAGATATTTTTAAAAACTCCACGGCCTAGTTATTTGTTGTCCCAATATGCTAGCCCACCTGACCCAATGTGAACAGCGGCAAGAAAAGAATTGACGTACTAGCTTAGAAACAATTTGACAGAAACGTTTCTCTTAGACCGAAGTGAGCACTAAGAAAGGAATTTTGGTCCTCTTAAGTGAAGTAAAATGGGGGTTGAAAGTTTCTATGAAATGACAGTTTTAGAGTTGGATGCGGAATGTATTTTGCCAATCGTTTGCGATGCTGATTACGACCAACAGTTTTTCAATACGAGTTAAATACGAGTGGCGTGCATAATCGAGTCCTAAGAAAGGAAACAGGCTACTTTATTAAGTTCAGTCTACACGGGGTCAGTGTTTATCCCGGAAGTACGCTTATATCCCGCGGGAACGCTATAACCGAATTCCACGGACGAAGTCGCGGGCAAAAGCTAGTCCTCCTATATAACCGCCTATTCCTCCCCCCCAGGTCGCACCATGTACGGGCTCCTCCTCGAGAACATGGCGGAGTTCATCCGCCAGACATACGGGGAGGAGAGGTGGGAAGATATCCGCCGGCAGGCGGGCGTCGAGCAGCCCTCCTTCTCCGTACATCAGGTGTACCCCGAGAACCTGATCACCAGGCTCGCCAAGAAAGCTCAAGAGGTAAATGACTTACGCCCAGTTCCTATATCCACAAAAACTACCTACTTCTACGTACTAGAGATCTTCTACTATCTAAAGTCCCGCGCCTTCAGATTTCAAAACGCTGCAATGTATTTAAAAAGCACCACCAACACTCTCAACACATGTGTGCGTGCTGAAACAGCCATCAACTATGCGTTGAGAGTGTTGGTGGTGTTTTTTAAATAATAATGAAAAAAATTAAGCGTTTTGAAATGTGAAGGCGCGGGACTTTAGATAGTAGAAAATCTCTACCACACGGCGGACACAGCCTGTAAAAGCACGATTTCGGACACAATTAGAATGAAGTGTCAATGTTTGCGTGCGAGGACGTCGGTACACTTGTAAATATGTGCGTATCAGTACGCGGGCTAACGATTTCACTCACCATCTCCGGATGAAAGAAATGACGAGTTGGGCGCCAGTTGCGCGCGGGCTAGATTCAGGCGGGTGATTCCATAGCCATTCTGTACGTAGTACTTACTATTAAATATTCTGTGGTACTACAGCCTATTTAAGTCCCACCGCTGGGCACAGGCCTCCTCTCATCACGAGAGGGTTTGGACTATAGTCCCTACGCGGGCCCAGTGTGGATTGTGGACTTCACACACACATCCTTGAATTACTTCGCAGATGCGTGCAGGTTTCCTCGCGATATTTTCCTTCACCGAAAAGCTCGCAGCGGTGAATTCAAATTGGCGAAAAGTCGCCAAACAAGAGTGTTTCTCCGTTTATAGCAATACTACTACCTAGTATGGATCACTAAGTAGTAATTGCTTGCATTAATAATTTTAGTATGGATTCACTGTGTTAATGTTAATACAGCATAAAAACAATCGGAAGTAAATTTTATACATTGAAAAATAAATCCCAAGTAAGTTATTTCTTTTAACAAGATTCAATCATAATAATTTCTAGTCGACCAACTACAGGAAATATGATTAAGGTCACAAATTTCTTGGTGAGCTACCTTTCCAGTTGACAGAAGATATATTGAAAATCTACCTATTCGCGTGGAAGAATCAGTAATAACTCAATACAACCCAAACTGGCTTTTGTGGTCGAGTTAGGGAACAATAGAGGGACCAAGGGGCAAATAAACACAATAGCAAATGATCTGGATGGGATTACCACCGCATGCATAGATGAAATTCGCAAAGATTTTTCCCCAAATTATATGTTAGTAGGTGACCCAACACGGTTAGGAAATCCACAATATATTTAATAAGAAAAGTCAAAAAGAAGACTACTTTTTGAGGCAAGTGCGAAACGTTCAATGTCACTTTATCACGAGTCCCTATATATAGTTATGTTAGTTAGCGAGCGAAAGCGAGCGTTAACACTAGGGACCAGTGAAAATGACAATTTCATACGTGTATCAAATGACATTTTTCAATACATTTGCAGGAAAAAAAAAAACGAACAGGATGACGTTCAGAAAACTTTATGTACTAGTGCGCAAAAAACTTTACGCACGCTCACTAGGTGTCAATAAACAAAAAGCGCTCGTTCGGAAGTGACTAACTTTTCGCACGCATTTATTGAAATATCGAAATAACTTTTTGAGCAGCCGTATTAAAAAACATTTATTTTTTCCCAAAAGAAAACATTTTCCAACTAATAGTGCAGGCGCTGAAGGGATGTTCGTGTGCAAAAATCGCGGACTAAGAAATGTTTTGTGATTGGTCTACCTGAGACTTTATAAAAAGCCATGGTTCTTTATAATTGAGTCTACATTAAGGGACCTATTCACATATTGCTCTAGTTCTTGGAAACTATGCATATTTGGACAAGACCATCTAAGGCTTTTTTTACTTTGCACCCTTGTATGTGTGTTGCATGACAAATAACTAATTAGGTACTTCTATTTTATATAAATTAATGGCTTCTGTCTTGGACACTTCGCCAATATCAAAGTAAGGGCCACAGGCCTGCAAGTTGTTTGGTAATTAAGGTAAATGTACGGTGTAAATGATTAATAAAATCAAATTGGAAAGACTCAACAAACGTCGACGTCCATCTTGAGAATCCTACTTACGAGTAGGTACTTACATACCAATATAACTGTTGTCATAAGACTTGCCATTGGGACTTTAAATCATAATGTGTGTGTGTGTGTGTATGTATTCCTAGTGATAATGATATTGCGTGCCGAATTGACGACACATCAAAGCAAGGAGCGAACGATAGAAGCGAAACGATAAATATGTTAGCACCCGCGTCATCTTTTAAATAACTCTATATCTAATATTAAATCAAACGGATTTAGTCGCTATAAAGCGTTTTAAAATGAATTTCAATCTAAGTTCCCTATTGTATATAAGTCATATTTTACCGTCTGACCCCGAATGAACATTAAAACATTGAATCTATCAATTGAATCTTATACTTTAATTAAAAAACTTGCGTTTCATGGTCTCCGATAGATCGTAGCCGCATGCGGCAGACATTAGTTTTATTATCGATGTTTTTTGCCTTTTCTTGCTAATTAGGTACTACAAAAATTATTTCCATTACGTGGGCGCAAATGATTATTTTGGTAAATATTAAAAAATATCAATGAAACTCATGTCGGCCGCATGGGATGGGTGGGTTAATAGTTATTTGTGCAACAAGAGAGCAAAATTGTTTCTTGCTTCGAGTGCCATGTTTGAGTCCTGAGCTAGCGAAAGATTCTATAGTTGAATCACGAGCGTCTAGCGAGTGATTCTAATTTAGAATCTTGAGCTTAGCGAAGGACACAAAGGCCCGAGAAGTAAAAGAAATTGCTCTCGAGTAGCACATACAATTTTTCACCTCAGTAGCGAGAACATATAAAAGGTTCTTGCAAAGAATACTTACAGCACGAAAAATATGAAATAACATTTCTTCTTCACTCCTTTCACTCAAATTATTACTTAAATTTCATGTTTTAAAAGAATTACTTTAAAGTTAGTTGTCGAAAATTAAGACATGATTTGACATGAAAGAATGGCGGCAATTTTCTAAACGTATGTTCGGAAACTAGTACAATGATAAATTTCGAATTTATTCAGTAATATTTGAAAACTTTTAGTTTACTTTAAATTAAAACTTTAGTTTAAAATGATTACAAATAACATAATTATATGAAATATAAGTCATTTTAAAAATTGCAGGATTTTCAGAAGGTAAAATCAACGTATAATTTTAATGCCTAAAAATACACGGCAGTACTGATGCGTTGCGCGTATCCGAACGTGTCTTGTATAGTTTTTTTTTTCTGCGAAAATAGATTCGTTCTATGACTTGCCTAATATAATTCTCCCTCTTTTCTTAAAGAAATGAAAAGAAGAGAGCTAATAAAATCGAGATAGTTCGAATTTTAGTATAAGAAGTAGGTACAGTACTACCTAGATGCCGCAGTATGAAACGACCATTCCCAGTTATCAAACTTAAAAAAATAAGAAAAAGCGCGGGAACGATTTCACATTTCAGATTTTACATTTAAAGAAGTTTTTTATTCGTTTTGTTTTTAAGTAGGTACTTTTATTTGTTTATTCTTCGTATATTACTGAATAATTCTGATCTAGAATAGTAAATTGATCACATTAAACTAAAACATGACACTGTGGCTGCATGGCTTAGGCCTTTGCCTTTGCCAGATGGGATTGTCTGATGGAATAAATGGATTTAAAAAAAAAGAAATTAAAAAAATACTTTGTCTCACTATGTGAAACAAACACGATTTTGCTCACTGATTTCTGACAGCAAAGTCTACTTGTTCGAGCTGCTGAGGTGAAAAACCATTTAACGATATTTAAGGTCAAGATGCGCGCACTTTTCCTGAATCCGTTGGCGTAATTCTTTTTTTTTTATCGCGCAGTATTAACAAAGTTATGCACTGGTAAAGAAAGAAATACTATGACGGTATATCGTCGACATATATCAATTATCAATAGGGATGACGACAACTTTTTTTTCACCTCAGCAGCACGAACAAGTAGACTTTGCTGTCAGAAATTAGTGAGCAAAATCGTGTTTGTTTCACTCAGTTTTTTTTTTTTTAAATCCTTTTATCCCATCAGACAATCCCATCAGGCAAAGGCAAAGGCTTAAGCCTTGCAGCCACAGTTAAATCGTTCCCGAGCTTTTTCTTTTTTTCATATTGCGGCATCTAACTAGTAACTACTTCTTATACCAATAATTCAAACTATCTCGATTTTATCCGCTCTCTTCTTTTCATTTCTTTTAGAAAAGAGGTAGAATTATACTAGGCAAGTCTTACTGCGAATCTATTTTCGTAGAAAAAAAACTGAATTAGAAACGTTCGGATACGCGCAACGCATCAGTACGCCGTATTTTAAGACATTAAACTTATACGTTGATTTAACTTCTGAAAATCTTACAATTTTCAAATGACTTATATTTCATATAATTATGTTATTTGTAATCATTTTAAACTAAAGTTTTAATTTAAAGTAAACTAAAAGTTGTCAAATATTACCGAATAAATTCGAAATTTATCATTGTACTAGTTTCCGAACATACGTTTGGAAAATTGCCGCCATTATCTCATGTCAAATCATGTCTTTCTTCTTAATTTTCGATAACTAACTTTAAAGTAATTCTTTTAAAACATGAAATTCAAGTAATAATTTGAGTGAAAGGAGTGAAGAAGAAATGTTATTTCATATTTTTCGTGTTGTAAGTATTTTTTGCAAGTACCTTTTATGTGTTCTCGCTACTGAGGTGAAAAATTGTATGTGCTACTCGAGAGAAATTTATTTTACTTCTCGTGCCTTTGAGTCCTTCGCTAGCTCAAGATTCTAAACTAGAATCACTCGCTGAACGCTCGTGATTCAACTATAGAATCTTTCGCTAGCTCAGGACTCAAACATGGCACTCGAAGCAAAAAAGAATTTTGCTCTCTTGTTGCACAAATTACCATTTCCTTAGTCTATCAGGAAGATTATTGAAAAGTATTGGGATACGTATTTTTTCTTTTTTCACGTAATCAAACTTATACGGAGATATATTGAGTTGAAATGTCGCGTGACGTCACGGTTAGGTACGATTTATACCTAACGGTGACGTAGTTAGCCCCCACTCTCAAACTTTAATGCGTTTTAACTTAGTCATTCTTTGTTAATTTGATAAAACAAAAAATACGTGTCTAATATTTTTTTATTACCTGACTGACGGACTAATTAGAATTTCGATTTCTTTACCCTGTCGTCATCCCTATTCAATATTATTATTTTTACCAGATCGAAAAAAATTAAAGAACATATAAACATGCTTAGAATCGATAGCCAATAATGTGGGTTACGTATCGTCAAATGGTTTTGATCTACCCAGTATAAAAATATCTCCATTTGTCACGGTCAAGTCAGGGCTTTTTTTCAGTTATCAGACTTGTCGCGGAATTTTACGTCCACATGTACAAATCGTTTGAAATTGAGTGTAGTGTAAGTAACAAAATTCAATTCAATTCAAAATTCAATCATTTATTCAGCAAATTGGCCACATAGGGGTACTTTTACACGTCAGAAAAAGAATTTACCAGCGTTTCCTAGACCCATTGCTACCCTAACTTATATTGAATACTATACGTATCTATGGGTAGCTAATATGTTAGGCATATTATATTTTCCTGTACGGCTGAAAGTATAATTTAAAACAAATCAATCATCTCATTCCGAGAAAGGGCAGAAGAATTCCGAACTTATTTCATAGGACTGTAAAAATATATGGTAAGGAAAGCTGCAAGTTATCAATAAATATGGGGTAAATAATCGACGGGTATGGAACGATTTCCCGTGAGGCTTCCATTGGTCTGCAAGGGTTTACCCATAAATTGTATGTTAGTACCCTATTTGTAACGTTTTCGCGACATTAATAAAGAAAAGAGGAAGCTCTAAGATCCTAAATAACTCGATTACTACTACTACCACTACAGCCTATTTGCGTCCCACTGCTGGGCACAGGCCTCCCCTCACCATGAGAGGGTTTGGGCTATAGTCCGCACGCGGGCCCAGTGCGGATTGGGGACTTCACACACATCTTTGAATTACTTCGCAGATGCGTGCAGGTTCCCTCACGATGTGAAGGAAATAACTCGATTATTGAAAATATAATACACCCGACTGCAAACAAACTTTTGATGCCACATTATATATTGTTGTGATCCGTTCATTAAACCCTTTATTTTGATACCCCAGTCGATAGACTTTGACAAAAAAAAAACATTTTTGGAAACGTTTAAAATGCCCCCAAAAGTCAGACTTTTTTTTGCAATTTTGATATACCCAGTGTCACTCTCACAATTAAGATGAATCTAACGACACCTCGCATGCTAAAATCCATCAAGCCATTTAAGGCCGTTCCCTGACTCAGCATCGTCAAATTGCTCATTTAAGATCATATTACTTTTCTAAGAAATGTTAAAAGTTAAAAATTTGAAGAAACATAATATGTTATATTTGATTATATCACCCTTACATTGACAGCTTTCGTTACACGTTCTACGAAACTTCGCTCTACTACTACTACACAGCCTAATTACGGCCCACTGCTGGGCACAGGCCTCCTCTCCTCCTCTCATCACGAGAGGGTTGGGCTATAGTCCCCACGCGGGCCCAGTGCGGATTGGGGACTTCACACACATCCTTGAATTACTTCGCAGATGCGTGCAGGTTTCCTCAGTGGTAAATATTGGTGAGGAAACCCTCACGATGTTTTCCTTCACCGAAAAGCTCAGTGGTAAATTCAAATTGAATTTCGCACATAAATAATTTAAAAAAAAAGCCTCATACAGAGGGTCGCGGGTTCAAATCCGGCTCGCACCTCTGAAAACTTCGCTCGATACAATGTAATTCCAAAGTAATCTCTAACTCTGACCTTTAATCCAACTTTACTCCAGTTTATTATATCTTTATACCAAACAGTGTAAAACTTAATATAACAGAAAAATTATCCATATTATATGCATACATTGTCAGCTTTATTAATGCCATGTTATAATACATATTTAGCAAATTTATATATTTGAAATATATATATATATATATATATATATATATATATATATATACATAAATTAATAAATATAAATATAAAATATATATTACATAAAATTAACCTACCTTAATAGGTAGGTTAATTTTATGTAATATATATTTTATATTTATATTACTACTTATACTACTTCTCTATTGTACTACTTCTCGTAATCGAGAAGTAGTACAATATAACTAGTAATTAAGGAAGAGCGGGGCAGCCTAACACAGGTATTTTTATACTTAAAAGGATGCTCCTTTCAATATCGTTGTGTAACCCTACTTATAACAATAAAGACTTTTTAATTTTTTCATTTTCATTTTCATGTTTTTAGGCGGTATTTTTATAGAAATTAAATTCGTTAAATACTATCTAAATCGGGCGTTCTGTGCGTAGCGCTTTCTCTTTCACTCGTTGCACGATTGACAGTGACGGCTGAGCTGGGTATAGGATATACATACATACATACACTCGAAAAACATAACCCTCCTTCTAGTGCAGTCGGGTAAAAAGGCACTTCGTAACTAAAAATGTTTCACGTTCGTGGGTCTTTTGTTTCACTATTATTTGAAATTTAGAACGTTAATTTCAATTGCCAATGACAAGGTTCTAAATAGATTCGAATTCTTCTTGGGCTCCCCAAAGTGGGCCACTTCTTTAATATTGACACATTACTTACGCCAAAAAATATTATAAATAAAAATGTGTGAGGTATTATTGCCCACTGGTTGATAAGAAAATAATACTGTATCAACAAAATAAATGCGACCGCAGCGCCGTTGCGGCTACTTCACGAAAGCTCGTTTAGTTACTAATCCGCACATAGATGGCGCTAGCATCACCTTGAAATGGACAAAGGAATTCGTACATTTTGTATTTCCTGCTGAAATATACATACCTATCTATATTGTTATCACACCTACCTATAAGTAAAAAGGTAGGTAGGTGGTCCTGTGCTGAGCTACCTATACGTACCTACTTACCTACTACGAACATTAGGTACCTATGAGAAAGTCAGAATGTGACTAGGTAGTTATTTGCACGCTAGCATCAAATAATTTCAGCCTTGGCCTATTTCGTAAATTTACTTTACCAATTACGCACAAATGTAAATGGTTATCAATTTGCAGGTATTGTCAAGACGCCCCACTAGTAATTAAGGCCGTAGAAATTGTTGTTTGACCTCGGAACGACATTGTTTTCTTCTTTGTTTACCTATGTAGACGATAAACTTGTTTGACCTTTTGGCGAATTAAGCCGTTGGTGGAGTTGGATTAGGCGAGTGCAATACTATGAAATTCATTACTTTTTATAGGCTACTAGTAGTGGCAGTAATTGGTAGTTTATTTCGTCACGACGAATATCGGCCCATTAGCTCAGTTGGTTAGAGCGTCGTGCTAATAACGCGAAGGTCGCGGGTTCGATCCCCTCATGGGCCACGTTCTTTTTGTTACTTACCTACTTAAAAAACGAATAAAGTATTTTTTATACCAGATTATACAAATACATAATTATATATTGACGTATAACGTACCTTCACGCAATACACTACAGCCTATTTGCGTCCCACTGCTGGGCACAGGCCTCCTCTCATCACGAGAGGGTTGGGCTATAGTCCCCACGCGGGCCCAGTGCGGATTGGGGACTTCACACACATCCTTGAATTACTTCGCAGACGTGTGCAGGTTTCCTCACGATATTTTCCTTCACCGAAAAGCTCAGTGGAAAATTCAAATTGAATTTTGCACATAAGTAAATTTAGAGGTGCGAGCCGGAATCGAACCCCCTACCCTCGGCATGAGAAGCGGTAGGTCGAACCACTAGGCCACCACGGCTTCACGCAATAATTAATGTAAAACAACTGGCAGATATTATTACATTTTTAATGATGTTTATCAGAATTTATAGTTTTTAATTTCAAAACAAAAATTATTAATAATTAATGAATAAAATAAACGCAATAAAAAAAGCAAAAAAATTTTGGCTTTGGAGGTGCTGGGATTTGAACCCAGGACTTTCAGCATGCGAAGCAGACACTCTACCACTGAGTTACACCCCCGATTGACTAACTGGGCGAAATTACGGTTCTTAATCGTAAACGTAAAACTGCATGCATAGATTAACAATAACACAGATGCACCCAGTAGCTTTCTTTCTAATAAAAATATTATTGTTTCAGGTGTTAGGGATAACGGAACGTGAATTTATGGATCAAATGGGCGTTTACTTCGTAGGATTCGTTTCTCAATATGGGTACGACAGGGTGTTATCAGTGCTTGGCCGACATATGAGAGACTTCTTGAATGGACTGGACAACCTTCACGAGTACTTAAAGTTCAGTTACCCTAGAATGAGGGCGCCCAGCTTCATCTGTGAGAACGAGACGCGACAGGGATTGACCCTGCACTACCGGTCGAAGCGACGGGGGTTCGTGTACTACGCCATGGGACAAATTAGAGAGGTGAGTGTTTATTGTAATTGACACTATACTCGTTACAATTTAAGGTTGAGTTTTGAATGTTGTCGCTGTTTCTACTAATCCTTGTTTAGTTTCTTTGCTACTTGAACGTTTAATTTCAGGTGCAAAGTTAGACAGTGTCTTTTATTGTTTAATCTTGTCTATGAACGGCTTTGTTTTATGAATGAATGAAAAATTAATTGACGTTGTTGAAATGATAATAACTAAAACTTTTTTTTCTATGCATGATTTATGTTCCGATCATACGTAAACACGAAGCAATAAAAAAAATGAAAAATACGAAAAGCAAAATTTGGAGGTGCGGGGTATCGATCCCCGTACTTCTCGCATGCTAAGCGAGCGCTCTACCATCTGAGCTACACCCCCTGATGATAGAGTGTACGAAAATAGACATCACTTACGTCAGAATAAAACATTTCTGTATTATATTGTATGACGTAATTTAATTTGTATACACTTTTGAACCTTATTGCAAAATCGTAAGAACTAAAAGTATAAATACTATTAAAATCAAAGTAGCAATGCTAATTTTTATTAATTGTTAGATTTTAAATTAAGATGGTATTCAATAATAATAATTATTTTTCTTAGTAAATATCAATAAATACGAGGCTTCGTTTACAAGTGTTTGTGTTACGTTGCAGTAGGTACCTACAGCACAACACAACTTAGAAAGCGTGCGGTGAAGCACTTAAGCCGTTGACGCAGAGTCTATTTTTGCTTAATCCACGCGCCTACTAAGTTGTGTAAACCTGTACCTACGTGAAGCCATATTACTCATAAACATAACCTATAAGTAGTTATTGGTAGGTACTGCGCAATTTGAGACCTAGCGAGCGTACTGAAAATATTTAGGAAGTGCACAAACACTAATTGAGTATATTTTATTAATTGACTATTGCTCTTGTACAAATTCCGAAGACAGTGCTGCCACGCGCTCAAACGAGTGCTCAGAATCAGAAACCAGAACGACTGGCATGGGACTATTAGAAGCGTCGCTAGATGGCGCTGTTAGTGTTATAAGCAGCTGGTGCTTAAAACCATTTTTTTAATCAAAACATCATCACAAAAAAATCTAAAATGAAATAAAATATAATAAATAGTAGTAGGTTAATAATGTACAAGGGGGAACTTATGCCTCTAATAATTTTTTCCACACTTTGAATAAGTTGTTTCTTTCCCACTAGTTTCATCATAAATGTGATGAAAAAAAAACATACTTACAGCGACAAACTGAGAACCTCCTTTTTTGAAGTCGGTTAATAACAAAAGTACTTTATCTATGTGAAAACTAGTTAAAAGGTACATGCTGCTCGATCGCGGCCGTTGTCGTGTCTGTTGATCCCGTCGGCCGCCCGCGACCGTCGCGACCCGGAGAAGCGTTTCCATACAATTCTCACACAACGACTACAGGTGAACAAAACTCAGAAGGCGTGTGGATTAAGCAATAATAGATTCTGCGTCAACGGCTTAAGTGCTTCGCCGCGCGCCTTCTAAGTTGTGTCGTGCTGTACCTACCTACGGCCGCGAGTGTCTGTTGCTCAGGCACGGCCGAGCGCGGCCGCGACTGATCGCTGACTTTGGAATACCACCTTTACCATTGGTCACTGGCAGTTGAGAATTGGGATTTTTTTTCTTTGTACTTAGTTTACTTCATATCTATATAGCTCTGTCTGTCACAAAACTTCAGTTAGGTAGGTGCATCGTAAACAAATCGTAAATAAAGTTTACCTATTTCACTCTGCTGAAAACTTACCTATTGAAGATAATCAGCGTTTATAAGCGAAAACCGTCAGTATAATTCGATAATGTCCTCAGCAAATACTGGACGAGGTGAATCGACTAATGAAGTTGTTCATTATAGAGATATGCACATGGAAATGTTAGACGGAATTTCCAACTATAGCTCGTAGAAATCTTTAATGGAGCTGTTTCTTAAACACGTCGAACTGTTTGAGTATACGCAGACCACACCCTTAAGTACAGATACTATAGGTCTCGAAGGAGACCACAAAGCGAAAGCTAAGATATGCTCAAAGATCAAAAACGACTGCTTGATGCATGCGAGAGATGCTAATACTTCAAAGGAAGTTTGGGATGCATTGAGCAAAGCTTTTGAAGACAAGGGCCAGGCAGACAACCGATGTGCTTATAAACTGTTTTCTAAACTTGTAGGGATAAAGTTGGAGCGTCACGCATCAGTCAGAGAATACATTGAAGAGTTGCAGACAACTGCACGGAAACTAAGAGACATTGGAAAAGAAGTTGACGATGAACTACTAGCAGCCATTATGTTACAAGGCCTTACACTAGATTTCCAACCCGTAAAAATTGCAATAGAAAACTCGAATGTACAAATAACTACGGATTTTGTTAAAACAAGGCTTTTGCAAATGGAGGATGCCTATTCATCTAACTGTGATGGTGGCACCTATGAGAATACTGCACTGGCCACGAAGAAAGAAGGCAAAGCGCCGAAGAAAATAAAGAAGAAAAAGATAAAATGCTTCATTTGTGACGGTCCCCACGAAGTCAAAGCTTGTCTGAGGAATCTTTCTGACTGTACAAAACAAGGCCTCAAAGAACTTGTTTTTGAAACTATACTTAGTCAATCTAAGAGAGATCGAATGCTTGATTCTGGATCTTTGACACGCATAACTTGTAAAAAGGACATTTTAATGGATAACAAGAAAACTGGAAAGGTTGAGGTAGCGTGCAGTTCAATAATCATTTATTTGCTAAACACAGAGGTATCTGGATCAGAGGTACCTATTAATAAATGAAAATCAAAGGCACATTTTAATGTGGGAGCACAACTTAAAACACATTTTAAGTAACATTTAGTACTTACGGCTATTTTTTTTTATTGATACTTACCTATCTCATGGTGAATTACGTGCAACGATTACGTTCCCACACTTCAAGTTAAAAACTGCGATTAAGGATAACGGTAAAGATTTAAAGCCACAAGAAGTTCCGTTTCAATTTCAAACCCTTTAATATAGGACATCTACTAAGCAACCTATTGTTAGTGTGTCGTGCGTGACAGTACCCACCCAGATCCGGCCTATTTGCTGAATATACATATACCTAATTCGATTTTGACTATGACATACTTACTCCTCTCATTTTTTTCCTGGCTAACGGGATTGTAGTTGTACTAGTGGTTCGACCAAGATACCAAAAGCTTCCCAATCTTCACCAGCTCCACTTTTCCAGGTAGCCCGCCACTTCTACCACAAGGAGATGCGGATAGAGCTGCTGCGTGAGGAGCTACTCTTCGACACGGTCCACGTGACCTTCCAGCTGACATTCGACAACCGCGCCTTCACCCTCGCTTCTCTGGCCATGACCAGGGAGGAGAAACACCTGCCCATCAGCGCGTCCGTGCTGTTCGAGATATTTCCATTCTGCATCGTCTTTGGGTAAGCCATTTATTTATTAGAAGCCGTGGTGGCCTAGTGGTTCGACCTACCACCTCTCATGCAGAGGGTCGGGGATTCGATTCCGATTCGCACCTCTAAGCGTAAATTCAAATTGAATTCGCACATAAGTAAACTTAGGGCCCATCGCCCACTGTGACTTTTTGTAGCGATGCAATAGCGATGCTGTCACGCATTAGCATCGATACAGTTGCGACTATACGGTCGCTAGCTGTATAATTACTAAAGTCCCTCGCCTTCACATTTCGAAACGCTATTTTTTTTATTATTATTATTCAAAAAGCACCACACACTCTCAACGCATAGTTGATGGCTGTCTCAGCATGCACACATGTGTTGATAGTGTTGGTGGTGCTTTTTAAATACATTGAAGCGTTTTTAAATGTGAAGGCGCGGGACTTTAGATAGTAGAAGATCTCTACTAATGCGCGTTAGTAGCGATGGCGATGCTGTCGCGCGTTTAAACGCGCTACTGCATCGCTACAAAAAGTCGCTGTGGGCGATGGGCCCTAAGTTTACTAATGTGCGAATTCAATTTGAATTTACCACTGAGCTGTTCGGTGAAGGAAAACATCGTTGGGAAACCCACACATTTGCGAAGTAATTCGAAGATGCGTGCGAAGTTCCCAATCCGCACTGGGCTCGCGTCGGGAGGGAAGTATAGCCCAAACCCTCTCGTGATGAGAAGAGGCCTGTGCCCAGCAGTGGGACACAAATAAGCTGTAGTAGTAATATAGTAAGCCATTTATTATTACTGTAGTCTCTTACTGATGATCGCAGTTCAGGATTTGCCAATGAGCGAATATGTGCTCTTTGAGATATATTCCCCTCTTGCATTGTCTTTGGGTAAGCCATCTCTTCTTAGGATGGGTTGCATCAAGAAGTTAACGGCCATTTAAATTAACGTGAGATTTTTACTGACGAAATGACAGCTCAAGTAAGTTAACTTTCTAATGCCAGCTAAGAGACGGGCGGATTCGTCATTGTTAAACATGACCCGAAGAATTGCGAACCTTAAGTGGTAGTGGGCGTGGCACATTAGGTACTCGCAGGACTGTAGCACTACCATGAGTTTACAGTGACCGTACTCGCTAGCGACTACGTAAACGATTTGTATGAATTTTTTTAGTTCAACGAGTGACCGCCAGGGGCGCTGTACTGTTTCTTCATACAAATCGTTTACGTAGTCGCTAGCGAGTACGGTCACTGTAAACTCATGGTATTGCTACTGTTGGCCGATGGAGTCGGGAAGTTCTCGAGTGGCGTCCGCAAACCGGGAGACGAGCTGTCGGTAGGCCTCCAACAAGATGGAGCGACGATCTCGTGAAGGTCGCGGGAAACCGGTGGAAGCAAGTAGCACAGGACCGGTCTGCGTGGTGAGCCTTGGGGGAGGCCTATGTCCACAGTGGACGTCTTTCGGCTGAAATGATGATGATGATGATGAAACATGACCGCGGCGATTTTCAATATGAAGAAATTGACGTTTATGTGTGGAAAAATAGCTCGGCGGCTAAATTTGATGATGATTAGAATAGACAACTTTGTCGATCAGAGCGTTTTCTGTTTTAAGGGATGATAGGAGATGGGAAATTAATGCCACTAGTGCTTTGTGAGATATTTTACGGAACTAGGTACATATACTTACTTATATACCTAAATCAAGCTGAAAACTCAACTAAGTCACTCCTAAAAGCTAAAATCATAATGAAATGCAAATCTGCGGCTCCGTCGTATGTGTAATAGATAATAAATTCCAGCGAACTACAATCTCCGCCGCTGTGTCTTCGTTACGTACACTCAGACGGCACATAAATCCGAGACTCCGACTATGTCATTAAAGTGGAGACACACCGAGTCTAACTAATACTGTACACCTAGTAGGGCAATTTTAGCGCTTACATTGTATCTCGTGCAGTTTTTTTATGCCTCTACCAGACAATGGTCTCTACGTATCTCTACCGGGTGGGCTAAAACTTTTACTTTATGTGTTAGTTATCAACACGAGCAAGCAACTACTACTACTACTACTACAGCCTATTTGCGTCCCACTGCGGGGCACAGGCCTCCTCTCATCACGAGAGGGTTTGGGCTATAGTCCCCACGCGGGCCCAGTGCGGATTGGGGACTGCACACACATCTTTGAATTACTTCAAAGATGTGTGCAGGTTTCCTCACGATGTTTTCCTTCACCGAAAAGCTCAGTGGTAAATTCAATTTGAGCAAGCAACACTCGAGGGAAAATCTCAGCAGGCAAAAAAAATTGTATCATCAAAATGACGGATACAAATATTATATAATGTAGTAGTAATATAGTAGTTGTGGAAGTTTCCACCTACACCTTAGTACGCGGCGTTTGTGTACCCACATCGCGTACTCATAGCTCGACCGTGCGCAGCTTTACCCTCACTCACCTGAAATTTTCCGAGGTTCACTACACATCTTCGACGGTTCCCAGCAAACTTCACCAGATTGTCCGTTCATTTTGTTGGAAACTTACCGGCAGAGACACCAACTTAGCTGGCTGACCAGTTCTGATTAACAATACGTCCAGCACACTGCCACCTACTCGTAAGTTTAGTATTTGTTCGGGCTTTATCAGTGACACTGTGGATTATCTTTATTTCTGCAACTACGTCTGTTGTTCATTTTCATACTTCAAAACGTGCAGAAATGAGAAATACGAGGCTTTTAAAGCGCTTCCCCGCGATAATAACCGCTTAGTGAACTTGAGGAATCTCTAAACAAATTTCTGGATTAATCCAACTTCTACGCAATATATCACTGCTGTCGTCAAGGTAGGTACACTCGCCGGAACATCACAATTTCTACCCTCAAACCTTGGAATTAGGCTTACAGTCGCTTGGTTGCCGTGGGAAACGGTTTGGTTATTTCGAGGGATTTCGGTCCAGTGTAAACTTAGTTTGCATACGTTTGAGATTTTGTACAGTTTCTATTGGCGAGGAGATTTTTTGGTTCCTTTTAAAAGGATCTCATTAAAGGCATACTTAGTGTCTGGTTTTCGATTCTCCTGTAGCTTAAGCACTGTCTGTTTTTAAACAGACGACGCGTAAGGAATACAGCCCAAGCCCTCTCGCGAAGAGAGGGAGCTCGTGCCCAGCAGTGGGCCGCTAATAGCCTGTTGTATTGGTGGCGGGCGGTGGTACGAGTATACGTACGGATCCTATAAAGTTATTTACTTCTAGGTCAGACATGGTGGTGCGCAGTATTGGCAACTCGCTGATGGTGATCCTGCCGGACCTGGTGGGCAAGAAGATCACCAACTGGTTCGACCTGGTCCGGCCCCTGATAGCCTTCAAATTTCAAACCGTAAGTCGCATAGTTCCCAAGATTTAGAAGAGCTTTAGAAGTAAAACCTGTTGGAATGGAAGTAAATCGAATACTAGAGGTAATAGTAGGTAGGTACCTTGTAGTTTCCAAAGAGCGATGTGCAATATTTATCGCCGGTTACTGTACCTAGGTATCATTGTTTTCAAGGGTATATCATGCATGATGTTGATGGTACATCTTTATGTACATTCTAGATTCATAATGCAATGCAATGTCACTAGAAAAGCAGATATAAACGCTACATCCGCATTTTTAACAAATGACGTTTTGTCCGGTTTGGTATAACACAAAAAAAAAACTTAACGTTTCATAAATTATTAGGCCGTTCTTTAAAATGACTACTACATTAGGTACATTTTTATCTACATAAGCTCAAATCTATACTACTACTACTACTACTACAGCCTATTTGCGTCCTACTGCTGGGCACAGGTCTCCTCTCATCACGAGGGGGAATCTATAGTAGCTTATCCATAAATTATTATACTATTCCTACCAGTTTAAAAAGTGTAAATTTATTTCTAACGGGTACGCAAAGTCCTCTTAATCCTTGTCATACAGTTTACCGCCATGGTAATTTTCAGTTCAAGGTCTCCCTAAATTGCCTAATATCGCCGACACATATGAACCCCTCCAAGGGACAATTACAATGGAATTTTATTGCTGGCCCAAAGTAACTATGAGGTGGCATGTGGAATTATTAAAAGGGTCACGAGAAACATGAAAATGTTCAGTTGACGAATGTTGAAAACATAACTCTAAATTGAAGATTTAACCTTTTCGATACGCTTTCGTATTTGAATTATGTGATCAGTCAGACGCCAAGCACGTGAATTTAACGTAACATGTGAATCAATTAAAATAGAACTAAAATGATCAATTATACATTTTATTCATGATCAAAGTGCACCTTTAGGTTGTTGTTGGCGTGGTAGGTACTGCAGTGCATGGCAACTTTAGCGTTCAAAGGGTTAAAATTCTGCGACCTAAATCGACGACATATACGACATCAGAAAATCGACGATAATTTACAAACTGTAACCGATTTTCTTCAAATATAGTTGAGAACCTAAGCTAAAAACCAGACCAAACCGTGAATTGAAATTCATCGCCTCATTATCACAATTATTGTGACCAAGTTCAGCAATTGACAGGGAAAGACGCTTGAATAAAAAGAGTCCAAGGCAAGAGGGTCGAAAATTTCTCAAGAGCAGTCTGAACCTATAAAAAAGCCTTGGTAGCCTAAGGCCTAAGGTCTGCACGCGTCTGCATCTGCTGCAACTTCAAATTCAATCAGTTTTTCAGCATATTGGCCCCATACGGGCACTTGAGTTTGCTTGTCCATTGCTGAGAACAAGACAGCGAAACAAACTCAGCAGAAACTTTTTTAAAATTTCAATTCATCATCATCATATCAGCCGATAGACGTCCACTGCTGAACATAGGCCTCCCCCAACTCCCCCAACAGGCTTGCCACTCCGACCAGTCTTGTGCCGCTCGTATCCACTGACTTCCCCCGACCTTCATCAGGTCCACCTTGTCGGAGGCCTACTGACAGCTCGTGTTCCGGTACGCGGACGCTACGAGCAATGTGCCCCGCCCACTGCCACTTAAGGCTCGCAATTCTTCGAGCTTTGTCAGTGACCCTAGTAGTTCTACTGCGGATGTCATCATTTCTGATTCTATCACGCAGAGAAACCCCAAACATAGCTCTCCCTTTGCGTGACCAAAATTTCAATTAGGTACAAGTTCCTAATCATCTCTGGGCCCATGTAGAAATTATGGCCTCTCGTGATGAGGAAGCTAGCAATAGGAATGGGACGTGATAGGCTGTTGTGAAGTTCTGGACCTAGCTAGTTCCCTCTTTTCACAGATACTAAACCGCACAAACAACATCTTCGAGCTGGTGACGGTGGAAGCGGTGATCCACGAGAAGACGACGGACAAACGGAGTGAGATCCTCAAACTGTCTGACGAATCTGACGGCACTACGGAGAAGAACTTAAGGCTAAAAGGTACCTTTGAATGTAAAACTAGTATTTGAAGTATTTTTTCTTCTAAATTTCCCTCAAGACGTCATGTTGCTGGTCTGCTCATTTTACGGTGACGACTAAGTAGGTGGCTAATTTTTAAGCGTTAATAAATGTAGACTGTCAGAAAAATGTTAGGATTTTGTTTGTAAGGTGTAGCTTTTGTTTCAAGTATATTCCTGCCTAGAGGAGTGCTTAACCCATATTGCTTGACATAAGCTTAAGCCGGTTGACGTAGCGTCTCCTATTGTAAGTTGTATCGTGCTATAAAATGTGAAAATATATTTTTTACGAGTTTCTTGCTTTTTTTCATATTTTACTTTACGGGATTGAAATAGGTACGTTATTTTTTTCTGACACTGCGCTAATTATTTATTTAATGTTGAGTGAATCCACATAGGAATGAGTAGGTAGATAGAATTCGCAAATCGCAAGAGTCGACTCGTCTGCCCTCGCATAAAAAAAAGCACTCGATTCCCATATTTCAGGGGAACTATAATCTCATTTCAAATCAATTTGTATTCGTATTTTTTTCTGACGGCTTGGGCGACCCATATCAAATGTCGATAATTGAATCCGTCAACATGCTTCAATGACGTTATGTTTGATGATGGGCGATTTATTCGCTCTAGAATTTGTTTTAAGTTTCAATCCTCAATATTAAAGCGAGATATTAGCTTCGAGTGTAAATTCTATTCTTGGACAGATATTAGCTTTACGATTAGTTTAATATTTGAAAATAGTTTTGCGTTTACCTTTGGAGTTCTCTAGCTTGATCAAAAGGTGGATGGTGTACTCTCTGATAAATTTTTACTTAATATTTATCCAATGTAAGCTATAATGAGTTAGGTTTCTATTAATATTTATTAAGGAAATAATGGATTGAGAACGTGCTAAAAAAAAGTGCGTAAAATGAGATTATACTGCTAAGTGTGTGACAGAAACACTTGATTTTTTTAACAATCTTTTGGATTTGTGGCAGTAAATCGCACTTTGCCAGACAATCTGTTTCGAAATTTAAATAATTACCTACCTGCTTTCGGGTACCTGAACCTCGTAATTTTCTGAACTTGGCGAAAAATTTTAAAAAAGTGGTAAAACTAACCCACTTATCCAGATAGACGCTTCAGAACAAACACGGAGAACTTTTATCAAAGTACAGAAATGTTAAATAGTCCTTCGTCTCCGATAATATTTCACGCCAGGTGTCAAAATAATCAGGATTTACGTTCAACGGCCAAGTTTACGGATAAATGTAATGGCTACATGGCAAGGTACTCGTCCCTGCGGACAGGTGAAACCGTGTACGAACTGAGGTGGAGATTTATTAGCTTGTTCTAGAAGTGCTGAAGTTGAAAAGTGTTAAAAACGTCATCAAGTTTTCTACCTAATAACTGGGGATGTAATTTTTTCAACTAGTATAATATTTAAAAGTAAATACAAAAATTTCAATTGTCATTTGAATTTGACATTTGAATACCTATAGGTACACTTTAAAACTGTGTGTTAGTTTTAAATCAAAATTCTCGATCAGAATGTACCTACGTCAATGTTCTGCCTAAAAAGCTCAAGTAAAAAACCTACATCTAAATCGCCTAAATCGGTACAATATTACAATTATCATGACGTTATATATCGGACAGATAGCTATAGTCGTATTCAATCAGATATACAGGGTGGAAAGATCGAATGCCACATGGATGGCAACTACCTTAAATATTGTAAATAGCACATTTTGTGTAAGGGAGACTTTCCTTTGTTTTTAAAAACAATAAATACTGCATTTAAGGATTTATGAAAAATCGCTTGCATCAGTCGGGACTCGAACCGGTCAAATGTGACCAAAAATAATGTGCTGTATTTTATGATGCAGATTGAAAGGGTTACTGATAAGGTTCATTTTTCTCTAAATAACAAATACAATCAAAATAACGGAAGGCCATGAAAATTGTAAACGAAAAATTAAAACACACGGGGCTCATTTTGAACAACTACTTTAGTTAGCAAGGTTTTAGTAAGGTTATTAAATGAATATTGTTTTATTTTGTGTGTTTTAATTTTTCGTTTACAGTTTTCATGGCCTTCCGTTATTCTGATTGTATTTGTTATTTAGAGAAAAATGAACCTTATCAGTAACCCTTTCAATCTGCATCATAAAATACAGCACATTATTTTTTGTCACATTTGACCGGTTCGAGTCCCGACTGAGGCAAGCGATTTTTCATAAATCCTTAAATGCAGTATTTATTGTTTTCATGTGGCATTCGATCTTTCCACCCTGTATACTGACAATGGCAATCTTCTTAAATTGCGGCATACCTAAATAGGTACATCAGAAAGGGAACGCTTCTTCTTTCATACCTACAAGCTCCTGGCAGCGACATCTACTATCGCAATTAACACTTATTTCGGCCGTACGCTAATTTGTATGAAGGTTATCGTTCTACGTTTACCTACCTTACGAGGTACCACCGTCTTTTCCCGCTAACCTGCCGTCAAAAAGCAGTTCTCGCACTGTTGTTTTCCGATAGGGTTAAGGCAGCCGGTGAAATTTCTGGCACAGAGGCATTCCATCTTATAGGCATCAGGGTAGGCAACGCATTCGAGATCTTATGGTTTCTTAATGGGGGATCAAAGGATTTCGGTGTCCATGGGCCGCAGTTACCACTTTATCATCAGGTGGGCTGTGTGCTAGTTTGCCTATACCATCGACATAAAAAAAAATCTACTTATGTATTCAATGTTGTCCTCTTTTAGTTTTCACCAAATTAGGGGACTATAGTGGTAAGTGCATGTAGTGCCAACCCGTTTGATTTTCCAGGGTTGCCGAGAAGGAAGCGATATGCGTATGACGGCAGGCCGTTACCTGACGTTATTAATTTACATCTGAAAGGTAGTCGATGGTCGGCTTCCATATCGTTAAACAACGGATAGTTGATTTACTAACAGTTTGACATATTCTTCTAGTTTTTTATTCAGTTATAACAGACAGTACTGGCTCTATGTTGTTGAAGTTAGTTAAACTGAAGCCCACTAAACGCGGATTTTCTCTTTGTCTTTTAGAGTTCCTAACGTCAAAATTCATAGCCAATTTGATCCCAAACTACTGGACCGATTGAGTTGCAAATTGGTACGTAGGTCTAAGTATGTAAATTTGTGATCGTAAGACGGAAAGTTAGAGAATATTTATGTCAAAATCAAAACTGCTAGTAAAACTATCTTTTGGCATAATATTGGAAGCGGCCGTAAGTGTATTTGGTGTAAAACCTATGCACATTGAAGATGCGACCAATATGACGAGCGGCATCGAAAGACTCCCTTCCATCACTTGTTTTAATACCTAATAGCACCTTTCTAATTCTCTGTTATGGAGAAATCTATTTAAGAAATATACACAGCTTGATAAATTCAAATGGGTCAGTATGGAGAAGTCAGAAACTATGAGCGATAGCGAAATCTGTTCTTAGGGATAACGGTGTCGCTTTTAGATTTACCTACCTTATATGATATGTAATTTTTTTTCTCGTAGTTTCTGACTTCAAACTTTGGATTGATCATTCTGTAACGAAGAACCCCGTCTCGGCCGACTCATGTCTCATTTAGATTTTGGACGAAGTGGGTCTTCGGTATATTCTTTAAGAAACACCTACCTAGTTAAGTAGAATTGTAAATACCTAAATATTTGATTACCTATGCAAATACCATTGCCTACCCATTGTTTAAATATTGCACTGTTATCACAATTTTTTGTAAACATTTGCAAACCTAGCCTATATTTAAAACTCCAATCTCACCAGCCTAAAAATCATACATGTGGCTGGGCACACCACTTTATTACCCTTATAATAGTGATGTGCATAAACTTATAATAGTAATTTGGTTCTTTCATATTTATGTATACGTATTTCGTTTGCTAATCTCGAACTTCCATAGACACAATTTAAGTACCGTACAATTTAAAATCAATCAAAGGCTAACTTGAAGGAAATGAATAGTTTCTCGCGCAATGAATAAGTTAAACACAGTTCAGTATGAATATATAAGTAAATATATAAATAAGTAGATATAAATAATAATTTGGTCAAAATTGTTTTTGAAGAGTTTGATTGATTTTGGCATGCTTTATAACAACTGTTTATAAATGCCTTCCTTAAATGATGAACCCTCCACATTTTATCTATGGAAAACTGACAAAAGAAAAAAAAGTCTTAAAGAATGTTTATGTAAAATAATGTCTCCCATCTTCCTAAAAATCAACAACTCTCCCTTTTCCATTAACCATCATACTTATCAGCCGAAAGACGTCCACTGCTGTGAGGTACATATAGGCCTTCCCAAGGCTTACCAGTCAGACCGGTCTTGTGCCACTTGTATCCACCGTATTCCTACAATTTTCCATTACAACCGCACTATATTGCTAATAACTATGATCCAGGACAAATGATCTACATGGACAACTGGCGCATGATGATGTACCTGGGCACGCCAGTCATGCCCGACCTCGCCGCCCTCGTCTCCACCGGCCTCTACATCAATGACCTCTCTATGCACGACTTCAGCAGGTAAGGTCACTGAACCATCAATAGGGATGAAAACAGGGTGAAGAAATCGAAATTCTAATTAGTCCGTCAGGTCAGTCAGGTAATAAAAAAATATTAGACACGTATTTTTTGTTTTATCAAATTAACAAAGAATGACTAAGTTAAAACGCATTGAAGTTGGAGAGTGGGGGCTAACTACATCACCGTTAGGTATAAATCGTACCTAACCGTGACGTCACGCGACATTTCAACTCAATATAATATCTCCGTATAAGTTTGATTACGTGAAAAAAGAAAACATACGTGTCCAATACTTTTCAATTATTAATATAATAATAATATTCGTGTCGCCGGCCCCTTAAAGGGGGCCTTACACTTTCAGCACAGCACAGAATATTTATTAGTACTACGTAAAGAATCGCCACGGAATCGCCCGCCTGAATCTAGCTCGCGCGCAACTCCCCCTTACCGTCATTTGCTTCATCCGGAGATGGCGAGTGAATCGTTGGCCCGCGTACTGGTAATGGGGACTATCGTTTCTTTGCTCACCAGTTGGCGCCACTGTTGACTAAGGTCCAGAGGTATAGCTGTCAAAGGCGACTTTATAAGATATCGGCGGCGAAACAAAGTTATAAAAGTTGAATATCATTAAGTTTATTAATTATAAATAACTATCATCATATCGGGTAGCTACGCCGCAATGTTGTGCAGTTCCGTTTTGTTCAGTTTTATTTTATTTTATTTCAAAGCGTTCACATTCATTGCCAAAAAATCCATATTTGCGATAATTTCACCGAGGAGATCAATTTTCAACAGGTAGGTAAATTAAAGAAACTATAATTTATATCACGAAGCCGGCCAAAACCAGTGAAAAGTGAATGTTATTGGACCTCACGCGACACTAGCGCCTCTAGTGGCAAATTCACACGCGATAGCCCCCATTACAAAGTGTACAGTCAAGGGCATTAATATGTATACACTTTTGGACCTTAACACAACGGAATAGGATGCAAAAGTTCATTCGAATTGTGTTCGAGATCGTGTTTTTATAGGCCGTGTCCGCCGTGTGCTTTCAGTAACTAGTCTAGCTCTTCGTACATAATGAAGTTAAACGATAAATCCACATTTTAAAGAAGTTTTCGCATTCCTGAAAATAACGACTGTAATAAAAGGTTTACGACTTTTACTCGCTGAAATAATTTAACTTTTCCCATTTATCAGGCAATTATAACAAACTCCGAATATTTCGCCAGGTACTAATAAAGAGTTTAATAGATTGATACTCCAACATCGACCGATCTTCACGTTCCAGTTAGGTATTATAATTATTACGCTTCCATGAAGGGCAACGTAAAACTCGAAAATTTTGGGTCCTTTTACTAATCACAGTTTCTAGACTTTCTAATAGCACCAAATTACCACAAATTCTAACCTAGGCAATCTATGTAATGCTCAAAGTATTTCAATTATACACTTTCCAAACCTAACAGAACAACACCACTTCAGAATAAATGAGGCTTCAATGAACTTTGCCTAATTCTGGTCTTTAAAACTTCGATGTCAGAGACTTAATATCTCATAAATAACTAAATAAGCTCCATATTTTTCTAAAGGGAAAAAGGAACTAGCAATTTGCTCAAAAACTACTGGACCGATACATAGACACGTGTTTGTAATGTATATAACAATGTAATGTAAAAGTGCCCCTATGTGGCCAATTTGCTGAATAAATGATTGAATTTGAATAGCTTGGTGCATGTAGGCCTTAGTTAGTGACCCAAAGAATGAATTTTAAACATAAGTACAAAAAACAAACACCATTTCTGGGTGGTTAAAAATCCAGAATATTTTCCTGGATTTATAGATTACAGGAAAACCTATGTATGTTCAGTAGGTCTGAGAATAGGACGTAAGCTATTTTTCATACGCAAAAAAAAATCTAAAGCGGTACGAAGTCCGCGGGGTCAGCTAATGTTATTATAGAAAATAATCACGCAACTGTACCCTCTCCGGGCGGATTTACCTCTCTCCTGTCCAGAGTCCGTCCGGGTTTTGTAACTCTCTCTTGTCTTGTCTGATTCTTCTAGAGACCTCATGCTGGCCGGGACCCAGCAGTCGGTGGAGCTGAAGCTGGCCCTCGACCAGGAGCAGCAGAAGAGCAAGAAGCTGGAGGAGTCCATGAGGAAACTGGACGAGGAGATGAAGCGGACTGACGAGCTGCTGTACCAGATGATCCCGAAACAAGTGGCCGATCGGCTGAGGAAGGGGGAGAATCCGATTGATACTTGCGAGGTAAGTAATTCTTGACATAATCTTTCTCTGATTTAACGCCGTTCCCTGACCCAGAATCGTCAAATTGTTCATCTAAGATCATACTTTTTTAAGAAATGTTAAAAGTTAAAGATATGAAAAAAGCATATGTTATATTTGACTGTATCATCCTTACATTGACAGCTTTCGTTACACGTTTCACGAAACTTCGCTCGATACAAATGAATTCAAAAGTAACCTCTAACTCGGACCTTTAATCCAACTTTACTCCATTTTATTATATCAAACAGTGTATAACTAAATATAACAGAAAAATTATCCATATTATATGCGTACATTGTCAGCTTTATAAATGCCATGTTTTAGACGGTATTTTTATAGAAATTAAAACGCGTTAAATACTAACTAAATCGGGCATTCTGTGCGTAGCGCTTTCTCTTTCACTCGTTGCACGAGTGACAGTGACGGACAGCTGAGCTGGGTATAGGAACGGCCTTTTGTGTTTGACTAGCTTCTGCCCGCGACTTCGTCCGCGTGGAATTCGGTTATAGCGTTCCCGCGGGGACTAAGCGTTTTTCCGGGATAAATTTCGATTTAGTCAGTGGTAGACTTTCTCGAAACCAGCAATGTACTTACGTCTGACTACTACTGACTTGAATATTCTCCGCCATCTTGAACTATCATCGTCATATTTCATCTAATTTACAAAATTATAGTTTTCTGTAAATTATATGCGTAAACCTTCCTCAAGAACCACTATATATTAAAAAGAACCGCATCAAAATTAGTTGTGTCGTTTTAAAGATCTAAGCATACATAGGGACAGACAGACAGCGAAGGGACTTTGTTTTATACTACATATAAATAATACCCATATGTTGTGAGGTAAAAACATGTCAATTTTCAGTGATTATTTTCTACCATCCATACTATTATTAATGCGAAAGTAACTCTGTCTGACTGTCGTTACTTCGTCACGCCTCAGCCGCTAGAGCGATTTAAATGAAATTTAGCATAGAAGAAGAAGAAGAAAGTTTTTTTATGCTATTTGAATATATAATTTCAATTTGAAAAAAAAAAAAGAAGAAAGTCATTTATTCATATCACATATGTATGACACACAAAAATAAAATAAAGAAACAAAGGGACAAACATGTAAAAACAAAAAGGAAAATAAATAATTTGTACAGACAACTTAATTAGGTATACTGTGTGTCATTGCGGCAGTGAATCTGACACTGGCTCATCATACTCGTAATGCTGGGACGGTTGGGCCCCAGCGCTGATGTTCAGCCAGCTCCGTCTGCGTGACTCACGGAGCGCCATGCAACATAGAAATACCTAGTTGGAGTCCCGACATAGAAAATACGCATAGTTCCGGCAGGAACGCGATAATTGAATTCCACGCGGGCGAAAACGATTTTTTTTGGAATTGTATTTTTTTAAGTTACTTAGTCACCTAGATACCCAAAAAATTAAATTAATAATGATTAAAAAAAATTAATTATAATAATAATTTGAAAAAAATAGTAATGAAATTTTGCAATTACTGCACCCCACAGGAAAAAAATGTATACCTACATATTAAGTAAATGATAAAAAATCTTGAAATTCCTCATACATATTACGTCAGATAGGTAAGTACTTTAATCTCAAATCTAATCTAAAAAAGTTCGTTATTCAGAAAAACTAACAGTTTAAATAATAGTACACTGGTACATACATACAAACGTATTGCACTGATAACCTCTTTTTTTGAAGTCGGTTAAAATTCTGCGTTAATTACTTACATTAATTTACAATTGTTAATTACGTACTTACATATCGGTAACTGAGTTACGTGCGTGTTCAATTGACTTCCTAATTAGATTTCTACTGTGTACCTAAACATGATTTAGGTATTTGTTTACACGCACATAATTCTTTCAGTAGTTAGTATGTACACAATAGGGATGACGACAACTTTTTTTTCCTTAGTCTATCAGGAAGATTATTGAAAAGTATTGGACACGTATTTTTTCTTTTTTCACGTAATCAAACTTATACGGAGATATATTGAGTTGAAATGTCGCGTGACGTCACGGTTAGGTACGATTTATACCTAACGGTGACGTAGTTAGCCCCCACTCTCCAACTTGAATGCCTTTTAACTTAGTCATTCTTTGTTAATTTGATAAAACAAAAAATACGTGTCAATTTTTTTTTATTACCTGACTGACGGACTAATTAGAATTTCGATTTCTTCACCCTGTCGTCATCCCTTACATTTTATTGATTGAAGCTACAAAATTAAATATGAATATTAGACTAACTCCATTTTGCGCCAGTTTCTGAAGTAAATATCCATAGCTACTAATATTATAAATGCGAAAGTAACTCTCTGTTTATCTGTCCGTCTGTCTGTAGGTATGTTACATCTTCACGCTTGAACCACTGGACTGATTTGGATGACATTTGGCATGGATGGAGACTATGTAGTTCGAGTCCCGGGGAAGGACATAGGCAAGGTACTTTTTATCCCGGAAAAAAAGCATAGTTTCCCGATAACCGAATTCCACGCGGCCGAAGTCGCGGTCGAAAGTACATAATAAATGCGAATGTAATTCTGTCTGCCTATCCATTTGTCTGTATGTTACCTCTTCACGCTTGGACCATTGGACTGATTTGGATGACACTTGTCCAGGGGAAGGACTAGGCTACTTTTCGCCGCGGGAACGCTATCGCTGAACTGAATTCCTTACGGGAAAAGTCGCGGGCTATATAGCTAGGTTTATATATTTTGGATTATCCAACTATTTATACACGGTGGGTCAGAAAATATAGCAAATAATTAACCCACAGTATCGGCTATCGATTCTAAGTATATTGTATAGGTCTTTAATTTTTTTCGAGTTGGTAAAAAAAAAATGTATATGGGATTGGTTGTGTGAGCGACGCCGGAGTCCTATACAAAATATATTTTTTTACCAATAAAAAAAAATTGTATAGGATTAAGGCGTCGCTCACACAACCAATCCCATATACAATTATTTTTTTTACCAACTCGAAAAAAATTAAAGACCTATACAATATACTTAGAATCGACAGCCGATACGGTGGGTTAATTATTTGCCATATTTTCTGACCCACCGTGTATAATCACACCCGCTTAAAATGTGTCCCAGCCTCAAGTCCCCGCAGTAAACAGCAATTCGTGACGCGACGGACTTTGATCAGCTAATGTAGCTGTTGCCACCCTTCTTCTTTGTTAATTGTATTAACTTGTGTAATTGTTTTTTGGTGCTCAATTTAATAAAGTGTATTTGTATTGTATTGTATTGTAGCTAAACGATATCGTGCAAAACCGACGGCTCCCCTCGGAGCCGCGTCCACTTATTAATACAAGAATCTGGCACTTTATAGTCTGCTTTATGTGCTCTGGTGTTATTATCAATCCATTTCCAGGGATGTTGAAGGATTATGTTCACGGTTTAAATTGAAGTAATTATTACTATGTGTAGTTGGGAATTAATGGGCTTCCACAATATTGTATTGTGGGTTGTCTTAATTAGTAATAATAGTAGGATAAGTAATCCATTATCTGTTTTGATACTCTGCTGGCTGAGACGAATGAGTAATGGCAAAATTATCCCTAACTTGTGTTTAATAAACTTTAGTACCTATAGCCATGTATAACTGTGTATATCAGCCAACGAAGATTAAGCGTCGGTTGATTCAAGTACAGTTGACGGACTCATGGTCGTTAAATATGGCCGCCGAGCTGTCATTCCATACAGAAACGTCATCCCTAAGTCTTAATAGGTACATGACGTGTCTCCCTTCGATTTCACCAAAAACGAGTCTAGCGATTTTATTAAACATTTTGATAATGAGAGCTTGAAGTCCATAAAAACCGTACATTGAATGTAAAAAAGTTGGGGTTTAAAAGCTTTTAATCTAATCCATCAATGTGAAATAATAAGTTTAAAAGCCCGTTTTTGGAGTTTAATTGTTAGCAGTTGAAATCCTTTAGCTATGTACATACCTACTTTGGTACCTAACATAAAATATAAGTGATATAAGTATTAAGTAGATAAGTACATTTAAATAGATACAGAATCTACATCCATACTAATATTATAAATGTGAAAGTGTGTTTGTTTGTTTCTTTGTCCTCCCTTGACGTCGCAAGTGTCGCAACGAGTGGACCGATCTTAATGAAATTGAGTATGGAGATAGTTTGGAACCCGGGCAATAAAATAGGATACTTTTTATCCCCATATTCCACGGGAACGGGTTTTTCCACGGGTCAAACCAATTTTTCAAAACTACTATAACTATAACCATCTATATAGTATCATCGGGTACGCCAATTCTAAGACTACGCGGGACGAAGTCGCGGGCATCGGCTAGTTTTTCCATACAAACGTTCATTTCCCTCCCTAGATTATGACCGTAGATCAATGATTTTTGAAATATGATCACTATCATCAGTATCTGTGACGTTTTGCTTTTAGTGATATTTTTGTTTCTACGTAGGTGACTCCAAGCTCTGAAGCCGTGGTGGCCTAGTGGTTCGACCTACCGCCTCTCATGCAGAGGGACGGGGGTTCGATTCCGGCTCGCACCTCTGAGTTTACTTATGTGCGAACTTCAATTTGAATTTACCACTGAGCTTTTCGGTGAAGGAAAACATCGTGAGGAAACCTGCACGCAGCTGCGAAATAATTCAAAGATGCGTGTGAAGTCCCCAATCCGCATTGGGCCCGCGTGGGGACTGTAGCCCAAACCCTCTCGTGATGAGAGGAGGCCTGTGCCCAGCAGTGGGCCGTAAATAGGCTGTAGTAGTAGTAGTAGTAGTAGGTGACTCCAAACGGTGTTGAAAACGGCCCAATTGAGTAGGCCGCAAAGAAATGCCTGGTATACAAACACCGCAACAATAAACGCAAAAATCAAAACGGTCAAACACAGATCTAATCTCCTTCTCATCCAGTACCCGAAATTTCATTACGGTTGGTTTAATTTTGGAGGAGGAAAATGTCGAGAATTAAACCTCGATTTCTGGTTTTTTACGTCGGTTTTTTTGACAGAGCTGCGGTTGTTCTGATCGCACATTTTTCCGCTCCGCCCGAGCCTGCGAGTCAGCAAAATTGGTTTAAATTTCTCAAATCTGAAAAAGGGCTCAGCTCACATAACCTAACAATCCGTCTGAGCAATCCGTAGCCAAAACGAGGCGAAATAATCAAGTTCTGCAAGTCCCTGAAACTAACCGTCTATAATTAACAAGATTACAAATCGTTAGACCCTTTTCACCCCTATTGATCCGCACGTCTCCGTATAGAACCCCAGTCGATAACATGTAGAAATTCTATAGCTATTAGGGCCCCCGGAAATCAAGCAGTGAAATGCTCTGGAGTCATTAGTTACATCCAAGGTTTCAAACTACACTCAACAGCAATGAATTCGGGGCACTTTGTTTAGAATTTTCCATGTAAAGTGACCCGAATCCATTGCTGTTGAGTGTATTAATTGATACATGTGGCTTGTGGCGAATATTCGGTTGCCAGTATCGCATTGTGTGTTGTATAAATCACAATGAACATTGTTAGCGGTTCACTGAACTGGCTAAGCAAGTGCTGTCTGATAGGGAAATAAATAGATGGTCCTATTTGAATCGTAATGTTTTGTTTAATTTGTTGATTCCTTATTATTATACTTATTACAAAAAAGACATGCAAGAATTCTTAACCCATCATTGGCAAAACCTGAGATAGGTCAAAATTTATTTTGCTTTTGAAAGCCTCGTCAAATCGTCAACGTTTAAAATACTAGCGAGCTGTCATGTCATTCCATACAGAACAATGATTTTTGTACCTACGAGTATTACGAGTATACATGGTGGGTCAGGAAATATGGCAAATAATTAACCCACAGTATCGGCTATCGATTCTAAGTATATTGTATAGGTCTTTATTTTTTTTTATTGGTAAAAAAATATATTTTGTATAGGACTCCGGCGTCGCTCACACAACCAATCCCATATACATTTTTTTTTTACCAACTCGAAAAAAATTAAAGACCTATACAATATACTTAGAATCGATAGCCGATACTGTGGGTTAATTATTTGCCATATTTTCTGACCCGTGTATGATACAGAAACTCATCTTCTTCATGGTGTGATAACGGACGCAGCTTAGTAGGTTGATGGCTCAAGCTGCAGCTAAAGCAACTGAAACTTAGTTAGATTTTACTTTTAATAACATAACAATTTTTTATTAGCCTGTGGAGGCTTACATTCAGCATTGGACGGACATCTTTCGACTGTCAAAGAGGCTGCTGTCTATGTCAATTTGTCTAAAGTTTTTGCGGCACTTCCTATTACACCATGACCATGGCAATCATCATGGTCAACTCAGACCCATCCTTCGGAAACTACTTCTTACTAACTGCGGTCGCCAACCTGGCTGCAAAGCGTGGTGACCATGGCATTCCTCTGTAGGAGATAAAATTGGAGCAAACCCTACCAATTTTGGTACGAGTGGTATCTCCTTTCTATTTTCGAGTGGTATTTCTTTTTTGTGTATATAGACGTAGAGGCATACATAGGAAAAGTCTCCAGTCAAGCCACCTAGGCGGATAGTCTGCAGTAGCGTCTTCAAGTGGCGCTGCTGAGGCGAAAACGCAGCGAAAACGGTTGTGAGGAGAGTGTGTTTTGTTTTGTTGCTTATTAAATCCGCTGGACACGTTTTCAACTGTTTCGCCATATAAGATTGCGCTACTTACCAAGATACATTCTACACTCCATAATGATGATGATGGCGAAGATTTCTTTTTTTGTAGTTATAAGTAGTTATTGTTTTCTTTTCCGCAGATGTTCAACAGCGTGTCGATCCTGTTCTCCGACGTGGTGACCTTCACGGAGATCTGTTCGCGCATCACGCCCATGGAGGTTGTCTCGATGCTCAACGCCATGTACTCCATATTTGACACGCTTACAGAGCGCAATCGCGTCTACAAGGTAACATTGGTTATTATTATTATTATTTTATCATCTCATCTTATATTTATACGATTTTCTGTTTCCTGCGACATCCGGCCATCATCGCGGAAAGCGTCTAGGTAGTTCAACTCGCCATCTCCGAACACTGGTTCTAGTTTTGAAAAAAAGATGAAGATGATACCGATAGGACTTCGTGCAGGGCCGCCCAGCTCATTGCTACAATCTTGCCCGAGAACCTGCCTAGCAACATTATTGTGTTCGGGGTTCGGGGGTGAGACAGCCGGAAAAATCACTAGCATAGCGTTCGACCTTCCTCCGCAGAGTAGGCAACACATTTGCAACCTGTCTGCAATTTTCTGTCATCCTCAGACACTTACTACTTATCACGTGGCCTGAATGAATGAATAATTTTAAATTGTTATCTCCAACTTTCGTTATTTATTTGACGATTTGTATGACATAAATACCCGAAAGTCGCTAATTACCCCCATTGCTAGTGAAATAGATTACTTATTCTACATATTTACATGAAATAATCGTTCTTTTAGGTGGAAACCATAGGAGATGCTTACATGGTGGTATCAGGTGCACCGGAGAAAGAAGACAACCACGCTGAGAAAGTATGCGACATGGCGCTCGATATGGTAGACGCTATCACTGACCTTAAGGACCCTAGTACAGGTCAGTCGATTCATTGAAATCTTTGGTGTTTTAAGAAATAGCGTCGTACGTTGACGACATGGTCTTTACCTACTTAACTCAAAAAGGTGATTCTTTTATAAGATTGACGTGTGTATATGTTGAGTTGGTAGGTAAGAAAGTGGTAAAACGCAACTCTGCGATACATGTACCGATTTTCATTTGTTTTTTTATCGGTGGGTCAATCGAGTGTATAAGAATACTAAGCTAAGAAGCACATCCCACGCTTGAACATTAACAGTTCTTTGCTGACGGTATAGGTGCAATAGGTATAACATAACATAAATGCTCTTTAAATTTCTGGAGTATATGTCTGGGATTTTTTTTATACCAATGGCAAACTAGCGCACAGCCCACCTGATGGTAAGTGGTCACTGCGGCCCATTGACATCGAAATCCTATGAACCCCCAAAAACATCTTGAATGCGTTGCCTACCCTGAGGCCATTACATTTATTTTTTTATTACATTTTCAATGTTCCTAACTATAGTTTCTTTCTTTCAGGATCTCACCTTTCGATAAGAGTCGGTGTCCACTCAGGAGCAGTTGTAGCTGGTATCGTTGGACTGAAAATGCCTCGCTACTGTCTCTTCGGAGATTCGGTCAATACCGCTTCCCGCATGGAATCTACCTCGGAAGCCATGAGGATCCACATATCACAGACCACTCGGGAGTTGCTGTCACCATCCTATATGGTCACGGAGAGAGGGGAGATACAGGTTAAAGGGAAAGGTATGTTATTACTGCTGATGTATGATTATGATTTAGCTAGAAAATCTAATCTAATAAATTTGATCTTCCGAAATATTACACAATCCATCTTTAAAAACAAAATCATATGTACTACTAGTAAACCAACAAAATAAAGAGGTGTGCGTTCTATGCGTCGAAAACATCAAGGTCTGCTGGGCTGCCTTCATGATATTGGCAGGATTAGAACTGCCCACATCATGCAGAACAATCTCAAATGAGACGTCAAGTTGCAAAAGATATGTCTTCTGTCAATTTCAGGGTCAATGAAAACCTACTGGCTCGAGGGTAGAGAATCAAGACCATCGCTGACCAAAGTGATATCGCCGCAACTGCAGCCAGGCACAGAGCCGGAATGGGAGAGAGCTGCAGACGTGCGGGACAGCATCGCGGAGTATTCGGCCCAGCAGTTCCTGAACAAGGAGACAGCTGCAGCTTTACAGGCCCTGCCCAATGCTGTGTTGAACTCTGGACCTAGTTCGCTGGTCAGCGTGTCTGGTGAGTGAACTGAATTACTTGGGAATCGTGGGGTATCTGTATGGCTAATCGTTTTATACACTTTCTGATTTCTGATGTAGGTAGAGTGCACAACTTATATGGCTCCCGATGCTTACGTAGTAAGGTTGAGATTTAATCACAGATAGGCTGCCCATTATTGAACTTTATTCTTCAAGACTTGGTTTATTGTTTTAAGGTTGTATTTCTTTGAGCAGCTTACTACTGTACTTGGGGACCCGATTGACTGTTTGAAGCTGTCTTTGGGGGAAACTTCCCGCAGTAACTCCCCGATTTTCATCATTTATAGCATCTTTTCCACTTCCAGGCAACCAGCTATGTCAGCCGTCGACGCCGACTCTGCGGACATCTCCGGGCCCCGTGACTCCTACGCTGATGTCTCCGGCCGAGGAGCGACGGATGTACTCACCGGTCACCTTCCAGGACGTCGCCAGACGGAGCATCGCCAACTCGCCGAACAGAACCGACAAGAGCGACAAGACCAGAGGTAACATACACCTAATCTTCGATCTAGAAGCTGTAATTGTGTTCCTACTATTGCTTGAAGATGATTTGCTAGATTTAGAGCTTGGAATTTGTGTAAACCTTACCTTGAATAGTCAGCAGCTGGAGAAGTTATAAGCAGTAGAAAAGTTGAAAAAAAATATAGACACGCAGTTTGACTCTTCGTCGATTAATTGACTGCTCCCGCTGCTGGCTGAGTGAGCAGTGGTTCTAGTTACACTTACTATATGGGAACGGAGATCGATCGGCATATCACTGTTCTAATAGCAAGTAGTTAATCTTGAACCACATAAATAGTGAATTACTTAGTACCACACTGATTATTGTTCTTTATTCTTGTTCTGTGTTAATTGTTTTCTATGTCGTGTGCTTGGAGCGGATAAACGCTTTTCTTCTTCCTTCATCTTTCTTTCCTGGAGTAATTCCATGAGATGTCTTCTGCAGATACCATATCAAACTCGACCAGTATGGGAGGAGCGTGGGCTGACGCAGAGTCGCTGGCCACCGACCCCACCCGGACAGTCGAGAGCCTTAACTCCATTTGGTAAATATGGACTGAAACTTTCCGACTACACATTTTATTATTCGTTTTCTTCAGAGTACCGTTTTCGAATCTTGGTGCCAGCTGTCACAATTCTTTGGTTACCAGTGATGTTATCCAGATAATTGTGAGATTGGCCAAGATTGGCCAAGTTATAATAGTCCATTTAAGAAAAATATAACAGTACCTACTTAACTGGTTTTCCCTAATAAAATAAAATATTTAAATTAACTAACCAAAAAGGTGAACCAAAAAGAAATAATGTAACTTCGCCTACTTTCTCTATCACCCGTTTTCGGCGTGATGTTGACTTTCGAACTTAAGTACCTACAACATATACAGGATACCCAACTCGCAGAAAATTTCAAGTGAACATTTTCCTCAAGAAACACGCACATTTGACACGCAGTACAAAGATAACTCACAAACTGACATTAGAAGTTCCACCTCTAACCTAATCTTGAATTGAATGGCCTTTCCAAAAACCTGGATTCCTAACCTTGAACTGAATGGCCTTTCCAAAACCTGGACCGCCTTCGTTCTGACGATGTCTGTCCGTCTGTAGTTACAGTGCGACGTCCCCTTGCAGAAACGGTACCGCGCCCCCCTCCAAGGAGAGGGAGGAAGACAGTTTCGCAGAAAACGTGGTAAGTTGTCTTTACACTGGATT
The DNA here is from genome assembly GCA_963971205.1 of Aethes cnicana. Classification (NCBI taxonomy): domain Eukaryota; kingdom Metazoa; phylum Arthropoda; class Insecta; order Lepidoptera; family Tortricidae; genus Aethes; species Aethes cnicana. Next base: position 6,219,604 of record OZ020294.1, read on the forward strand.
TTGATGACGGATTCTTAGTTAAACTGGTATAAAACAATACATAAGAGAGTCAAGCAAACGTTGTGATGATATTTTACCCACAGTATCAGCTATCGATTCTATGTAAGCTTGTTTTTATGTTTATAATTGTTTCCGAGTTGGTAAAAATAATAATAATTAGGTATCGCTCACACCATCAATCCCATACTGGGCTACATAAAAAACATGCTTATAGAATCGATTTCCGATACTGTGGGTAAAATACCGTCACAACGTTTTGCTTGACCCAGTATACATATGAGATGCTTCTTTACAACAATTTTGAAATAGGGTTAATTTCTGAAAATACGACTTATGTTGACCATGAAAATTAAATGTAATACAAGGCAATGAATGTTACACCGTGTTCGGAGAAGAGTCGTGCGTAAGCTTTTCTTTTAAAATTGTAAGATTTTCTTTTGGATTGAATTGAATTTAGAAACTGTATTATGTTTGTAGCACATTGCCAAGTATGTAGGTATTTAGTACTTATTAACAAGTTAATTGTGGATACTCACCAGCTAAGCGATGCTAAATAGTCTTAGCGTTCGGCACTTTGAGACATTTGTTTTATTATGTTTACTTCAAAGTAAAGCCTTTTCCATAAGAAGTAGAAGAAATCAATTGTATCTAACTTAACTTTCCGTCGCACGTGAGATGCGTGACGTGAAAATAACGGATTGTTTTGAGAGTGAGTAATAGTTTCAAATGATACGCGTGACTGAATTCGTCTATTTTTTTCTCCAATCGGTCGGTAGTGTGATGCTGCAAAGACACAATTGGGTAATTCTACAAGCGTTTCAACCACTCTCAGTCCCCTGCCGCATTTTGTGAAATTACCAACAGATTTACATGGATTCTTTGCATATTTTTGTAAAGAGGGACGGTACAACTACAAAATAAACTCTGTTGATCCTCAGTTGTTTTATTTGGTAAACAAAACTCTACCCTCAAAATGCGTCTAATACGACTAGATCAAAATATATCACTCAGAGCAGAGATGACCCATAATGTTGAATTAGGATGATTTGATACAATAGTAATAGTAAACCTATTTTATTCAAAAACTTGCACTTTGATGTTTTGTTTACCGAATAAGACAAAGCGAGGCTGAACAGAGGTTACCAAAAAATGACATCTGAGGTTACTGAAAATTGGTTACAACGATGTAGAATCGCCTTTTTAACAATTACAAGAGCCGCCGATGCGTTACAGTGCGTGGCTCGCATGTCCCCAGCGCACTCCGCGCCGGCCTGCGCGCGCGCAGCGCCCGACGCGTACCGGGACGGGCCCGACGAAATAGGTGAGCCACTGGACCTGACACATACAGCCCTGTACTATCGTACCAGTAGCGACACGCACCGCCCCGCACCAAACAAGTTACCTCACACCCCTCGCGGCGAACGTGCGCGGTTTATCATACATCGACAAAACCGTTCAGAACGTGCACTCTCGCACACGCGCGCACGTATGTGTACAGGTAATGTTTTAGTGTGCAGATTACGTTCAGTTCGTATGGAGTGTTGTCTGTGTGCATATAGTAAGCAGACAATAGTAAGGGTTTATTGAGAAGTCTTTTAGAGAAGACTTGAACCACAATTCCTTGAACCAATCGAAAGAAACTAGACGGCCGTGGTGACTGTGGTGAGCGCTGGGTTTTTATTGTTGACTGAATGAATGCCGGCTGTCAAGACAGCCTACACAATGGACATTCTTTATGTAAACTCGCCATCAGATATATCACTCTAACGTCTTGACAATAAGGCCGTGTTCAAATATGTATCACCTTGTTCGCTCAGATATGGTTTCAGTAAAAGTTAAAACAAACACGCATCGTAGTTCATAAGTAATGAAATGTGGTTTGACACTTTTGTTTGTTCCAGAAACTGACACAGAATACCAAGACGCACACGAGCTCAGCATCCCCCACATCTGCACAGTCTCAGAGACCGTAACAGAAAACCCAAAGCCCGGTAAAGTCGGCCGCTTCAAGGCCCGGATAGCACCCCACAAATCCTACATCAACCAGAAACCCCATAAAGAATCCCTGAAAGAGAAGAACCCCTTGAGCGCACTGCCCCATGGTCACCATCACACGAAGAGCGTGAATCATCATCAATGCTGTGGCGCTTTTGGAAACCCCCATGTGAGACATAAAAACAATTCTAGCTGTCAACTTATTTAATCGTTGTTGGGTGAATGAAAATGACGTCTAGCCTGCTCCACGCCACATAAATGTGATCTTCTGAAATTCTTGTGAAATGGATACATTATTCGAGATATCGATCAGCACTTCGAGGTAATTTTTAGACCTTTTAATATTACTTGTATGTCCCAAAGTGACATTACTTAGAGACAAATGCTAGGATCTAGAATGCTAATATTAATTAATAGACAAAGAAACGAATGGAATGTTTACAGCATTACAGCAATAGTGATTTAGCCCCGGCAAAAGTTTAAACATAAAATGACGGCTTAGTCAATTGCACGTCCTAAATAACAGATGTATCCAAAAAGAGATAAGGAGAGTCCTATTCCTTTCCCTATAGAATCCTTATGCAAACTCAAAGAAAGCCCCAAAGGACCTAAAGAAGACAATCTCAGCGTAGCGTGGAGTAACAACGACACATTTTAAATGGTATTAGTTGATATTGAAAGTATTGTAAATGGTGTAGCTTGTTCAGATGTTTGTTGATAAGTAATCAAAAATAAGGCTACTCTGGTTGGACATATCAAACACGAATCTCTTTACAAGGTGGCAAAACATTAACTGAAGATGTTTTAATCCATCAAGGTGATTAGTGATAGGTAGGCAAATGAACTATTCAGATTAAATAATAGAATATGTAGTAGTATCTGAACATAATACCGTACGATTAAACTTTGCCGTACATAAAGAGCACAGGAAAAGCAAAAAAGAAATTTCAAGATAGTTACAGTGAGAAGACGATTTACCTCCGAAATCTGATGGTTACGATCTTTGTGGTTTTAGGGCAAAAATCACAAAACGTAAGGATAATTGTACGCTATCAGCTATCAGTGACATACTGGTTCGGGGTGGTATGGCAAACCCGGTGATCTATGTGGCACTCGTTTATTTTACCTTTTTCCTTATGTAGTTTAGTTTTATTTTCAAAAGTAATAAAAAGGATTAGAAAACAATCGATACGTTAAATTATGTAGATATTTAAGCAGGTAAATGTTGAATTTTATGTTTCTACTTTCATTGTAGAAAATAATTCGATTTTCATTGTAGAATTAAGTACAGTATTTTCTTTTTGGGCTGGTCTTACGAACAGATCTCGAAGGATACCTACAATACATCCCAAAGACAATTCCAAAGATTTTAAACTAACGACATGAGCTTTACACGATGACAATAGAAATATTTAAAATAAAATGTACTTAAAAACCAAAAACTTATTATCATGTATTTTGACACTGTGTGACAGTGGTTTCTATAGAGATTTAAGACGAGTAGGTAGATTGATGTATACTTAGATAATATTATTTGTATAGTGGCTGCGTTAGGCTGTAGGTAAGACAAAAATAAAGCCAAAGTCATCCATGTACTTTGCACTTCTGCTGTAGGTACCCATTCGAAACGGTACCTACAATAGAGATAGGCGCATCCATATCCCTAAATGAAACTAATCTTTCTACCTATTTAGTGAGATAGTATATCAGTGTATACTATCCTAATCACATAAATCCTATCCTAGAGTAATTCAAAGATGTGTGTGAAGTCCCCAATCCACACTGGGCCCGCGTGGGGACTATAGCCCAAACCATCTCATAATGAGGGGAGGCCTGTGCCCAGCAGTGGATCGCAAATAGGCAGTAGTAGTAGTAGTACTATCCTATCAGTGATATACCATCTCCCTCTTTAGCGAGATCGTATATTACTGATATAGGTACCTTCTTACCTAGCTATTACTTTTATCATAGTGTGGAAGCTTCAAATCAAATAGAGATCACGAATGGTTTTACAGTGTTTTTAAGCTTTATGATTTGGTTCGTTGATATTTGTTGATAAGTACGTGGATGACTTGGTCGTGTGGGAAGGAAATGCAAATACTTATATCAATGACGATTTGTGATGACGATTTTCCGCAGTGTGTCGTAATTTTGAAATTGCTTGTATTTTTTATATAAAAGCTGTTATTAGTAAGTAGATAAAATCCTGCATTCCATGCAACGAAATGTATATTTTAAACGTTTATGAATATTTCACGAAATGATAATAAATGTTCAATCATACTTATGGTATGTGCAGTTTAAAGTAGGTAGGTAGTCGTTAAGTAGGCAACTATAATGAGATTATTTTTTCAAATGTACAAATTATCACAATTTATATTTTTTGTATAGTAGATAAGTAATATATTGAAATATTTTGATTCTTGAATGTTCCTGTTGTGTAAAACACAGTAAAGATCTTCATGTCATAAAGTGTACAATTCCTGTTTACATTAATCGTGATGTTAAAGGGCACTGAAAATTCATTTAATTCCTTTTTAATTTACTCTCGTTTGAACCATACAAAAAAAACACTTAAGTATTTTTTTTAAAACACTGTTATGACACCCCTGACGTTTAGAACTCACACATAGGTACACGTTCGCGTGCATCTCCCGTTCTCGCGATTCTCGTTTTACTCAACTCTTTACAGACTTCACGCACACAAGTATAAATTTCGAACTCAGGGTGGCTACTCGCTTCACCCGTAAAATAATTTAAAATTATTATTTTGTGTGTGGAGCTACCAATGTAGATTAAATTTTTATCATTAAAATACACATTAATGTATGACCCAACCAATTTAAATAGCATTTTAAATGCAACACATCGCAATTAGATAAGTAACCCTTCTGTGAATCACTGCATGCATGTCTTAAGTTAAGTCAATTAAGAATTGTATTTTTATCTAGTCTTTTAGATATAACTGTTGTACTTAATTTTTCTTTATCAATAATTATACTTACTTGTTGTTCGACAAATGTACCTACACGCTAGGTTAGCTTCCTTATTGGGAATTTAAAGTTTAAACGTTTAGCGGCGAGTTTGAGAACTTAATGTGTGATCCGTTGAAAATGTTTCATGAATTAGAAAAATATGTAGGTACATTTTACATTTTTAAAATGGTACTTAATTAGTTACGTTTATTTTAAACTTCTTCAAAAGAATAGAGTCAACGTAGAGCCCCCTCTCTCATAAGTAGGTACGCAAAGTATTTAAAAACTGTCAAAAGTGTTTTTTTTTTCTGTTTCCTAAGTGACTCGATACAGACCAGACAGAAACACCAGCGTAAATTGATAGGTTTTAATGTTGGCACAATTGATCACTTCTAAAGATATTATTGTCATGACATCACAAAATATTGTGTTGCCAATTTGAAGCTCACTTCTGTGGAAATAAATGCATCGAAAGTGACTGTTTTAACTGTTTTATTTTATCTCCTAAACTAGATAAAACTAATGCCTAAATTGGCAGTGGAAAACCGTGCCATAGTAACCATTTTTTTTTTCATATCATTCATTTAATCCTTTGCAACCATTGTATTTATTAGATGTTACAGAAATTTCTAGTACATTTTTAATTTAATCATCATCATATCAGTCGATAGACGTCCACTGCTGGACATAGGTCTCCCCCAAGGCTCGCCACTCCGACCGGCCCTGTGCCGCTCGCATCCACAGACTTCCCGCGACCTTCACCAGGTCATCGCTCCATCCTGCTGGTACCGACAGCTCGTATTCGGTTACGTAAATTTAATGGTCGCATAAAGAAAAAGCACCAGGGGCGACCGAGCGTTGCTCGGGTGAAAATAGCTAAAATAAAAACTAGTTTTCTCAGATATGAGACCTAGCTGCGATTTGTCGCCCCCGTCAACCCGTTTAGTCCTAATTAAGTCCAAATCGTTAGAGCCGTTTCTTAAATCTCTTTTTATTTATCAACAAATAAATAAATAAATTGAGAAATATTCAAGATTAGCCCGTTTAAAGCAGAAGATATATTAAAGCGCAGGAATGAAATGAAACTCAACTCCACCGTAAATATTGTAATCATACATTTAATACAAAACAAGATACACAACGATAAAAATCAACAAAGGAATTCAGATTCAAAAGTGTAGAGCATTTCAATCTAATTTTACTTAGGTGACAAATCCCAAAAAAAAACACTTAGCAATTTGTTCCGCATAACTCTATTAGTAGCATCATTCAAATCTTAGATCAGTACCTTTCAGATGCTGCTCGGCCCACTGGTCGAACCTCCTCGAAAGGTCTTCCGTCATGTAGTTCTTCCAATCGCCGATCTCTCCCTTCCTTATGAACCTCAGCTTCGTCTGTTCAAGATAGCTCTTTCCGAACGACTTCTCCAGAATCGTCTCCAAGTTGACGGCTCTGTTGCTCTTCATGTTATTAAAAGACAGGTGGTCGCAGAGTTTGTCGACCTGGTCATCCGTCATGGTCTTCCCGAGGAAGGCAGCCGTTCTTCGGACGACAGCGGGTAGGTCGCGCTTCATCTCTTCGAATTTGATGAACAGGACGTTCGGGTCGTGACGACGGTTCCAGAAGCCTAAAAGGGAAACGTGTTTTATTGATTCTGATTTCTGCTACTTATCCTAAAAGTAATGATAGCTTTAACAAAAGTGTAATATAGGAAAAACAGAATAGGAAAACATCATGATAAAATTCATACGTATACCTACCTACAAGTTGACGTCGAATTGATAACGTACAAAAACCATGTTTTACACACATCTTTCCTAAACTAAACCCCACTTCTAAGACTTACCTACTGCTGATTTAATCGAAAGTTTTCTCAATTCTTTATTGCATTGCATAATTATTATTTCTAGTGTTACATTACGAAGTAATTGTTATAGCTATCAACATAAAACCATGGACTCTGTTGGACACAACAATTTTGTAGGAGTTACTTATTTAACAAGTAAGAATTTAATAGTTAAGTACCTACTTATTATATAAATTTACAAGTACTATGTTAAATATTACAGGTATATTGTTCAATGCTTTAAAATTTACTTTTCACTTCTCATGCTCTTAAAATGTTACTTTAGTCTCTGCACATCGGGACTAAAGCTCTTTTTTAGTCTCTAGGGACTAAAGTAAAAATTTTTTAATTGACATTGGAAACCCGCCTAAACAGCCAACCACAGACTTTGTGAAAGCAGGATTATTCCCATTTCCAGTGAACCTAGAGAATTTCTAGGGCGTGAAAAAACGATTTAATTTCGTGAAACACGATTATTAAATTTTAATTATTAAATATTATTTAATTACGAATACCTATGAATCTTGTTTTATTTAAAGTGAATACATTTAATAATGCATGACCCAATTAGTTTTAAAATATTTTGAATCTGTTGGCTAAATATCATTCAAAACGTCACGTGATAAAAAAACAGGTCAAGTGCGAGTTGGACTCGCGCACCGAGGGTTCCGTACCTACACACTTGATGATGCAAATTTAACAATACAAACTTATTATTTGCGGTTGCTGAAGTAGACACGGCTACTGCGCCAACCGCAAATGATAAGTTTGTATTAGTAAATTGGCTGTTTTTGCACCATAATATATAATATTTACGGTTATCAGATTTATTCCTGTACGTGTCCTGTAAGACCTTGCTTCTGGCCAAATTTCATGATTCTAGGTCATCGGGAAGTAGCCGGTTATCTACTTTGTTATAATAAATATCGTAATTTTGTATGGAACTTCGTTTTTTTTCCTCGCATTCGAAGTGAAAAGCAGAGTGTTTAATGCGTGACTAAACAACCATAATGACACTCGAACTATAGCCACCCTCGCTCTGCTCGGGTGGCTAAACATCTCGTGTCATAATGGCTTGTTTTAGTCCCTTGATAAACAATCTACTATTTCCTCTAAGTACTCATTAATCGTGTAATAGCTTTTTCACCTCAGCAGCTCGAACAAGTAGACTTTGCTGTCAGAAATCAGTGAGCAAAATCGTGTTTGTTTCACTTAGTGAGACAAAGTATTTTTTTAATTTGTTTTTGTTTTTAATCCATTTATCCATCAGACAATCCCATCAGGAAAAGGCAAAGGCCTAAGCCATGCAGCCACAGTTAAATCGTTCCCGCGCTTTTTCATTTGATAACTGCGAATGGTCATTTCATACCTACTGCGGCATCTAACTAGTAACTACTTCTTATACAAATTCAAACTACCTCGATTTTATCAGCTCTCTTCTTTTCATTTATTTAAGAAAAGAGGTAGAATTATATTAGGCAAGTCTTAGTGCGAATCTATTTTCGTAGAAAAAAAAACTGAACAAGAAACGTTCGGATACGCGCAACGCATCAGTACCGACGTGTATTTTTATAAAATAAAATTATACGTTGATTTTACCTTCTGAAAATCTTACAAATTTCAAAATTACTTATATTTCATATAATTATCTTATTTATAATCATTTTAAACTAAAGTTTTAATTTAAAGGAAACTAAAAGTTTTCAAATATTACCGAATAAATTCGAACTTTATCATTGTACTAGTTTCCGAACACACGTTTAGAAAATTGCCGCCATTCTTTATTCATATCTTTCTTCTAAATTTTCGACAAATTAATTTAAAGTAAGTAATTCTTTTAAAACATAAAATTCAATTAATCATTTGAGTGAAAGGAGTGAAGAAGAAATGTTATTTTATATTTTTCGTGTTGTAAGTATTCTTTGCAAACTAAGTACCTTTTATGTGTTCTCGCTACTGAGGTGAAAAATTGTATGTGCTACTCGAGAGCAATTTCTTTTACTTCTCGTGCCTTTGAGTCCTTCGCTAAGCTCAAGATTCTAAACTAGAATCACTCGCTGGACGCTCGTGATTCAACTATAGAATCTTTCGCTAGCTCAGGACTCAAACATGGTACTCGAAGCAAAAAACAATTTTGCTCTCTTGTTGCACAAATAACTATTATTATATAGATATTTCTTCAATAGTTTTTCAAACCCGTATATCCTTTTTTTTAATTTTTATTTCGTTAGGCAGTTTGTTATAAACTTAATAGGGATGACGACAACTTTTTTTTCTTAATCTATCAGGAAGATACTTGGAAAGTATTGGACACGTATTTTTTCTTTTTTCACGTAATCAAACTTATACGGAGATATATTGAGTTGAAATGTCGCGTGACGTCACGGTTAGGTACGATTTATACCTAACGGTGACGTAGTTAGCGCCCACTCTCCAACTTTAATGCGTTTTAACTTAGCCATTCTTTGTTAATTTGATAAAACAAAAAATACGTGTCTAATATTTTTTTATTACCTGACTGACGGACTAATTAGAATTTCGATTTCTTCACCCTGTCGTCATCCCTGGGAGTATTAGGCGTGTCGTGTGTCGCAGGGAGAGTAAGGTGTGGATATGTCTTCTCGGCTTTTGAAGTGATGCGGATATTTACGAATAATGTATGGTAGATGAATTAATTAATCTCAATTAACGATAAGTTTTAACGACAAAGTTAACCCTTCCTGCCAGAAGGCACCGTAGAACCGTCGGTCTCTTGTCAGAGTGGTCGTGGCCATATCATGGTGTTCCCTCCATCGCGACTTTTTCCAGTGGTCGCTTTTGCTATGAGGCGCCAGTTTAGACGGTTGGTGATAAAGTTAATGCTACACTACTACTACAGCCTATTTGCGTCCCACTGCTGAGCACAGGCCTCCTCTCATCACGAGAGGCTTTGGGCTTATACTCCCCACGCGGGCCTAGTGCGGATTGAGGACTTCACACACATCTTTGAATTGCTCCGCAGATGCGTGCACGTTTCCGTACGATGTTTTACCACGCTATTTGTCATTAACTGAGCCAAAATCAACTCTTTTGTACTTATTATCAATACGGAGACACGCCGTATTAAATCTTGAGGTCATACAGAGTGTGTACTTACCTACATGTTCAGAGAAAAAAGCTTTTAGATTGTTAACTAAGTATTAAATTGACATCGAATAAATACAATATTCGCAAGGGCGGCTTCTTCCTGTATTAGGCATTTTAAAGCAGTTCCAGTAGCTTAGAACATTAATTACATAGGATTTTCTTAATTCTTGTTTATGTGAATGTGTTTTATTAGCATGTATTTCTAAAATCTATTCTTGTTTAAATAACATTAATTATAAAATGAAAAATTGGCATCATTGTCATATTAATATTAAATCCTTAATAATAAGTATACTCTGTCGAATAAATAACTCGATTCTTGAAATTTTAAAGAAACCGACTCGAAAAACATATATCCCACCTTCTGGTGGAGTCGGGTAAAAATAGTGTTGTCAATTTTATAAATTTTAACACGCTTATTAGGTCAACCTGTATGTAACTAACGATGTAATGTAATCTTGCATGTTAAATTTGACCCACTTTCCGATTTCCGATTGAGCTGAATTTTTTCACGAATATGTAAATCGCGTGACAAATTGACAATGCAATATTATGATGACGTGGAGCTGATCTGATGATGGAGCTGGAAGGTGGCCATAGGAACTCCGTAATAAAACTACATAAACCCATCGAATTTGGGCTCGTTTGATTCGTGTTGAAGGGTAGATTAAGGATTTACAAAGAAAAGTACAGTCAGCAATAAACGCGTGTCTCAAAATTTTAATTTTTGAAAAAACTTATTACATGAAATGATTACAATTTAATTATTTTACACGTTGACAGTGCATTCTCAATACCAATTGAAAAATAAAGAACAAGATTTGATTCTCTTAAGAGGGTTTACTCCGAAAGCTGGCAACGTCGCAGTTAGCTGTCAAATATTTCGCTGTTTTCATTAATTTCTGAATATTACTGACTATTGAATGAAAACATGAATTATCGCTCTATGGTTGAATAAAACATTAAGTATGAATTGCAACAATTATCATAGGAACATGATTTTTTTAGGATTATGGAAGTACTATCGTTTGAAAACTTTCCATCGCATTTTCCATGCATTTTAATGTAATCTTATCATTTGAATGCCTAACCAACAAATATAAAACGAGACGCGTCATTCAACCATAGAATGATAACTTCGTTTTTAATTCAGTAATATTGAGAAATTAATAAAAACAGCGAAACATTTGACAGCTATATGCGACGTTGCCAACTTTCAGGATAAACCCTCGTAATACTAGTTGCTCTGGCTTTTTCATTCATTGTCGTCCAGTCACAATCAAATTTCTTGCTTGATTGTAGTTTTGGTTGAATCTGTCGGCTACATAACGTGGCGGCATAACTCGAAGATTGTAGCGTTGGATGTTCGTTTCTGTCGATGATTGATGTTATGCTTAGCACAAAAATGATAATCGTTTCCGTCCAAAGGCCTCCCGGTGGAAAACTTGTTAAGTGCTATCAGTAATAAAAACACGATTGCCACTTTCCTTGAATGTTTACAGACAGACATCACGATTGTATCTTTGGTTCAGCTAACTTGGCACTATTATTGGCGCGTGCAGGACGGCGCCTCCTTTGATGCAATACTAAATGTCAAGTCAAAAGTCACGTCATTTTATATCTTTCGTTGAACTCCGATATTACTCAGTTAAGGATAATGTAATTTCTTCCTCAAAACAATCGTTTAAAAGGATAATTTGTTAAAAACAAATCACATTTAAATAACAAATTCTGCAACTTACTAATATTATAAATGTGAAAGTGGTCGTTTTGCAGCTTGATATCCGAGCGCAAAAGTTGTTTTTATCCGCTAGCGTGGAAAGTGTTTTTGAAATTCGAACGACGCATGACGCCACTGTCACAATAAAAAAACAACGATACGTTCTGAAACGCAATTCGTCGTGAGTTTTATTAAAATAAAGGTTCAATTTACTTAATATCATCATTAATAAAATTATATTAATAATACACCGTTTCAGATGTATTTCATTATTTCACTATGTTTTATCACAAAAATACTTAAATATGTGTATTTTAACTGTATTCAATGAATAATTGAATCTTGAAGTACGAGTAGGAGTGATTTGGAACGCAACCTCCGGAAAAAAAACATTTAAAAAAAAATAAAAAAAGTTTTAGATTGCTGGTTTTGTAATTTAGAATACGAAGTAATAAAGAAAATATGAGCGATTCTAGCGATGAAGATACGAATTTAACTCCTCCAGAGTGAGCACAAACTGTACGTGACGCCGAACTAAGTCTTCTTCCCGAAAAATCGCGCGTGAGGTGAAAAATTTTGTGTTGCGCTCAGCAGCAAAGTCGTTTGCTGTCTCGTGCCTTGAAACCCTCGTTACACTCAGGATTCTATATTTGAACCACTCGCTTCGCTCGTGGTTCATCAACCCTAGAATCCTTCGTTCACTCGGGTCTCAATCATGCACTCACAGCAAACAACAACTTTGCAGCCTTGCATAACAAATAACTATTGTTTGTTTGTTTATTTGTTTGTTTGTCCTTCCTTCACGTCGCAAGTTCTAAGACTACGCGGGAAGAAGTCGCGGGCAAACTGCTAGTCTTCTTCTTCTATATAATAAAACAAGAAACTGACTGACTGACTGATCGATCAACGCAGAGCCGAAACTACTGGTCGTAGAAAGCTTAGGGAACATAGAGGAGCAGCATTAAGAGAGAATTTCCCAAAATTCAGATAAAACGAGAAAAAAAACGAGATTTTACATTTTAATATTTCTGCGCATACGAAGTTGCCGGGAAAAGCTAATATTACAGAAAATCTCTCAAGAGTCGCTCTCTTGAAAATGCTAACTTTGTGACCAAACTCTCCTTGCTGTTTTGTTCTCAACAATGAGCTAGCGCGCTTGTAGATTCATACTTTCTCCTAAACGTTTTGCTACTCTTAGGGTGGGTTGATTCAAACCACCCGTTAACTAAGCAGCACCATTTTAAAATGAGATAAAAAAAAATACGTATCTGTATGGAATGAGACTTGAATGAGAGCTCGGCGGCCATATTTAACGACCATGAGTCCGTCAACTGTGCTTGAATCAATCCAGGCTTAATCCAAATGCCCCAATAGTCAAGTCTCACCAAGTATGTGGTTCCACACGGGCCCGAAAGGCGCGCGGTCTCTCATGAAGAGGTCGCAGAACTCCTCGAAGGTGCCCTTCAGGCCGTGCACCAGCGTGCAGTAGTGGTAGTACGACACCACCATGTCCTTCGGGTTGCGGGACGTGTAGATCACCTGGGAACAATCGCTCATTTAAGAGGGTTTACTCCAAGAGTCGGCAACGTCGCAAATAGCTGTCAAATATTTCGTTGTTTTCATTAATTTCTGAATATCACTGAATGAAAATATGAATTATCGCTCTATGGTTGGATAAAACATTAAGTATGGATTGCAACGATTATCATAGGAACATGAAATTTTTAGGATTATGGAAGTACCATCTTTTGAAAACTTTCCATCGCATTTTTCATGCGTTTTAATGTAATCTTATCATTTGAATGCCTACTTAACCAACAAATATAAAACGAAACGTGCTCAGCAGTGGGACGCAAATAGGCTGTAGAGTAGTATAGTAGTAAGTAGTAGTGTTTTTTCGTAAGTTACTACATTTACTACTCACACACCTGTATTTCAGTGAACTACTTAGTTGTTAAACTAATAAGGAAGAGGAAACTAAACTTCGCGCTCCGTTCAACCCGTAACGAGTTACGACGCTTCGCCAGATTCACGCATGACGGATGTTCAGGCATCTGTTGCTGATTACGTCAGCGATCAGTCGATGGAGTCCTTACAAGATTTGGTTTGCAATGTAATCGATACTTGCTTATAACGGCAGATGCGGTAAGAGCTTTTTGTTAGTTGCTCAAAAAGTAAACATTTCGATACCTGTTAAACGTGCCAAAAGTTTGTCATTTCCGAACGAGCGCTTTTTGTTTTTTGACAGCTAGGCGTGCCTTAAGTTGTTTTTTACTAACTATAGTGCGTAAAGTTTTTTGAGCTTCATCCTGTTCATTTATTTCTTTATTCTGTTTTTTTCGCAAATGTATTAAAAAAAATCGTTTGATACACGTGCGAAATTGTCATTTTCACTCCTCCCTACCCTAGTGTTAACGCTTGCTCGTGACAAAATGACCAACTTTTCGCACTCGCATCAAAATGTACTATTTTGTCTCGATAAGCCAATAGTGGTATCAGTAACTTCCTACCTTCATTTATCCTCAAACTGGCCTTAGCTAGCAATATTGTAAATGCGAAAGTAACTCTGTCTGTCTGTCTGTCTGTTAACTCTTCACGGTTCAACCGCTGGACCGATTGAGATGAAAGTTGGCATGGAGATAGTTCGGGTCCTGGGAAAGGACATAGACTCATTTTTATCCCGGAAAAACGCATAGTTCCCGCGGAAACGCGATAACCGAATTCCACGGGCAGAAGCCTGTCTCTCTATAAGTCAACCGACAGCAGAAGTTTTTGACTCGATAAGCTTTTGGAGGCGTACTGACAGCGCGTCGCCCACGTAGAGCCTTCGAGAACTTTTTGACCCGATATAAGCCAGACAAACTTCCCATCTTCATCTCAAGGGCGGTTCCAGTCCCTCGGCAGGACTAGATCTACTACTACTACTACTACAGCCTATTTGCGTCCCACTGCTGGGCACAGGCCTCCTCTCATCACGAGAGGGTTTGGGCTATAGTCCCCACGCGGGCCCAGTGCGGATTGGGGACTTCACACACATCTTTGAATTACTTCGCAGATGCGTGCAGGTTTCCTCACGATGTTTTCCTTCACCGAAAAGCTCAGTGGTAAATTCAAAGTGAATTTCGCACATAAGTAAACTTAGAGGTACGAGCCGGAATCGAACCCCCGACCCACTAGGTCGCCGTAGGTCGAACCACTAGGCCACCACGGCTTCTTCTACTACTAGATCTACTGCTATTAATATATTTTACATCACCATTGGCCGTGAAGTGGGATTTTCTGCCCGCTACGCGGAGAGAAAATCTCACTTCTTGGCCAAGGCAAGGCGTAAAATTTTTGACAAACCACGGGCGGTATTTCGTAAAGCCCCAGGTCGCATATTTATGGCCCTCACCTTCGGTTCGGGCCACAGAAACCTGCGATCTGGGACTTTTACGAATTCCCCACCCTAGGTCTGTAATGTACTATTAACCCCTGACGCAAAAAAGGGGGGGCGGGTTGTATGACGTGACCCCCCTTGAGTCGAAAGCTGGATCCGCCCTTGCTTCATCGATCCTCAATCTCACCTTGGCTTTAGCAGATCCGTCCTCCCTCTGTATGTCCACCGGCAGCAGGTCCCAGGGTAGATGGCTCCGGATGT
Organism: Aethes cnicana; assembly: GCA_963971205.1. Lineage (NCBI taxonomy): Eukaryota > Metazoa > Arthropoda > Insecta > Lepidoptera > Tortricidae > Aethes > Aethes cnicana. The sequence continues at coordinate 6,234,906 of OZ020294.1, forward strand.
ACCGCGGCCGCGCCAGCCGGTACTTGACGAGGTCCACCGAAGTGCCCTTCACGGACTCGTCATGCCACTCGGCGTGGCCCGCCACCATGATGCAGGATAGCTCCACTAGAGGGCAGCGGATCTGTTGGAAAATTAATAATTTAGGCCGACTTGCACCAAGCCACTAACTAAAGATAAATTGATACGATGAAACCCGAGTTACAATGCTAACCCATGGTAGCGGCTTGGTGCAGGTGGGCCTTGGACTAGCTTTTGTTTGGCGTTGGTCATCGACCATCGTCATCATTGCAGCCGAAAGATGTAGCTTTACTAATGAAATGTATTTCGCTTAGAGTGATGAACTGATAAAGCAGCCTTAGAAACGACATTTGAACAGCAAGAAGCACTTCGGAGTCACGGGTTACAGAACCCAGGAACGTAATGATTAAATTCAAACTAGTGGCTTTAGCCTGTAGCTTTGCTCGTGTTATAAAATCTTATCATTATCAGAAAGACATTGACTGCTGAGTACGGACCTTCCCGAAGGCTCGCCTTTTAGATACAATAGATAGATAGATAGATATTTATTTCATCAATATAAAATTACATTTTAAGGCCATTCATATACCCAGCTCAGCCGTCACTGTCACTCGTGCAACGAGTGAAAGAGAAAGCGCTACGCACAGAACGCCCGATTTAGTTAGTATTTGACGCGTTTTAATTTCTATAAAAATACCGGCTAAAAACATGGCATTTATAAAGCTGTCGATGTATGCATATAATATGGATAAATTTTCTGTTATATTTAGTTTTACACTGTTTGATATAATAAACTGGAGTAAAGTTGGATTCCAATTCCGAGTTAGAGGTTACTTTGAAATTAAATTGTATCGAGCGAAGTTTCGTAAAACGTGTAACGAAAGCTGTCAATGGAAGGATGATATAATGAAATATAACATATGTTTTTTTCATATTTTTAACTTTTAACATTCCTTAGAAAAGTATAATCTTAAATGAGCAATTTGACGATGCTGGGTCAGGGAACCGCCATAATTTGAGTACATTTCAAAATTATATGAATTTACAAAAACACATACAAATACAGCCATAATAATTGCTGCGCCAAATGCACGCTTCCATCGGCTTCCGAAAAGTGGTGTAGCTTACAAGGGGCAAGGTGGGGCAGTGGGCAGTGCCCAGAGGCCCCCGACCCCTCAGCTCAGTGGCCCTGTTTTTTTTGTTTCAAAAGGAAACAGGGTCCCCGAGCTTTGAACTGGCCCTAACATATCATAAGCTATTCTACGCCACTGATTCAGGAGAAAAACATTTGTTTGACACAAATAGAGTCGACCCAGCAAAAATACAATAAAATAAAAAGTAAATACAATACAGTAAAATAAACAAAAAGGTTATACAATTGGACCGAATTGTGCCAAAATGGATACCACTCAGCATAATGCAGCGGTGAAACCGCGGCGATGGTTTTCAGTGGGGCCCTATATGACTTAAAACTACAGGAGACCTTCATTTACCAGGTCGTCCATCCACTCTGTTTGAGTCCTAGGATGTCGTCCAATATGTGTATGAATTATATACCTGTTGTAATGATTTGGCCCCTTCGTAATCCAGGTCATGGCCAATGAGCCACACCATTTCTTGGCACCACGTTGAACCTGGAGACCAAAACTTAGTTCAGAAATGTAAATGTGTTAAGTAGTCGACATAAGTCCCACTACTGGGCATAGGCATCCTTTCATCACGACAGTGATTGAGCTATAATATAATATAAGATGAGCCTAGCGCATTAGCCCTAATCTTTAAATTACTTCGTAGAGATGCGTGCAGATTTCCTCACAGTGTTTTTAATATTTAGAGATTATACAAGTGAAAATGATCATGTATGCAAGTAAGTCCGAAACATAAAATTATTCCTACTACTACTACTTACAGCCTATTTGCGTCCCACTACTGGGCACAGACTTCCTCTCATCACGAAAGGGTTTTTGGGCTATAGTCCACAGGCGGGCCCAGTGCGGATTGGGGACTTCGCATCTTTGAATTACCGCGCAGAGGCATGCAGGTTTCCTTCACCGGAAAGCTCAGTGGTAAATTCAAATTGGATTTCGCACAACAGTAAACTTAGAGGTAGAGAGGAATTATTTCATACATTCTAATGTAATTTAATAGTAGTTAATACTTAGTTGATTTTTCACGAGTAAACTATCTGTATAAAAATGTTTCATTTACCTGAAACAATTCTGTTTATTTTATTAAAATTAGTCGTACGTATTTTAATAAATAATATATAATGTTTTTTAACTTGCTTGTTACATAGGTAAGTACGTAGGTACTTAGGTACCTACATACTTTTTGCCCATGTTTTATAATACTATTTAATGAACTTTTTTCAAGACTCACCAGTACGCGGATACGAGCACATCCACACATCAGAATCTAGCACCTCCATGTCCAAAATATCCTGGCCGATGGTCATGTAATCAGCTGGCAAGATCACGCGCCCCGGATTGATCTCCACCATGCAGTCCTTCTTCTCGAACATTCTATCCAGGAGATCGCCCGTCTCGGCGTCGAGTTTCGAAAAGGTCAAATCCGGCTTGACCCTCATTGTCGTTATTTTAAATTTGGAACAGGATCACCACCATTCGAAGCGCGCGACCGTTGCGTTCGCTACACGGCACGGAAGTGTAGTGGCGTGCGAGAGCGGTTCCACTCTCACTGGAAACCACTTTCCTTTAGGAATAACGCCTAAATAGGTAAAGGCTCGGCCATAATATAAGTAAATAGCATCTAGGCACCTTTAGTTGTTAGAGATCTTCTACTAGGAGTGATATCTTTTGAAAGCTTTCCATCGCATTTTGCATGCATTTTAATATAATCTTATCACTTGAATGCCTAACCAACAAATATAAAACGAGACGCGTCATTCAACCATAGAACGATATCTTCCTTTTTAATTCAGCAATATTGAGAAATTAATAAAAACAGCGAAACATTTGACAGCTATATGCGACGTTGCCAACTTTCGGGATAACCCTCTTAAGAGAAAGCTTACAGATAGTTAATTATTTCACATTTAACCCTTACATTACCGGGTTCTGCAACCAGCAACCTGCGACTTCACGCTTCCTGCTGCTCACTTTCGGTTTTTAAGGTCGGTCCTGGACTGTAAGCGTGATAAGGCAATGATGCTACATTGACGTATAATATAGCTGTATAGTGATTTGACTTATGGTTCCGAGACGTGGGCGCTTACGATCGGTTTCATAAGAAGTAGGCTCAAAGTCACTCAGAGGGCAATGGAGAGGGCTATGCTCGGGGTTTCTCTGCGTGATAGAATCAGAAATGAGGATATCCGCAGTAGAACTAGGGTCACCGACATAGCCCGAAGAATTGCGAGCCTTAAGTGGCAGTGGGTGGGGCACATTGCTCGCAGGACTGATGGCCGATGGGGCCGGAAAGTTCTCGAGCGACGATTTCGTGAAAGTCGCGGGAAACCGGTGGAAGCGAGTAGCACAGGACTGGTCTGAGTGGCGAGCCTTGGGGGAGGCCTATGTCCAGCAGTGGACGTCTTTCGGCTGAAATGATGATGATTATGATGACCTACCTACCGCATAATACGTCATCATCACAGTGTCTTATTTAAATTCGTTTGGGGTGGTAGGGCCGGTGCTAGGTCTGTCCGGGTTGGTACCACCGTCTTACCCGCTAACCAGCCGCCAAATAGCAGTGCTCACACTGTTGTTCCGGTAAGGGGTTAGAGCAGCCGCGGGTGAAATTACTGGCACTGAGGCTGGCACTAACACAGAATGAACTCGAAAGAATAAACAGTTAACAAGGCCTAAATTCGAAGCCTTAAATAGGGATCTCGCTGTTCCCTATAGGATCGCTCACGTGTCGCGTGAACTTTAAGCAGCTAGATTTAAACTTGACTTGACGCGTAAGCGATCTTATAGGGAACAGAGATCCATTTAAGACTTCGAATATAAGCCCTGGTACCTAAACAACTGGCGGACTTCGGGCGGGCAGACAGAGTTTATGTGTACAAATAATCTCTTTGACTGCGGAGTTATCGCTAAACAGCGATATCTTCCAGAAACAACACTGATCTCCGCTAGCAGTGGCAATGCAACCTCAGTGCGTTACCGACCGATGCATTCTGCTGCAATACCTAATCCAATCGCTCGACGCATCTTTGCGTAACGCAACGAAAGTGATTCTAGTTAATAACAAATTGGTTTGTAACCACTGCCTGTGGGTGGGATAATATACCATAACGCAGTACCAAATTCACCACCACCACACCACAACAGCCTATTTGCGGCCCACTGCTGGGCACAGGCATCCTCCCATTACGAGAGGGTTTGGGCTATAGTCCCACGCGGGCCCAATGCGGATTGGGGACTTCACACACATCGTTGAATTACCACGCAGATGCGTCCAGGTTTCCTCACGATGTTTTCCTTCACCTTCTTCAATTTGAATTTACCACTGAGCTTTTCAGTGGTAAATTCAAATTGAATTTCGTACATAAATAATCTCAGAGGTGCGAGCCGGATTCGAACTCCCGACCCTCTGCATGAGAGGCGGTAGGTCGAACCACTATTAGATTACCACGGCTTCAGTACCAAACACGATCAGAGGAAATGTGGGCGCTATAATTGCGAAAGTAAATCTGTCTGTCTGTTACCTGTTCACGATTAAAACGCTGGATCGATTTAGATGAAATTTGGTATGAAGATACTTATAGTTGGAGAACCAGAGAGATAAGTAGGTTACTTTTCATCCCGAAACGAAAACATAGTTTCCGCGGGAACGGAATAACCGAATTCGCGGGCAGAAACTAGTAAAAAAAATCAACATCAACCAACCATCTCCACCTACAAGATTTATTTAGGTAGGTACAGGGCAAAGAACATTAAACTACCTACTCATCCGAACATACCTAATTCAAAATTTTACCTAACCAGAATAAGGAAATAATAAAGTCACTGTTTTTATTTCAGTTCTCAACCTAATAAAATAAATTGTGCAGATAGGAACAGATAATGGCGTGAAAAACACCAGCACCCGCATAAACACAGGCAAAGGCATAACGAATGGAATGGGGGCGTATTGACTCGACTAGAGCACAAATTAACACAATCCAGTCACGGTGGCGCTGTTGTCGCCGATTTAGTATAGAGTACCGTTAGTTCCCTTTTTGGCCACTAGCACAAATAAGTTAGTGGAAAATGGCACCCTCTCCCTCGTCCCGTTCACTCATCCGTTTCCTTTCTTCGGAACCGAACCGTTCAGAAGCCATCAGGAATTTTACATACGTCACCCAGTATTTGATGTAAACAATCCCAATTCCATATTTTTGCTACAAAAATGTCCAAAATGACGAACGTGAATTCTAGTTTGGCTTACGAAATATTGTTGTACCTGAACAATTTTTATTTAGGCATGTTTTTCGTGTGTGAAGTGGCGATAGGCATATTGAAGGCTATAAACGTGTCGTATCCAGAGAACGCATTGATGACCGAAGCAGGTATTTTCGTCGCCTTGTGCCTGGTGGAGGCGTTCCGCATATTTTTGGGGCAGCGAGGAAATTTGTCTAGTAAAAGTGAGTAGGCGCTTGATTTTTTATGATATTTAATGATGAAATATCCGGAAATACGAATGAAAAACTGATATTACGTTTGATTTTTAATATTACACAGATGCAGACATTTTAAACCTATTTACTGTCACTTTAGTGTTAAAAAGAAATAGGTTAGTTTCGAAAGCTACCTATAGGTACCGCCAGGGTACTGTGTTTGTTCAGGGGCTTACTCCAGGATATTTACTTATGTGCTGATCGAGATTTTTATTTTCCAGAAGTTCCCGTATTCTTCTCTGTTCTCCTCACCATACCGTCGGCCATGGGCGTTTGTTACTTCCTCATCTACCAAACCTACATCATCAGGCTGGAGTACATTTGGTGCGCCGTCATGCTTTTGTTCCACGCCTTGGAAATGACCTTTGCCATTCTATTCATCCTCACCGTGTGTAAAAACCAGCAATACGACTAGAACAAGTTCAAAAGCACCACCGTGCCAAAGAGATACTGATGCCAAAAATATGGACTGCCAACTTACATTCCGGAGTGATTGTTTCTCTTAAAAAAGCCAGTATTTTTAGTAGCTTAAGTTAGTTCGTATGCCTGCAGCCAGATTAGACGGTTACAACTTCTATAAAAATCAGAGATGTGGGCACTGAAAGTAGTATAGTAATAAGAGACGAGTAGATAGGTGCTACTAAGAGTATGAGCATTGAAAAAGCCTAAGTATTATCTAGTTCATAGAATTTAATGTATTGTTGTTCAAAGCTTACTAGAATTTAAGCCACCAAATCCTATTGTTGTTTTGTGGCACTGTTATCAATGAGTAATATATGTACACTGTTCAACTTCGAATATTAATTAGATTACTGAGTGGTGTATACTGTGACATAGACCTCAATTTATATTTTTTTACGAAATGCAATAGCAAACATTACCTGAGAGTACATGGTATAATTATAAACTGCTTGAAATAAATAAAGGAGACATTTGATTTATTTATTTTACTATTTCTAAGGTTCAATTACAACAAGTTATTCAGTAGGAGGCGTAATGTGATCAGGCAGTTTCTGGCATTCTACTTTAGTAACCTTCAAAGCACAGCCTTCTGGGAGGTTCCTTTCAATGTACTCGAGATATGTATCACAGGTTGACTCTGTTAGTCTCTGGAGATGAACAAATCTGAAGTATGTCCGAATTTCATATTGAACTTTATGCTTCTTGTAAATGTGAACGCATCTTAGTAGAGTATGCCTTTCCTTTTCGGCTTTTCTAGGTGCAAAACTGGAAAATACAACAGAAGTCAATTTATTAGTTTTAGCATTCCTATGCAATTATCAATTAGTACAGGTAGAAGAAATCATTATGATTTCACGTAATTTTGAGTCCGGACCAGTCTATGTAGTGAACCTTCTGGGAGGCCTTTGTTCAGCAGAGGACATCTTTATGCTGAAGTGATGATGACATTTTGAGTACTTATAGAATACTAGCTTCTGCCCTCGACTTCGCCCGCGTGGAATTTGGCTATTGCATTCCCGTGGGAATTATGCATTTTACCGGGATAAAAAGAAGCCTATGTCCTTTCCCAGGACCCCAACTATCTCCATGCCAAATTTCATCTCAATCGGTCCAGCGGTTGAAGCGTGAAAATGTAACAGACAGACAGAGTTACTTTCACAGTTAATATGGATATCAATACTGATTCTGTAAATAACAGCATCATAAATTTATCAAATGAACCATTATTCATGAACCTTTTCGTCACTTCGATGCCCAAATGCGACGCAGCCGCTACACAGAACCAGGAGTAACTGAGCAAAACAGCGGGATCAATTCCTCTCATTTCCAATTCAACCTTCTTGTATAGTTTGTCTAACTCCACAGTGGTTGGGATTGGAACATCCTGGACTGACTTGGTGGCTGGTGGAGGGGAGATCGTGGAGAGAGGTCGGAAGGACGCATAGTTTGTGCTGATTGCACTGCGTATCACTGGCGATGATTTCCAAAGTCCCTAAAAATACTTTTTAGGTTAGGATTTCATATTATTACATTTTATTAGAACACAATGCAAAGTATAATAGCATGACTTAAAGCGCTTATATAATTGTTATAGCTACGCATTCGCCACAGCATTTAATAGCAGATTTGAAACAGCAACCGGGAATTATGTTTATTTGAGGTTGTGATTTGTGTCTTACCTTTAAAACGTTCATCTTCCGATAAATAAATAATTCTACAGATGAAATGAGTAATACGAGATTATATGAACTAGACTTGTAAATAATCCTTAGTCTGGGCTTCAGATATCTTCGATTTAAAGTAAAATAAATCTAAATCCAATTCTCGTCTAATGTCATAATGTCAACAATGTTAAATGTCATTTTTGAAATGTGGTCCACAGATATCTACCTAGTTGTCTACAAGAGAGGTTCAAGTAGACCGAGTTGAAGACGATTCATCTATTCCACATGAAAAGGCGCCAAACAAAAAAAAACTTAACTGTTGATAAAACGGATTGGGGTTTATGAACAACTTATTTATGGCGAATGACAGCATATAATGTTATGGCACGTACGGCACGTTCTGCCAGCTGGTCTTCTGGAAAAAAAAAACAGGAACGAAACAAAACGCACAAGGTATCTCTGCTGTGTAGTCTGTGCAGTAGAAACACAAACAAATGTCAAATATGTCAATGTCATTTGTCTCGTCCGTCTCGACTCGAAGCAAAGTTGTCTCCCTCCGTGAATGAAAGGACATAGGTGCAAATTCTCTAGTTTCTAAATAATACTACATTTTTTTTCCGTTTCAAGGATTACAATTTGTGGATTAAATTACTAAAGTTCCTTCAACATTATTCGTAACTGTCTGCAAATAAAATGGTGGGAGCGATGATGCTCTTGAAACTCCTACATTGCAAGCGTTTACGCCACGGGAAAGTTTCAAAGGAAGAAAATTCCAAACCTGCTAATGGATCTTCTGAGATCAAGAAGGAACTCCATAGCGAAGACTACACCTGTCGTGTTTGTCTAAAAGAAGGAGGCATTTCGATATTCGGCGAAGAAGGAGGCGAGGATATTTCAGAATATTTGAACACAATCGGAGGCATTGACGTCCAATTAGATGATGAACATCCTAAATATTTATGTGAATCGTGTCACTCGCTGTTAGAAACAGCAATAGAATTCCGTAGAACTGCTATGAAGACAGAAAAAAGGCTGCAATCTAATCAGCTTAGCTGTAGCCTGAACTACGACATTCAGAATGATGATGACTTTGATTATAAAGAGTCAAAAGTAGTCATGAAAGCCGATTACCACTGCCAGCGCTGCAACCTGGACTTTGACTTGTATGAGGACTATAACAACCACAAAGCATCACCTGAACACGAGAGTATGAAGATGAAATGTCCTATCTGTAATAATTTGTATGCTGAAAACTATTTGAAAAGGCATTTATTATTGCACAAGGGTGATGTGCCGTATGTGTGCGATATTTGTGGTAAAAAGTTTGCAATTCAGGGTCAGTTTAACCGACACAGGCTCACTCATTTCTATGATTTACCATTCAAATGCTCTCTGTGTCCGTATAGAGGTAGATTCACTGAATCGTTAAAAATGCACATGCGCACACATACTGGAGATAAACCATACCAATGCTCGGAATGCGCTAAATGTTTCATAAACAAGAGTAACTTAAACAAACACATGCACATACACAAACCCGAATATGACTTTAAATGTGAGACGTGCGGACGAGGGTTTAACTCCAGACGTAACTTGGAGTTGCATTTGAAAGTAGACCATACGGGCATAAAGGATCATGTCTGTAATATTTGCGGGAAAGCATTTGGGTACCGGAAGCAAATGATGAAACACCAGTTGAAAGTCCATAAGAGGGAAAAGTTGCGGAGCGGCAGATTACCCTTGTATTTACAAGTTGAGAGCAAGCAAAAGAATGGACAGGAAGTTTTTTTAGCAGATTCTGTGGCTTTAAAAGCCTAATGCTTTCATTTGAATAATTTAAGCATAAGCAATGAAATTATTTCGGGCCCACAGTTAAGCATATAGCAAAGGGGTCCAAAATAACTTAATCAAGACTAGATTGAAATATAATTCAAATAAAATCCTTGCAGGCAACTCCCTATGAACAGAAAAAGCATCTGGACAAACAGTATGAAACAAACAGGCTTTAGAATCAATTATTTATTTTTGTGACTTACTGAAATAAAGTTTTGTATTATATCTACCTATTGCTTTATTTTTTATTTAGTTGGGTCATACTGAGGCTTGGCATTCTCCATTCATACTTCTGTCTGTGAAATATTTGAACTATGAAACGGAAAAGGAAAAATCTTACCAGGACAACAATCTTACCTTATCATCAGTATCATTCACTCATCTATCATCTAAACTCCCATTTTCAGTTTGAATTTTTGAGTTCAGTGTGCCTCTTTGTATAGTCCTTCCCAACATCTTCAAATCAAATCTTCATTAGTATAAAATTATTTTAGTTCACTTCAGCAATATGATCTTATTATGGAAGTAAAACCTCCATTGATTATAATGTAAACTGTCATAGATACAGGCCAACAACAAAAAAGAGCCATTTGAAAATCGAACACTGCCAAACTGACGCATTCATAACAAATAACGAACACGGGCGTGTGAACACATTATATATATATATATATTAAATTATGGCGAACGAGGCTGAGGAAACTATTCGCAAACTCGCTGGCCACAAGGGCGTGGCCGGGGTAATAGTGGTGAACGGAGAAGGGATACCTATAAAAACAACCCTGGATAACCATGTCTCAGTGCAGTACGCTGGTCTCATGGGTTCGTTAGTCGACAAAGCCAAGGCTGTGGTCAGAGACTTGGACCCTACCAATGACCTAACATTCCTCAGAATCCGAAGCAAGAAGAGTGAAATTATGGTAGCGCCGGATAAAGAATTCATTTTAATAGTCGTCCAAAACCCGGTTGAATGACGAAGGCTACTGGCTATGTGGCCAGTTCTTTTTTCCATTTCGTAATTTATTTTTCGGTATAATTATGATTTTATGATATTGCTTGTGTCCCCTAGAGTACTTAACATTTATTTACGATAATTTATGATAATTATTAGAATTAAATATTTTAGATTTAATTGCACTGTTTATTTGCTACTTTTTATAACGGTACGATCAAGAATGAAAAAAAAGATACTCAGCAACTAGATTTTTTTTGTCATATCATACCTCATTCTATAAGGATGTTTTAATTACTTATCTGCTGCTAAGTCTTTTGTAGTAAATAAAAATCTTTTTCATAGTCAATATTTATTATTCATAGTTCATAGTCAATATTACTAAATCAATATTCATCTTACGATACATAAATTAAGAATGACAATTCACCACTGCCCCCTCCCGCGGAATCCGCCCCGGAAACCACCCCGAAAGCCCCCCCTATTTCCGAATCCGCCTCTATTTCCGAATCCTCCTCTGTTGCCAAAACCTCCTCGGCTCCCAAAGTTCCCTTGGTTCCCGTATCCCCCTTGGTTCCCGGGGCCCCCTTGGTTACCGAATCCCCCCCTGCCCCCGAAGCCTGCGTTCCCGAATCCGGCGCGAGGTCCCGTCGTGCCCCAGCCGCGGGTGCCCCGTTTTGCCCCGTCCGGTCGGAAGACGGGCGTGCCCGCCTCTCGTTGTATGTTGTAGTCTCCCGCGTCGAAAACGCATAAAGCTCTTATGCAGTCCACAAGCTGGAAAAGAAATAACATTGATCACTACATATCATATTATAACAAATAACAAAGTCCCTCGCCACGTCATCACGTGATGTGACACGTAATGTTGACAACCCATATTTAAAATTCAGTTATTTACTTTACTCGTCCATATTTGGGTAAGTAGGTAACTTACATATTCGTACCAAATTGCAACTCAAATTAGAATTGCAACAAAATTTCGGAGCGAATTGGCTGACAGACGGATGGACAGACAAACAAATTATCCTATAAAGTATAAGGATTCAATTTCTTACTTGCGAGCTTTTATCGAAAACGCAACAGCATTCTGGTAAATTCTATGTAGCCAATTTGCTGAATAAATAATTGAATTTTTGAATTTTGTTCTCAGCCGTTGAATACAGGACATCATAATCATGTCAGCCGACAGATTTCCAATCACTCCTACAACCAGTCCCTGGCACTCATGTCCACCGAAATATCGCTATATTCATCAGGTTTCTGTTGTCGGATGCGCCGTCTACTCGACTATAGGTCGACTTCATGCCCGACCTGCCCTGAGGTGCGACAGACGTTGGGGGGCAAGACGACAGCGGGGACGGCAAGGGTTGCGGGGAGACTAAACACGCGCATAGCACGAAACATACTGGCCATCGACAAAAATCAGTAAAAAAAGCTACGTATGTGCCTAGACATATGACTCTATGATAGAATTTAAAAAAAGGGGGACTCATGATACTTGACAATTCTTTTCTCTAAAATCGAACTTGAAGGGTGCGCCCACGGGTGACTTTTGTCGCCGTGACAAAAAAGTTTCTGTCACCTCAAAAGTCACGTCTCCGAAGCGAACTGAAGAAAGTCACGCATGACAAAAGTCACCCGTGGGCGCAACTCCATACATCTCCTTGGACTTAACCGAGTGACAAAACAGTCGCCGGCGACAAAAGTCACCCGTGGGCGCACTCTCTTAGTCAAACGAAAGGATGAAAGAGGTGGGGAGAGTTAGATGTAATTCATGAGGAGTCCCCTACGCCACCGTTCCATTGTGAAGAGTTTCTCGGGCGTGCGCTACGTTAAGCTGTGATGTATCATCATCATCATTTCAACCGATAGACGTCCACTGCTGGACATAGGCCTCCCCCAAGGCGCGCCACTCAGACTGGTCCTGTGCCACTCGCATGCACCGCGTTCCCGCGACCTTTACAAGGTCGTCACTCCATCTTGTTGGAGGCCTACCGACAGCTCGTCTACCGGTTCGCGGACGTGATGCGCGCGGACTAGTAAATTCTTTTCTGACGTGTAAAAGTGCCCCTATGTGGCCAATTTGCTGAATAAATGATTGAATTTTGAATTTTTTTTGAATTGATGTGGCTGTGATGTATGACGTCATCAATTTCACGTGCCGCCCGACCGTCTTTTACCCCCAGGGAGGGTCGGGCACGAAGTTGACAAGCTATGGCCGCTGTGGCTGTTATAGTTGTTATACCTTCTGCTCCGAGGGCGAGAACTGCAGGGCCGCGTCGGGCTCGGCCGCGGCCCGCTCGACGAGCTTCTCAACCGCGGGCCGCAGCGCCGTCACGAGCGCCGCGGCGCGCGGGGACATCTCGAAGTTGAGCCAGTTGTCGAGGCGCACCACGTTGTCCACCTGTGGGAAATGAAATGATGTAAGTGTCAGATGCAGATGCACAGATATGCGCAGATGTGCTAAGTAGTGCCCTTTTATGCTGAGCAATCTACTAGTCTATTTGCGTCCCACTGCTGGGCATAGGCCTCCTCTCATCACGAGAGGGTGGGGCTATGGTCCCCACGCGGCCCCAGTGCGGATTGAGGACTTCACACACATCTTTGAATTACTTCGCAGATGCGTGCAGGTTTCCACACGATGTTTTCCTTCACCCGAAAGCTCGGTGGTAAATTCAAATTGAATTTCGCACATAAGTAAACTTAGAGGTGCGAGCCGGAATCGAACCCCCGACCACAGACAAATTAACATCAACACTTCGCATAGCCGGGCGACCGCAGTGGCAACTATTAGAGGTATTTACCTTCATGTTCCAGACACGCTTCTAATTCTAACTTCAGTCTGTCAACGGCACTCGCTCAATAAACATTAACAAAATAAATAGTAATATGCATTATTGTGCAGTGAAATTGTGTGGTCGTAATCGTAATACCAAAAACTCAAGTTTACGAAAGGATGAAGTATCATTTCACAGGTAAGCAGATTTTAACTAAATTTTACATTTTTCAATCATAAAAATATGTCCGCCATAAGAATACTCGTAAAGATGTCGTATCGTGTTGTCCCAATTTTTCACCGCTTTAATTATATATCCATTCTTGTCTAGTACCTTGTATAAGGCAGCAGGATATCACAAAGTTCCTACGGGAACGGGGGGCAAGTGGACATACGCAGGCTGTATCGCGGGAAACATCTAGTTATATATTTGCAGGCAAAAAAATGAAGAAACAAGGAAGTTTACTATTGAAAAGTAATTATTTGACAGATCGTTTCTGTTATGACTATCACTAAGTCTGTTATTGCGAGCCTTAAGTGGCAGTGGGCGGGGCACATTGCTCGCAGGACTGATGGCCGATGGGGCCGGAAAGTTCTCGAGTGGCGCCCGCGAACCGGGAGACGAGCTGTCGGTAGGCCTCCAACAAGATGGAGCGACGACCTCGTGAAGGTCGCGGGAAACCGGTGGAAGCAAGTAGCACAGGACCGGTCTGAGTGGCGAGCCTTGGGGGAGGCCTATGTCCAGCAGTGGACGTCTTTTGGCTGAAATGATGATGATGATGATGATGACTATCACTTACCCATTCGACTTTCCTGCAAGCGAACAGCAGCAAATGCAGTGGCGCCACCATGGTGGTCTGTTTGCAGGAGATGGCGCGCGTGCGCACTTTCTCGCCGAACACGAATAGGGGAGACGAGAATTTCTGTTCGAAGTTGCTGCAGTTGACCGAGGTCTTGTGGATTAGCGCCGGCTTGCCTTCTGTTGTGAGGACCTGAGGAATACATTATCGTCACCATGATACAATAATATACTTCGCCATGTATGACAGTCCGGTATATGGAGGGTGGACTTTTCTATTGGCAAGGAGCGCAAACTTATATGGCGAATCAGTTGAAAACGTGTCCAGCGGATTTGATAAGCAACAAAACAAAACACACTCGCCTCACAGCCGTTTTCGCCTCAGCAGCGCCATCTGATGGCGCTCTGCAGACTATCCGCCTAGGTGGCTTAACTGGAGTAGCGACCGCAGCGCCACCAATCTACCCGATTTGGTGTCCACTTTTGGAACTATAAAGATTGCGCTCCTTTACTTCAACCCTCCATAGTCCGGTATTCTGTAGTAGTGCGGGTGTCACTCTTGCGTCATTCGCACTGCTGTGTGTTGCAAGTGGTCTATTAAAATAATCCCCGAACCCCATTTATCCTGTGAGTGTTTCATTAAATTATTACGTTCATTTGTTTTTAACTTGTCTCATTTTGTGTGCTTAAACAATTAAATGATAATTCTAATGCGCAAATAATTTATTTTGCATTATAACGGTAGCAAATATTTCCTTCAATTTTGTTTTATTGCAATAAAGTGGCAACTCGACTTTGACGTAAGGGTGACACGTCACCCGGATCGGCCATCATTATCATCATCAATATTACGACCGGATTGGCGAAGTTGGTAGTGATTGTCTACTGTTCCGACGGTCGCGGGTTCGAAACAAGCTAGCTAGCTTTGTGCGAGAATGAGGATGAGAATGAGAGAATGAAAATGAGAAATATTTATTTCAAAACTCCTGTGTGATGAGCGCGATGTTTGTACTTGATTCATTTTATTTATTTATTTAAACTTTAGTGCACATTAGTTAAAAAAAAACGAATACAAAAGGCGAACTTAATGCCATAAGGAATTCTCTACCAGTTAACCTTTGGGCAAAACAGAAATTGTTGTGTGTATGTAAAATGTACCTATGTATTCTACCTACCTCTATAAGTAAGTAAAAATCATATAAGTAAGTATTTATTTCATAGTCCAGTACCCATAGTACACATAGTAGTAGCTTTGCTTAGTTCGGGGCTAGTTCGATTTTCGTGAAATGTTCCAAGATATTTCTCATCATCATCTGCCGCCAAGTCGAGCAAACTTATTTTTTTTTAGTCGAAGGTCGTCCGCCGTTGCGAATAAGCCTCACCCTCAAAGAATATTAAAAATAAGTACAAATGATTTATTCAACAGACTTTGAATTTACAGACGGTTCATCCAGAATTTAGTAGTTTTTGGAATCGAAATGTTTAAAAAATGGAAATATTTTTTTACTGAGGTCAGTAAAGTGCAAATATATCTCCACCCCTCACCTTCCTCTTCCCCTGATGCAGACAGACGTTGGGGTATAGACCCATGCACATGAGAGCTATCACGGAGTCCAGCGTTGGGTCCGGGTCGTTGGGGTTCCAGCGCTGGGGGACGCAGCATTCCTCGGGAAAGCCGATGGCTGTCGTCAGGATATCTGAAGCAAAAAAAAAATCATTGCATTACAAGAAAACCAGAAAATAGTAATCGAAGATTTACTGCCTCAAATATTAAAAGGGATAGTTCTATTTGATCCCGCTCAAAAATATAGTTTGCATAAAAAAACTCATTATTGCTACAACTACAAGAAAAAAATCACATTACGTTACAAAGAAGCAAACCAGAAAATTATATCGAAAAGTTCGCTTGAACTGCCGCAAATATTCAACTCTATCCCCTAACTGATCCCGCTCAAAATATAGCGTGGCGTCATTGATCTATTATAAGTAAGGATTCACAATCAGCCGGAGAAAATGGCCCTGTAAAAACGGGTGCCCGTTTGGCCTTCGTTATAAAGAGGCGTTATTAGCATATTGGAGCGTATTTTCTAATGTCAGTTTGCTCCATATATTTTAACATATTCTGTTAGGCACTGTTCGTCCATATGTTATTACTTAATATAGGTCAATGCGTGGCGTGTCCGACTATATAACATTAGAATCGTGTAACGTGCAATGCACGAACACAACGCTGCGAGTACTATTCGCTGTGTGCAAAGACAGTGGTCGCGGAGACGAAAACGATCGGAGCGTGTGACATAGCCAAATATGAAAACTCTAGCGGACACCAGTCAAGTGAACTGTCACCAAACTGTCACTCTTGTGACCGTCAAGATAGCGGAGAGATCTTCTACTATCTAAAGTCCCGCGCCTTCACATTTCAAAACGCTTCAATGTATTTAAAAAGCACAACCAACACTCTCAACACATGTGTGCGTGCTGAGACAGCCATCAACTATGCGTTGAGAGTGTTGGTGGTGCTTTTTAAATAATAATAAAAAAAATAAGCGTTTTGAAATGTGAAGGCGCGGGACTTTAGATAGTAGAAGATCTCTACACCGTAACGATATCCAGGATCTGATTATGCAAATAAAAAAATAGTACCCTTCAACTTTTCGAAATATAAGGCCTGTTCACGGTGTACGCTACCGAGCGTCAAGCTGGCGTACACCGCTTGGATCTCTGGAACGGCTTGGTTCTCGGGAATCATTTACAGCTCAAAAAAATTGTACCCAAATAGTACACACCCAGTAGTCTCAATAGAGAAATCAATAAAAACAGCGAAACATTTGACAGCTATATGCGACGTTGCCAACTTTCAGGATAAACCCTCGTAACACTTACTTATAAGTTGATATTTGGCTTCGCTGGTGACCCGCAGAGTGGTTTGTTGGAGTCCCTTCCATTCACACCACGCCATCTCAGCCTCCTCACCTTTAGCGTGCTCTCGCTCCCACAACTGTAAAAAAAACCGGCCAAGAAGCGAGTTAAACTCGCCCGGAGAGGGTTCCGTTCGTTGATCATTTCAAACAATTCAATTTAATTTTTTTTTTTTTTGGGAGACGAGGGAGCTGTCTCCAACAAGATGGAGCGACGACCTCGTGAAGGTCGCGGGAAACCGGTGGAAGGAAGTAGCACAGGACCGGTCCGGTCTATGTCCAGCAGTGGACGTCTTTCGGCTGAAATGTTAATGATGATGATCATTTCAAATACCAGATTTTTTATAGGGTTTCCTGTTATCTATAAGTCAAGAACTATCATGTGTATTTTTATTTTTCAAAATATAGGCTCAGTAGTTTCGGAGATTAGGGGGGTCCAGGCGAAAAATGACCATCCTCCGGTCATTTTTCGCCTACTTCAAAACCGTTGATCATACAATTATAAAATATATTTGAGATCCATTCGATATGTCACACGATATCGTCTGAAAAACATTTTTATTCTTTCGAATTTACCCCCTGAAAATGGGGTCCTTGTTAATAGTACATTACAGACCTAGGGTGGTGAATTCGTAAATGTCCCAGATCGCAGGTTTCTGTGGCCCGAACCGAAGGTGAGGGACATAAATATGCGATCTGGGGCTTTACGAATTACCGCCCGTGGTTTGTCAAAAGTTTTACGTCTTACTTTACGGCCAAGGGTGATGTAATAGTACATTACACACCTAGGGCGGTCAAGTAAAGAAAGTCTCAGATCGCGGGTAATTGAGGCCCGAGCCGGAGGCGAGGGCTATAATCTAGCGGTCTGAGGATTTCTTTACGACCGCTCGTGGTTAGTATGCGATTTTACGTCACCACCTGGCCGTGATAAGGGATTTTTCGTAGCGCCCAAGGGCGGTAAATCCCGCTTCTCGGCCTGGTGTGACGTAAAAATAATTTAATTACGTTACCTTTGGGTCAACTAGCAACACCATAGCGAATACTTCAGGAAGCCTGGTAGAATCGTAGCCATAGTATGCCAACGGATGCCATTAAATATTACCTGGAAAGCATTCAGCATAGCGACATGGTCCGAAGCCCTGTTTCCGGCCAAAGCTCGCTGATGCGGCATCAGTCGCCTGCGGCCTTCAATGGCGAACACTTCAGGAAACGTGGTGGAGTTGGCGGCCATTGTTGTTAGAGCGTCACCCACTCCGAGAACAAAACCGAGCACCATCATCTTGCCGAGACGAGGCTCTGTGGGAGAAAGAATAGATAAAACTTATGATATGTACTGAGAAAAAAATAGAAAATCCACAATGTTCAGTCGTCAAAAAAGCAATGTAGCTTGGGAATTATTGACGTCACGTCAATAATTCCCAAGCTACATTGCTTTTTTTCAGGGCTTGTAACCGGTTAATTAAAAATACCCCGAAATAGCCAAATATTTAGAATTATTTTATACTCTTTATGAGGAACTCCATAGTGTATATAGGTTATTACCTCGTATTATTTTATAGCCTTATTAAACATGAAATAGCAAACGAAAGAACGATAAGCAAACCGGTTTATTTGTATGGGGGCAAAAACCGGTTTCAAGCCCTGGACGTGGCCATCACGGTAATGCATAAACATCTAATCTAGAAGACTTCGCTTAGGATTTTTGCACATAAGAAGTGTCAACCGCATAAAGTGATGTCAACCGGCCTTGACGTCTAAAACATGCTGTCACGGTTACTCCCGCAGCATGAACGTATATCTATCCTAGTCACGTCGCCTGCCATACCCCTCTTACCCTGTAATTTTTGGCAGCATTCTTTCAAGGCATAAATTCACCGATGCGAAGTCTTCAGGATTAGGTGGTTATGTGGTAATGGCGGCGGTTACCTATAGGTAGCTTGGCCAGGATGGTCCCGGCCAGCGTGAGCTTCCATCAGGTTATGGGCCCAGGGTCCCGGCTTGCCCCTTGTATTTTAGCAGGTCATGTTGATGGTAGTGATAGTATCTATGGGCAGTTTGGCCAGGATGGTCCCGGCCGGCGTGTGGTTCCATCAGTTTATGGAACAAGTGTCCCAGCTTGCCCCTAGTATTTTAGCAGGTCATGTTGATGATAATGGCGGTTACATATGGGCAGCTTGGCCATTGGTGAGGTTACATCAGGTTATGGGCCCAGTGTCCCGGATTGCCCCTAAGCTTTTAGCAGGTCATGTGTTATTGGGGGGGTTACCTATGGGCAGCTTGGCCAGGATGGTCCCGGTCGGCGTGAGGTTATCGTCTGCGTCGAGACAGCCCAGCTCACGCAGCATGGCTTCAGCTTCGATGACGGCGTCCAGTGGCGGCGGCTCGGGAGCTTTGGACAGGAAGTGCCCGATACTGCCCAGCCGGAGCAGCTTTATGCTGGGAAATAAAGATGAATCAGTCAAAGTGGAAAGTGTGTTTGGATATTTATGTTACTCAATCAGGCTAAAACGTCTTGATAAATTTTAATCTGGGTTTAAAATATTAAGCTTCTTATTATCCCAATAATTACGGAAAAATCCCGGAAAGTTATTAGAGACACACCGGAAAAGGACTGTTGATAAAAATTAGACTTATATAGGGTCAAGGGTTAGAGGGATGGAGGGATTTCGTGGGTAAAATATCGTCACGTTTTGCTTGACCCCGTATAAACCAGAGACCACATAACCCGAAATTAACTAACACACACAGATGGATTAATATAGCTACCTGGTGACGTTTAGCAGCCGCGGTGGCCTAGTGGTTCGACCTACCGCCTCATGCCGGGGGTCGGGGGCTCGATTCCAGCTCGCACCTCTAAGTTTACTTATGTGCGAAATTCAATTTGAATTTACCACTGAGCTTTTCGGTGATGGAAAACATCGTGAGGAAACCTGCACGCGCAAGCAACTCAAAGAGGTGCGTGAAGTCCCCAATCCGCACTGGGCCCGCGTGAGGACTATAGCCCAAACTCTCTCGTGACGAGAAGAGGCCTGTGCCCAGCAGTGGGACGCAAATAGGCTGTAGTAGATGAACAACTTGACAATATATCAGGTCAACAGTATAGTTACCTGAGGGCCAGTTCGTGCAGCGGTGTCCGGAACATCTCGGCCGTGAGATGCTCCTCGAGCCGGTCGTAGCGCGCCTTGCAGCACAGGGTGAAGCAGACCCCGGGCCGCACGCGCCCCGCGCGCCCCTTGCGCTGTTCGCGACAAACGTAACTTTATTCGATCATTTATTCAAACATGCTCGGAAATGTTCGTGTTACTTTAAAAAAAAGAAGACGCGAGGCTCTTAATCGCCGGCCTAGGCCAGCAAAAACGGTGTTGTCGTGTTTGTGGACTACCATAAACACGACAATAATGTTTTTGCTGGCCTAGGCCGACAATTAAGACGCTGATGATAATGATGATGATTTTATTATTATGTATTTCCTCACAACAATTTGCGAGTGGCACAGGACCGGTTGGAGTGGCGAGGCTTGGGGGAGGCCTATGTTCAGCAGTGGACGTCTATCAACTGATATGATGATTTCCTCACAGTTTGAGAAATAGTAGATTGTGTGACTAGGCAGCAAAATGGTATATTTTACCGCGGGTGACGGATTGAATCCAGAGCATCGCGTAAGATTCCAGAATAGAATCCCGAGCGGAGCGAGGGATTCTAACGTGGAATCTCGAGCTAGCGAGGGATTCAAGCAATGTCACCCAAGGTTTAAATAATTTTGCTAACGTGTTGCACACTCTGCTTTTCACTCCTCCTATGAGAAAACCAGTAGCAGCAGGGAACAAAATCGTACTTGGCTCCCTAGAGAGCAAAATCTTACTTTGAACCTAGGGAACCTGTTTGTGGGATAGAAATGGAGAGGGAGCAAAATCGCATTTTGCTCCCTCTAAACGGGGAACAAAGTACTCCATTTCGAATAGGAGGCGTGAAAAGCATTATATATACCTCGGCCGCAATGGCGATTACCGGACTCGTATAATAGAAATCGTCTACTTGGCGGCATCTGCAATAATGTACTATATTTCATTGCAATCTCACCTGCTCCAAATTAGTCCGGCTGGCCCATACAGTAGCGTAAGACGTCATGTTGTTGTGTGAAGTGAACAGCTTCATCTTCGCCTTGCAAGAATCGATCACGTATACGACGTCGTTAATGGTGATCGACGTTTCGGCGATGTTCGTTGATAGTATGACCTGGTAGGAAAGAAAACTGGATTATTAGGGGGAGAATAATCAACGTGATATATAAATGTATGAAAGGATATTTTGAGGAAATTGTGCAGTAAATGATAAATGTTTCATGTGTAATATTATCTATACTAATAATAAGACTGTAAAAACGTCACGCCGTCACTGTAGCAGCGATCAAGTACGTAAGCGGTTTTAGTGAATGATTGATCTGTATTATTTCCTAACTTTTTCCACGCTTTCTTTCATATTTGATTGAAGTCATGGACCTATAATAACATATGGACGAACAGTGCCTAGCAGAATATGTCAAAATATATGGAGCAACTGACATTACAAAATACATTCCAATATGCTAATAACGCCTCTTTATAATATGTGTCAAGATAAATATTTAATACAAAAGTAAACCTAACACTATAAGATTTGTATTGTATTGTATTGTATTGTATTTAAGTGTCAAATTTACTGAGCGCCAAACAGGTACCCGAACAGTTCGGGCACCCGTTTTGACGGGCCATTTTTCTCCGGCTGATTGTCAATCCTTACTTATAAATAGATCAATGATTGAAGTGATCAGTCAGGCGCCAAGCATGTGAATATAACAACATGTATATCAATAAAATATAACTAAAAGGATTCATTACACATCTTATTCATGATCAAAGAACACCTTAAGGGTAAATAAACACTGGTTACCTTAATAATCCCGGGGGGTGGGGTAACGAAGACTTTCTTCTGGTCTTCCCTGGGTATTTGGCTGTGCAGCGGCAGGATGACGTATTTGGACTGGTCTCCGAACATCCGGTTTTGGGTGAGATGCTTCATCAGGGCGAAGATCAGGTTCCACCCGGGAAGGAAGACCAGTACTGCTCCGTCGCTCTGTAGCGTGCTTATGTATAGGAGTATGGCTTCGATTAGCTCGAAACTTAGCTGCAGAAAAAGGGTAGAATTTTTCACTGTGTTTTGTAAATGTAAAAGTCCATATTCGTTAATTACAAGAGACTTAAAAGATAAAGTTAGTAAAATCTTACAATCCTAACAACAACCATTATAAATGCGAAAGTATCATAACTCTTTCTGTCTGTTACCTCTTTACGCTTAAACCTAAAAAGAAGCTAGTTATTTCACCGGGACTCGCTGCTGGTGGTAGTAGTAGACAGAATTATTGTCGCATTTATATTCAAATTTTTCAAATTCAAACATTTATTCAACAAATTGGCCACATAGGGGCACTTTTATAACATTAGGTTTGGATATTACAAAAAATGCCTTCTAGTTTTCGAGTGGTAAATTCATTTCTGTTATAAATAGTACATTACAGACCTAGGGTGGTGAATTCCATAAATATGCGATCTGGGGCTTTACGAATTATCATCCGTGGTTTGTCAAAAGTTTTACGTCTTGCCTTGGCCAAGAAGTGAGATTTTCTCTCCGCGTAGCGGGCAGAAAATCCCACTTTATGGCCAAGGGCGGCCGGATTGGTCCAGTTGGTAGTGACCCTGCCTTCTGTTCCGACGGTCGCGGGTTCGAGTCCCGCTCAGGGCAAACTTTGTGTGATGAACACGAATGTTTGTACTCGAGTCATGGATGTTTAGTATTTATATATGTATGTATTTCTCTATATAAGTATTTATATCGTTGTCTAGCACCCATAGTACAAGCTTTGCTTAGTTTGGGGCTAAGTCAATATGTGTGAAATTTCCCAAGATATTTATTTATTTATTATTTATAAGGGTGATGTAAAATTCATTTAAAAGTCACGTGTAAAAGTGCCCAGGTGTGGCCTATTTGCTGAATAAATATTTTGATTTGAGTACTATTGAATATCATCAATATCGCAAGTAAAAGTATAGTAGTATTTGTGGTTCATATTTTGATATATTGCCATTCACTCATTGAATCCATCCAGCTCTTGTGAACGTGAATCTACCTTAGTTATGTAGTACGAGTAAATAAATATAAATAAATATCTTGGGACGTTTCACACATATTGACCTAGCCCCAAACTAAGCAAAGCTTGTACTATGGATGCTAGACAACGATATAAATACTTATATAGAGAAATACATCCATATTAATATGTGACCGTCCATAACAAAAGGGTCCTTATGGCAGTTTCTAGTTACGGAGATATTGACGTTTTTGTAAAATGCTTCAAAATTATCGTTTTTTTGTTTTATGCAAAATAGTAAAATATACAGATAGACGTATATTTGTAGCTAGGTTTCACTAGTGTACGTTGAGTATTTCTATATTAAAACTGGGTTCAAAGTTTAGTAGAAAAGGGTCCTTATGGCAGACCATATACAAGAATGATGAATTTGTTGATAAAAATAAAATTGTTTAATAAAAATGTAGTTGTAACTGTTTCTTATAAGCATGTTTAATTTATATACGTACTAGGTATACTTTATTTTACGGGTAGGTACAAAATTTTTTCGCTGATTTTTTCTTCGGTATTATGTTTTAATACAAGATTAGTAAATAAATAGTGTTAATATAGTGCTATACTGTAATTATCAATAATTTTTGCCTGTGATTGGCCATAAGGACCCTTTTCCCAAGTGTCCCATACGTTTGGGAAAAGGGTCCTTATGAGAATTACTCTCATGATTACTTGAATATAATTTGTGTTACTCAAGATTTTGAGTAAACTTATGATAACACTTTTTCTTCGGTATTATGTTTTAATACAAGATTAGTAAATAAATAGTGTTAATATAGTGCTATACTGTAATTATCAATATTTTTGCCTGTGATTGGTCATAAGGACCCTTTTCCCAAATGTATGGGAGTGAATTTGTGATTTTTATGTAACTGAAATCGTTTATAACTAGCAAAATGAAACTTGTAGAATAATAATAACGCTTTTGTGATACTTCTATAGACTGAATAAATATAATTTTGAAGTCACTGTACAATAATTGTTATTGTTATAGAAGAAGATGAAAAATTATAATCATTATGACATTTTAATTTTAAAAATCATAATTCTATACCTTGTGGTTTTATTTCTATCCTAAGATGTGAGTTCCAATATACCTAAATATATAGTATGGTTCAAACTACAACTTATTAAAGAACAGTCCGAAAAAATATTTTTTCTTAATTTCTTTCTTATAAGCGACTTGCTCTAATCAAAGGCAGATTTTTCACGACCTGGAAGTCAAATTAAATAAACCTTAACTTAAATTCAAAGAATAATACCTTGAGATACATAATCAATCATCATCTATGTAACTTCCAATAGGAACATACTTAAAATTAGTTTCAAACTTCTTTTAACAATTTCTCAAAAGTGTAATTTTAACATGTGTAGGTTTGATGTTTTTTTTAAAAAAAAATATAAGACTTAGGGTCATGATTCTTTTTGTATTAGACAGCTCATTAAACGTAGATTTAGGATCTATACTTAACTCAATACCTGCCATAAGGACCCTTTAGGCATGGACGGCCACATATTATAAATGCGAAAGTAACTCTGTCTGTCTCTCTGTCTGTCTGTTAACTCTTCACGCTTCAACCGCTGGATCGATTTGGTTCAAATTTGGTATGGAGATAGTTGGAGTCCCGGCAAAGGACATAGGCTACTTTTTATCCTCGAAAAACGCATAGCTCCCGCGGGAGCGCGATAACCGAATTCCACGCGGGCGAAGTCGCGGGCAGAAGCTAGTACATATATAAATACTAAACATCCATGACTCGAGTACAAACATTCGTGTCCATCACACAAAGTTTGCCCCGAGCGGGACTCGAACCCGCGACCATCGGCACAGAAGGCAGGGTCACTACCAACTGGACCAATCCGGCCGTCAGACGAGTAGTTGTAATACTTAATCTACACTCATATCATAGGCGAAGAAAAACATTGTGAGGAAGATTGCGAAGTAAATGATGTGTGTGAACTCCCCAATTCGCACTCGGCCCGCGTGGGGGCTATGGCCCAACTATCTACATTCATATCATAAATCCTCTGTGATGCGTTTAAAAATCGGTAGTAATGACATCCGTTATGACAGCGAGTTCTGTCAAATCCAATTTCCCATCTGTGGTCATACAATTCATGTTACAAAGTCGAATTCGATGCTGTAATGACGTTAAAATTTCGAACATCTTCGAACAGCAATGCTCCCGCTATATTATTTAGTCAGACAGAACGAAAGTTTGTTCCAAATTCAAATGTCGGCTCTATTTTAGTCTATGCTTCTTGAAAATCGAATGTGAGACACTGACGTATTCGAATTGCCGCCACTGTGGACCGATTTTAGGATTTATAAAATTAGTGTAGATAAAGTTGTGTATGCAACTGCACATAACTAGGCCTTAACACACTCGTGCGATATTATTATGAAACTCGCATGGCGGCTCGTTGCATAAATCCCCACTCGTGTTTTAAGGACCTTTATTATGTAGCAGTTACATAAACTACTATTATAATGCAGCGTTACTTACATCTTTCTCGGAGAGTTTGGCCATGGATTGTGCGGTTTGAGGGGAATACTCGTTGCCCAGCTTGCACGATTGGTTCAGATCCTCTTCTTGCTCGTCGACGCCCACGCCTGGGAAAAAATGATAATCCATAGTAATATTATAAATGCGAAAGAATTTGAAGATTACATTTTCACTAGCAGTTTGCCCGCGACTTCGTCCCGCGTAGACTTTGAATGTTCGTACCCGATGATACTATACATATAGACAGATATAGTTATACAGAGGGTCGGGGGTCGAATCCAGCTCGCACCTCCGAAATTATTTATGTGCGAAATCCAATTTGAATTTACCACTGAGCTTTTCGGTGAAGAAAAACATCGTGAGGAAACCTGCACGCATCTGCGAAGTAATTCAAGGGTGTGTGTGAAGGCCCCAATCCGCACTGGCGGGCCCAGTGGTGACCTGTGAGGAGTCCTGTGCCCAGCAGTGGGCCGTATAGGCTGTTGTGGTGCGGTGGTGGTGGTGACCCTCATATGGTGGTAATGGACAAGAATACGCAAAGCTCGACTTAGATGGCGCTGCAAACGCTTGACCCAAACCAAAACCCAAACACTGCAGCTGTCAAATTTTTACGGGTTTTTTTGTTGCCAATTTTAAGTAGATTTGTTTAAAATTGTTAAATATTGACCGCAATTTTAATTTTGGTTCAGTTATTTGTGATGAAAATGAAGACATCCCAACGCAATTATACCTGCCCCAGATACAAACCAAGTCTTTCGGAAATACGTGTCGTCCGTTCTCATTGCATCCTGGAACTGCACAGCGCGGCATTTTTTTAATAATTTAAGTAAAACCAATAACAACAAATATTTCTCTATGTAATTGACAGGTGGTTTGGGTCAAGCGATCGCAGCGCCCCTAGTGGCCAAATTATGCAGATTTCTTGTCCATTGATATGTTACCTTCATCATCGTCATCATCGTCGTCCTTGTTGTTTGCCTTTTTCCCCGAAGATTTCCTCTTGCGCGTGTCCGGGGGCGGCACGAATTTGGTCAGCTCTATACAGTCTTCGAGGAAATACTGACGCACCGGGAACGTGCGGCCGGGGACCTGGTATATCGGGAATATAGAAAATATCCATATTAATATTATAAATGCGAAAGTAACTCTGTCTGTCTGTCTGTTACCTCTTCACGCTTCAAGCGCTGGAGGGATTAAGATGGAATTTGGCATGGAGATAGTTGGGGTCCTGGGAAAGGACATAGGCTACTTTTTATCCCGGAAAAACGCATACTTCCCGCGGGAACGCGATAACCGAATTTCACGCGGGCGAAGTCGCGGGCAGAAGCTAGTTGGATCATAATTATACCAGATTATATTGAAACTAGCTTCTGCCCGCGACTCCGTCCGCGTGGATTTCGGAAATAGCGTTCCCGCGGGAACTGTGCTTTTTCCGGGATAAAATTTACCAGCGCTTCCTAGACCCATTGCTTGAGAAGAAGCGCCGCAACAAACTCAGCAGAAGGATTTTTTACAAAAATTGCACATAGTTACAAATTACATTTGCATTACATGTGTAATATCTAATATATAAAATTCTCGTGTCACAGTGTTTGTAACCAAACTCGAACCCTTCGAAACGGCTCGACCGATTCTTATGAAATTTGGAGAGTATGTTCAGTAGGTTTGAGAATAGGAGGTAAGGCATTTTTCATAACTAAAAAAAAATTCTACGGGGGTATGAAGTCCGCGGGGTCAGCTAGTATATATATATATAGATAATATATATTCGTAATATAGTACCTCAATGACAGGGCAATTCCCGAAATAGTTGGTGAAGAGAGTGGTGTCCACGGTGGCTGACATGAGAATCACCCTCAGGTCAGGGTAAGTGTGCGCCATGTCTCGAAGCAGAATTAGGGCGAAGTCCGTGTCTGCATCGCGTTCGTGGACCTGAGAAGAAGAAAAACATTTATTCACTACGAACATTGAAGACGGACCAATTGCTAAGCCGTGGTGGCCTAGTGGTTCGACCTACCGCCTCTCATGCAGAGGGTCGGGGGTTCGATTCCGGCTCGCACCACTCGAATTTACCACTGAGCTTTTCGGTGTAGGAAAACATCGTAAGGAAACCTACACGCATCTGCGAAGTAATTCAAAGATGTGTGTGAAGTCCCCAATCCGCACTGGGCTCGCGTGGGGACTATAGCCCAAACCCTCTAGTGATGAGAGGAGGCCTGTGCCCAGCAGTGGGATGCAAATAGGCTGTAGTAGCAGTAGTAGTGCACATTGAAGACATAAACATAAAAGAGTCAATACAGATTACAAAAAATAAGACGGTTTATTCCGAAAATTGGCAACGTTGCATATAGCTGTCAAATGTTTCGCTGTTTTTATTAATTCCTCAATATTACTGAATTAAAAAAGAAGTTTTCATTCTATAGTTGAATGACGCGTCTCGATTTAAATTTTTTGGTTAGGTATTCAAATGATAAGATTACATTAACATGCATGGAAAATGCGATGGAAAGTTTTCAAACGACATTACTTCCATAATACAAAAAAAATCGTGTTGCTATGATAATTGTTGCAATGTATACTTAATGTTTTATTCAACCATAGAGCGATTGTTAATATTCAGAAATTAATGGAAACAGTGAAATAATTGACAGCTATTCGCGATGTTGCCAACTTTCGGAAAAACTCTCTTGAACAAAAGAAACAATACAAAAAAGACGGAGAATAGAGCCTGTGTCATCAAGGAAAGGATGCCAAAGAATTATGATTTTGAAATGTAAGTCTATCTTCTTTCCCATCTTATTTTAACCCACCGTCGTTACAGACAGACAGAGTTATTTTCGCATTTATAATAGCTTCTGCCCGAGGTTTCGTCCACGTGAAATTCGGTCACACGGGTCCCTATGGGAACTTCCGGGACGGAACTGCCGGCCGAATTGGTCCAGTTGACAGTGACCCTGCCCTCTGTTCGATGGTCGCGGGTTCGAGTCCCGCTCGGGGCAAACTTTGTGGGATGAATGTTTGTACCCGAGTAATGGATGTTTAGTATTTATATATGTATGTATCTCTCTATATAAGTATTTATATCGTTGTCTAGCACCCATAGTACAAGCGTCGCTTAGTTTGGGGTTAGGTCAATATGTTTGCTATGTCCCAGGATATTGAACTGTATTGAACTGTAGGAAGAAGCCTTCCCCGGGACAGACGGACAGAGTAACTTTCGCTTTTATAATATTAGTGTGGATACTCGCCTCGTCGACCAAAACGTGGCTGACCCCTCTCAAACCGCCCTCGAGTTTCCTCAGCAACACGCCGACTGTGCAGAACATAATTGAGCCGTACGGCCTAGGCAATACGGACTCGAATCGCACGGAATACCTAAAAAAAACCGACATGTTAAGACATCTATATTATATATATTACTAGCTGACCCCGCGGACTTCGTACCGCCTTAAACCTCACGGAGCCCGAGACCTTTCCAACGAATGCAAAACCGTGGAAATCGGTTCGTGCGTTCTGGAGTTATAGCGTCAGGGAGGAAAACCCGACTTATTTTTATATAGTAGATTATATATATATATATATATCCAAGTCGTGTTAGTTATATATATATATATCCAAGTCGTGTTAGTTACACCATTTATAACTCAAGAGCGGCTGCGCCGATTTCGATGATCTTTGATTTTTGGAATTGTCTCCGCCCCGAATAGAATAATAATCATAAAAATATCAAAAAAGTGCACGCAAAAAAATCATGATGATTTTAAACATGATTGTAAATTCGCTTCCACCATCGCGTAAGAGACGGTCGGGTGGCAGGGAGCACGTGATATGACGTCATACAGCACAGCTTATGCAATTGCACGCCCGAGAAACTCTGCGCAAGGGAATGGTGGCGTAGGGGAGTCATGATGACATCTAACTCTCCCCATCTCTTTCATCCTTTCGTTCGATGAAGTTCGAATTGACAGAAAAGAACTGTCAAGCATATAGCCCCTCTTTCTTTTTAATAGGGATGACGACAGGGTGAAGAAATCGAAATTGTTATTAGTCCGTCAGTCAGGTAATAAAAAAATATTACACACGTATTTTTTGTTTTATCAAATTAACAAAGAATGACTAAGTTAAAACGCATTAAAGTTGGAGAGTGGGCGCTAACTACGTCACCGTTAGGTGTAAATCGTACCTAACCGTGACGTCACGCGACATTTCAACTCAATATATCTCCGTATAAGTTTGATTACGTGAAAAAAGAAAAAATACGTGTCCAATACTTTTCAATAATCTTCCTGATAGACTAAGGAAAAAAATTTGTCGTCATACCTATTCTACCATAGTCATATGTCATATCTAGGCACGCAAGTTAGTCATACGGTTGCTTTTTTGCTGTTTTTTGTCGCCTGCCAGTGTATCGTGCAATGCGCGTGTTTAGTCTCCCCGCAACCCCCCCCCCTGTCGTCTCTCCCCCCCCCCCACCCCTCCAACGTCTGTCGCACCTCAGGGCCGGTCGGGCACGAGGTTGACGCCCTATAGCAACGTACCCAACACTGTTGCCGAGCTCCTCGCACCTCTCCGACGCCACTCGCTCCGCCACGCTGACGGCGGAGATCCTACGCGGCTGCGTGACGCAAATGTTGGCCCAAGCGCCCTGCCCGCTGGCTACGTAGTCGTCCAGGATGAATTGGCAAACCTTTGGGCAAACGTTTGTGAATCAATTGGCTATGGGTGAAAAATGGGTGAATTATGCAGCACTACTTCTTGAAAAAAAGTGTTCATACTATTGACATTATTGATTTTTTCAAGAAGTAGTGCAGCATACCAATTTTATTTTTTACGCAGAATCTACGGCACGGAAAATTCTGAGATTTTTTTCCCTTGATACGGAAGGTTATTCCTATCCTTAAAAAAATAATCGAGCACATTGTCATTTTTCACCCATAGCCAATTACGTTATTCGGTAATAAAGTTCGGAAACAGGCTTTGAAAAACTGGATTCCCGTGGAAATATCGAGATAAAAAGTATCCAATGTTTTTTGTAGGGTCTCATGCTGTCTCCATTCCAAATCGGTCCAGCCGTTGTGGCGTGAATTGAATGAAGGACACACAAACAAACACTCTTACATATTTATAATATCACTATCTTCTGCCCGCGACTTCGCCCGCGTGTAATTCCATTATTGCGTTCCCGCGGGATCTATGCGTTCTTCCGGAATAATATGTAGCCATATCCTACTCACAACTATTTACATACCTAATTTCATCTAAATCGCTCCAGCGGTTTAAGCGTGAAGAGGCAACAGACAGACAGAACAACTTTCGCATTTAAAATATTATTATTGTAAAGTATATCTGACCACTCAGCTTTTCGGTGAAGGAAAACATCGTGAGGAAACCTGCACGCATCTGCGAAGTAATTCAAAGATGTGTGTGAAATCCCCAATCCGCACTGGGCCCGCGTGGGGACTATAGCCCAAACCCTCTGGTGATGAGAGGAGGCCTGTGCCCAGCAGTGGGACGCAAATAGGCTGTAGTAGTAGTAGAGTATACCTGCGTAGTCTTCCCGCAGCCAGTGTTCCCCCTTATAATAGTGACGGGATTTTCATTGATGGCCTCCATTATGGTCGAGCGCATAGCGAACACCGGCAGCTGGTCTCTCTCCTTCATGCTCTCCTGGTACAGCTGGCTGTTCTGGCAGAGGTCGCGGTGGCTCCTCTCGAGGTCGGAGCTGATGTCGTCCAGGGAGGTGGTGGCTAGGGGGCCTTCGTCTGGGAAATAAGGGCTTTATTTAATGAGGGCCAGTTCCTGCTTACCAGTTGACACTGTATCTATGTGTTGGCATAGAGAAATGATACAAGAAGAAGTCATTAGCGTGCATTGGGTGAGGCCTACGTCCAGCAGTGGACTACTATGGGCTGTTGATGATGATGATGATGATGACGTATTTTTTGTTTTATCAAATTAACAAAGAATGAATAAGTTAAAACGCATTAAATTAAAGAGTGGGGAATAACTACATCACCGTTAGATATAAATCGTACCTAACCGTGACGTCACGCGACATTTCAACTCAATATATCTCCGTATAAGTTTGATTACGTGAAAAAAGAAAAAATACGTGTCCAATACTTTTCAATAATCTTCCTGATAGACTAAGGAAAAAAGTTGTCTCCCCTATTGTAATGCGCAAATAATTTATTTTGCATTATAACGGCAGAAAATATTTCCTTCATTTTTGTTTTATTGCAATAAGGTGGCAACTCGACTTTGACGTACAGGTGTCACGCCACCCGGATCGGCAGACCTTGTCTTCTTAGACCATGGTCCGTGTCAAATGTTACCTACCAATGTTGCAGCCGGTCCAAGCGTTCCAGTTAGGCTGGGGTGGTGACCAGGATACCACCCCTCCCGTGGTAACTCGAGCCTCCCTCATGGCTCGGGCTCGGTCGATCTGCAGAATGGACACCGTTGTCTGTCCGTCCGTGGTCTCCGATTTGGCCGTTTCCACATTCACAGGCTCGACACCGAGTTCTGGTGAGAAAAATATTTTTGTTATTATGATATTTATATTTAGATGTCTCCCGCGACTGCGTTTAATTTCCTACTAAAAACTTCCACTTCATAAAGTAATGACTTTCGGGATAAAAACTAACCCTAGTAGGGTCCATGTGTGTACTGTTTAACCGTAAGAACATTCTTATAACTCATGGTTAAAAATAAATAAATATGAATATGAATAACCTATGCCCTTCCTAAGGTCTCGAACTAGATGGATACCAATTTAATTCGAAATCGTTTTAGCCATTATGATGTGAAATTGAAACAGAAATGTACCTACACACTTTCGCACTTATATTAGTACTTAACTATAGTTAAACATACTTAAAGACCTAGAAAGTGTGTTTACCCATAGTTACAAATATAAAACTCTATTTTAATGTCAAAATCTATAATTTGTCAATTTGTCATAACATAAATCCCCACCAAATACCAATTTCAAAAATAAAATTACATCGATAACAAGGATCGTAGCAAAAGGAACTTAAAAAAACTAGGATCGTTTCAACGAACTGTAAAGTCTGTGATCGTAGCAGAAGGAACTAAAAAACAAGTTCCTTGTTGAGACTAAATGAAAAACGTACCCTGTAGAGTACTCTCCAACCGCTGCTCAAGTTCTGGGCTGATGGCGACAGGGTAAGGCTTCATTTTGCCTTCATTGGACCTGCAAAGAAAACAACAAGTTCAAACACTATAGTTCAACAAAATAATCCCGTGGGGTAAGATTTTACATTTAAGAGCACGCGAACAAAGTCGTCTGTAACTGATAGTTAATATTACTATTGCACATCCTTTGTCTAAGGATGCCTTGCAAATTTATAGATAAGAGGATGACGCTGGCATAGTCACATTAGTGTACTTAAGCCTCAATAAATATTTCTAGAATAAAAAAAAAACACTATGAATTCACCTGTCTTTCTTATGGTAGAGTTGCCACACTAGAGACAGAGCAAAGGACTTTTTTACAGTCTGCTTGTTGGACGCCGTTCCTATCAGTAACGTATGTAATTGTCATTTACCTGTCTCGCTTCAAAATTCCACTGACCAACTCGATGACTCCGAGATGGTAGAGTTGCAGCACCAGAGACAGGGCACAGGATTTGCTAGCGGTCTGTTTGTTAGAGGCTGTTTCTATCAGTAACGTATGTAAATGTCATTTACCTGTCTCGCTTCAAAGTTCCACTGAACGACTCGATGACTCCGAGATGGTAGAGTTGTCGCACCAGAGACAGGGCACAGGATTTGCTAGCGGTCTGTTTGTTGGATGCTGTTTCGCGCCCCGTCACGTTACGCCCAAGTTGGCGCACATATATAGTCATTTCACAGCAGAAGCTCCTGTTAAAATAGGATAAAATATAAGCGTAACAAGTTGTCTTTACTTTAAAATCCAAATAAAAATAATTGTGCTTGCTTGAGTTGGTTGTTTATGCTAGTTTTCACTGAATTAGATTGACCATTAAATAATAATCAATACTCACCATGATTCATGTCATAGTAGCGAAGTTTACATCCTGAATTGGGATCCAAGGTCAGGTATATCAGTTTAAAGCTCACCTGTATTGAAAACAAATCTTAAGCAATCATTATGGATCTCATTATTCATATGGTGATCTATGAGCATATTCTACACTCCACTTGAAATTCTCAATCGGCTCACTCTAATTTAAATTTCGGAATTTGATAATAAGTGAATAATATATTTCTGAGAATATCTAGATGATCAAGGTCATGACTATGAAGAATTGAGTCAGCATCATTAAATTTTACAATATCTTTAACCCTTTATATAATCGATTTCAAAAAGAAATAAAGTGTATAATGAAAAAAATAAAGTCTTGCCCTAGAGTTGAAAAACTCACCTGTGCTATTGTTTACACAGTTAATTCATTATACAGTCACTGAAAACTGGAGTGTCTCGATCAAATATGCACATATTTCACCGTCACAGAATATTTCTGATTGCCTTAGATTTGCATCACACAGAGAGCAATGATTGTGTGAAATTCAAATTAACAATTGAACCATATATTGCTTTTAACATTGCAAAATATGCTTCAGTTTTGGTTCTACCTGACCAAGAATCCAAGGGCATATTTCTCATAAGGCTCAAGTCTTGCAACACAGCCTTGTAGTCAAAGTTAACTATTCTATGAGTTACTATGACTACAACTTGCATTACAAGACATGTAGCTACTGAGAAAGAGGCCCAAATAACATAAAGAAATTCAGCCACAGATTTTTCCGTAAATTGCGAATAACCAGTGGCTTTTAGGCATTAAAAAAAAAGTGGTGTATAGGGAGCAAATTGTGTTGATGGAATGCATTCAATTAAAAATTATTAGTTTAAAAATCTTTAACAACGCTTTGACTTTTCCATGCCCACCTCTAAGCTCCATCATCAAATGAGCTTGGTGGTACAATATTATTGCATTGCCATGAAATCTACATATTCTTGCCAAGTTTCATCATGATACAATAACAAGAAGTGGGTGAAATTCAGATTGCAAGATTCCTTACACAGCAACATAATAAAAAATAAAAGCATTGTAAAAAAATTACATACATTTGCAACATAAAATAGGTTCTCTCAAACTTTTCCTACATACAAACCTTGTATGATCAGGCCCAACAGCTTTATAAGCGTAGTCCGCATTGATCTTATTCAACTGCATGAATTGATGGAGTTTAGACTTAGCATTCTCCATAGTCCAGTTGCCATGGAGACTAGCATTGACATCCAAATCTTCAGCCTCTTCAACATTTTTTTGTTGTTGCAGACGGTCCATGTATGTGAAGTTTTGGCTCGGACCACCGTAAGCTTGGTACGCTGGTCCCATACTCTCCGGACCCATACCTTCCTGTTTTTGAAAATATTGAACTCAAATAAGATGTATTTACAAGGGCTAATTCATAATTACATGTGTTTTTCCCAAGATAAAAGTACCACATAGTCAGTAGTTGATAATGTTCTCCCAGCTTCATAATGCATAAATAAAATATAATAATATAAAAAAGCCTGTTTATTTCTAGTTTATACAATTTTAGTGAAAAAATTGAAATATAATTATTTCCAGAACCGCCTTCAGTAAAGGCCTCTTAATAATTCATACAGGAAATCATTATTGAGAACTGACAAACGGTTCTTCTTCTCTTTACAATAATGGCTTCTGTTCTTGGACAATTTCGCCAATGTCAAGTAATTGCCCTACAGGCCGCTCAGTGTACAGTAATAATGATAAATGTATGGTATAAAAGGTAAATCAAGTAAAAATGGGGCGCCTCAACAAACATCAACCATCTTCGGCCTGACAAAAGGTTACCTTGGGAACAAGACACTTAATGCATGTTAACACATACCTGAAACACTGGTCTACTTTGGAAATTCCCATTGTCACCAAAATTTCCAGGACCACCCATGATCCCAGCCCCTCCAAAATTCCCACTATTTCCATTCCCCAACTCCGCAGCATCATTCTCCGCTTTCACCTTCACATCTTCAGGAACCTCTTTAGAAGGGACCTCGTTGGATCGGACCAAGTAGTTGACAAAGTCTTTGGAGGCATTCATCTGTGCTTCCTTCTTTGTGGTGGAGTTCCCCGCACCAACGTAAGATATGCCATTGACACGTACTTCGCAAAGAAACCTTTGACGATGTTTGGGACCTATACAAAATTATTTATTTATTTATGTAATTTTAGGCAGGCAACAATTCGCTGATGCGTCTAAATCATATTTCCACTGTGATTTTATGTTAGTAAGAGAGAATCAAGGTTAGAATTCTCGAGTAAAAAATCCTGTATAAAAATCTAAAGCAAGGCGTGGAGATTGATCGAAGGCATGCAAATGGCGTCAGAATGCAAAATTCAATTATTATTTTTTATCAAATGCTGTGTTGTAATCATTGTTAGTGATCACGATACTGTATAACGTCATTCAGAAATTAATAAGTAATTTATTCTTGCGTGTTAAGAATAAGTTAAGTAATTTATTCTTGCGTGTTATTTATTTTCTTGCGTGTGTTTTATTTATTTCGAAGCATAGGAACACTATAATAGTGGTGTAAGAAATAAATTTAGGGCTTAAATGTATGGGAAGTTACAAGAAATCAATCAATACCTGTAGGTCGGACATCGAAGACTGGGATGAGATCCTTCTTGGCGCACCAAGAATGAAGAAACGATTTAACATCCATGGCTGCGGAGTACCGCTGTTAGCGGCGTAGGAGATCGTAATTTTATTCACTTTTTTGAAATTGAAATGAAGCATAAAATGCCAGCTGATTCCAGAAACTCGCCGCTCGCCGCTACGCTTGCTGCCATTGACAGCCACAGATTAGAAGGGCTGCGTTCCGAAACGCGCTCAGAGCGCTCACAGCACCTTGCATCCCTTTTCCTCTTGAAAGTGGAGTCCTAAGAGGAAAAAGGATGCAAGGTGCTGTGAGCGCTCTAAGCGCGATTCGGAACGCAGCCAAAGTTGACAGCTGTCAAAGTTAGTGTTGCCATTCTTGCCAACTGGAAACAAACGCAATACGTTGCCGTCTAATGCTACGTTTATACGCGCGTGCCCGTGCTTGTGAACATGTCCGTTGAATGTCGTTTTGAACGCCGACCGTGTAAACAGGTACCCGAGCACGACCAAATTAACCTTTTGATCTTTGCCGAAAACCGACAGCTGACCGATCGACGGCGTTCACGTGCACATTCACGAGCGCGTTCAAAGACAGCCTATTTACACGCTCGTGCCTGTGAACGCGCCATTAATGTTTCCTTACTCTATAGTAGGTATTCTATGAAGCTGCAGGGTCCAAATTCTTTATTGCAAACATATTAATGATGCTTGTTCTATGACGGTGAATAGCCACCATCCACCACATTCTCTTCGTCCGTTTAGTTTTCACAAATTTTTTTGCCTATCTTTGAGAAAATGGTTAAGTGCTTAATAAAAATATCGCCGCAGCCGCGATGTCTTCTGTGGATGGCTGTTCGATCATGGCCGCAAACATAGGCAAATATTTGTCGGTCATTGACCTATAACATATATGGACAAATATGGACGAACAGTGCCTAATAGAATATGTCAAAATATATGGAGTAAACTGACATTAGAAAATATGTTCCAATATGCTAATAACGCCTCTTTATAATGTGTCAAGATAAATATTTTACACAAAAGTAAACCTAACTCTATAAGACTTAAGTGTCAAATTTACTGAGCGCGAAACGGGCGCCCGAACTGTTCGGGCACCCGTTTTGACGGGTCATTTTCCTCCGGCTGATTGTGAATCCTTACTTATAATAGATCAATGTTGTCGGTCCATGTTGGCCTGATATGAAGAGCCCTTCACTTCACAAACTATTTTTTATTACAATATGGTCGAGAAGTAGAATAAGTAAACAATAAAAACTTCGGATTGAAAAACTTATAAATGATTTATTGAAAACACACAAATACATACAACACTCGCACTTATTACTAACGATTTATGTGATTTGGGATATAAAGAATCATCACCTCACACGCAAATTCAATTATCTCGTAAGTATATAAATATAACATGTGTATTGATAAGCTGTAGCACATTATCGATTTGATCCACTGTACTGTGAAGTATACCTGCCCCAGATACATACCAAGTCTTTCGGAAATACGTGTCGTCCGTTCTCATTGCATCCTGGAACTGCACAGCGCGGCATTTTTTAATAATTTAAGTAAAACCAATAACAACAAATATTTCTCCATGTAATTGACAGATGGTTTGGGTCAAGCGATTGCAGCGCTCCTAGTGGCCAAATTATGCACATTTCTTGTCTATTAAAAGATAATAAAATATTATTAGCAGGCAGTTTTTAATTTCGTATCCTTTTGACTACAACAGACGCCATGTGCCATCAAGCACTTAAAATAAACTCTTTGTCATACGCATTGAGTTCAAATTTTCAATTGACCTCAGGCAGTCAAAAGGTAAGAAAATTATAGCATTAATTCTAATTTTGTGCGCCAGTGATGTTCTTTACATAAATAAAGTTTAGTTCTATACAATATCCTAGTGACTAAGTCATTAATATTACAGGGAAGTTCATTTTCTTTTAATTCAGAAAAATAAATACATAACATTTAAATAGATTTATATCAATGTACTCAAAGTAGGGCCCTTATTAGAATTGGAAATAACAAATAATTATGAGTTATGACATTTTATGAATTGTTTTACGAAAGGAACAAATTGGGATTTACAATGATGCCTAGTAATATGTATCTAAGAACCCAAATTTACAAAGAGTTAAAACATCATTATACATATAATTGAGAGCTTTATATAAACTAGGATACCATACACCAACCTGAGATATGTCAAATTTAATCATTGCTTATATGAACGTAATTCCACCGACACCGTTTTAAACCGTAATAACCTATTAAAAATAAGGTTATAGTTGAAACAATAACTCCACAGAAAAAAAAAACTCTTTAACGTAATAGTTATGTTCGTATACCCTTGAATTTAATAATCATATAGCTTTACAAATGTGTTATTTTTTCATATATCTTGTAAGTTATGGACATTTTAAAATGTAAGTATATTCTTTATATTTCATCTTTATTGGTCAACCTGTGAGCGGTATTCGTTCATAGAAGGCACCATTGTAATTTTATCTTTTATTATATTCCGTTTTTTTTTTGCAGTCGGCAACGAATGCCAGATGTGGTAATATTGAATACCTTAGCTAGATGTTAAGAGAATACCAATAGACTTTATTTAATATAAAGGAATGTGTTCACCGAAATTAATAAGAATCACTTTCTAATTTAACTTGTGCGGTTATGAAGTATGCTTAACACGTTCACTACCGCGAATCCGCTAGGCGGGGTCATTTTATATAAAAATGTTGGCAATGAAAAGGTTAACGTCCAAGGGCCTTATGATTCCAACCCACAGTCATCTGCGAGCCAACGGGCCAAAGCTTTAGCGTTGGTTGGCTGGCTCAAAATTATTGAATAACACTGATAAGTATAAAGAACTTAAGACTTTTCTTTTCTTTTTCTTTATACATGTTATTTTGTAGATCGAGCATAAACCGTTAAAAAACTCCGCATTTTGCGATTCATTCATATGCAGAAAAAAGGCGCAAAGTGAGTAGTTTCTTGCGTATCTCAAGAAGAAAATGTTGAAGGTTAAAATATTTCGTCATATTTTAACCTTATTGCAACCAGATTGAATATTGAAATTTTAAAACAGAAAATTGTGGAACTAAGACTTATCCTTGCGTCTTAACCAAATGTATACGTATTATTTATTTGATTAAGAAGTATAGACTCGTAAATAATTTAGTTTTGTGTTTTTATTCTAGCAATAATAGAACCGAGGAAATTAAAATCAAATTACTTCTACCGAAATTTTATGGACATACATAGAACTTCACTAGTGTCAAGTTCATTGTCAAGAGGAAAACTTGAAATAAATAGAAAACTAGTTAACCGATTTGATCTACTAATCAAATATTATGGGAAAACGGATACTAATTCATGTGACATAACGTTACTGTCACAAATATTCAAATGAATTTGGTTTATTCCAACAACACACTAAACTTCGCTGTGTGTTTTTCCCATAACACTCGCATTGGTGACGCCTCTGGTGTTACTTACCACCAGGTGGGCCGTCTGCCTGTTTGTCAATCTGTTTACATAAAAAAAAACACTACTGCTGATGACTTTACATTAATGATTTGGTACTTGCATCTATTATGGCTAAAACAAATTACACATCGAATAACCCGGTGCAACCAGACTTGGGAAACAAGTCGTTTAGGTTGCGACAAAATAAAAACCTCAAAAAGATTCCATCCTCATTAGTTACTCTACACTTCTACAGGATCAGTACAGCCGTTTTCTAGATTGCTCCTGTTTCTTCTGGTACCACATAATGCCTAGAACGACTAGTACTATGATGACTATAGCTATAAACATCATGTAGAGGAAAGTTTTTACTCCGGACATGGCTGGTTTGGAGTCCTCCACCCTGTCCCGAGGAGCCTCGAAGGTTTGCGCTGAGGGGATAATGTGGGAACGGTCTTCATCCTTGTTTTGCTGGAATAAAATTAAAATAATTAATACAAGATTAACAAAGAAGTTATCAGAAAATGAAAGGCTTTTTTATACCAGTCTTATAGGCAAACGAGCGCACAGCCCACCTGATGGTAAGTGGTCACAGCGGCCCATGGACACCGAAATCCTATGATCCCCCACAAGGGCGGATCCAGCTTTTGACTCAAGGGGGGTCACGTCATACTATATATATAACTCTCCCTCCTTTTGCGTCAGGGGTTAAAAATAAATAATAGCAGTAGACTAGTCCTGCCGGGGGGGGGGGCATGACCCCCATGACAACCGCCCCTGGATCCGCGCTTGATCCCCCATTAAGAAACTATAAGATCTCGAATGCGTTGCCTACCCTGAGGCCTAAGATGGAATGCCTCTGTGCCAGAAATTTCACCGGCTGCCTTAACCCCCTAGCGGACCACAACAGTGCGAGCACTGCTATTTGGCGGCAGGTTAGCGGGGAAAGACGGTGGTACCACCAGGTCCTACCACTAACAAACACATATTAGGCTAGAAACAAAAGATACATTTTCTCAAAAATGGCCGGGAAATCAGTCATTGTCTGCTTTCTATCAAGCCGCGATTAAAGGTCTGTCAAAAATTAAAATAAAAACTTCCGCCGCGCTTCTGGCCGGGAAGTAAATTCACTGTGTAAACTTCAAATAACTCACTGTGTCTATTGTGACGATGCACGAATGCCATAGTTGTTGTGATATTTGACGTTAATATCTCACTTATATCTACAGCGAATTAAATTGTGATAGTCCTCATTGTTGCAGTTGATTATATTGGTCCATTACCAAAAGAATGATCTGGTTACGCGTAGTCCGGCGCCCCAAACCTTGGTCTGACTGAACTACCAACGGTTCTATTGACAAACC
Source organism: Aethes cnicana (assembly GCA_963971205.1). Lineage (NCBI taxonomy): Eukaryota > Metazoa > Arthropoda > Insecta > Lepidoptera > Tortricidae > Aethes > Aethes cnicana. The sequence goes on from OZ020294.1 coordinate 6,276,166, forward strand.
TGCAAGTGTCGCTATATGCCCGAGGAAAGGATCCGACATTTCACAATGGACTATTAGAAAAGCAGTTACTGAAGTCACTCACTGTGTCCAAGAGATCCAGTTCATACATCTTGACGGCGATGATGTCGTGGTTGTCGCTGAGGTCTCCAGTGGTGGCCGAAGCCCCGAAGAAGTAGCCCGTCGGGAGCAGAACTTTCTCGACCTTGAGGCACTCTTTCCAAGCATTCTTACCCTCGACGTCCGTTGACACTGGAAGATTAGAAACATAACAGCGGCGTACGTAACCACAGGGCGGACCCGGCCTATAAAAGCACGATTTCGAACACAATTCGTCAATGTTTGCGTGCGAGGACGTATGTGTGCGTGCGAGGATGTCTGTACACTTGTAAATGTGTGTGTGTACCAACTACGCGGGCCAGTGATCCACTCTTGATGTCCGGATGAAACAAATGACTTCTTAATACAAATAACTTCAAATGAGTTGCGCGCCGGCTAGATTCAGGTGGGCGGAATTATAGTCCACGAAAGAGTCATTGGGTCGAGTCACGACCCGCTCTGAGATACGAAGCGCGGAGTAATTTTAACCTAAAACACGTGTAAGGTAAACCTAAAGAATAGGGTATTATACACCATTCAAGGAAAAATCAGAAAGTACTGACTTATATTATGATAGATTATATAAAAATGCTACCCAAAACATCGAATTTTAATCATAAAAATACATAAATAATTTTATAATTACATTTATAGCATGTTGTTTTTTAATCTGTCCCAAAACGGTAGGCGCCATATTGTTAGCTGCTGTGACGTCACTTCTACTGTTAACAAAGCGTTACAAGTAATCGTTTAAGTTTTGACTTCACTTGTTTGGTTACTATGTACTTATATTTACTATCCTAGTGACGTCACAGACCAAGCAAACACAGCGGATAGCATTTTAGCGCGAAAACTGAATCTGAAAATTCAAAAGTACTTTTTAATGTATTTATCGTGTTCAGAAAATCGAAATAAAAAATCTTGTGAATCCATTTGACAAAAGGATCATTTCAAAAAATTGTGTAATACCCTATTCAGCATACTTACTAGAATGTCATAGCTGGGCAACTGTTTGTTTGGAAAATGTGTTATTGGTTGTTTGTTTGTACGATTGACTTATCAATGAGTGTCGTCTTTACAAAAGATGCTGAGGTACGTCGTAATTGTTGTCGGAACGTGACTTCGCTGGTATGAAGAATAACATACTCGTCGTAATGATGCTTGCGACTAGGTGTATGCCTGATTTTATGACAGCAGCTGTCACCTTGGCTTCGGAACAAGAATATAGGTACGTATTGTTCATTGATGTTCAATTGTTCATGCCTGTCATCAGGGATTCCTTTTACGACACTTTTTATGGTTGTTTTCGAAACAAGAATAGATTCGCTTTTTTGGCAACAAGTTTCTGGATGGTTTGTAATACAGACTTCACAGTGATCGTGTTGTCCTTATAGACGATGCTGGCGTGGTTCGTTTATTTGACACTATCGCAATTGCTTTTCGCTTTTTTGACGCCCTTTGCAACTTAGTATCTAAAGCGAGCGCTCCTATCGCTCTATCTCAAAAGAGAGATGCGTGCACTAACGGCTTGGTGGTCAAATGAGCCCACGGACACTCAGCCCGCGGGCTCAATTGCCCACTTTATTTTTTTCGTAGATGACTCGACCCACACTTATCGCGGATAACTCGGCCCGCGGGTCCAGTTGACTACTATTTTACCGGTAAGGGTCTACTCAGTCCGTTAGGTCAAAGGTGTGAAGTTGGTTAGGTTCGTTAGTTATCTATATACGCCCGAAGGGCAAACTACCTAGAAATAGGGGCCCCGCGTAGCGGGGACCCGTCGACCCAGTTACATTCCTAAGTCTTTGCATATTCACGGACTGAGTGGACCCTTACCGGTAAACTAGTAGTCGACTGACCCCGTGGGCTGAGTTGATCCTAAGCGGTAATTTAAGGGTTGAACGGGCCCGCGGGCTCAGTTAACACAGATGGGTCAAGTCACCCATAGACAAATTTGTACGGTCAACTCAGCCCGCGGGCTGAGTGGTCTGTGGGCTCATTTGACCACCAAGCGGCACTAACGTACACCCACTATTCGGTTCTGTCACTCGCCGACCGCTACTGCGGTACGTTCGGCTAGTGCTTTCCTTACGTACGAACTAAATTACTCGCTAAGCTCCTCGCGACCTTTGCGTATGTATATGTATGTTGGTTTACTTTAGAACAAGAATAGATGCTCTTTTTATCCGTTTGCGCCTGCTATATTTAGTTGGCACGCTCGTCAAACGACTTGACTGATTTTAGCTTGTGAGGTGTCGTTTGATTCGCCTTGATTGTGCGATTGACATCGGGTATATCAAAAGATGCAGTAGGTTTTTTTTAGGAGTTATTTGGCAACTAGTTTCGGGATGGTTTAATACTACTACTACTAAAGCCCATTTGCGTCCCACTGCTGGGCACAGGCCTCCCCTCATCATGAGAGGGATGGTTTGTACAACAGTAATTCAAAGATGTGTGTGTAGTCCCCAATCCGCACTGGGCTCGCGTGGGGACCATAGCCCAAACCCTCTCGTGATGAGAGGAGGCCTGTGCCCAGCAGTGGGACGCAATAGGCTGTAGTAGTAGTAGTAGTAGTTGTAAAACAGACTTACCAATGAGCGTGTCGTCTTTATAGACGATGCTGAGGTGGGTGTCGTGGTTATAGTTCCGGAATTTGGCCTCGCACCCGGCGAGCTGCGTGTGAGTGCCGTCGCGGTCGTGGTCATAGTGGAGCGAGCCGTTGTTGATCGTCGCTGAGATGTACGGGTGCTGATGCTGTGGAGAAGAACGTCAGCATCTTTAATTTAAACGAGCTAATCATTACATAGTATAAAACAAAGTCGCTTCGCTGTCTGTCTGTCCCTATGTATGCTTAGATCTTTAAAACTACGCAACGGATTTTGATACAGTTTTTTTAATAGATCAAGAGGACGGTTTTAGTATATAATTTGTTATAGTGTAACGCTCAATTCCCGCGGGAACGCTATAACCGAATTCCACGCGGACGAAGTCGCGGGAAAAAGCTAGTCTTGCATATTTCTCTATTTATTTATCCAAGCGATCTCGGAAAGGACTCTTAACGATTTCTTGATATAGTACATTACTACAGAGGCCGGGAAGAAGGATAGTTACGAGGCCGACAACTTCCGTTTCCCGCCGATGTATGTATAGTGCTTTTCTCAAACATGCAATGAAATAAATAAATAAAAATTTAATAGCTGTATTGGCAGAATGTCATAGCGAACCATAGTAGAGTAAATATTGCTTGTAGCTTTTTTTTAATGGCGGAATGTCAAGATGCTGTGTCACTAATATATGAAATGGAAATTAAAAAAAAGCCGGCCTTGGCCTGCAACGTTTGTATGAAATTTCATTATAGACCAATTGTCTAGCCGCGCCTGAAACGTGATACTTCCCATGCTAATAACAAGAACATAATATCAATATTTCATTGCATGTTTGAGAAAAATCAATTAAAAAATATAAGGAGAGACTGACCACACTCCTAAGGTTCACCAATGACCACGCCGCACATCTTAGACAGTATGCATGTAGATACACATTTTAGATTTCATGAAGATATTTTCCCTCACCGTAAATCTCAGTTAGTCACTCGCAAGGCTGATTTTTTTTTCATCGGATTGAATGAATTAAAAAAGTAAAAGCAGCAGCTCTACTTACATTGTGCGCTCCATTGTGATTGCTATACGTGTCCAGTATGATCGCCAAGCCCTGGTAATAGTCCTTGCTTCCAAACACAGGCCCGTACTGCATCCGGTCCTTCACGTACCACAGGGCAAGACCGTCTCCGAAGAGATCCTTGCCTTTGCCGTGGATTTTGAATTGGACCTGTAGCTCCCAGTTGCGCGTGTAGCATGGCTGTAAGAAATTTAAATTATAAGTTATTTTTATTTTACTAGCTTCTGAACGCTTCGTCCACGCGGACTAGGTTTATAGTGTTCTCGCAGGAACTTTTTTTTCTGGGATAAAAGGTAGCCTATATCTTTTATCACGTTACTTTTATGACATTCTGTATTGATATTGTCTAATAATATGGGAATAAGGATAAGTCTACAAAATACTTGTTATTCTATATAACCCCAATATTGACAAATGTTCTCACTGGCTAATAATTAGTCAACAACAACTACCAATCTCTTTTCACTTAGATAAGAAAATAGCATTGAACTGTAGACCTTGACTAGAGTTAAACAAGACCTTGAAAGCAATCAAGGTTAGGTGTTAGGTGACTGTTAGTTTTTTGTTAAATAATGGAGATCAAGTAAAATCATCAACCACTTTTAAGACTTCCACTAGTAGGTCCTTATTCGTGTTTGTACAGTTGACGTCAAATACATATTTATTTAAAACATATGGACCCTAATAATACCCATAACCTTTTTTGATTGTTAAACCATTGTAAAGTAATTGTTATACGTTTATACTTTTGCACAATGTTTTGTTAATAAAAACACGGTAACATTATTTGTTTTCTAGTAATAGATATATGTAGATATGAAGTATAGTATATACCATCATTTTTTTTCTGTGGTTTACTCTTTCGATATTTACTATAGTAGCATAGAAATTAGAAAAACTCAAGAAACATAAAAAGTGTATGGAGTCATTCAAGCCAGCTTTGCCTGTTTTATTTAATTTTCCAATGAAAACATTATCTAATCAGCACACCATTATGAATGAGCAATTTCCCAGAAAACTAATAAAGTTTTACAGCCAATCATGTTAAATGACATTATGATTGACAATAAAGTCAGTGGCCAAGAATATTAAAAGAAAATCAAGAAGATGATTGACTAATGACCAGTATATATTTTCAGTCGCCAATCCGCACTGGACCCACGTGGGGACTATAGCCTAAACCCTCTCGTAATGAGAGGAGGCCTGCTCAGCAGTGGGACGCAAATAGGCTGTATAAGTAGTAGTAGTATATATTATGAAAGACTAGCTTCTGCCCGCGACTTCTTCCGCGTGGATTCGGTTCTAGCGTTCCCGCGGAAATTGAGTCAGCATCATCATCATCATTTCAGCGGATAGACGTCCACTGCTGGACATAGGCCTCCCCCAAGGCGCGCCACTCAGACCGGTCCTGTGCCACTCACATCCACCGCGTTCCCGCGACCTTTACAAGGTCGTCACTCCATCTTGTTGGAGGCCTACCGACAGCTCGAAAATCAGCTCAGCAAAAAAATTCAAATTTAGCAGCTCTAAATTGAGTGTTAAACTATAATAAAAAAGTATATACTACAACCTTCCTGTTAAATCACTCTATCTATAGCCGTAGTAAACCGCTTCAAAATCCGTTGCGTAGTTTTAAAGACCTTAGCATACAAAGGGACAAACAGCAGGAAGCAACTTTGTTTTATACTATGTAGTGATTAAGCAAATAAATTCAATGAGCTAAAATTTCCTTTCATTAATTCCATATTGGTTTTGTTTTGAAATAATTTTGAAACTTTTAAAGATTAGTCATTTCTGCTGTCGGTTTTACAGAAAATGGCAGTAAAATTTTACTGCTTTGAAGATTAATGGCAAAATAATTGGAATAAAGCCAGTGTTATCAAAGGTCGGCAAACATTGTTAGTGATTATGTCGCGTTGTGTGACCTTGCCTACTCTTGTTGGTTTTTATGGTGATTGATGAACATGGTCTTTTGTACTATCATTTATTTTATTTATAAGATTTATATCTCCCACCACCATCCCCACAACAGCCTATTTACGTCCCACTGCTGGGCACAGGCCTACTCTCATCACAAGACACACAAGAGATATTCTATCTATTCCATTCTAATATTTTAGATTTCTTGTCTGCCCGTGGGCTGGGCTCGCGTGGGGACTATAGCCCGAACCCTCTTGTGGTGAGAGGAGGCCTGTGGCCAGCAGTGGGACGCAAGTAGGCTGCAGTAGTAGTAGTAGATTTTTAGTATCTTTTTTTCATGCTTTTCGATAGTGCTAATGAATAGAGAGGAGGCTGGACCTTTATTTTTGTGCGATGTCATTCAAAAGGTTAACCCCAATTGTCGAATCCCAATAGTTGAAAGAATAGTGGGCTAATTATTTTGTTTCAAATTCAAACAATACAAAACAAAAGCAGCTCTGTTTCTTGTTCACAACATTCAAATTCTATTGTAGGTAATTTGTACTAGTGTAAGTATGCGGGGACTTAGGAGGATAAAGAAAGGGAGGATATTAATTATAATAAGTCTATCGTGAACATGATAAATCGGTTTTGTCAGTAGCCAGGCGTAACTAGGCGGCATTTAAGCAAAAGTAGCCCTTATACCAGTTATACCTCCTATGCAAAGTTCTATGTAATTGCAAAATTTACTCAATAAAACACCACACTCCGTGTCCTTATTCCTGCTTATCTTGGTACGCATAATTAGCGATAGTATACTTACAACAGTGTTCCAGATAGCGCCAGACTTCGATTGCAAATCCGGCGTTAATCGGACATAATGCGGGGTAACTATCGTGCTACCTAAGAAGTCCCAGTACGGCACCGACATTCCACTCCCTGCAATCAACCAATCACGTATTTATTCGCAATTATATCATTATATTCACGCCAAGATCAAAGTCACGGGTCACTCACCCTGGTAAGGTTTCGTGAGAGAGTGCTCCCGTCTCACATAGTCCCGGGTATTCCATTCTGCGAGACTAGGAGTAATTAATAGGACCGCCAGTAAATATTGTGTTAGTTGGAATTTGTATTCTTGCATTTTTCTAGACTAAAGTGGCGAAATCTACGACTCACGAACTCATGTCAAATCACTCAAGTTGACGTTCGCCTGGCACTTGGCAGCCGCATCTCAGTGCTGCAAGCGTAACAGACTGGATTTGCTTGGATTTTTGTAGAAAATGAAAACTTTAATAAAAACTAAAAAGGTAAAACCACCACAAAATATCAAACATATAAATATAAAACCCGAAATAAATAAATACATGTGTTGTTTCCATGATATGATAAATCAAATTTCTTCAAAAAAAAGTTTACAAAGATTAGATAGTGTGTTTTATATTTCTGTATTTTCTTTATTTTGTTTATGTGGTGTTCAATAAAGAGTATTATTGTTGTTGTTGTTGGTATTGTTGGTTGGTTAGTGAAATCCCAGGAACTCTGTGATAGCTTAAGATTGGCAACATTAATGTTGACGTCAAACGTCAAACGTTGTCATTGTATTGGTCGGTAAGGCAAGCGCCCTCTATAAGTGATGGTGCTAAACTTTGCAGCTATCACGGCGACTTTACGACAACGTAGTTCCTGTACTCTCCGCTAGAGCCCTCTATACTACAAAATATTATAATCCTCTTTATCGCCTAATATTTTCAATGTCCGTACACACCGCGCCATAGGTTTAACTTTGGTATATACCTACTATCAGTGTCAAGTACAAGTATTACTGTCGTACTTATAATTCATATCCATACTAATATTATAAATGCGAAAGTAACTCTGTTTGTCTGTTACCTCTTCACGCTTCAACCGCTGTTCCGATTTGGATGAAATGCTTCTTTTTAGGGTTCCGAAGTCCACAAGGAACCCTTATAGTTTCGTCATGTCCGTCCGTCCGTCCGTACGTCCGTCTGTCCGCACTATTGCTCGGAGATGCTTAGTTCTAGAAAGCTGTAATTTGGCATGAATATACATATTAGTTACGCTGACAAAGTGGTACAATAAAATTTTTAAATATATTTTTTATAGGGTACCTCCCCTACTCGTAAAGTGGGGATGTAATTTTCTCGCGTACCCCATTGTGCGGCATATCGTTGAATAGGTCTTAAAAAAATATTGTGGGTTTGTTAAAACCATTTTTTGATTAAGTGATGCGTTTGTGAAATATTAATCTTTAAAGTGCTATTTTTTGTTAGTCTCTCTCCCCCCCCCCCCCCCCCCTGACTGCTAAATGGTGCTATTTGGATGGCTGAAAAAATCACGGTTATGGCATATATAACGTAGTTGAAAGGAAAACTATCACAGCTAAGTAGGCTGTACAAACATACCCCATGTTGTGGCATATCGTTGAATAGGTCTTGAAAAAATATTGTGGGTTTGTTAAAACCATTTTTCGATTAAGTGATGCGTTTGTCAAATATTAAGCTTTAAACTGCTATTTTTTGTTAGAGTCACGTGTCCCCCCCCCCCCCCCCCCCTGACTGCTAAATGGTGCTATTTGGATGGCTGAAAAAATCGCGGTTATGGCATATATAACGTAGTTGAAAGGAAAACTATGACAGCTAAGTAGGCTGTACAAACATACGAGTCATAGTCGACCAACATATGAAATGATTAAAAAACCAATGATTTTTCTCGAGCGGCAGGGGCGTCGGGCGGGCACGTCATACCACAGGCTAGCTAGATGCTAATAAAGTCTTAGAAAGGTACTGTGGGCCTCGTCAACTTCGGAACCCTATACTTTGCGCGTGGCCCGACACGCACTTGGCCGGTTTTTTATACCGTAAAAATGCATATTTCTCAAATGGACGAAGTCGAGGGCAGAGCTAGTAGGTATACTATAATAGTACATTACAGACCTAGGGTGGTGAATTCGTAAATGTCCCAGATCGCAGGTTTCTGAGGCCCGAACCGAAGGTGAGGGCCATAAATATGTGATCTGGGGCTTTACGAATTACCGCCCGTGGTTTGTCAAAAGTTTTACGTCTTGCCTTGGCCAAGAAGTGAGATTTTCTCTCCGCGTAGCGGGCAGGAAATCAAACTTTATGGCCAAGGGTGATGTAAACAAATTAACAAACCCCAGGCATAATTAAAGGAAAATTCCTCCTTCGAAATACATAAGTAATACTCTCTTTTCAGCAAACCATTTTTTTTCAGATTACCATATAAGAGTAGAGTAGGTTCTTCCAAAACTTAAGTAATACACGTCATTATAGGTGTCAAAACGGCGTGACAGAAGGGTAGTGCTTTCTCCAGTTGATGGATGAGCCACTTTCTCCGCAATCTAGAGCGTTGGAAGGTCAAAACCGCGGTTCAACGAACTCTTAATTTGCCAACTTTTACCGTCTGCATACTTTATGATAATGGGTATGCAGTGACCAGTTCTGAACATTGATAATGTATAAAAACCGGCCAAGTGCGTGTCGGGCCACGCGCAAATTATAGGGTTCCGAAGTTGACGATGCCCACAGTACCTTTCTAAGACTTATTAGCATCTAGCTAGCCTGTGGTATGACGTGCCCGCCCGACGCCCCTGCCGCTCGAGAAAAATCATTGGTTTTTTAATCATTTCATAAGTCGACTAATGACTCGTAAATTTGTACAGCCTACTTAGCTGTGATAGTTTTCCTTTCAACTACGTTATATACGCCACAACCGTGATTTTTTTCAGCCATCCAAATACCACCATTTAGCTGGCAGGGGGGGGGGGGGACACGTGACTCTAACAAAAAATAGCAGTTTAAAGCTTAATATTTGACAAACGCATCACTTAATCGAAAAATGGTTTTAACAAACCCACAATATTTTTTCAAGACCTATTCAACGATATGCCACAACATGGGGTACGCAAGAAAAAAAAATTACATCCCCGCTTTACCAGTAGGGGAGGTACCCTATAAAAAAATATATTTCAAAATTTTATTGTACCACTTTGTCACCGTAACTAATATGTATATTCATGCCAAATTACAGCTTTCTAGAACTAAGCATCTCCGAGCAATAGTGCGGACAGACGGACGGACATGGCGAAACTATAAGGGTTCCTAGTGGACTTCGGAACCCTAAAAATGGGATTTTGATAGAATGTGAATAGAGAGGATCTTCACGCCATTTTATAATAGCATAGAGAAATGATAATAGCTATGTATATCTACGAGAAATGAATGACAGTCTTCAGAAATATCTGAAAAATCAGCATTTACCTAAGAGTCCCTAGAACGCTCCTTTCTCCATACAAACGTAGTTACGTTTTGTTTTGCATACTACTTATCTGGCATCAAATTTTACAAGTAATGAAAAGTTGAGAAACGCCGTGCGTACTGGGGACTCTTAACTTTACCTTTGAATTTGAACCAACTTGAAACTAATTTGGCATGATCAATCTTGGGATAGCCTATACTATAATAAAATGCTATTTTTTAACGGTTTTAACGTTTCCTACACTCGTCATCATCATCATCATCATTCATAATCATCATCATTTCACTCGAAAGACGTCCACTGCTGAGCATAGGCCTCCCCCAAGGTGCGCTACTCCGACCGGTCCTGTGCTACTCGCTTCCACAGGATTCCCGCGACCTTCACGAGGTCGTCACTCCATCTTGTTGGAGGCCTACCGACAGCTCGTCTCACGGTTCGCGGACGCCATTCGAGAACTTTCTGGTCCCATCGGCCATCAGTCCTGCGAGCAATGCGCCACGCCCACTGCCATTTAAGGTTGCTATACCTACTTGTGCAAAATATGAATCTTTTCGATTACAGTGATTACTTAGTATTCTGCGAATGGGGTCACCAATTTGAGAATCTTCAAATAAGGTAGGGTTTTCCTTTCGATGATGAATAAAATCACCACAGCTTCCATCATTACTTATTATTACACGAAAGGTGGGCACTTCGGTACAAGGTTTACACAACTAAATAATATCAACTCTACAACTTGACGGCGTCCTCTATTCTATTCTATTCTATATAAATTAATGGCTTCTGTCTTGGACACTTCGCCAATATCAAGCCTGCAAGTTGTTCGGTAATAAAGGTAAATGTACGCTGTAAATGATCAATAAAATAAAATTGGAGAGACTCAACAAACGTCAACGTCCATCTTGGCTGACGACCATTGAGAAAACCGACGGCGTCCTCTCGACTTGCCAGAACTCTCCTGTCATTCGCCCCCCACTCTAGCCAACATAACAAACCCTCTGGAGGCTTCGCCACAATGCCACCAGCTACAAGTCTTCCCAAATCGATGTCTGTCAGCGTCTATTTTTGGGCTACTCCAGCCGACCCAGCTCCTGAAGGAAGCCTAGCAGACCCTTGACGTTGCTCCTTTCCATTTCTGTAGAAAACTCGATGATTTACGTTTTTAAAGGCTATAGAAATAAAAGCAAGTTCAAACACCTCGAGTGAAAACGAACCTAAACATAACTTTCGCACGGTCGATGACCTCCTACGGCTATAAACCATTCTACGGTCAATAAAAAAACCCTTCACACTTTTACCTCACAACTGCCCTAAACTTTCTATTTTCTAGAATAATCGAAAGTTGAAATTAAAAGTGATCTACCCCGAAGGCCGACGAGTCGACCTAACACAACAAATGTATAAGCATTTAGGTCAACGGTGAAAGCAGGGAAAGTAACTACATATTTGACCATGATCTACTATAGACACTCTCCCTATTTTTATCGTACTCTTGACAATCACTTCTCAAGAACGAGCCAACTTCTACCTTCTAGCATCCACGTAAAGGTGGATTCTACACAAAACCGAAACCAGGTCAGAAGACAATATTGTGTTCCAATTTTGAATCGCTTTGATGATGATTTCTTTTTAATATGCTATGTGCCAGTCGCTTTCTAAGAAGAAAATGGCTGTTTAAAAGTCGGAGAACTTCGTTAATTTTGGCGTTTTAAACAACATTTGAAATCATTTTCAAGTGGAAAATCAATAAATTGATTTGATTCAGAGCATTCATTGTGCAAAATGTGCACATTTAATATAACTAGGTTGCTAAGTTGCTAACTTACAACAATAGAATGTGTCAGTCAAATATACGTAAGTATCGTTCCATTTAGGCCTTTACCTAAAATAAAAATCTCTGTGAAATTTCCATTTTGTATTGATTTGAATCTTGCACATGTTTGCACTTTGAGTCTGTGAACGACTTGAAGGGCTTTGTAAGTGAACATTATTTTTCTTACATCAGCTTAAAGATTACTAAGTAAAACTGCATTTACCTGTATGCATACCTAATATTGTAAAGAAAAAAAAACGAAAAGACCGCTCACTTCCAGCGGAAAACAAAACTCGATGACTTATGGCCAAGTCAGCATCCAAAAATTGCTTCCAAGAACCTGCACTAACCTTTCTAAAATGCTAAGAGGAAAACCTGCTGCCCCCGATCCAATTCACACAATGCTCGTAGGTGTCCAGCGTTACTGCAGCAGTCGGTGTTACCAACGGGAAATTAAGGTAGGGTTGCCAGTATTCTGATGACCATATTTTTTTCCCATGATAATCAAATGCTTCTGTCAGTTGTCGCTGGGTCGTATCCCGCTGACAATCTTTGTGTGTAATAACAGAGACAATTTCATTATATAAAACTGTCAATCTCCTTACAGTACGGCGTACATCGTAAATAGCCAGGGAGCTTGAAATTTTCATACCTCACTTGTACAGCGCCATCTAGATGATGCTCATGGAGTTCAAATTTGTATGCAGGCTACCTAGGCAGCGACATCTATTATCGCATTTAACAGTTATTACGGGCGTACGCTGATGTGTTGGAAGGTTGTCATTCTAAGTTTACCTTACTTCTTCTATGGTAATAATTATGAACTTTTCACGACGTTGTAAGTACAGTAAGCTGCAGAGAAAAGGAACCCCTTTGCGTATGAGTCAGTACGCGGAGGGGGTTCCCCTTAACTACTGTACAATCTACATCGTACAGTCAAAGGCATACGTACAACAAGTACGTATATTTGTAGCTAGTTCTTATGCTTCAACTACAATTTGTATACCACTGCTTGCATCTCCACAAATTCCACAGTAGCATCTCTGGGACTGGCCAGGAGTATAGTACTCAGTCCCCCACGCGGGCCGAGTGCGGATTGGCTACTTCATACACATCTTTTTATATTTCTTCGGAAATGGGCGCAGGTTTCTCATAATGTTTTCCTGCATCGGAAAGTATTAATAGGAAAATGAATTTCAATCTATTGTATACTCAGAGGTGCGAGCCGAATTTCAACTCGCAACCCTCTTTTTTATGTAAATGGTATATACACACAGCCCGCTTGATGGTAAGCGGTCACTGCGGCCCATGGACATCGAAATCCTATGATCTCCCACTAAGAAACCATAAGATCTCGAATGCGTTGCCTACCCTGAGGCCTAAGATGGAATGCCTCTGTGCCAGAAATCCCCCCCCATTTTTATGTAAAAAGATTGACAAACATGACGGCCCACACTCGTGGTAAGTGGTCACCGCCGCCTATATACATTTGTAGCACCAGAGGCGTCACCAATGCGTTGCCGATCTCGAAAGAGGAGGAGGACAGAGCGTATGGGATAAGGGAGGATAGAGGCATGGGATTAGGGAAGATGGGATTGGGATAGAAGGATAGGGAAGAAGAGAGGCCCCCGGTTCTCCCTCTACATGAGAGGCGGCTTTGCTATGGCTTATAATTTTGATTTCTTGGTGTTTAATTCTACGTTCTTCATGTCAAATCTTGAAACTTTGATAATGATAAGTTATTCAGACACAGATACATTTCGCTACATATACCTACGAGCAAAATAAAGGGCATGGCTTTGAAAATATCTACATCTGCCTTTGAGTATATAGCCACTGGAGATGCCATAACGTCAACTCGCCGAACAAATTTTTTCGCCACTTTTAGCGGGGGGCGAGGTAAACACGTACAGCACACCACCAAACGACGCAGAACTTAACAGACACAAATTTTGCTGTTGAGATAAACGCACACTACAAAAAAAATCAACACATCAAAAAATACACGTAAACAGATAGAGTTTTCACGTAACTATGCAGCATACATATGCACAAGACTAGTGATGGGACACATCTGAAGAATGAGTCAACTGAGATTAGTAGATGAATGAACTGAATTATTTTATAGTATTTTATTTTATAATAAAATTGCTAAAGTGGAAATTCTGTACGTTGAAGATACCCAAAAACATATTAGTTTGTATGTATGTATGTCTGTAAGTATCTGTATTTGTGTCCTTAGCCCACACACAGTTTTTTTACTGTGGAATGAACTGTTGTCAGCAGCTTCCGGGCGGATACATATGTAAAAAAATTAAAGTAGATTGGTATTTGTAAGAGCCTACGTACATGAAATCTATATATATAAAACAAGAAACTGACTTACTGACAGACTGATTGATCAACGCAGAGCCGAATCTACTGGTCGTAGAAAGCTGAAATTTGGCATGCAGATTCCATAGGGAATATAGGGGAGCAATCTAAGAAAGGATTTCCCGAAATTTCCATAGGAACAGAAAAATCGGGATTTTACATTTTAATATTTCTGCGCATATGAAGTTGCGGGGAAAAGCTACTTATGTTATAACTACCCTTTTACCCGCGACTTCGTCCGTATGTACGGACGAGTTCTCCAATATATACACACTTTTACACCTTGCTCTCTTGTAATAAGGTCCAAAAGGGATCATATATTTATGAACTTGACTGTACTAAGAATTCAGGCAGCTAATGGTTCTATACATAGCGATAGTTATAGGAAACCAAAAACAAAACAATGGATTTTCCCATGGGAATAAGATGTTTTCCCGTGGTAAAAAGTAGCCTATGCCACTCTCCAGCCTCCCAACTAACCCTAAACAAATCACGACATAAAACCTCTCCGTTGCGACGTGAAAGAAGGACAAACAAATGAACTTTCCCATTTATATAATACCAGCTTCTGTCCGCGACTTCGCCCGCGTGGAATTCGGTTATCGCGTTCCCGCGGGAACTATGCGTTTTTTCGAGATGAAAAGTAGCCTATGTCCTTTCCCGGGACCCCAACTATCTCCATGCCAGATTTCATCTCAATCGGTCCAGCGGTTGAAGCGTGAAGAGGTAAGTAACAGACAGACAGACAGAGTTACTTTCGCATTTATAATATTAATATGGATAGTACTCGTATGGTAGTATGGGCCCGTGTGGGGACTATAGCCCAAACCCTCTCATGATGAGGGGAGGCCTGTGCCCAGCAGTGGGACGCAAATAGGCTGTAGTAGTAGTAAGTATGGATAAGGGTCGTCAGCAAAATGCTCCGAACAGATAACACGTGTCAGTTTCCAAGAATTCTCCTTTATGGATCTTTTGGAAATTTAAAAGGATTATATGAAGGAAGCCGTGGTGGCCTAGTGGTTCGACCTACCGCCTCTCATGCAGAGGGTCGGGGGTTCGATTCCGGCTCGCACCTCTAAGTTTACTTATGTGCGAAATTCAATTTGAATTAACCACTGTGCTTTTCGGTGAAGGAAAACATCGTGAGGAAACCTGCACGCAACTGCGAAATAATTCATAGATGTGTGTGAAGTCCCCAATCCGCACTGGGCCCGCGTGGGGACTATAGCCCAAACCCTCTCGTGATGAGAGGAGGCCTGTGCCCAGCAGTGGGACGCAAATAGGCTGTAGTAGTAGTAGTAGTAGTATATGAAATAATGTATATAAATAATAGTATATGCATTACACATCACTCGTAGTCCCGAACTAAATATTGTATTCCTTTTACCTAGATCTATATATTTGCCAACATTTCTTTTCAAGATCAGAATAAAATTCAACATCGATGTCCAGAGAAAAGTAATATTCACCTTCCAGGATTTAAATGTAACAAACATCTATACTTATCTACTAATTAATGGAATATGCAATAAAAAACTTACTATTAAATAAACCTCATTGATTGAATGAATGAATGATTCACTCAAAAGTTGAGTCGCTTTTTTGACTTTAGTCACATCCCTAGACCGATTCGCTCCCATTCATGTTTACATTTTTCTGACGTTTACGTATCGCAAAAGCTTTTCTTTAAATAGAGATTTTACTTCAATAAAACTTAGTAAAAATACTTATCTATGATAGGAAATGCGATTTTGTTGCGAATTTGAGCGATCAGATCGCCTTTTACACGAGAATACCGCACAAGACACCATTTTTCAGGAGAAACGTCTCGCGTCACGGAACGATGCAAAATGGCGGTGAAGTGACCTTCAAGTGGGTTTATATAAAGAGTTTGAACAGTTGAACCATGTACTTTGCCGGAGGGGATCGCCCATGCATGGCATCTCCAGTGGCTATATACTCAAAGACATCTGCCCACATTCTCGTACGCCTGGCAACCCTAAGGCCCTGGGCCACAGATAGGAGCAGAACCATCGAGAACAGATCGTGTCTCCGCTTTCTATACACTTTCACTTCCGCCAGACAAAACCACGTCTACGGTGAGTCAGTGTTGTTTACAAACTTGCCAATAACAATGTCATGTACTAGCTTTCTTTTCGCTAATGCGTGTCATTGAACTTGCCTAGCAATACAGGCTGCAAGACAAATCTGGACGTGCAAATCCCTCGTACGTTTTATTCCAATGGCGTTAAAGGTCAAAGTGGTGGACATGTCACATATGCGGACATGACATGTGCGGACTTTTATTTTTTTATGGCTTTTCTATTTTTAAGTGCCAGTAGCGAAAATAGATGTTGTTTCAATAGTCGTTTTCGTTGTTTCGTCGATTTTTAAACCTTTTGACATTTCTTAGTTTTTCTCTTATGCGGACTTACTCTGAAGGGTTTTTATTGCAATATTGTTTAAATAATAAATTTGCAAGATGCATTTATTAAGTTATTAGCTTAAATGTGTTATTGGCGCACTTGCAACATCGTATTGTGCGTTGTATTTCCCGAAACGTAGTGAATCAGTCAGTGTGCAGATTTTCCTGCTATATGATCGAACTTTCTTTTCACGAAACTTCGGGGAGTTCATTAAATTAATTTGCAAATAAATAGTTGTTTAAAATATGTATGTAAAGTTGTAGAATAGGTATTTCATGAATGTAACGTGTCACGTAGCAATTTTCGTCCTATGAATGTCGGTAAGTAGGTAACGGGATTTTTTACCCGACTGCGCCAGAAGGAGGGTTATGTTTTCGAGTGTATGTATATTTCTTTGGCACGCTGTGTAGCCTAAATGGCAGGATGGATTTTAGCTTGCGAGGTGACGTTACATTCGTCGGGCGGGCGGGTGGCAGGCGGGCTTATCCCTAGAAGGAATTTCTTCCACCTAACCTTTGAGTAGCGGAGAGGAAACAAGTTCATGAGTAGACAAATAAGTATGTACCTACAGAAAAATAAAGGAGTAACTAAATATACTTATTTATATTATAAATTATATTATAATATGTACATAGACTCCACAATACTATAGAAAATTATAAAAAACATAAACTAAACTATAAAAAAATCGGCCAAGAAGCGAGTTAAACTCGCGTGGAGAGGGTTCCGACCCTTGATTATTTTCAATGTCGTCATTTTCAAACCGTTTCACAGGACAAGCTCTTTTTTATGATAGATTTCAAATACTAATATGGACTTCTTAATAATTTTCCTGTAATCTATAGGTTAATAACTATCCTCCGTATTCTAAGTACTTTCATTTGATATGTCACACGATATAGTTTGAAAAACTTCATTAATATTTTTTTCAAATTTAGCCCCCAAAAATAGGGTCTATGTTTAAAATTCATTTATTTTCGTTACATGTCCGTCTTTGGGTCACAAAGTTCAATTTAATCGGTCCAGTAGTTTCGGAGAAAATCGACTGTGACAGACGGACGGACAGACACAGGAGTGATCCTATAAGGGTTCCGTTTTTACCCCTTGAGGTTCGGAACCCTAAAAAGTTTCGTACTCGTTCAAAAGCAGGTTCAAATTTATTGGTGCCGGCCGTCGACCCCGCGCGAGAGTTAACCGACGTGGAAAAGTGAAGGTTATACTTATCATGTGCAATTTATTAAGGCGCAAGCCCACCCACCAGTTGAAGCAATTGAGACCATTATGCGAGACAGTCGTGTTAAAAAGTTGCCAAGTTATAGGTCAATTGGTCGTAAAGAGAAATTCTTAGGGTTTTTATATAATGGTGGGTGGCGTTTTATTCATACGCGGCAACTATAACGTGTCTTCTATCTTCTTCTATAGATCTATTACGATTGGACTGGATGGGGTCAGCTATCTAATATGTCACAAACAAGGAGATTTACTGATTCACTTAGCGGACACTTTTGACGTGCCGAATAACAGGTTTATGCGCGAAGCGATAGGGAGATTCCTTTTCCGTTCGCTATAGAATCACTTCGTGAACTCGAATGGACGACCTGCAGTGCAAGGCTAAATAAATATTATATAATATAATATAAAATCAAAGACTGCCGATCTTAATATACCTATGAAACTAGCTTTTCCCCACAACTATACGTATGCGCAGAAATATTAAAATGTAAAATCCCGTTTTTTTCCGTTCCCGTGGGAATTTCGAGAAATTCTGTCTTCTAACCTGCGTGCCAAATTTCAGCTCTCTACGACCAGTAGTTTTGGCTCTGCGTTGATCGATTAGTCAGTCAGTCAGTCAGTCAGTTTCTTGTTTTATATATATTTTATTGACTGACTGACTGATTTTTCATTTTAATATTTCTGCACATACGATTAAAAGATATGTACGAATAGAAGAAGGCAGACGGATAAATAAAGTGCACCTTAGCTTCATTAGCTTAGATGCGAAAACGTATAAATCCAAGCGGTCTATTGACTCTTTGAATGCCAAGAACACCTAAAAAAGTTACCATGCACTGCACTGCCGTGCCTACCTCGCCAACAATACCTTAAAATGTCTGACACCCCGATTGCTATGGAGCTTAGGGTTGATGTAAAGGAGCGCAATCTTTATAGTTCCAAAAGTGGACACCAAATCGGGTAGCTTGGGGGCGCTACGGTAGTCTGCAGTAGCAGTGGCGTGCACAGAGCTTTTATACAGGGTAGACAACAAAATATAAAATAATATTAGACTTCCCAAATAGATACCTAATACCTATTCAGCATATTTTCTCGTCTTTTCGATTAATAATGGCGTATATTTATATCACTCCAAATATCCATGTATCTAAACAATGGAAGCAGAATAATCAGTGCACCCCGGGGGCCAAGAATCGTATTAGTAATTCGTATTCAAACTCGATTATCTTGCCGATTGTACATACACCGGCCTTATTCGATTAAAACTTGCTAAAAGAAAGTTTTAAAATAGCACCATTTTCAATGGTTCATAGGTACATGCACAGCACAGACCCACTAAATAATTACCGCAGTTTTTTTTCAAAACATTAATTGTAAAAAAACTTTCCTGGTTACGACTATCAATATTTTCAAAGAACAAACCAAACAACATCATTTCAGCCGAAATATAATTTAATAATCAAAACAGATAAATAGAAAAACGACAAATAATATTAAACAACCATACATACAAAATGCATAGCAGAAAATTGCATGGAAAGCTTCCTACTCCTTCCCGACTTTCCGTTTGTTCCAATTTCTGCCACGGCATGCGCTGCGATTACTTCGAACAGACATGTCTAAACTCCGACGGGAAGCGTGCGTTTGGTTCATACGCCTCCCGCTAGTTGGCGCTGTCGTCGTGCACACTGCCAATATGATGATGTACGCTTTGAACGTTTCCGGACGGAAGACAGAATAGTGTCCGTCTTTCTCGTTGAACGCGCGCTAGTATTGAAATTGCGACTGTCTTCGGATGTAATTATCGAGTTCAGAACAGTACAAAGGATACGATGATGACCCGATAAATGGAGCTGTTTTGTGATTTAAGAATTTAAGTTAATGCGTAATGCACTGATATTTTATATGTAGATGAAGCTATTAGGTATCATAATAAAGCAAATTAGATAACGTTGGGGTAGGGTAGACAGTGTCTTTTTGTCTATATGGAGTGCACGCCACTGTGCAGTAGCGCCTTCAGATGGCGCTGCTGAGGCGAAAACGGTTGTGAGACGAGTGTGTTTTGTTTTGTTGCTTATCAAATCCGCTGGACACGTTTTCAACTGTTTCGCCATATAAGATTGCGCTCCTTACCAAGACACATTCCACACTCCATAGTTTTTCCTGCGGACGGTTGATTTTTGACATTTGCTCCATAGACGATCTGTCAAATTATAACCATCCGTACCCAAAACGAGGCGTTTTGTGGATATACAACCGGGCCTAGTTAAGGTGTACTTTGATCATAAAATTATTAAGCCGGTGGTGGCCTATAGTGGTTCGACCTACCGCCTCTCATGCAGAGGGTCGGGGGTTCGATTCCGGCGCGCACCTCTAAGTTTACTTATGTGCGAAATCCAATTTGAATTTAACATGAGCTTTTCGGTGAACGAAAACATCGTGAGGAAACCTGCACGCATCTGCAAAGTGATTCAAGGATGTGTGTGAAGTCCCCAACCGCACTGGGCCCGCGTGGGGACTATAGCCCAAACCCTCTCATGATGAGGGGAGGCCTGTGCCCAGCAGTGGGACGCAAATAGGCTGTAGTAGTAGTAGTTGTCTATTACCCGCCCATAAGCTACGGAGTTATTGCCCTCAGAGGTAAACGGACTCTACGTAAAATCTAACCAAATCGCCAAAAAAGCAGGTTCTGTGAACCGGCCTGTGGGCAAATACATATACATGGTGGGTCAAAAAATATGGCAAATAATTAACCCACAGTATCGGCTATCGATTGTAAGCATATTGTATAGGTTTTTTTTTTTTTGAGTTGGTAAAAAAAAACATTTTGTATAGGATTCAAGCGTCGCTCACACAACCAATCCCATATACAATTTTTTTTTTACCAACTCAAAAAAAATTAAAGACTTATACAATATACTTAGAATCGATGGCCGATACTGTGGGTTAATTATTTGCCATATTTTCTGACCCACCATGTATAGACGAGATTTGTTGAGATCCCATTTTCATATACACGTTGAAATCCACAGACACTGCAAAGAGCAAAAAAAAACCGGCCAAGAAGCGAGTTAAACTCGCGTGGGGAGGGTTCCGACCTTTGATTATTTTCAGTGACGTCATTTTCAAACCGTTTCACATGATAAGCTATTTTATATGATAGATTTCAAATACCATGGACTTCTTAATAATTTTCCTGTAATCAATCAATAACTGTGTATTTTTTCCAAAAATTTAGGTCCAGTGGTTTCGGAGATAAGGTGGGGGAATGGTAATTTTTCGCCTATTTTCTTAAATAACTCGAAAAGTATTGACCAAAGAAGAAAAAAAAATTGTCACACGATATAGTTTGAAAAACTTCATTAATATTTTTTCAAATTTAGCCCGCAAAAATATAGTCTATCTTTAAAATGCATTTATTTTCGTTACACGTCCGTCGTTGGGTCACAAACTTACATATACGTACCAAATTACAACTTAATCGGTCCAGTAGTTTTGGAGAAAATCGACTGTGACAGACGGACGGACAGATACACGAGTGATCCTATAAGGGTTCCGTTTTACATCTTGAGGTTCGGAACCCTAATAAATATGTGTAAGTAGACCAGGGGCCTTATTAGAGTTTGTAAATAGGGATACGGGGTCTCCTCTATCCCTAAATAAATGATTCCGACCACCACCACCACTACAACAGCATATTCCGGGCACAGGCCTCCACTCATCACGAGAGGGTTTGGGCTATAGTCTCCACGCGGCCACAGTGGGGATTGGGGACTTCACACACATCCTTGAATCACCTCGCAGATGCGTGCAGGTTTCGTCACGATGTTTTCCTTCACCGAAAAGCTCAGTAGTAAATTCAATTTGAATTTTGCATATAAATAGTTTCAGAGAGGTGCGAGCCGGATTCGAACCCTTGACCTTAGATGCATGAGAGGCGGTAGGTCAAACCACTAGGCTACCACGGCTTAATAAATTAAATCATTAGATAATTTAACGAGGTATTCGGGAAAATGGACCTTCTATTTAAACTTTAAGAACTCTATTGGGAATCTGCGCTAAATACTGAGTTACTATACCATTAATTTAGGTATCAACTAGCGTCTGCCCGCGACTTCGCTCGCGTGGAATTCGGTTATCGCGCTCCCACGGGCACCATGCGCTTTTCCGGAATAAAAAGTAGCCTATGTCCTTTCCCGGGACTCCAACTGTCTCCATACCAAATTTCATCCAAATCGGTCCAGCAGTTGAAGCGTGGAGAGGTAACAGACAGACAGAGTTACTTTTGCATTTATAATATTAATATGGATATGGATTTAGGGCGTGGGAAATCCCATGTCCCTATTTGTGAATTCGGATGACGCCCCTGTGACGTGGGAGGCCAACATTCTGATTACCTAGCAAGTTTCTCGGTTGATGGTATACATTAAAATCTCTTCAACCATGCTCTTGATTACTGCGTCCAACGCAATAAATCAGTATTAATACTTAATTAAGCGTCGCTTCGAAGTTTATAGTTTTGCGGAAACCCTTTAACACTGGCAACATTGCCATTAAAAAAACTGCACGATTTCGCTCCATACGGGGTCAGTGTACGGACTCAGCATTTTTATGCTAGGCATGAACCCGAAATTGCCGTGCTAAGCTCCGAGCGTTTAAATTTGGAAGGCGAATAGAAATCGCTTCTTTTTTTGAGCGATGACACCTTGAAATGTTGCCAGGCTTATTAAATTGAAAAGTCAAAAATTTGAAAGTTCAGCCATTTTTGCAAGAACAGTTTCTCAATTTGCTGAAAAATACCTACTACACCGTTATTTTCACAAAGTTGCAATTCTTGCAGCAACCCATCTCTCTTGAATACTTAACCTTACAAATATTTAATTAAAAGAAAATACTGTAGGAGCGAGCAGAAGAAAACAGATTTTACAATTTCAAGCAATCAATGGAAACGAAAAACTACATCAAAGGTTTCATCAATTTTGTTCTGTACAAATAACCAGATTTCTGGCATCCGTCCACAATTTCTAGGTAATAAAATAGTTATCCGGGATAAAAACTATGAAACATATATGTTCTTTACGTATACACAATCTATCTCTAATCCATCTTTCAATGTTATAAATGCGAAAGTAATATAACTCTGTCTGTCTGTCTGTTACCTCTTCACGCTTCAACCGCTGGATCGATTGGGATGAAATTTGGCATATAGATAGTTCCCGGGACCCCGGGAAAGGACATAGGCTACTTTTTATCCCGGCAAAAGCGCATAGTTCCCGCGGGAACGCGATAACCGAATTCAACGCGGGCGAAGTCGCGGGCAGAAGCTAGTATTTCATGATTTTTTACATGTTTTTAGTAATACTTATTTGAGTACTTATTTATATTTTAGGACTAGCTTCTGCCCGCGACTTCGTCTGCGTGGAATATAAAATTGCCGATAACTTTTCTTTCCGATATCCGATTTTAATCAATCATAGCTTATATGTTGCTCCAAATGATGCTCTATCTACCCTTAAAAATGCATTCTAATCGGTTCAGTAGTTTCGGAGATTAACGCTAACAAACAGACGGACAGACAGAAAGAAAGAGACAGAAAATTACCCTTTTATTATAGTATAGAGAAGATAGATCAAGAATAATATTCGCGTCTCACCCAATATTTGCGCGCTCGAGTGCGTCAATGTTATTTTCCTGATATGAAATAAGTGGATAAAATACGTTTGAGGCGATTTTCAATTTGAATTAACCACTGAGCTTTTCGGTGAAGGAAAACATCGTGAGCAAACCTGCACGCATCTGCGAATTCATTCAGAGATGTGTGTGAAGTCTCCGATCCGCACTGGGCCCGCTTGGGGACTATAGCCCAAACTCTCTCATGATGAGAGGAGGCCTGTGCCCAGCAGTGGGACGCAAATAGGCTGTAGTAGTAGTAGTAGTAGATTTTCAAATCTGTCACGTTAGGTAATTGCATTGATATTGATATGCATTTCGAATTCTATATATCACCATATCTTCTATAAAGATGCTCTTAACAATTGCAGAACAGCTGAAAACAAATAACTCACTAACAACAACTGCAAACAAACTTATCAAACAATGTATCCACAAATATTGAAACATTGAAACGTTTTTATTTCAACATCCACACATATAAGTAATAGAAATATACAAAAAAAAAGCAATATACATAAAATGAAAAAGGTGCAAGTAAACATTAAATTAAAAAGCCAAAGTAGAACTAATGATGTTAAACAAACATACAATTAAAATTAGAAACTAACTTCTTTGACAATAAATGAGAAAAGTGATGGATGTCAAGTTGGCGACACTCAATATGTTATTTTCTTAACGACAAATCCTTTACAAATGTTCAACACCTTAAGCATGTGTAGTTCGCCACGAGTCCTGAAAACGCCCTTTGTTTTCAATGGGCCTCATAATAAGAGCTATTTATCGTGCAGTCTTTATGTACGATACATTCCGCGCATAGATATAAATAACCAGCCGAGAGAGACAGGTGGGTTCTGTTCTGGTCGTATGAACTCCCTGGCTCGGTGTGACCGCGAAATTATTTTCAAGAGTACTAGCAACGCACACACACGCGTTTATATACACACGCACGTCTCACTACCAATCTGCGCGTGTAGGCGTACTCGTGAGAAACTTGCTCGCTCATCACGAAACAACGTAAACTGAGATACGCAACAGATGAATATGGACTCTAGAAATATGTGTGCGCTTATTAATTTGTAAGCTCCTCGAAAGGTGTTTACGCTTGTCCGGTTTTGAAGTTGAAGGCAAAGTTGCTATCTTGTTCGTAATGTCCGCGAACAGAGGTTCGAGTGCGTTCAACTTTTAGCCCAGTAAACTCTCGAAGTTCGTTCACCCACTACTTATTGTCAACTGACGTATAGCGAGCGAGAGGGGAGATCGCGCGGATAGCGGCGTCTCGTTCTAGCGTTATGTTCAGTTTTTACGTGCCTTCGTCGGCCGAAATAGTTAAACTTTAGGTGGTTATGCTCGCCTGGTAGTTTAGACGGTCTACGTTGTGTAGATCGATGGATAACGTAACTATGGTGGATTGAGCGGTGACCTCGAGAAGGCGATTTTGTCGATTGTCGATACTCCCTTCAGAAATTATGACTATCAGAATATCAACTAGCTTCAGCTCGCGGCTTCGTCCGCGCCCGCGCCGCGTGGAATTCGGTTCTAGCGTTCCCTCGTTAACTATGCGTTTGTCCGGGATAAAAAGTAGCCTATAATCCTCATACCGTCCTTTCACGGGACTAAAATTGTGTCTCCAGTGTTCATATTACTTTTGACCAACATCAATTTCATACAATTTACGTAGGCACAGATTTATTTAGCATTTTATCAATAAAGTACAAATAAATTGTCCAAATACGGAAAACAGATTTTATCGAAATGCGTTTTGATGGTATCTTTCGAAATTCGAACTCACGTAGTATTACGTAATATTTACGTTGCATGCATACGACCAAAGTCAAGGTACAGAGGGCAACAGGTGTTGTACAAGATCTTGATCAAAATCGATCTAATTTCTAAAGGAACAAGGTATGGAGTTTTGTTTGGAAATTTAAGCAGTAGTTCACACGTTCAGTTGGAATTGAGAAATGACAGTCACGTGACAGCACTCGTGTTTTGTTAGTATACTTTACTTGGATGTTTCTCGTTTTAGATATATAGGAGTTTCGAGTGTCGATACCAACATTTCCATTCACTTGTTAATAAATGCGAAATTAACGTCAGTATTTAATCTTTTTACTTTTGCATTCTTATACTTAAAAGGGGGATATCATTATTAGTAGCCATATAAATGATTCAATGGATCTTTGTAATTTTCCCCTCATAATTATGAAAAGGTACTTATTATGTGACAAATGTAAATTTTTCTAATGTTAGAATTCAACGGGCGAACCAAACGATATGATTTATATTTTATTGCAAACTAAGTGTTAATTTTCCGTAGAAACTATAATCTCATGTAAATATGTACATCCTAAAATAAGTTGATAACTTTGAGAAAATGTAGTCACAAAACAAAAATAGTCCAAGCCTACTTAAGTGCAATTTAAATGATCTATTAGTACATGATCTATTTATGCTACGTGACTGTCCTCTAAGTACCATCGATGGTACATTGTTGCAGAATGCAGAGTTACCGATTGGAGGATTTATAGTTCGACGAGTCCATTTCTTATCATTGCCGGCGCGGTAGATATAGTGATTTTCACGACTATATAGAGCGGAATTGAATAAATCTCTAGTAATTTTTTATCATAAGAAATTCAGTTATTTTTTACATGGCGGTGGTAAAGATCTTATAATGGCGGCGCTATGATGTAAAAAATGCTTAAGCTACGCCCAAATAGGTACGAGTACAGCTGCCTCTCAGGACCATTCGTATTAGTACGGATAATACACGGGAAGAGCACTCTATCCCAATATTCCCATAGGATCCCCAGTTAATAGTCTAACAAGGATCGCATCCTGAATGTCCTACTACGTAGCGGCGCGGTCATCGAACTTCTAACCCACTGTGCGCAGACGCAGGAACGTGTTTCGTCTGACGTCGGGTTGCCACGCACTATGCGGAAGTGATTTTTTATTAGGAGTCAGTATAAGTGAAGCTGTGGAAGATGAGATGAAAGAGAGAAAATATTATATTTTATCATCATCATCATCATTT
This sequence comes from Aethes cnicana, assembly GCA_963971205.1. Classification (NCBI taxonomy): domain Eukaryota; kingdom Metazoa; phylum Arthropoda; class Insecta; order Lepidoptera; family Tortricidae; genus Aethes; species Aethes cnicana. The sequence continues at coordinate 6,302,693 of OZ020294.1, forward strand.
CAGCCGAAAGACGTCCACTGCTGGACCTAGCCTCCCCCAAGTAGAAGTGGGTGTAGGTAGTTATAGAAAAGAAATAGTAGATTGTTTACCAAGGGACTAAAACAAGCCATTATGACACGAGATGTTTAGCCACCCGAGCAGAGCGAGGGTGGCTATAGTTCGAGTGTCATTATGGTTGTTTAGTCACGCGTAAAACACTCTGCTTTTCACTTCGAATGCGAGGGAAAAAAAAAACAAATTCCATACAAAATTACGATATTTATTATAACAAAGTAGATAACCGGCTACTTCCCGATGACCTAGAACCATGAAATTTGGCCAGAAGCAAGGTCTTACAGGACACATACAGGAATAAATCTGATAACCGTAAATATTATATATTTTGGTGCAAAAACAGCCAATTTACTAATACAAACTTATCATTTGCGGTTGGCGCAGTAGCCGTGTCTACTTCAGCAACCGCAAATAATAAGTTTGTATTGTTAAATTTGCATCATCAAGTTTGTAGGTACGGAACCCTCGGTGCGCGAGTCCAACTCGCACTTGACCTGTTTTTTATCACGTGACGTTTTGAATGATATTTTCCAACAGATTCAAAATATTTTAAAACTAATTGGGTCATTGCATTATTAAATGTATTAACTTTAAATAAAACAAGATTCATAGGTATTCGTAATCATTAAATCGTGTTTCACGAAATTAAATCGTTTTTTCACGCCCTAGAAATTGTCTAGGTTCACTGGAAATGGAAATAATCCTCCTTTCACAAACTCTGTGGTTGGCTGTTTAGGCGGGTTTCCAATGTCAATTAAAAAAATTTTACTTTAGTCCCTAGAGACTAAAAAAGAGCTTTAGTCCCGATGTGCAGAGACTAAAGTAACATTTTAAGAGCATGAGAAGTGAAAAACAAATTAAATGTCAGTTTGATTTCGGTAACAAAAACGAATTATTGAGTACCTAACTGGTGCTGGTAGTAAACCAGATAGGTATAAGGTACCCATTCTTCTATTCCATGAACATGTATCATCATCATCATCATCATCATCATCATCATCATCATCATCATCATCATCAGATATTTATGCAACGATGCTGTTGAAAGTACAACAAAGTTAAGCTAAACAATATTTAAAAAGCTTAATCAAGTTACTCATTTATTAACTCTTCAAAATAGATATGTGTTAGAACCTACTTAAAAATAGTTAAAAATACATAAAAATTAAACAAAATCTAAAAACAGCCCCCGCGGCATGGTACAGTCAAGGGCATTAATATGTATACACTTTTGCATCCTGTTCCGTTGTATTAAGGTCCAAATGTGTATACATTTTAATGCCCTTGACTGCACCGAAGATGCTGGCAGCATTTCCCCGTTGTATAGCGATGCTCAAGCGTTGAGCGAGGAAGCTGCCAGCTCTTCGGTCCCTGGTGACGTCGACTAATCTTTTTGAAATCAAGTAGCTTGATTCCAAAACTTTACTTTTCTCTCACTCTCACTACTTGACTGATTGCTCTCACATGGTACCTGATCTTTTTTACCAGCCAGTTGGAATAGGTCACATCAGACTCCATAATTATAATTTAAAAAAAGTTGCAAAAATAAACATAGGTAACAGGTTTTTCCGAAGTGGCAACCCTGGCTTTCCCGGGAGTATCGAACGCCCTATCATCCGGGGCGAGTATTTATACTAGATACCCGAGATCCTCATACCTGTCTACTTGTGACTCATACTTAGTAAACGTATTTTCACCTCAGCAGCTCGAACAAGTAGATTTTGCTGTCAGAAATTAGTGAGCAAAATCGTGTTTGTTTCACTCAGTGAGACAAAGAATTTTTTTAATTTGTTTTTTTGTAATCCTTTTATCCCATCAAACAATCCCATCAGGCAAAGGCAAAGACTTAAGCCTTGCAGCCACAGTTAAATCGTTCCCGCGCTTTTTCTTTTTTTTTTTTAATTTGATTACTGCGAATGGTCATTTCATACTGCGGCATCTAACTAGTAACTACTTCTTATACCAATAATTCAAACTATCTCGATTTTATCCGCTCTCTTCTTTTCATTTCTTTAAGAAAAGAGGTAGAATTATACTAGGCAAGTCTTACTGCGAATCTATTTTCGTAGAAAAAAAAACTGAATTAGAAACGTTCGGATACGCGCAACGCATCAGTACGCCGTATTTTTAGACATTAAAATTATACGTTGATTTAACTTCTGAAAATCTTACAATTTTCAAATGACTTATATTTCATAAAATTATGTTATTTGTAATCATTTTAAACTAAAGTTTTAATTTAAAGTAAACTAAAAGTTGTCAAATATTAACCGAATAAATTCGAAATTTATGATTGTACTAGTTTCCGAACATACGTTTGGAAAATTGCCGCCATTGTCTCATGTCAAATCATGTCTTTCTTCCTTCTTTCTTCTTAATTTTCGATAACTAACTTTAAAGTAATTCTTTTAAAACATGAAATTCAATAATGATTTTAGTGTAAGGAGTGAAGAAGTAATGTTATTTCATATTTTTCGTGTTGTAAGTATTCTTTGCAAGTACCTTTTATGTGTTCTCGCTACTGAGGTGAAAAATTGTATGTGCTACTCGAGAGCAATTTCTTTTACTTCTCGTGCCTTTGAGTCCTTCGCTAAGCTCAAGATTCTAAACTAGAATCACTCGCTGAACGCTCGTGATTCAACTATAGAATCTTTCGCTAGCTCAGGACTCAAACATGGCACTCGAAGCAAAAAACAATTTTGCTCTCTTGTTGCTCAAATAACTATTGCACTTAGAGCTATGCATTTTGACATTTAACTTACTCGTATATCACTTGTAGCTCTTTGCATATACGTAACATTTACCTATTGGTTCCGCAATTACATAATTATCTATTAATCACCGAAAAATGGTACTAATTAAGTTAAGCTAAGGGTTTGTACGTTTAGTGTAAGCTACAATAATACAAATTGTTTAATATTACAAGCTATTTAAGTTCTTCTTCTGCCTGAAACACGGGATTTTCCTAGCTCAGGCACAGAAGTAGGTAATGTTTTCACCGCATGTAGATTATTTTATTATACCTATGTCAGTAAATTAAGATATCATAACGCATAGTGTATTTAATGTTAAGTTGTAAACATACTTACTGAATTATTTATTTATTTGAGCTAGCAAGCTTGTAAGTGGTTTTTTTGTGATATTCTCGATTAATTCACATATCAAAATAAAAACTAACTCAAAATTGATTGATCCGTTGCGGAGCCTCAACAACGCACACAAATAAAACTAGAATGAACCTATTCTAAAGTAACAATAATTTAGTAAAACATTTCGTCTAATTTTCATCATTCTCAACAAATATTCTCACATAGAAGACGTACGACACACCGCTCCGATCCCACTTCGAAACAGTCGGTTAAACTAACCGCCTGATTTTAACTGTAAGCTATACGAGACAGCACCAGGAGATTATGAACGCCGACGGGTAACAATGTTGTTTAACTCTCCCGGAATCACATAGAGTACGTTCTGTCTCTGCGGCCCTGCCCGCGAGCTCGCCGTGTCATGACGACTTGGTTCCTGATAGTAAATAAACATTAAATGCTATTACATAAACTACGAATGAAACAGTATAAATAAGCAATATTTCATCTTACCAAGTTTGCGTTTTATTGAGCAAGGGAGGCAAGACTCTCCAAATCTATACCTATAGGTACTAGTAATAATAAGTCTGTAGAAGTCGCGTCTAAAACTTGAAAATTAAAAGAAACTATCAAGTCGAGGGGACTATATAAACGATACTGAACACAAAACAACGATTTTTAGAAAAAAAATCATTATGAAATAGTATAAATAAGCAATCATTCATCTTATCAAGTTTTATTGAGCAAGGATGAGGCAAGATTCTCTCGAAATAAGCAGAAATATGTTATCTTCTTCGTCTCTTTAGTAATGGCTTCTGTCTAATATGTAAGACAATTTTCGCCAATGTCAAGTAAGTGGGCCTACAAGCCGAGCAGTGTACAGTATTAAACATAAATCAAGTAAAAATAGGGAAACTCAACAAACGTCAACCATCTGGGACGACGGCCATAGAGCAGCCGCGAAATAATCTTCCCCAAACGCAGTTGGATAAAATAAATGTCCACTTTACACATCATTGCTAAAAATGTTCGAGAAGAACATTCCTGTATCAGAGGATTCAGGTTAATATTGATCTTGTATTTGGGTTTTTTACGAACATCGTAATATCAGGGTTCCGCAAGCAAGCCATAGTGTCTGGGGTGAACGACTGGCCGATGCAAATAAGCGGAACCCGTCTTGTAATTAAAGCGATCTGCTCCGGGAAGCCTTCCAATCATCTCATAAGAAATTCACCTGCCTAGTCATATAGTTAATACATATAGTTGTAACATATAGTAAGTATAGTAAGTTATAACATATAGTTAACATTTCAGAACGCTGCAATAATAACTTTTTGCATTCCAAAAATGTAAAAGTAAAATGTAAATTTCAATTTCATTTCGTCCTTCAAATCATGCATTTGATAGAAAAAAAATTTGAATAACCTCTATTTTTTACTTATAAATACCTACCTAATAAAATTAATACACCTAGAGAGTAGAAAACATTCTGTAGCTTTTCACAGCGACGTCAGAATATGGCCCCATTGTAAATAAAAAACGCTTTGTTTCAGAAAATTTCCATACAAAGGCCGCACGCTAAAAAGATCCTGCTACGATTTGCGAATTTCGTAGCGCTACGAACCTGCCGTAGCCCTTTCTACGAACGACCCTACGTCAAATCGTGATCATACTTTGTAATTCATCAAAATGCTCAATCAAACTGTATATAATAATTTCACATAACTCCAACAACTTAATAAAAGTAAATACGTCCTGAATAGGTACTACTTAAATGAAAAACGACAAAGCAGTGATTTTCGGCGCGAATGACCTTTTTACTTTTTGAACGCGGAAATGCAAAGATGTTTTAAAGAAATGGCCCCGTCGAGCCGGTTGTGTATTTTAAAACTTGTAAAAAAAAACTCGTACTAAAATGTATGCGCAATCGAGATCCCAAGTACCAGGCTCGCATGGAACCGGGGAGTTGCTGCGCCAGTCATACGAGTTCCGACCACTACAGTCAAGCCTCACTAACTCCGTATCGCCTACGCTTACGCACACAGGCGCACGCACTAATTACTCCTGTCTCCCTCTAATGGTTCGTTTAATAAGAATCAGATAAAGACGGCTGTATTCGATAACGCGCGCTCGATTAATTGAAATTAATTGCGCTAATCATTGTTCGATAGTACCGTCTTCTTTTTTCAAATTCCACGCACACTGGCATTGAAACATTTGAATTTGGTACTAAGTAATTCTAAATTCGAGCTCGGAAGTGTCGATAGGAAATGTACGCGAGTGAGTTATCAACATTTCTCACGCTTCGCTCTCGTTAGTGTGTGTCTGGTTGTCCATCTTTGTTTCGTTGTGTTTGTGTGTTGTGTCTGTGTGTGTGAGTTGAGAGCAAGACGCTTCCTAGGTTCATTCAACTTTTAGCCCAGTAAACTCTGTGGACTGACTATACATAGAATAGATGTGATGTTAAAATTAATTTATAGGATGTAGGATGCAGTAAACTGTCGTCACTCTAGCGCTCTCCGAGTGGCTTGTTTTGCGTTCTTTTTAACCAACTCCGAAAAAAGGAGGTTTTCAATTCGTCTGTATGTTTTTTTGTATGCATCTTCCGCGATTACTCCGTCAATTGTGAACTGATTGCGATCTTTTTTTTTTATTCGAACGGTGGTACCTCCGGATTGGTCCCATTTTAATTTCGTTCAATTTTGATGATGGGATCCATGAGAAAATGAGAGAAATCCTCAAAATTTGTTAGCCCGTGTACGATTTTGGAATCAATTTCAAACACTACAGTGAGACTTATTTTCATACTTCGCCTGTACATACAACGCCATTTAGATGTAGCTCATGGAGTTCAAATTTGTATCCAGGCTACCTAGGCAGCGCCATCTATTATCGTATTTAACACTTATTTCGGGCGTACGCTGCTTTGTTTGAAGGTTGTCATTCTAAGTTTACCTTACTTCTTCTATGGTATGATGCATCACCTTCTTGCTGATTTTGCCATTGTCGAGATTGGATATTATAGCACAAAAAAACTGCTAGTTAGGTTTTTTTAGCTGTTCTATACTTTTCTATACTTGAGTTCGGTAGTCTGCCAGTGCCAACCATGATGTTGGAATAGTATTGGGTCGTCAACTTCGTGCCCGACCATTGATCTATTATAAGTAAGGATTCACAATCATCCGGAGAAAAATGGCCCCGTCAAGCTGTTTGGTCACCCGTTTGGATTTCGTTATATAGAGGCGTTATTAGCATATTGGAACGTATTTTCTAAATGTCAATTTGCTCCATATATTTTGACATATTCTGTTAGGCACTGTTCGTCCATATGTTATTACTTATTATAGGCCGACCATCCTTGAGGTGCGACAGACGTTGGGGGGCGGTCATCAATTTCACATGCTGTCCTGCTGCCCGACCGTCTCTTACCCCCAAGGAGGATCGGGCAGTAAATTTGACGACATATAGTAACGAATTGCTTTGCGGTGGTGGAATAGTGGGGAACAAAAATGAGCATTCAGAAGACCATCAAAAGAACCACAACCTATTTAGCAAGCGCGGTCCCAGGCAAAGATTTGGGGGGGGGGGGGGTCATGTTAAGATTGGGGGAGGGGGGCACGAGTCCCATGATTGGTAAAACGGCCATTTTTTCCCCCCCCCCCTCTAGATCCGCCACTGCTGTTTAGGAACCACTGTGCAAAAGCCAGACTGGCAAACAGGTTTTTTTTTGACAAAACTCTTCGCGACTGAAATCCTAGTAACATTCTATCAACTGTGTAGTGTGTCAAGCTAAAAGTTTGACCAAACGAATTTTGGAGGTGCTTTTTAAAAAAATAATTTTGCATGGTGGTAAGCTTGTCCGTTACGCAAGGGCGGTCACGTAAGCTTCTCGGACGTTCTCGCCATTTATGCAGCCCTGGTATTTACAGGTAAGGACACTGGCCATGTAATGGGGTTTTTTATATCCAAAATCCATTTGTCCGAAATGAATTTTGTTTTGAAATTACTCGTACGTTTTACCTGGGATACTTTAGGACCGGCGGTGCAGGTAATATTTACTCTCTCTATGTATTAAATAATAATGATTCAAAGATATATGTGAAGTACCTATTCATGATGAGATGACCCCAGCAGTGAGACGCTAGTATAGGTACTTACTTATACCTTCTTATACATTCTTAGTAACATACTACTACTACAGGCTATTTGCGTCCCACTGTTGGGCACAGGCCTCCTCTAATCACGAGATAGAGGGTTTTGGGCTATAGTCCCCACGCGGGCCCAGTGCGGATTGGGGACTTCACACACATCATTGAATTACTTCGCAGATGCGTGCAGGTTTCCTCACGATGTTTTCCTTCACCGAAAAGCTCAGTGGTTAACTCAAATTGAATTTCGCACATAAGTAAACTTAGAGGTGAAATCCGGAATCGAACCCCCGACCCTCTGCATGCGAGGCTGTAGGTCGAACCACTAGGCCACTACGGCTTAGTAACATAAATTAAATAAACAAATGTAAATTATTTACTAGTAAAAATGTACACTCGTAGTAAATTGAAGAAAACAACTGCGAAATCGCGCCATCTCCCGGTGAGTAGTGTTACTAATGATTTACTTCAGTATAATCACAATAATCACTTGCCATTTTGGATTTCTGGCAATCCAGATTAAGGAAGCAATTATTTGCCTATTTTAATGACCGAGCCAGACCCCTGCCTCCTTATTCTAGAACTTAAGTGTTGTAGTTCTAGTATAATGCTAGTATAGTTCTAGGATTTCCAGAAACTATTTATGGCATGTACACGTCAATTGATATCTGGAATTAACATTCTGCTGAGATTTTAGAACTGTGCTACTATTTGGAGCTTTTAAAAATTATGTCATTAAGAGTCCCCTGTACGCACGGCGTTCCTCGACTTTTCATACAAACGTATTTTCGCTTTTATTCCCAAATTACTAAACAGATTGACTCGAAACTTGGTACACATAATAAAATCATTATTGTTGGTGTCCGAAATTAGTAAATATCGTGATAAAATAAAACACAATTAAATTAAAGCCAAAAAACTGAATTTTGAAGTTTGTATGGAGGAAACTAAAATGGTCCTAGTTTCTTTGTTATTCAATTTATTACAATCAAAGTGTATTTTGGACACTAATATCTCTGCTCCACTATTACTTGTAAAATTTGGTGCCAATTTGATAAGTAGTTTGCGAATTAAAATGTAACTACGTTTGTATGGAGAAAGGAACTTACAGGGCACTCTTAAATGTCTCTCTGATGTAGCAAATGTCAATAGCAGCTGTAGGTAACCATTTTCCATTAGGTGACCCTTTGCAGCTTCGTCGAGATTTTTTAATGAAAACATAAGTAATTGCAAAGCTGTCATAAATTTAAATAACTTAAAGGAAGGAAAATTAGCGTTTGAAATCAGCAACTGTCATGTTTGCAGGTCAACTAATGACATCGCCCAGGTGCTTTATTGTTCTTGGTTAAGTTTCTTGAAACTTTTCTTTATGAAAGACTAGCTTATGTCCGCGACCTCGCCCGCATGGAACTCGGCTGTCGCGCTCCCGCAATAACTATGCTTTTTTCCGGGATATAAAGTAGACTCTGTCTATTCGCAGTACTCGAACTATCTCCATGCCAAATTTCATCAAAATCGGTCCAGCAGTTGAAGCGTGAAGAGGTAACAGACAGACAGACGGATAGACAGAGTTACTTTCGTATTTAAAATAGTAGTATTGATTTTCCAAGACCAGTTTAAGACTAGCTTAGAGTAGGACTGAGACGAAGAAGTTTTTACTTAAATTAGTGCGTGTAACAGTCGTTCTTTACGTCGTTCATACAAAATAATTAAAAATTGCTTACTTATTTCACAAAATCTCCACAATATTTCGCAATCGACTTCGCGTAAGTTCGACTCGATACGTCAGAATACGGCCCGGGGTCGACGCCCGCTTTCGGCACCGAACGACAATAGAATCGATAATCGATACGTCTAGACGTGTTGGAGACGATTTCAACATCGCGACTCGCGAAAATTCGCCTCCGATCCAACGAGATCCTACCAAGCTAAACCTAAAAGTAAGGTAAGTAAATCTAGAATAACAACATACATAACGTCTCGCCTAAGTTCCCTTGCGGGATAAGCAGAGCGTTAGTGATCTTCAAGGTCACATCACGTCACTTTTGAGAAAGTTTCGAGGGGATTGGAATGACAAACCTTCAAACAAATCAGCGTATCTATGGAGTGTGGAATATGTCTTGGTAAGGAGCGCAATCTTATATGGCGAAACAGTTGAAAACGTGTCCAGCATTGATAAGTAACAAAACAAAACACACTCTCCTCACAATCGTTTTCGCCTCAGCAGCGCCATCTGAAGGCGCTACTGCAGACTATCCGCCTAGACATTTCTGGCGACCGCAGCGCCTCCAACCTACCCGATTTGGCGTCCACTTTTGGAACTATAAAGATAGCGCTCCTTTACTTCAACCCTCCATAAGCGTATCTACGCCTGAAATAAATGTTGTACTAGATGTTTCTGCCTAGGTAACCTGTATGAAAATTTCAAGCGCACCTGGATATTGCACACATACAGAGATTTTCAATGGAGAGCAATGGAGCGGGCTATGCTCGGGGTTGAGAAATGAGGATATCCGCAGTAGAACTAGGGTCACCGACATAGCCCGAAGAATTGCGAGCCTTAAGTGACAGTGGGCGGGGCACATTGCTCGCAGGACTGACGGCCGATGGGGCCGGAAAGTTCTCGAGTGGCGCCCGCGAACCGGGAGACGAGCTGTCGGTAGGCCTCCAACAAGATGGAGCGACGACCTCGTGAAGATCGCGGGAAACCGGTGGAAGCAAGTAGCACAGGATAGGTCTGAGTGGCGAGCCTTGGGGGAGGCCTATGTATGTCTAGCAGTGGACGTCCTTCGGCTGAAATTATGATGATGACAGTGCAGCAATGTACGCCCCAATCTCAGGATATTCTCAGTCTATATGATTACCTGGGGCTCTATGCGAAGTGTTAAATAGAGATCTCGCTTTTCCGTATAGGATCGCTCACGCGTCACATTGAACTTTAAATCTAGCTGCTTAAAGTTCACGCGACGCGTGAGCGATCCTATTTAAAGACTCTTGGCCAAGGCAAGACGTAAAACTTTTGACAAACCACGGGCGGTAATTTGTAAAGCCCCAGATCGCATATTTATCACCTTCGGTTCGGGCCACAGAAACCTGCGATCTGGGACATTTACGAATTCACCACCCTGGGTCTGTAATGTACTATTTCAATAATATGAGTACCGGTTGTTGTTGTAAATACTTGTATTGTTTGAAGAAGACTTCATTTCTAACTCGCAACCAACAATCCGATGGATAAAACAAGTCGACACTTTGCAAAAACACGGCCCATCAGCACGTTTGAATTGTCAAGAAACGGCGGAAACTTCTATAAAAGAGCTTTAATCATTTCCACAAACTGATCTTCTTTATAATTGGAGAACTTTTTTTTATTTTTAATTACCGAAAGCAGTTTGCCGATTGGCAGGTGCCGGGGAAGGAAGGGGAGGGGGGGCTAGGACGGACGTTGAACTTGCGAGTTGAACTCACTTAGCTTGCAAACAGACTTAACTGCTAACTTACATGTTGCTGAAGAAAGGAGCTTAAAATTGTATAATAGAGTCTATAGTGGAAATATACCGGAAGAGGGATCATTGAGCCTTCAAGCAATTTAACGCTTTAGCGAACAACGTCGTAACAGCCTGTTTAGCGACTATTCTAAAATCAGTCGTGTTCTCTAATGTGAAAGTTAAAAATGTGTTGGGTGTGGCAACTGATCGTGGAGGTAGCTTCCTGGTCATATCAATTAAGTGTGGGTCTGCAAATTTATCTAGAAACCAGGGCAGCCTGTGCACGCATAATGACTCATTGGATATAATAGTATGTACTTAACTGCATTGCATTAAAAGGAAGAGTGTCTACGATTGGGATTAAGGCGTTTTCTAGTCCTAGTGTTAATTTGTCATTTTCTACTGTACTAGGTACTCTTCAAACAAATCAGCGTACGCCCGCAATAAGTGTTAAATGCGATAATAGATGTCGCTGCCTAAATAGCCTGGATACAAATTTGAACTCCATGAGCTACATCTAGATGGCGCTGTACAGGCGAAGTATGAAAATTTGAAGCTGGCTATTTCCGATGTACGCCGTAATGTAAGGAGTTTGACAGTCTTATATAATTACATTTCTATGGTACTATTAAACATAGCCGTGGTGGCCTAGTGGTTCGATCTACCGCCTCTCATGCAGAGGGTCGGGGGTTCGATTCCGGCTCGCACCTCTATGTTTACTTAATGTGCGAAATTCAATTTGAATTTACTACAGAGCTTTTCGGTGAAGGTAAACATCGTGAGGAAACCTGCACGCATCTGCGAAGTAATTCAAAGATGTGTGTGAAGTCCCCAATCCGCACTGGGCCCGCGTGGGGACTATAGCCCAAACCCTCTCGTGATGAGAGGAGACCTGTGCCCAGCAGTGGGACGCAAATAGGCTGCAGTAGTATTAAACATAGTAGCTTAGTCACGTAGCTTGCCCCTTGTAATGTATCGACTACTAGCTTCTGCCCGCGACTTTGCCCGCGTGAAATTCGGGTACCGCGCTCCCGCGGAAACTATGCGTTTTTTCGGAATGAAAAATAGCCTATTATGTCCTTTCTCAGAACTGCAGTTTTCAAACATTAAAACAGAAATCAAAGCCAAGGGTAAGGCAGCTTTTGAAATTACCGGCCTCTATGGCTTTCCATCTTAGACATTAAAGTTGCCAGCACATTCAAAATCTTACGGTTTCTTATGTCCATGGGCCGGAGACACCGTTTACCATCAGGAGGCCCGTGTGACCGTTTGCCTACCAATAGCCACAGCCGACAAAACCTACATCACAAAATATGTACAAGGTGCTAAAAACTTTGGTAGTCGCCTCTAGGACTCGCTACTAAACTTGAGTATGAAAAAAACCCGGCCAAGTGCGTGTCGGGCCACGCGCAAAGTATAGGGTTCCGAAGTTGACGATGCCCACAGTACCTTTCTAAGACTTATTAGCAGCTAGCTAGCCTGTGGCCGTGCCCGGCCGACGCCCCTGCCGCTCGAGAAAAATCATTGGTTTTTTAATCATTTCATAAGTTGGTCGACTATGACTCGTAAGTTTGTACAGCCTACTTAGCTGTGATAGTTTTCCTTTCAACTACGTTATATATGCCATAACCGTGATTTTTATCAGCCATCCAAATAGCACCATTTAGCTTGCAGGGGGGGGGGGGGGGGCACGTGACTCTAACAACAAATAGCACTTTAAAGCTTAATATTTCACAAACGCATCACTCAATCAAAAAATGGTTTTAGCAAACCCACAATATTTTTTCAAACCCTATTCAACGATATGTCTCACCATGGGCTCCGCAAGAAAAAAAATTACATCCCCTTTTTACGAGTAGGGGACCCTATAAAAAAATATATTTCAAAATTTTATTGTGCCACTTTGTCAGCGTCACTAATATGTATATTCATGCCAAATTACAGCTTTCTAGAACTAAGCATCTCCGAGCAATAGTGCGGACAGACGGACGGACGGACGGACGGATGGACGGACGGACGGATGTGGACTTCGGAACCCTAAAAAACATTTTAAAAGTTTATATTTGGTTTTCGGAGATAATTAGAGACGCACAACTGAGTAAAACTTCGAGTTAAGTAAAGTTAAGTTGAGGAAACTAAAACTAAAATATTGCAAAAAGTTTTCTTAACTAACATGTACAGTTCATGGGTCAACGTAATAGGCTACTTTTTTATCCCGGAATTGCCGCTGGAAAGCTCTTATTGAAGCTATTGAAGCTTGGTACCTTTTTTTTTGTTCGTTTCATTTGCGATCAGTCGTTAGACTATAAGCGAATTTGTTCAGTGCTTGGTGGCGTTCCGATAGCTCCCTCCATTGAGGCAGCAATCACTGTGCTTTCCTTTAACTGGTGGCTAGTTCCAGGATGTCAGACCTTTTCAGCCTCTTATTATAGGACAGGGTGTTTAGTTGAGTTCAGTTGGTACCTATCTAAGTTTTTAGCGCAGTCAGTTTTGTTTTATATGTTTTTAGGGTTCCCTTATAGGATCACTCGTGTGTCCGTCCGTCCGCCTATCACAGCCGATTTTTTCCGAAACTACTAGACCGATTAAGTCGAAATTTGCCTTGGTGGTCTCTAGTGGTTCGCCCTATACCGCCTCTCATGCAGAGGGTCGGCGGTTCGATTCCGGCTCGCACCTCTAAGTTTACTTTTGTGCGAAATTCAATTTGAATTTACCACTGAGCTTTTCGGTGAAGGAAATCATCGCGAGGAAACCTACTATATACTAACGAACAAATAAATTGATGTAAGCACTATCAACAAACCATTTATGCAATGTGAAACCTGATGATGCTGTTTATAGTCGTTTATACTCCACGTGCGTAAGTTCTAATGGAATATGCCAAAGTAAACAATGTGCACCGTTGGTCGTCTTACTTTTAAATATTTCGTAACTTCAGCTCTTTATGAAATTTAATGATGTTTACAAAACTAGAAATAGAAAAAGGTATGCTATATTGGTTTGGGCATATGGAAAGGATGAATGAGAGAAGACTGACAAAAAGTATTTATATGGCTAGTGTGAATGGAGGTGCTGGAAGAGGAAGACCGAGGCGAATGTTCTTGGATCAAATTCAGGACAATCTGATTAAAGGCCAGGTCAAAAGTACTTTAAACCGACGAGCATGTATGCGGAACGGGATGAAAGTTGAAGAAGCGAGAGAAGTATGCAAGAGTCGTAGCAAATGGAAAGAAGTGGTCTCTGCCTACCCCTATGGGAAAAAGGCGTGATATTATGTATGTATGTATGTATGTACAAAACTAGATAACGCGTCTCTCTTATTTCTGCTGAGATTGTTTCATGTCTTGTTCTCAGCGAGGGGTTGGAATACGCTATTATAGATGCATTTAGTTCTCTGACGTGTAAAAGTGCTCGCAAGTGGCCAATTTGCTGAATAAATGCCCGAGAAAGCTGTAAGCCCCACTTCCAAAACCACAGAATACTTGCTTTCAACACTAGTTTCTGGCCGCGACTTCGCCCGCGTGGAATTCGGTTATCGCGTTCCCGTGGGAACTGAGCGTTTTTTCCGGGATAAAAAGTAGCTCAAGTCCTTTGATCCTTTCCCGGGACTCCAACTATCTCCATACCAAATTTCCACCGGTTGAAGCGTGAAACAGACAGACAGACAGACATACAGACAGAGAGAGTTACTTTCGCATTTATAATATTAATATGGATTTATATTCCGCAAGTATGTAAATTTGTTCGTAAATATCCGCATTACTTAAGGAGCCGAGAAGACCTACCGACACCTTACTCTCTGCAAGACACAACACGTTGAATGCTGGGAGCAGTCAAAACTGAAAAAACACTTAGATGGCACCTATGTGATATGGTTATGGTTGTGGGGTCTAATTTCCGCACTTGGCTCGTCAGGTAATAAAAAAATATTAGACATGTTTTTTTTTGTTTTATCAAATTAACAAAGAATGACTAATTTAAAACGCATTAAAGTTGGAGAGTGGGGTGGGGGGCAACTACGTCACCGTTATGTATAAATCGTACCTAACCGTGACGTCACGCGACATTTCAACTCAATATATCTCCGTATAAGTTTGATTACGTGATAAAAAGAAAAAATACGTGTCCAATACTTTTCAATAATCTTCCTGATAGACTAAGAAAAACAAAGTTGTCGTCATCCCTATAATAGGCATGACAAAAAACATCGCAAATCGCATGTCTACACGCATAGTATCACAGAAGGGCCATAATGTGCTGCATCAAATTTCGGATTGTATACTAATCATTATGCCTACTATAGGTAGGACCGCTAGATCACGTTGCCTTGTTGTGCGCACCGTCACCATTGGACGTCGACCTATTTTCAGCGAAATCAAACTAGCCAGTTACAAAATAGTACATTGCAGACCTAGGGCGGTGAATTTGTTAATGTCCCAGACCGCAGGTGAGGGCCATAAATATGCGATCTGGGGCTTTACAAATAATTACCACCCATGGTTTGTCAAAAGTTTTACGTCTTGAGATTTTCTCTCCGCGTAGCGGGCAGAAAATTACACATTTTACAACATTTAATTCGATGAAGTGGTGACATGACGTTAAAAATTTGAACATCTTCGAATGACAAGCCCGCCTATATTCTCCAGTCAGACTCTAAACGAAAATGAGTTCGAAACTCAAATATCGGCTCTATTGTCTATGTTTGTAAATGAAAATCGAACATTTGACACTGCCGTATTCAAATTACCACCAACGTGGTCAGGATTTCTAAAATTAGTGTACATAAAGTTGTGTATGCATGCAACAAAAAATAATAATTAGGCCTTAAAACACTCGTGTGATCTTGTTCGGCATCTGCTAGTCTAGGCAACCATCAGGTGATAGCATGCATCTTCCAGTCACACCCTTGATCATATAGAGGGTCCCCCACTTCCCACAGTAGGCGACCTTGGGTCCTTGCAGCAGAACTGCTGGCTGGTGTTGCCAATTGAACTGAAATGAACTGAACTGAACTTAAAACACTCGTGTGATCTTATTATGAAACTTACCTTTGCTTCGTTTCCTAAAACCACAAGCGTTTTAAGGCCCTTTATTATGTAGCAGTGACATAAACTACATTTTTTTCTTGACCCCAAATTGCCCTTTATGCTGCCAGTATTTTTCGAAAATAGGCAATCAGGTGTGCTAGCACGTTGGAGATGCCTAATGTATTTTGAAATTTAGAAATTGAAAACAATTACATGACGCGATTTGAATATCGCTAGAGATTTTCTCTTGCACTATTTATTCATACAATGTGTTATTAATGGGGACTTAAAGCGGTTGAACAACTGCTGTACTTATAGCATTTGTCTATTATGTAACGCTTTTCATGACGTGCATTATTATTTTAATTAAATTTATTAATGGAATCAGCAGGCCTGCGTGATCAACGAGTTGTTGACATTCGACTGATTTAAACATTATATCTTACGTAAACACGGCTTTTTTGGTATTCAAATACCCTTGATGGTGTTTAAAATGTATAACAATTAGACAATTGAGTTTGTTAATACTGAAGATTCTAATCAGTATTTATCATGATATATTTTTTCATGTCTTGATTAGCAACGACCACACCAGTGGCGTGCACAGAGATTTTAGACAGGGTAGACAACAAAATATAACTCAGCATATTTTCTCATCTTTTCGAGTCAATATAAATATCCATGTACCTAAACAATGGAAACAGAATAATCAGTGCACCCCGGGGGCCAAGAATAGTATTAGTATTTCGCATTCAAACTCGGGTTATCTTGTACCTACACCGGCCTTATTCGATTGAAACTTGCTAAAAGGAAGTTTTTAAAATGCACCATTTTCAATGGTTCATAGACAGCACACATCCACTAAAAAATAATCGCAGTTTACAAAATATTCATTGTAAAAAAACTTTCCTGTTTATTAGTATCAATATTTTCAAAGCACAAGAACAAACCAAACAACATCATTTCAGCCGAAATATAATTTAATAACAAAAAAGATAAATAGAAAAACGACAAATAATATTACAACAACAATACGTATAAAAAATGCTGCAAGCGCTTCGAAAAGACATGTCTAAACTCCGCCGGTATGCTTGCGTGCGTTTGGTTCATACGCCTCCCGTTAGTTGGCGCTGTCGTCGTGCACACTGGCAATATGATGACGCACGCAAGAACGTTTTCGGACGGAAGACAGATTAGTGTCCGTCTTTCTCCTTGAAGGTGCGTAGCGGCGCTAGTGTATTGAATTGCGACTGTCTTCGGATGTAACTATCGAGTACAGAACAGTACAAAGGATACGATGATGACCCGATAGATGGAGCTGTTTTGAAATTTAAGTTAATGCGTAATGTACTGATATTTTATACGTAGATGAAGCTATTAGGTATCATAATAAAGCAAATTAGATAACGTTGGGGTATAGACAGTGTCTTTTTGTCTGTATGGAGTGCACGCCACTGGACCACACAGGCCACCTGTTGTTAAGTGCGGTCTCTGCAGTCCATGAAATTATTGGTATAGGGTAATACCTCTATGCCAATAATTTCACCGGCTGCAAAGCTTTTCTTTAATATTTATATATAAAGAAAGAATATTTAAGCAATGGCAAATTGAATTTCAAGCAGCATCCGTATCAAAAGGTATTTGGTACCATACGATTCAGAATAAGGTCTTTAAGGTACCCTGGTTTGATGGAGCCTGTCTTCCCAGGGCTTTACGTGTAATAGCTTTTCGTATCAGGTCTGGTCACATCCCCCTTAATTGTTTTTTTAAAATGATGAGAATATCGCCATCTCCCTTGTGCGAGACTTGCAATAAAACAGAGGACTTAATGCATTTTTTGGTGGAATGTGACTTGTACCGCTCTATAAGGGATAAGTTTCTGGGTCATCTGAACCTACATAACGGTGGTTTGAATTTTTTACTTGCAAATCCCATGTCTAATGATGCCTTGCAAATTTATAGATTTGTTAAGCATGCCTTCCTTATCCGAGGATCTCCCTCTAGCGGGAATTCTCCATAAACCTTTTTTTTTTTTCGTTTTCTTGTGTCCTCCAATGAGGCTGGCATAGTCACTTAAGTCACAGAATAAGTAATAGTACTAACGTACAGAAGGACGACTGCTAACAAAAAACCGGTTATAAAGCGCCGCAGGCCCCCCAATTGGCCATCTCTTTCTGTCGCATGCAGCGCACTCTTTCGGAGGCCACGCCCTAGCGCTAGGGCTGGCGCACTCGACAAGATATTAAATCATGCGTCTAGTATTAGTACATACTACTACTACTACAGCCTATTTGCGTCCCACTGCTGGGCACAGGCCTCCTCTCATCACGAGAGGGTTTGGGCTATAGTCCCCACGCGGGCCCAGTGCGGATTGGGGACTTCACACACATCTTTGAATTACTTCGCAGTAGGTACATAGTACATAGGTTAGGTATAATAGTGTTATTAACAAAATGTATAGTTATAGTTTTTTTTTTATTGAAAAACAGTCCTCTACAACGTAATTTACTATTACCTAGGTTGTCACATACTTTATCTGTCAATTTATGAATCAGCTAAATTCGAAATTAAGATACACAGTCACACAACTGCATTATGATAATATACTAGCAATTGTCCGCGACTTCGTCCCGCGTACATAGAAAAATTGCGTACCCGATGATACTATACTGTAGGTACATACTTACATAGATTGTTATTATTCTTATAGAAAAAATTGGGTTGTCTTGAACTATCTCCATAACAAATTTCATAATTTTACTCTTTACCAAATCATGTTACTGTTGTTGTTACTACAACCCTCTGCTACACAATATTTTTTTGAGGTAATTAAAATTTCATAGCATACGTACGCGGACGCGACGTACATTAAGAGAAAACGCGCGCGCGTGCATTCGCTAGCAGAGCGCGGCAACCACTAATCATCACGCCACGGTGCGAAGCCGGCGGGTACTTGTATCGAGCGCGAAGAAATCAAAGAGTGCGCCGCGCCTGCTTAAGTGTACTTAAGCCTCTATAAATATTTTCTGATTAAATATATATATATATATATATATATATATATATATAACAAAGTCGTGTTAGTTACTACTTTGTTTTTTTTGGAATTGTCTTAACCCTGAATAGGATAATAACCATGAAAATATCAAAAAAAAAAACTCTACGAAAAGATAATACGATGATTTTAAATATGATTGTAAATTCGCTTCCGCCATCTTCCGCAATTGACAACTCACGTCACGCATGACTGTTAGGCAGTTTGGCCACCTCCACCGTTCCCGGGACGTCAACGAGATTATTTCTGGCCGAGATCAAGATGACGTGACGGCGATCGTTTGTCCACCGCGACGAACGGCGGTACCAAGTTTGCCGGGTCAGCTCGTGTTAAATAATGTTTACAACTAATAGGTCTTCTAGGTAAAAACTATAAAATCGCAAGGTTTTCGTTACGTTCCCACATTTTCATGCGTTGCAAATTTTCTTCTAGGCCAGAAAATATTCCACTAAATTCAGTACTTGGAAGGACAAACTAAGAACCACGCTGGCGCCATCTCTAAGTGAAATCTAAAGTAACTCAAGCCCACGTGGTTTTCTACGCTATTCTAGAATGTAGCGTGATATTAATAGGTTTTATATCCGGATGTCGTTTGGGTGCACTTGGGGTGTTTTGTCTCCACATAGACAGCTGCTGTGAAACCTATGACAGCCGCATAAAGCGTATCCAGCTCGGTGGAGCCCCGCCATATTGCGGTAAATTTGGGAACTAATTGGCGTCATACGATTAAAGTTGTTTTTCAGGTAACGGGCGACAGTGGCTCCCACCTTTCAGATACAGTTGCTGGCCGATGTACTTTAAATAGAGGTTTACATTGCATTGACGATACATAATGCATTTTGTCTGTAGTACAAGAGCCGTCACGGTTTGTTAATTCGGTATATTCCTTGAATTCCTTCGCGCTAAATTGTATCACAGCTCGTTCGTTAGAGACGATTTTATTAATTGGTCTTTTTAGGGTTCCGAAGTCCACAAGGAACCCTTATAGTTTCGCCATGTCCGTCCGTCCGTCCGTCCGTCCGTCCGTCTATCCGCACTATTGCTCGGAGATGCTTAGGTCTAGAGAGCTGTAATTTGGCATGAATATGCATATTAGTTACGCTGACAAAGTGGTACAATAAAATTTTGAAATATTTTTTTTTATAGGGTACCTCCCCTACTCGTAAAGTGGGGATGTCATTTTTTTTTCTTGCGTACCCCATGGTGCGGCATATCGTTGAATAGGTCTCAAAAAAATATCATGGGTTTGTTAAAACCATTTTTTGATTAAGTGATGCGTTTGTGAAATATTAAGCTTTAAAGTGCTATTTTTTGTTAGAGTCAGCCAGCTAAATGGTGGTATTTGGATAGCTGAAAAAAATCACGGTTGTGGCATATATATCGTAGTTGAAAGGAAAACTATCAGAGCTAAGTAGGCTGTTCAAACTTACGAGTGATAGTCGACCAACTTATAATGATGATTTTTCTCGAGCGGCAGGGGCGTCGGGCGGGCACGTCATACCACAGGCTAGCTAGATGCTAATAAGTCTTAGAAAGGTACTGTGGCCATCCTCAACTTTGGAACCCTATAATTTGCGCGTGGCCCGACACGCACTTGGCCGGTTTTTTAATTTGTATTACAAACTATCCATATTAATATTATAAATGCGAAAGTAACTCTGTCTGTCCATCTGTCTGTCTGTCTGTTTGTCTGTTACCTCTTCACGCTTCAACCGCTGGACCGATTGAGATGAAATTTGGCATGGAGATAGTTGGGGTCCCGGAAAAGGACATAGGCTACTTTTTATCCCGTACAAACGCATAGTTCCCGCGGGAACGCGATAACAGAATTCCACACTGGTGAAGTCGCGGGCAGAAGCTAGTACCTACATACATACATACATACATACATAATATCACGCCTTTTTCCCATAGGGGTAGGCAGAGACCACTTCTTTCCATTTGCTACGACTCTTGCATACTTCTCTCGCTTCTTCAACTTTCATCCCGTTCCGCATACATGCTCGTCGGCACCTACAGCCTACCTACAGTCGGCAGCTAGTACCTACTATATAAAATTTGCAAATTCCTAAATGAAAGATTGAGTATACCTAGCTATAGTCAAAGATTAGGTTTCTTATCATACAGACTGACAATCTAATTACATTGCGGCGTACTTTGGAAAAGTTCTGTATGTGAACAATTTCGAGAAGCTGCTTCAAATTTTCATACAGGCTACCTACGCAACGACACCTATTATTGCATTCAACACTTATACGTGATTTGTATGCATGTTATAAGTTTCTAGATTTAGATACTTACCTTCCTTTTTCTAGCTATGGCTTATTCCACTTTTTGTACAACTAACATGTTAATACGTTGTCACTTATAATTATAAAAGTTCGTTAGAGAAAAAATAATACATTATTTTTTCAATACAATACTTTCATAAAATTGCCAGTGGCGGCACCTGATCAGTGGGGTCTCTCCGGAATGCTACCACCATCTTCAGTTTAACATCTTATGTTTACCTACGTCCATGGGCCACACAGATCACTACCATCAGATGGCCTGCGTGTTCGTTTCCGAGCAATGCCATTTTATTTATACTCTTACAAAGTTTTCAACTATCTCGTTTCTGCTATTGACGCCCAGGATATTTTCTCACAAATCCTTATGTTAAGGTAACATTATTAGTTTGTAATGAACAACTAATCTCTTTATATTATTGGAAAATAAACAATTTCGTATAGGATTGTTTTAAATTTAAAAAAAACTTTAAATACCCCCCCTGACTCATGATTACCTTACCATATACTTTCAATATCATTGAAGTAACACGATACCAAATTTCGAATCGCTCGGACATAGGAAGTTAGTTAGATCCCCTCATCAACTAGAAAAGAGCTGATGATCTTCAAACGGCTACACAGATTTAATGAAACATGGCTAAGAACACTCGGGATAAAATTATCTATGACACGAAAAAACTAAACGAAAATCGGTTCATCCGTTTGGGGGCTACGATACCACAGACAGATACACCGACAGACACGTTAAACGTATCACCCCTCTATTATATTAATGAACTCTATAGTATTAATGAACTCTTTTATACATGATGTATGCATTATTTATTGACATTTTGAGACTGTCGACATCTATGGAATTTATATTTATTTGACAATGGAGGCCATCTCCATAATTTTTTTATATGTTTTTTTTCTGCACCCTTGGAGACTATACATCTCTGAGATCTTAGATTTAAGAATAAGTTAGGGACTAGACATCCCTTCAATGAGTTCAATGTAATTTTAATACGTACCTATATGTATATTTTTTACATGTAATGTAAATGTAAATTTAGTAACTATATGGAAATTTTGAAAAAAGCCCTTTTGCTTGAGTTTGTTGCGGCGCTTCTTCTCAGGCAATGGGTCTAGGAAGCGTTGGTAAATTCTTTTTCTGACGTGTAAAAGTGCCCCTATGTGGCCAATTTGCTGAATAAATGATTGAATTTGAATTTGATTTTTTTTTCGGGGGTTAAACAATAGGTCAAAATTCCCCACCGACCGCTCTTTGCTCTAATAGGATTTGAAACATTCTAGTGACGTATTGGAATAATTTCGCGACTGTTGACTGTTTTGTTTTATATTTATAATTTACCAATGCCAGTCGATAACTGAATTTATTTGCAGCTGTTTTCGAATATTTCTTCGGTTTATGTTTGGAGACAACTGAAAATTCGGGTGAGTTATATATGGTTATTTAAGACGCAACTTTGGATTTAAAATCATACGGAGGGCATTGTATAAATATAATTGTACAAATGAAGGTAATAAAGGCAAGATACAGTCGGTGTTAGTTACCAAATTACTTTGCGCTGTAGATTTTTGTTTATCTGTACATATAATAAAGCTAAAGAGGGTCGAAAGTCTGTACATGGGTTATATTCGAAAAAGGGCTGGGGATACTAAGAATCGATAACAGAACACATTCCACCAGTTTTTAGAATTTTTGTCTTTTTATCTGTTTGTCTGTTTATTTGACCGCGCATGACGAGAAAACTACTGAACCAATTTCGATGAATTTTGGTATGAAGATAGTTGGAGTCCCGAGAAAGGACATAGGCTACTTTTTATTCAAGGAATAAAACTGATAGATCCGGCCTTTAGTGCATCTTTGATCGCATTTCTAAGTTATTATAAAAGTGCAATGATATGAGTACTTTTGCACGCATCAGAACGATATGTCTTTTTAATTCTTCGTAAAATGAAAGAAATACAAGATTTTAGCTTTAGCTTAGCTTTAGCAACAAGCAACAGCAGCTTCAAGCTGCCAGTGTAGGTGTAAATAAATAGTAACAATTATGACATCGCAAAGAAACCTGCATGCATGCATATACGAAACCATTCAAACATGTGCGTGGATTTCCCAATGAACACAGAGGCCTAGTGGGGACTATAGCCCTAACACACTCGCGATGTGGCCTGTGCCCAGCAGTGGGACGTAAATAGGTTTTGTACAAAATACCTATTTCGTTGTATCACCCTTCCTCTTACATGAAAATACAAAAACAATAAACAAAAAACAAAAAACAAAGTTGAAATGAAAGCATCACGCTTTCAGTCACATATTGTTCAGAACATACATAATTATTGACTAAAAGAAATCGATTTCCTTCAGCCGTCCCAGTGTCAAAAATGCTGATCACTTGTATTAATAAATTTCAATAACTTTCGTTAACACTAAATTTAGATTGTCACGTGTATTGAGGCGATGTCGACGTTCGGAACACGTGGTTCGATTCTACCGAAGTGACCAACTTATTTCAAAGCAATAAAGTCCAGAAAATAATGTGAAAAGAGAAGTTTTTCATTTTATACTGGGCACAAAAACGGTATCTAAATAAAGAAAACCTCTTATTTGCAAAGGTGAATGGTAAGTATTTCTGTAAATTTCATAGTTATTTATAGATCCTATATTGTTACAAGCTTTTATTTGGTTTCAGCTGTCCCGATGTTTGTTTGCTTGCTTGCTTTTCTGTCTGTAATCAAATCTTGCATGTTAAATTTGACCCACTTCCCGGTTACCGATTGAGCTGAAATTTTGCTTGCATGTGTAAATCGGATGACAATGCAAAATTATTATGACATAGAGCTGATCTGATGATGGAACCGGAAGGTGGCCATAGGAACTCGGTAGTTAAACGACACAACCCCAACGAGTTTAGACTCGTTTGATCCGTCTTGACGAGTACTTTGTTAAAAACATGTTTATTTTAAATTATATCTTGTTTTTAATGGTAACGAATACAAAAGGTGAACTTAACGCCAAAAGGCATTCTCTACCAGTTAAGCTTTGGGCAAAACAGAAATTGTTGTGGCGGTGCAAAAAAAGCCATTATGCAGTACACAAAAGAAAACATACTTACTTGTAGGAATGTAAATAGACGGACTTTCTTGCCACATATTTTATTAGTTCATGAAACTATACTATAAGTTTTTTGAATAGGTCGGTATTTCAGGGAAGCCTCTTTAAGTGTACCTTATCGCAATCTTTCGGAGTTTGAAGGTGGTTTTTTTTTTCATGTACACATCCAAGGAAAACTAACCACCTACACAAACAGCCCAAAGAAACAAAGTCTATAGTCTATTCCCCCATAACAAGAGTTTATTTTATAACTGACAAGAGAGAGCAATTGTCTAGTCAGTAAAAAAAAGTTCCAACCATTTATTGTGTATTTTTTTCATGCTCGCGCCTTAAGTAGGTACCGGTTTTCTATTTTTTCCTGGATGCCTGGCTGATGCTCCCGAGTTTGTGGAAGCTGTCGCGGGTCATTTTGTATAGGATTTTCCATACAAAGCGACCCGTTTCCTTTGCTGTTGAGTGTATATATCTTGTAATCGAAACTGAATCTGAAAAACCGGCCAAGTGCGTGTCGGGCCACGCGCAAATTATAGGGTTCCGAAGTTGACGATGCCCACAGTACCTTTCTAAGACTTACTAGCATCTAGCTAGCCTGTGGTATGACGTGCCCGCCCGACGCGCCTGCCGCTCGAGAAAAATCATTGGTTTTTTAATCATTTCATAAGTTGGCCGACTATGACTCGTAAGTTTGTACAGCCTACTTAGCTGTGATAGTTTTCCTTTCAACTACGTTATATATGCCATAACCGTGATTTTTTTCAGCCATCCAAATACCACCATTTAGCTGGCAGGGGGGGGGGGGACACGTGACTCTAACAAAAAATAGCACTTTCATGGACAAGCAAATGGAAAGCCTTGTATCAGATAAACACGTGCCGAAGCTGTGGTGGCCTAGTGGTTCGACCTACCGCCTCTCATGCAGAGGGTCGGGGATTCGATTCCGGCTCGCACCTCTAAGTTTACTTAATGTGCGAAATTTAATTTGAATTTACCAAAGAGCTTTTCGGTGAAGGAAAATATCGTGAGGAAACCTGCACGCATCTGCGAAGTAATTCAAAGATGTGTGTGAAGTCCCCAATCCGCACTGGGCCCGCGTGGGGACTATAGCCCAAACTCTCTCGTGATGAGAGGAGGCCTGTGCCCAGCAGTGGGACGCAAATAGGCTGCAGTAGTAGTAGTACCTAGTATCAGATAAACACGTATGTTCTCATACGAGTACAAGGTTCTCGCAACGCATCGTTTGAATAGAGTGCCACTTGTGATTCCATATCATCCAACAAAAGGGGGTCAGATTGAATCTAAATAAACAAACATAGGCACTTAATGTTGAAACAAACCTTCAAATTGATATAATCCTGAGATTAGACGGCCGGATTGGTCCAGTTGGTAGTGACCCTGCCTTCTGTTCCGATGGTCGCGGGTTCGAGTCCCGCTCGGGGCAAACTTTGTGTGATGAACACGAATGTTTGTACTCGAGGCTTGGATGTTAGTATTTATATATGTATGTATTTCTCTATTAAAGTATTTATATCGTTGTCTAGCATCAATAGTACAAGCTTTGCTTAGTTTGGGGCTAGGTCAATATGTGTGTAATGTCCCAAGATAGGTATTTGTTTATTATTTATTATTATTCAATTCCCGGGTCAAGTCAACGAACCGGTGCAATCAGGTCATGATGTGTTTGCTAGGAGTTTTACTTAACATATTATTTACTCGTTCGCTATTGGCAATGGAGACCTGTAAAACCACGCGCATTTGACATGGTGTTGCAATTGATGCAATGTGACGATGTGGGTTTTCGTGAAACTTTCCATTTATCACGTGGGCATACGTGTGCTCTGAAAATAATCGAATCGGTTTGTCTATGCCGATTGGTACCTTACCTATATTGATAAAGATTTATTGTTATGAGTTATCTATTTGCGTCCCACTACTGGAAACAGGCCTCCCCTCATCATGAGAGGGTTTGGAAACTCGAAACAAATTAAAAACCAATAAAACATGCTTAGAATCAGTTTGGAAGCCGTGGTGGCCTTGTGGTCCGACCTACCGCCTCTCGTGCTGAGGGTCGGGGGTTCGATTCCGGCTCGCACCTCTAAGTTTTCTTATGTGCGAAATTCAATTTGAATTAACCACTGAGCTTTTCGGTGAAGGAAAACATCGTGAGGAAACCTGCACGCACCTGCGAAGTAATTCAAAGATGTGTGTGAAGTCCCCAATCCGCACTGGGCCCGCGTGGGGACTATAGTCCAAACCCTCTCGTGATGAGAGGAGGCCTGTGCCCAGCAGTGGGCCGTAAATAGGCTGTTGTAGTAGTAGTAGTAGTAGTAGTAGAATCAGTAGCGGAAAATGGGTAAATTTTTATTAAATTATCGCTTGAGCCTACATATGGTACAATTTAATAAGGTAGAAATCTTCTACTATCTAAAGTCCCGCGCCTTCACGGTTCAAAACGCTACAATTTTTTTGTTATTATTTAAAAAGCACCACCAACACTCTCAACGCATAGTTGATGGCTGTCTCAGCACGCACACATGTGTTGGTGGTGCTTTTTAAATACATTGAAGCGTTTTGAAACGCGAAGGCTCATGAAAACTTTGTTACTTAACAGACCTGCATATTGTTTCCATGGAAACATTTCATCTTCAAGTGAATTAGCTATCTATAAGCAAATAAGTAAGTGACAGTATATTTACCTACTCAATTAGGTATTATATTTTGTGAATTCTAATTATGAACTTTGATAAAGATAAAGATAAAGATAATTTATTGTTCAACATGAGTATACATATCGCACCCCCAGTACAACACTGTATTATGTCAAAAAATCTCAAAATTTACTTGAAAATAATTATATAGTTGAATCGACAAAAATTTGCCGAGCATACTACGAAGACCGGCGTATTTATATTTATTTCGACTTAGTACAGTGTTGTACTGGGGGTGCGATATATGCAGATATTACACAAAAAATGGTTCGTCCTTCATGCTGTACCTTGCGGCGTAAAATTTTTTGTGAGTGTGGTACCTACATAGTAATGTTGCACTTAAACTAAATTTAAAATATACCTACATTTGGACAGTTATCTCATTTAAAATAAAACATTGGCATACATATAATTATGGGTCATTAATATTTCATTAAAAGTGCGTGAAAAGTTACGAGAAATGAAGTTCAATCAATTAAAATATTATACCCTTTGTGAAAGAGATCTAGTAAGGTAAATACAGCAGCAGGGTCTTCATGTTTTTTCAAAAGTATAAAAAAACAAAAGGGCATACTTATACTATAGTCAACATACGTCAAATTCATATATTAACTTTAAACTAAGCTAATACCGTTACCTTGACCGCGTAATGATATGGCACACGTGATGTTTATTCTTATTCCTATAAAAAATATACTTATCCCCATGAAACGTGCTGAAGCCTAAAACAATTGTCATTCATGAATAAATGCCACTCTAGAAACATACAGCTTAGTGCGGTGTCCCATTCATAAATAAATGTTAAAAAAGGAAAAAAATATCCAACACCGAATCGGTTGGTTTAGTGATTTAAATTGTAATATTATTGTAAATTATTGGTGCGGTCACGGGATATGATAAGTTGTATTTTATAGCGTTTTTGCTATATTTAATTTTGTTGTGATACGATACGATACGAATAGATGTAGGTATTCGAAATATAGGTTTGAATTTATCACTGAGATTTCCGGAGAGGGAAAACCTGGTAAGAATTTACGAAAAAAAAGTACCTATAAAGATTGAAAAAACAATATACTAGGTATTGCATTCGGAACATCAAGGAAATTCTACTTCTTTTTTTTTGTTTATTCACCAACAAACCATTAATAGCAATAATTTTCACCATGTGTTGACATTTCAAAAACCACAAATAAATACAAAAAAATCGTCATATTTCAAGCCAACATCCATTAATATTACCCACAGTATAGTTATTCGCCACATCTATCGAGTCACACAACAAGATCGTCATATCTGAAGCACCATTAATACAGTTTTAACGATTTGTTGAACCAGACATCGGACATCGTATTGTGGCATTATGCCTTTGTCACTGGTCAATAGCGCGTGCCCACCGGGTTGAAGACAGAAAAAAATAATCCGGCCTACAGGATGTTTGAAATTGTCTATGGTGTCCAATGTGGTTGCATGTTAAACTACCTATCCGATATGTTGTAAATGAATCAAAATAAAAGAGCCAGACGTTCAGTCTAAAATGAAAAGACCTGTTTAAATAAAACTCAAGATTCAATAGACATAATAATATTTAATTTACTTAAGTCCTAGTTTGCTTACACTGACAAAATGCCTGAAAACCGGAATGAATTTTTAGATATATTATAAAGATATGGAAGAGACCGCTATTAAGCGATAAGACCGCCTGCTGTATGCCATACCTTTTGTGTAATTACATGTCTGTACTGTTCCTTGAGTGTGTGGTTTTCCATAAAGTATATAGTATTGTATTGTATATCATGTTCAAAAAAACAGATTATAAATTATACCTACACCTAAATCTGTCGTCACGTTCAACAAAACAAAAAACCGACTGACTGATTGGTTTAAGCGTGAAAAGGTAACAAGCAGACAAACAGACGGACAGAGTTACTTTCTCATTCTGCGAACTATGCTTTTTACTATGTAGCCCTCCCTATGTCCTGCCCCAGGAATCGAACATAATACCCATCTTAATCTATCCAGACGCTTACGCTTGAAAAAGTAACAGACAGAGAGTTGTTTTCGCATCTATACTATACTAGTAATAAGTCTGTCTGTCTGATAGAGCGACGACCTCGTGAAGGTCGCGGGAAACCGGCGGAAGCAAGTAGCACAGGACCGGTCTGAGTGGCGAGCCTTGGGGGAGGCCTATGTCCAGCAGTGGACGTCTTTTGGCTGAAATGATGATGATGATGATGAATAAGTCTGTAGAGAAGTGACGTGACTGTATTTTTATAAAAATTGACTGTATATATGTTATGTCCGGATTTAACTCGAAAACTACTGGACGGATTGCAACAAAATTTGACATACCAAATTTTAACACCGGTCAACATATAGGCTACTTTTTATCCCGGAAAACACGTAGTTCCCGAGGGATCGCTATTTCCCAATTCCACGCGGTCGGAGTCACGGGCAGAAGCTAGTTCATAATAATAGACAAAAAGCAAAAGTAGAAAGCTCATTTAAAGAAGTTTTGGCTCGACTCGAATTCCTAAATATATTACTTATATATATATATAGTTTAGTTTGTGTATTTTATAATTTACTATAGTGTTATGTAGTCTATGTATTATAATATAATATAAATAAGTATATTTAGATTCTCCTTTATTTTTCTGTACATACTTATTTGTCTACTCGTGAACATGTGTCCTCTCCACTACTCAAAGGTTAGCTGGAAGAAATTCCTTGTAGGGATAAGCTCGCCTTTGTACATGTGTCTCTTCTCTGTATTGATAATTGTATTTGTGTTTTTTTTTTCTGTACAATAAAGTGTTACTTACTTACTTACTTACTTACTTAGACTAGTAACTTATCTATGGATTCCGCCTGTAGATGGAGTCTTAGGCGTTGCGGAGGCTGGCGGCGGCACATGCGACGTGTGCAGGCGCACCTTAGCCGAAGGGAGCGGCTCGGCGAAAGTACAGACACGAACAAAAAAACATAATAAACCGTAAATGAAAGACATTGGGATAAATAAAAATAAAAATCCCTCTGTGTACAAATTTTTGATATATCCAGTGACTCTCGCAATCAAGACGAATTTAACGACAACTAACAAGATGAAATCAATCAAGCTGTTTAGGCTATAGAGCGTACCAAAGAATATACATACACGGATATTATACACTCGAAAAACTTAACCCTCCTTATTTATTGCGCACTCGGGCAAAAATAACTAACATTTTATGCTGAACGTCTGTTAACGACTTCGTCCGCATGGAATTCGGTTAGAGCGTTCCCGAGAGGGAACTTTGTTTTTTTTTCCGGCAAAAGTAGCCAATGTCCTTTGCTGTTGCCTTAATTGAAATTATATCAAATTTATTCAAATTCGGTTTAGCCGCAAACCGGTTCGACGCCTCTTGATTCACTGATTAGTCCCGTACTTTCCACTGCTTGTCCATGTGTCCGTCACTCAATGTGGTCAAGTCATTGTCCACTTCCCGAAGGATTAAGCCTTTCATCCCATTCTCCAAAATGCCGTGAACATGATTTTTTTGTACAAAAATTAGTTATGAATAAGTGGGCGCGCATCATAGTTCCGCTTTGGGATGAGGGCGACGTTGTCGATAGATTTAATATTCAGAATTGAAAATATCGAAAAAAAATCGTCATTTGTTTTTCCATGACTTATTGAAAAAATCCAACTCTATTGTTATTATAAGAAGTTTCTTTAATGTAATATTTGTTCGGTTTTAACTCGAGAACTACTGGCCGATTGCCACAAAATTTGGTATGGGGTAGGTAGATTATTTTAACACGGGTCTACATATAAGTAGGCTCTTTTTATCCCGGGAAAACACATGGTCTTCACCGTCCTGCTCTTACCGAATTTCACGTGGACGGAACCAGGACGTAGGCTAGTAGATAATAAATACGAATCCATCATTATTTATTGTTACTCATTTATTTGAAAAGGTACACCAATAACAATATAAAAGTCTTATAGATAGATTCTGACGAAGAATGGTGTGGATAAGTAAGTACTTATTAGTTGTGTATTATTCATTACTTTTTTCTTTAAATATAAATTAGTACTGTACTCAACATAAGTATTAGTTACAAAAATAAAATGAGGTATGGATTGTCTGTTATTAACTAGAATATGTATCTATCGACAGTTCGACTGTCCCAACACAACGGATTTGTTGAGAACTTGACCACCGGTGCCCGCTGCAAACCATTGCATTTTTTGATGGATCGCCAAATCGCCATATGGGATAGGCTCTATTGAAGAGAATATAGGCACTCTCTTTCATGCATTTCTCTCTTTATCTCTTTCAATATATAACTATTCATATTAGTTTCACACTTGTATTATCTTGGTTTATTACCCAAAGAGTACATCTGAATGTTCGTCATGTTACCACAGCTAGACGATGCTCTCTTACCCCGAGACGGCTGACCAATATAAACTATTAATTAGATAAAGTACGAGCGGGTAAAAAGCCGTAACTGTGTGTGTACTGGTATGGTATAGTCTAAAACAAAAAATGAAAATTTGAAAACCAAAACCCGACTAGTAAATAATCATGAAATTTTATACTTTCCTTTATTTAAAACAATGACCCCTTAATATCCAGAATTTTCTCCCCTTTTATTTGAAGCCCCCGACAATATGACACGGAAGAAAAAATTAACCCTAGTTAAAATCGCTCCAGTATTAGTTTTAGTTCTAGGGTGGACCACACTTAAATACAAATTATAAGTACATACTGCTAAAAGCATAACCCTTTTTGGCTTGGCCGAAATCAGGTAAAAAAGAAGCATACGTCTTGTCTCAACCTGTAGGAACATGTATTATCTTGACTTTCATATACGACAGTCCATCTGAATGTAATGTATGAGAGGCACCAAATGCCCATCAGTTGTCACCAGTGGCGCCACTGTCTTGTGAGGTTTGCCTGTCGAACTCAAAGTTTGTCCTTTCACACATATTACGACGGCCGGATTGGTCCAGTTTTGGTAGTGACCCTGCCTTCTGTTCCGATGGTCCCGAGTTCGAGTCCCGCTCGGGGCAAACTTTGTGTGATGAACACGAATGTTTGTACTCGAGTCATGTATGTTTAGTATTTATATATGTATGTATTTCTCTATATAAGTATTTATATCGTTGTCTAGCACCCATAGTACAAGCTTTACTTATTTTGGGGCTAAGTCAATATGTGTGAAATGTCCCAAGATATTTATTTATTTATTTATATTTACATACAATAGCGTCAATGTCACAGTGACATTTGAAGTTTCGGAGACCTAGGGGATGCCAATTTAGCTTACATATGACATATACTGTGCTAAATCGGCAACACTCAACTCAACCTCACGCGACGCAAGCGCCTCTAGCAGCATACTCGATGGTCTTCATTGGTGAAATTGCTAGATGATGGTGTCTTTCTTTACCATACCGCGCTGTTGATGAAATCTTGTTAGTAATATACGAAATCCAATACTAAGTAGGTAATATTATAAATGAAATAACCAACAGAAAGTAACTATGTCTGTCTGTCTGGCTGCCTGTTAGTTACCTCTTCACGCTTAAACCGTTGGGCGGATTTGATTGAAATTTGGTATAGAAATAATTGGAGTCTCGACTAGGAATTAGGCTACTTTCTATCGCGGAAAATGCACGCATACTTCTGGTAGGAGCGCTATTATCCAAATTCCACTAGGGGTAAATCTCATGCACGAGCTGGGTACTATAATTTTTTTGCAAGGGTGTCTGCACAGTTTTTTGTCAATAATAATTTACTACATTTGCTTCCTAAAATACCAAATACTCAGTATATTTTCCGAGACCTAAAAGAATTTCGCACAACGATAAAAATCTAATCTGTCATTACAATAGTTATTCTGCTTTTAATTCCTTCACACGTCGATCGCCGCGCACGCGTTGGGCATACGATCATGTCCCGCCACGGTACTCACGCACCTCATTACCACTCTAATCCAATGGAATAAAGTCTATAATTGACTAAGTAATGGTGGAGATAATTTGGTCAGTTATATTGTCATTAATCGTGATTGTGTTGAAATGTTATCGTATGTTTTGATTGTCATTTTGCGGGTTATTTATGATAGTACGAAATGTTAGTTTGAGTAT
The DNA here is from genome assembly GCA_963971205.1 of Aethes cnicana. Taxonomy (NCBI): domain Eukaryota; kingdom Metazoa; phylum Arthropoda; class Insecta; order Lepidoptera; family Tortricidae; genus Aethes; species Aethes cnicana. Next base: position 6,335,807 of record OZ020294.1, read on the forward strand.
GTAACTACATACTTGTTTTTTAAAATATGAACTACATTATTGACAAGTACCTGGGGAGACGGCAGTGCCCCCGCCAAGTCGAACAAAAAAGGGCACACAGCCGTAACATCCTTTTTATGTAATAGTCAAATATTTAGCATAACCTGTGATTTTATATTTGTTTTCTGATATTCTACGCTAGTTTACCAATTCTCGAGTTACTTAATGATCTCTAAAAGTCGAAGTTCACTATCAAGATATCACACACAAAATACAACTAAAATCTAAAAATATATCAAAATTATATCAAGTAAAATCCAGTCAGTACTTCTAAGTTATGTAGTTCCAAATGTATTCCATCGAATCGATTGAATGGATCAAGTTAAAAATCATTGAATCACAATCCTTCCTATTTCATCAACGAAATTACAAAGAAGTTATTACCAATCACTCATACGTGCCTACCGCACAGTGAGGCGTTCAAAGAACTCCCTGGAAAAAAAACCTGCGCATTCCTTTACTTGCCACCCAAAATCTTTACTCCATTACTTCCGGCGAATTAACTCAGCAAATTGTCATCTTATTGAGTGCAACAGTGGTGCAAAATTGGACGAAATCCTTAAAGCCTTGACTCCTTTCTTGGGTGGGATTTACTTACATCTCGAGTGGTCTTTTGCCGTATTTGTTTAAAAGATTACGCAGATTACCGGCGTTTAGTTCACGTGGGTGTACGCGTGCTTTGTTGGACATGTTTTGTTAAGAATGTTAAGAGGCTCTCTCGGCGTTTACATTTCCTCTCGAATATGAATTTTGACGTATTTTAAGAGCGGCCAAATTCGGACCACGGGTTTCGATTTGAATACATTTCGCTGGTCATTACACTGAATATGTTGCATGTTTTATATTGTCTTTTGACGCTTATTTGTTTGAAAAAGAGTGAGATAATTATGTGTATACTTATGAAGGTTATACATATTAAAGTATTGATTAATCATTTACGATGGTTGTGCATTGCTAATTCAGTTTTTCCTACACTGGTTATTAATTTCAAATTCAGTTTCATTATGAATCACGATGTCAGTAAATGAGGGAGTGATATGTCACTACACCTACCTATAAGTAATTCTTTTCTCCACTGTGCTATATCTGACAAAAACACCGCAAACAAAATACCGTCATCAAACTGTCACTTTGACTGATTAGCATTATACTAACTATTCAGTCACATGAAGCGATCATTTATTTGGCTTAACCGCCTTATATTAATATTCACGTAAAAGTTTGACGAAACTCGAACCTCATTGTCATGCGAAATTCAAAGGAAATTGTCAACCGAACGCATAAAATATGAGACATATTGTTTGTGAAATCATAAACGAAGATTTATACAGCAAATTGCAAACCCTTATGACAAAAACAGCGGCGCTATGTTCTAGAAGAGGCACTAATCCCTGAGGGATGCAACCCTTGCAGCTTGGTCAGATTTTTCCTTCTTTTTTGTCCAATTGATTCTTGAATGAGCGCATTGTGCGTGTGCGCTTGACAGGAAGCTATTGAGTACAATTGTCCACGGTCGGGCGAGCATGTTCGTATTAACATAAGAAAGTAGCTATGTAACGCAAAAACATACGAATTTGTTGGATACACGACTTTATTGAGCTAAAATTCCACGTGGATTTACCCGATGTTAGAGATGTGAATATTTAACCCGATACTCACCGGTAGGTACTAATGTAATTTGATGGACGATGGCTTATGCATTTCGAGATGGAGCTAAATCATTATTTTTATGCGTCGGCAAAGCCGTGGTGGCCTAGTGGTTCGACCTACCGCCTCTCATGCAGATTCCGGCTCGCACCTCTAAGTTTACTTATGTGCGAAATTCAATTTGAATTAACCACTGTGCTTTTCGGTGAAGGAAAACATCGTGAGGAAACCTGCACGCATCTGCGAAATTCAAAGATGTGTGTGAAGTCCCCAATCCGCACTGGGCCCGCGTGGGGACTATAGCCCAAACCCTCTCATGATGAGAGGAGGCCTGTGCCCAGCAGTGGGACGCAAATAGGCTGTAGTAGTAGTAGTAGTCGGCAAAGCTAAAAAGGAGTGCTATAATTTTTTTATTATTGTATTTAAGTGTATTCCCCCTAGCGCTTAATCTATTGAACCGATTTTGAGGAAAGAGGTGTACCTACTTACATCGAATCGTTATTCACCAGTCAACCTGGCACATTACAAAACTGAACTTGGGCTAGTAAATGTGGCCATAATTTAATACTCTTTTTTAACGATTATTTAGGTGTCTGAAAAAAGAGAAAGAAAGGCCATTGACAGTGGCGGACTAAGCCTGTCGGGGGCCCGGGGCGGAAAATCGAAATGGGGCCCCCTTCCTTGCCTGTGTAGATGTGTTGATGGTGTATGTTAGGCTCCAGTGCACTGACTACCTAAAACATTTACTTGAAATTTGTTCGCTTACCATCAGGTGGCCTGTGTGCTCGTTTGCATTTATACATCCATACTTAATATTATAAATGCGAAGCGAAAGTAACTTTGACTCTCTGTTGCGTCGTCACGCTCAAATCGCTTCACCAATTTAGATGAAATTTGGTATGGATGGAGATAATTCTAGTCCCGATGAAGGACATAGGCATAGCCTAATTTTTACCCCGAAAGACATATCTAGATTCCGCGGGAACGCGAGTGCTAGCGAATCCTACGCAGACAAAGTCGTGAACAGAAACAAGTCTCATTTTCTAATATTATAAATGCGAAAGTAACTCTGTCTGTTACCTCTTCACACTTCAACCACTGCATCGATTTAGATGAAATCCGGTATGGAGATAGTTCTAGTCACGGGGAATGATCCAGAAACCTTGTCGTTTGAAAGTATGTAGTAGTAAGCGCGAAATCCGGTAGTTCCGATTTTTTGCAGGCTTGTTTATGTTGCTGGTATCTCTACATAGTATAAAACAAAGTCGCGCATGTATGCTTAAATCTTTAAAACTACGCAACGGATTTTGATGCGGTTTTTTTTAATAGATAGTGTTTCAAGAGGAAGGTTTTCGTTTATAATTTGTTATAGTTTAACGCTCAATTCCCGCGGGAACGCTATAACCGAATTCCACGCGGACAAAGTCGCGGGCAGAAGCTAGTAATCTATAATCCAAGTTTGTGACCTCGAGCGCTTAACGCAACTTTATCAAAAATAAAAAACAAGAGAAAATTTCGGCTGCTTTTCAGATTTTGGCGATTTTGACCCCAAATGACTAGTTTTGATACTACCTTCTCAGAACGTTTTTAAAAAAGACTAAATTTGCTATGATATGAGACTAAAACCGTCTCTGTGTACCCAATATTTTCTGAGATAAAGCTTTTCAGAATTCATATTTTTTCAGAACTTTGTAATATTTTAGAAGTCACTCGAATAGCTGTATCAGTGAGTTTCCAATTATCTCCGTCGAAGTGTGCTAGTGTTGAGCACGAGCGTGTGAGCTACAGGTGACTCCAATTCATGACTCATGAATTGGAGTCACCTGTAGCATTTTTATATCCTACTAGCTTTTGAAGGCGATTTCGTATGCCCATAATCATCAACATTCAAACTCCCGTTCTCCCGTTCCCGTAGGAATTTTGGACGATCCTCTCTTAATACACCTCTACACCTCTTAAGAAACCTACATGCCAAATTTCAGCTTCCTACGACCAGCAGTTTCAGCTGTGCGTCACACACACCTAAAGAACTTTGGGGTAACCATTGAACTACTGCCACGTTTCACGTATAGTTAGCAGACAACGCTCAGCCAAACCAAAACTGATGGTCGTAGGAAGCTGAAATATAAAAATGCTACAGGTAGCTCCAATTCGTGACTCCACACGAGCAACACTAGCACAATCCGTCGAAGATAATTGGAAAAACATCCTGATAGCTATGTTTGATGACTTCTAAAATATTGCGAAGTTCTGAAAAATTATGAATTCTGAAAAGCTTTATCTCAGAAAATATAGGGTACACAGAGACGGTTCTAGTCTCATATTATAGAAAATTTAGTCTTCTTTAAAAACTTTCTGAAAAGGTAGTATCAAAAACTAGTCCTTTTGGGTCAAAATCTGAAAAGCATCAGAAATTTTCTCGGTTTTTTTTTATTTTTGATAAAATTGCGTTCGGCGCTCGAGGTCATAAACTTGGATGTAACATTAGGTCAACATCATAAAGTTACTGGATTAGAAGGACATAGGCTACTTTTTAACCCGAAAATATACATAGTTCTCGCAGGAGCGCTATAACCGAATTCCACGTGGGCTAAGTAGTGGGCTGAAGTTTAAAATTCTTCTTTAAAAACGTCCTGAAAAGGTAGTATTAAAAACTAGTTCATTAGGGTCAAAATTTTCGATGTTTTTAAATTTTTTGACTAAGTTACGTTTGGCACTCAAGGTCACAAACTTGTATTATACATTAGGACAACATCATAAACAAGTCTGCAAAAAATCAGAACTACCGGATTTGACCCACATGCTGATGTACTGACTGTTACTGGAATAATTTAGGTATTATCATTATATTCCCACGGAGTCCATATTATGCGCTAACACGGTACCGCGAGCGTTGGACTTATTACTAATAGCCTTATATTATGACGATTTGTTTCCTTTTGTTTCCGAAAAAATCAAGTGCTTGGACCTTAGAATTGGAAATGTTGGGATATTTTACCAATAACTAAGTATATATGAAATGGACTGTGGGGGCCCTCTCGTCAACTAGGTCGAAACCAGAACATTGGCGTAACAATAGGGTGGCAGTGGCGCGTGGCAGAACGGGCAAAATTTCCTACCTCACTACCTGAGCTGAGGGGGCCCCGGCCCAAGAGGCCACGAAGAAAGAATGGAAAGTCCAAAAATTTCAGTTGTGCAATTTTGAAAATTAACGGGGCTGGGGCCCTATAGGAATGAAATATTTGCCTCGGGGCCTCGAGCGTGAGGTGGTACAGTTATACTATATTATTTGGTGATTTGGGGGCCCCCTAGGATCGGGGGCCCGGGGCGGACCGCCCCCGCCGCCCCCCCCTTAGTCCGCCACTGGCCATTGAGCAAAACGTGCAAGTATTATTAAAAAAAAAAAAATTGAAAGGGCAATATATTTGAGCTAAAGAACTGGCCACATACAAACTCGGCTGACAAGCGTTTATGCCAACAAGAAAAAAAACAATACGTCACTTGAGTTCCAAATTCAAATCCTTTGATGGATGTCGAGTTCAGCGGTACATCGGCACACTTTAGCGCATTTTTCCTGGTTTGTAAGTAATAAGTGCTAATTTGTATCTTTGTTATGCTAATAAGCCGTTTGCCGAAGTGAACTGTGTCAGTTACACAAAGAATAATGTGTTTGTCGAACTTTTGGCTTTTTGAAATGGTGTCAGTGGATGGAGCGTATTAGAAGGTCATTGTCTGGGGGAGATGTTTTTTTTTTAAGGGGGTAACTATACGGGTTCAATGACCGTGATAAATAAATCTAAGCTTTATAGTTATCTAGGATTAGATTAAAAATAGCCGAGTAGGTAACATTGAACGCGTATTGCGTGTTGATGATTGAATCTACTTACCTATGTTGTATTTGGATATGTTTGATAAGAAAAGTTGTCTTTTGAGATATTTAAATCATTAATAATACTGTCCTTGAATAAGGTTACTAAAACCCATGGCATAAGGAGCGTTCACTGTAAAGCGATGTTGATTTTCTGTCGAATGTTGACATCTATACTAATCCATACTAATTATAAATGCGAAAGTAACCCTGTCTGTCTGTCTGTTACCTCTTCACGCTTCAACCGCTGGGTCGATTGAGGTAAAATTTGGCATGTAGATAGTTGGGGTCCCGGGAAAGGACATAGGCTTCTTTTTATCCCGGGAAAACGCATAGTTCCGCGGGAACGCGATAACCGAATTCCACGCGGGCGAAGTCGCGGGCAGAAACTAGTATTTTAATAAAGTTATGAAAATAAATCTTACCCACATAGACATTTTTAATCTAGAACCATTTCAGTTAAATATCAGCATCAAAGTTACTTATTGTCACAAAAGTTAATTTGTGAATTAGGTCTGAGTTCTTTATTATAATCGTGCGTTTACTTCAATAATGTATTTTTTTTCAGCAGAGGAATCGAATGTCATTGGCCATATTGTAAGTTGATCAGCCCTTCAAAATGTGATCTATGCAAATCACCTTTAATAACTATTGGTAGGTATTTCTAACATTAAAATTCCAAAAAGTTGTTCCAACCAGCCAGTTCGAACTATTTAGGTCATAATGAATCCACAGACTAGAGATATGTACAGGTTTACACAACTTAGAAGGCGCGTGGATTAAGCAATTATGGAGCCTGCGTCAACGGCTTAAGTGCTTCGCCACGCGCCTTCTGAGGTGTGCCGTGATGTATGTGTCTATCCTGTTCGCACGAGTTCGCGAGAGTTCAGCGAAAGGAGAAAACGGGGCGGGTCTCGGTTCCGCTTCCGCGTCCGCTCCTTCTTAGAGTTTATGTTTCAGTTACGACTTGTCTATGATTATGTGTATGATTATTTTTATGCTAGCTTCTGCCCGCGAATTCGTATGCGCGGAATTCGGTAATAGAATTCCTGTGGAAACTATGCCTTTTTTCAGGAAAAATGTAGCCTACCTATATGTTGTCCAGTGTTGTAAACTACCCCCAAACCAAATTTTTTTGCAATCCGTCCATTAGTTTTTGAGTTAAATCCGGACATACATACGTATGTCCGGATTTACAACACTGGACTGGACACAGTATACAGTATTTTTTTCTAAAAATCGTTATTTCGTGTTCAGTATCGTTTAGATAGTCCCCTCGACTTGATAGTTTCTTTCAATATTCAAGCTTCAGATGCGACTTCTTCTACAGACTTCTTATTAGTATAGATTATTATTAGTATAGATGTATATTTTACGACTGTGTACATTGGATATTAAGGAAAATGACCATTTGTCTTTTAAGAATTCTGATAATATACGCGTTGATTGACTGGTGTGTTTAATTGGCTGCGTGGGCCTGATTTTAATTAACTGTATTCCACGAATTTTATAATAAAGGACTGTGAGCTTCTCGGTATACGAAAACACCTGCATCATCATTTCAGCCGATAGACGTCCACTGCTGGACATAGGCCTCCCCCAAGGCGCGCCACTCAGACCGGTCCTGTGCCACTCGCATCCACCGCGTTCCCGCGACCTTTACAAGGTCGTCACTCCATCTTGTTGGAAAACACCTGCATACATTTTCTGATTAATTCGAAGACGATTGTAAAGTTCCCTGGGCCCGCTTGGGGACGCCGCTAGGAACCTTGCGATGAGAGGAGACCTAAGCCCAGCAGTTGTGGTGTAGTATAGGCAAAGTGATCAAAATGCGAAATTACTAGTAAGTGTGACAATCCAATTACGAAATTTACCAGCCATCTGATAGGTACCTAGCCCGACTATAACCTATTTTCTTCCCACCGCTGGGCACAGGCCACCTTTCATCTCGAGAGGGTTTTAGGCTGTAGCTACTCCCCAGTGTCCGCAGATGGCTAGAAGTTTCCTCATGATGTTTTCTTTCATTGAAAAACACTGTGTCATATTCAAGTTGAATTTTGCAAGCACAAAAGTATAAACTCAGGGTTGCGAGCCGGGTTTGAACCCCCGACCGTCTGCATAAGAGGCGATAGGTCAAACCACTAGGCTACCACGGCTCACGGAAACCTGATGATTACCTAGGAAAAATCATAATTGCAAATGAAAAATAAATTCAATTCAGTTCAATAGAATATTTGCAGTACATAACAGTAAAATCTGCACCAATTGTAAAATCAGTGGAAACCTGCACGCATCTGCGAAGTAATTCTAAGATGTGTGTCAAGTCCCCAATCCGCACTGCGCTCGCGAGGGGTCTATAGCACAAACCTTCTCGTGACTCGTGATGAGAAGAGGCCTGTTCCCAGAAGTGGGACGCAAATGGGCTGTAGTAATAGTTGTAGTATATACATTAAAATGGCCATATCTCATTAGCTATTTTCACCCATGTTGCAATTCTTTTCTCAAACGAAGAGAGATCTCGGTTCTCGAGTAATAAATAAGCTTCTATCTCAGATCTGTACGCGGAAAACGTCTTATACAAGAAGCCGGGAAATGTGGAAACGACTCGAAATGACCGGTCGACTCCCGCGCACGGAAACGAAAGCGGACGGAAGCGGCTCCCGAGCTATTAACAACTTGATTGGCAGCTATCTTGAGCTTATTGGAGGCTTTGACGGATTGGTTAATTTCATGAATTACTGTAGATGCACTTTATAGGCCCCAAGTGATTGATTGATTCCCACCCATTAAGGCCCCAAGTAAATAAGTCCCCAATCCGTACTGAGCTCGCGCATGGGGACTATAGCCCAAATCCTATCGTGATGAGCGGAGGCCTGTGCCCAGCAGTGGGACGCAAAATAGGCTGTAGTGGTGGTGGGGCACTTTAGGCATCTACAGTAATCAAATGATGTATGGACGAGGCCTACACCTGCTCAGCATTGGGTAGAAAAGGGCTGAAGGAAAGGAAGCAAGTACAATAATCTGGTGGAATATAGAACACAAGAGGAACATTTATTCGTTTTGAAAGAATATTAGTGTAAATTATGTGCTAGAGCAATAAATCAGTCAATCCATATTAATATCATGAAGCCCACGGAATGTACCGAATCCCACGCGGCCGAAGTCGAGGGTCAATGTTAGTACGGAATAAATTCTCAGCAAACCAATCATAGTCATCGATGTATTTTAGTGTAAGTAATAGCTCAGGCTAGAAAGTCTAGGAGTACTGACTTTTGGTCTGAACCGGTAACCGAGTATCTCTTTAATCTACAAGTAGTTGGAAGACTGGTTTCCCGAAATTCTAGTATAGTATAACCCAATTATACTAAGTTATAATTATGTATAAATACTATAGCTACAAACTCCCGTGAACAATTAAAGATGAATAATATTTTTATATCACACTGAAAAAAAGGATTAGCGAACTATTTGAGTTAAATCAAAAATTAGCAAACTTTCGTTACGAAAAAATAAAACTTGATAAAAACTTACAAAACTAATTCAGTAATTAAAACTAGTTGGTTAATAATAAGACGTAGATCGCAAGTCACTTTTTTGTGTAAGCAGTAATCAAACTTTGGTTATCATTAGGTAAAACATTGGTAATACTTTTTTTCAGTGCACAAAGGTCAGTTTGGGAACGCGTAAAGTAACTTTTTACTTATACCCTCTTCCATTATTCCTCCCTACCGTCGTTAACAGAAACAAACAGTACCCACATACATGTGTAACTAGGCAATTCAGAAGCATTTCACCTCAGATTACCTAGGATGACGGCATTGCATTTTTCAAGGTCCATTGTTATTCCAGAGGCAAGATTGCAGCGATGCGCGATGCGCGCCGCGTGCACTGTATCCTGCCAGACGTTGTCAGAGAAAGTATGTCAATGGGAATAGACGCTGGTGGGTTTGTTTTGATTTATTTAAGTAACTATTCAATTGAATAGACGGAGAAACAAATGATAAATACTAGAAGGGTAACTATCCATACTGATATTATTAATGCGCAAGGGCGGATCCAGCTTTCCACTCAGGGGTGGGGGGGGGGGTCAACTTGAATTTCCCACTGAACTTTTCGATGAAGGAAGACTTCATGAGGAAAACTGCACGCATCTACGAAGCAATTCAAGGATGTGAGTGAAGTCTTCAGTCCCCACTGGGCCCGCGAGGAGACTATAGCCCGACCCCCTCTCGTTAAGAGAGGAAGCCTGTGCATGCCCAGTAGTGGGACTTTAATAGGCTGTTTGTGGTGTGGTGGTGGATTTAAAGACTAGAAAAGGCTTAAGCTATTCGCTGCAAACAAACGAAAGTCCTTAAACAACTTGCGTCACCACCATCTAGGTTATGTCATGGGATTACTAGAGCGTTATTCAAGCTTTCCATCAGAGGTCAGCCGTGGTCGCGTTTAACTTGCCAGGCGCGGCGCTCTCAGGCGGCCAATCAGGAGTTGGCAGGCCTAGCACGTACGGCGCATTCGCTATGCTGCGCGGGCGCATCGGACATGGCCTAGCCTGGACTAGGTGAACTAGGCTCGGTGACCAGGCTGTCCTGGTTTTGTTTGATTTTGTTTTGATCAATGTCAAGGTTGCGGGCTAATTTCTAGTTCCTATTATAAATTGATTAATATCTTGGGATTTTCACACAAATTGACATAGCATCAAACTAACTGGTTAATCTTGTACTAGCCAACGCTATAAATACTTATACAAGAGAACTCCCTACATACGCGCTTATCACATAAAGTTGGCCCCTAGCGAGATTCGAACCCGACCAATTGGAACAGTAGGCAGGTCACTACCAGCTGAGCCAATACGGTCGGTATATTCGTTAGTAGTAGGACCTGGTGCTGGGTTCGTCCGGGGTGGTACCATCGTCTTTCTCCGCTATCCTGCTGCCAAATAGCAGTGCTCGCACTGTTGTGTTCCGGTAGGGGGTTAAGGCAGCCGATTAAATTTCTGGCACAGAGGCATTCCATCTTAAGCCTCAGGGTAGGCAACGCATTCGAGATCTTATGGTTTCTTAATGGGGGATCATAGGATTTCAGTGTCCATGGGTGGCAGCGAGCACTTACCATCAGGTAGGATGTGCGCTCGTTTGCCTATACCATAGGTATAAAAAAATTGAACTTTTTGCACATATGGAAAAAAAGAAACAACTCTAAAAGTGCAAACTTAATGCCATAAGAAATTGGCCGGGGTATTTACAGACATCGTCAAAAACAACTTGTTTTTCTAGTGCTTAGTCAGAAATTTATATCCGCTGGAGATCCGATATAGCCTGAAGAATTGTTAAACTTAAGTGGCAGAGAGCGAGGCAAATTGCTCGCAAAACTGATGACCAGGGCCTATATTCAAAGTCTTAAATAGGGATCTCTCGCTGTTCCCTAAAGGATCGCTCACGCGTCGCGTGAACTTTAAGCAGTTAAATTTAAAGTTCAACTTGACGCGTGAGCGATCCTATAGGGACTAGCTGTTCCCTATCCCTATTTAAAACTTCGAATATAGGCCCAGACTGATGGCATCCGCCTATCAGACGACGAGCTGTCAGTTGGTAGGGCTCCAGCTAGATGGAACGACGATCTGGTGGATACGACTGACATAGGAATTGGATCAATCTGAGTGGTGAACTTTCAGCAGTGGAGATAAATAATATCTTGGAACATTTCACACAAATTGACCTAGCCCCAAACTAAGCAAAGCTTGTACTATGGGTGCTACACAATGATAGAAATACTTATATAGAGAAATACATACATATATAAATACTAAACATCCATGACTCGAGTACAAGCATTGACCCGAGCGGGATTCGAACCCGCGACATTCGGAACAGTGGGCAGGGTCACTACTAACTGAGCCAAGCCTGTCGTCAAAGGTGGACATCTTTCGAGTCTTTCGACTAACGTAATGATGATGATGATGATTATATTGATAAGTAGTTTCTGCCCATAAGTTACGTTATTAAAATTGGATTAGTATAGCGGTCCCGAGGGAAGTAAGCGGTTTTACGGTTTAAAAATAGCCTATGAGCTTCCCCGTGACTCGAACTATCTCCATACCAAACTTTGCATTTAAATCGGTCCAGAGGTTTAAGTTTGAAGAGGTAACAGACAGGCAGAGCTACTTTGGCATTTATAATATAACTCTAGGGTCATGGGGCAAAGGGGCGCTGGGGCTCCACAGGGAGCTAGGGAAGCGCTTGAGGGAGGCAACGGGAGACCCTCGCGCCGGCAGCTTTCTCGCGCAAAGACTGGCTTGCCATACAGCGAGGGAATGCTGCCTGCGTGATGCGTGGGAACCCTTCCGAAAGGCCTTAATTTAGGTTTTTAGGTTATTGTTTAATTTTTTTCCGTAAATTTAAATGCTATTTGTAGTTTATTTTTAATTTTTTAACTTGTTCTTTTCTGAATATTTTTTTATTGTACCTATAGTATGGAGTAGTATGGGTGATGATGATGATGATGTTGACTAGAAGCCCTTACAAGTCCCTATCAGCTGAGCGTCCGTCAGCGCAGCGTAGCTACCCTATCAGGCGGGTCAATGGTTCAGTGGACTAAGGGGACTATGGCGCGTCCGCCCTCAGGCACCTCGCCAAATGCTAATGCGTGTAGCAAAGGGTAGGCGACGACCAGAGAGAACAGAAGACCTAACCCGGTTGCTATCTTGCTACAAGTCAATTCAATTTTTAACTCCTCCTATTCGAAAAGGAGTACTTTGTGCCCCTCTCCATTTCTGCCTCCCAAATAGGGAGCAAAGTACGGCTTTGCTCTCTAGGGAGCATAGTAGGTACGATTTTGTTCCCTGGTGCTACTGGTTTTCTCATAGAAGGAGTGGAAAGCAGAGTGTGCAACGGTAGCGAAATTATTTAAACCTTGGATGACATAGCGCAGTAAAATATACCATTTTGCTCCCTAGTCACACAATCTACTATAACAACACCGTGAGTGAGGCTGACGCGGCTGAAAAAGCCAAATTAAATAAGTACAGGGATCTCGGCGCCGGGTATCACTTTGTGGCGTTCGGTGTCGAGGCTTTGGGTCCGTGGGGTCCAGGCGCTCTTACCCTCTTCAAAGAGGTCAGTAAGAAGCTGGTCGACACAACGGGGGACCGAAGAGCTGGCAGCTTCCTCGCTCAGCGGATTAGCATTACAATCCAGCGAGGAAATGCTGCCAGCATCCTCGGTACAATGCCGCAAGTACCCTTTTTAGATAATTTTATTTTTCTAGTTTTGTTAGTATAGTTCTAGTCTACTTTAAAAAGTTAATTTTAAGGTTTTTACTTTATTTTATCTATTCTGTAACATTTTAAGTTTGTTTAAAATGAATATTTATTTACATTCAATTTCAAATCTGTTTATTTCCAAAATAATAAAAAAAACATGAAAAAAAAAACATTTCAATTTTAACACAAGATTACGTGCTGCGGAGTTATCGCATGCTCACATTACTATTGAGGTTGTTGCGTTTTTGCTACAGATGGGTAGTACAGTCAGCAGCAGAAGTAGATAAGCTGTCCAGGTGTTCAAAATGACCTACACACGACCTTATTCTTAAGACGTTAAGGGCGTGTGTAGGTCATTTTGAACACCTGGACAGCTTATCTACTTCTGCTGCTGACTGTACATGGCAAACTTTGTCTGAAACTTTTGGATTATGTATTTGTTTGTAGTCTACGACTTGAATGTATGTTCCCTAATGTTTAAGTGTGTGTTTTCCAATGTCGTTTTCATCACTGTTTTCAGTCATTGGAATGAAATAAAAGATATTCTAGGCTTGCTACATCACAATGGAATAAGACATCAAAAATAATTTTACTGCTTGCTCTTCGGTTATTCAGACTAGCTGCAATTACAATATTCCATGAAGAAATCATTCAAATGCCATAATGATATAATGTAGATTTAGGCCTGGTTCCTAAGTACCTATCAAAACGCCTCGTTTTGACTACGCGGAGACGGTTATTTGACAGATTCTCTACGGAGCAAATGATAAAATTTAACTATTCATCCATATTATTAATATTATAAATGCGAAATTAACTCTGTTTGTCTGTCTGTTACCTCTTCACGCTTCAACCGCTTTACCGATTTGGATGAAATTTGGTACGGAGATAGTCTGAGTCCTGGGAAAGGACATAGGCTACTTTTTATGCCGGAAAAGCGCATATTTTCCGTGGGAGCACGCGGGCGAAGTCGCGGGCAGAAGCTAGTATCTTAATAAATAATTTATTCATTCGATAACATTAAAAATGACATATCTATTAATACTGTATTTTTTTAATATTACGGTCTTGGAAAAAAAAGTTTCGCAAATCCTAAATCAAATTCCATCTGTTCCTAGGTGCTCTGTGCTCTATACTTATCCCGATCACGCCCTGCATAAGTAGTAAGAGTACTTTCGTTCGGGGTCGCATCGTCATTCACCGTGCTTTATGGCAACTCAAGTGCGCCACGGAAGAAAGTAGCAACTCGAAAGAAACCCCAACTCAATTACACCTTATGTGGTTCAAATAAGATTCGATTTTCAAAATGTTTGGTGTCGTGCTACGGCGTTTTTCAGCGGGACGAGCATCAGATAAGAGTTAAGTACTTGCTACTGGCTGATTTTATGGGAAAGTTACATAAGGTTTTATTTAGTCGTAAAACGTCTTAAGAGGGTTTACTCCGAAAGTTAGCAACGTCGCAAACAGCTTTCAAATATTTTGCTGTTTTCATTAATTTCTGAATATTACTGAATGAAATCATGAATTGCGCGCAATTCGCGCCCAACTCGCCTTACCGTCATTTGTTTCATCCGGAGATGGTGAGTAAATCGTTAGCCCGCGTTGTAGTAGGTACACACACATTTACAAGCGTATAGATGTCCTCGCACACACATTGACGTCCTCCACGCAAACATTGACACTTCATTCGAATTGTTATCGAAATCGTACTTTTATAGGCCGTGTCCGCCATGTGACTGAGTGAATGACAGACAATAGCCAAAACTACAGGTCGAGCTGAAATTTAGCTTGTAGGGTTTCTTGTGAGGGGAGCAATAAGAGGGATTTCTCGAAATTCCTACGGGAACGGGACAAAACGGGACTCGCTTTATTTTTACCGCTGTAGACGGTTGTAGGGTAATCCACACTAATATTATAAATGCGAAAGTAACTCTGTCTGTCTGTGTGTCTGTCTGTTACCTCTTCACGCCTCAACCGCTGGATGCAGATAGTTGAAGTCCCGGCAAAGGGCATAGGCTACTTTTTATCCCGTAAAAATGCATGGTTCCCGCGGGAACGCGATAACCGAATGCCACGCGGGTGAAGTCGCTGGCAGAAGCTAGTTTGTGTATAATAACAGCGGTTAATATGATCAGACCGTGTATTACATTTACATAAAGCCGACGGTAGATTGAATCGATTATCCCGCGGGAAGCGTTCGGTTTATACACGTGGAGGGAAGTCATTGATACTGAGGGTCATCTTAGGATTGAAAGGGCTGTTCTGCTAATTTTTTTTATACCTATGGTGTAGGCAAACGAGCGCACAGCCCCAGCCCACCCGATGGTAAGTGTTCACTGCGGCCCATGGACACCGAAATGCGTTGCCTACCCTGAGGCCTAAGAAGGAATGCCTATGTGCCAGAAATTTCACCGGCTGCCTTAACCCCCTACCGAAACACAACAGTGCGAGCACTGCTATTTGACGGCAGGTTAGTGGGAAAGACGGTGGTACCAGCCCGGACGGACCTAGCACCAGGTCCTACCACTAACTGTTACCATCATAAGCCCGTCCATACATAATTATATCCATAAAATGACTCGTTTAGGCCACACCACCACCAACACACAGCCAATGGTCGTTTTTTTTCACTGTTTCAAAACGTGCCCAAATTTTGTTGTTCACCCTTTTAGGGTTCCGTACTCAAACGGGACCCTATTATTAAGACTCCGGTGTTCGTCTGTCCGTCTGCCCGTCTGTTCGTCTGTTCGTCTGTCCGTCTGTCACCAGTATCATGAACTGTAATAGTTAGACAGTTGAAATTTTCGCAGATGACGCATTTCTGTTGCCGCTTTAACAACAAATAATAAAAACCGGCCAAGTGCGTGTCGGGCCACGCGCAAATTATAGGGTTCCGAAGTTGAGGATGCCCACAGTACCTTTCTAAGACTTATGAGCATCTAGCTAGCCTGTGGTATGACGTGCCCGCCCGACGCCCCTGTCGCTCGAGAAAAATCATCATTATAAGTTGGTCGACTATTACTCGTAAGTTTGTACAGCCTACTTAGCTCTGATAGTTTTCCTTTCAACTACGTTATATATGCCACAACCGTGATTTTTTTCAGCCATCCAAATACCACCATTTAACTGGCAGGGGGGGGGGACACGTGACTCTAACAAAAAAGAGCACTTTAAAGCTTAATATTTCACAAACGCATCACTTAATCAAAAAATGGTTTTAACAAACCCACAATATTTTTTTAAGACCTATTCAACGATATGCCGCACCATGGGGTACACAAGAAAAAAAAATTACATCCCCACTTTACGAGTAGGGGAGGTACCCTATAAAAAAATATATTTCAGAATTTTATTATACCACTTTGTCAGCGTAACTAATATGCATATTCATGCCAAATTACAGCTCTCTAGACCTAAGCATCTCCGAGCAATAGTGCGGACAGACGGACGGACATGGCGAAACTATAAGGGTTCCTTGTGGACTTCGGAACCCTAAAAACAGAATAAAATGAATATTTAAGGATGGAAGTGGCATTGGCCACCTCGAAAATTTAAAATGCAAATAAAAACTGGATTATTTAACAGTAATAATTTCAGCATACAGTGTATTTATTACGCGGTTTTATTAATCAAAACGTCTTAATTTAAAAGTCAAAGGTCAAGAATACAATAAATAAATTATTCAAATAGACTGTATAGCTGAAGTCTGTTTTAATTTGAAATTTCAATCACCATCAATGGGATGACGTAAATTTTCATTACGCAACACCATAATGACTGAAAGAAATTCAAATTAGTAAATTTTCATACATTTTAATAGTTAAACTATGAATTCAGAGAGTCGGCGAGACAGTTCACTGTATATATTTCGAATCGTTAAGGCTGGCTTTCATGCATTTTTTTTATAAATTAAAAGTTAAAAAAGCTTTTTTTTAAAACAAGCTTTTATTTCAATGCGCTATAGAAAAAGAATAACATGAGCTTTTCCTTTAAAACTTTTACTACCAACTTATAAATGTCATTACACAATTTATCTAATATATAAAATTGTCGTGTCACAGTGCTTGTAACCAAACTCCTCCGAAACGGCTCCACCGATTCTTATGAAATTTGGAGTGTATATTCAGTAAGTCTGAGAATAGCACGAAAGCTATTTTTCATACCTACCCAAAAAAAATCTAAGGCGGTACGAAGTCCGCGGGGTCAGCTAGTTAGGATATAAAAGCTTGTCGCGTGATTTAAGTACTCGTATTTAATTAGTTTCATTTTTTTTGTTAAAATCAACCAGATCAAGTTATTTGCTTGAATTCAACTTAAAACATAAAAAAATACAGTTGTCTATTTGATTTGATCTATCGATTAAGTATTTGAAATTCTTTTTGCACGTTCTCTATCATGTAAAGCAGTTGAATGTCCAATACCTTGTATATTATTATGTCTGGACGATTTATATACCTTTTTAATGATTCTCTGCGTAGACAAGAAATTAATAATGCAATTCCGAGCAAGAGTTTCTTTTGCATGCGCGTTAATTTATTCTGGTTAGTCGCTGTATTGACTATTGATATTGTGGAGACTGGCCGAGTATAATCGGTGAATTGACACATTTTCTTTCAAAAATAGGTAATTTTAAGCGTAGAATTGTATCGCATTTTATATTTAGTCTTTTTCTATCCTTTGTAATGAACACATCTCTGAAAATATAATATCAATTCAACTTTAAATCTATTATTTCATAGTTAGGGAAGTGTTAGGGCAGTACTTAATAGGGCCAGTCTTCAAGATTTAGAGATTTTAATTAACTAGACATCGTCTTCGTGTCTTCGGATTCCACCGCTGATCTCCGTGCCTGCAGCAGCTACCTGAGCTAACCTATACATGGTGGGTCAGAAAATATGGCAAATAATTAACCCACAGTATCGACTATCGATTCTAAGTATATTGTATAGGTCTTTGATTTTTTTTGAGTTGGTAAAAAATATATTTTGTATAGGATTCAGGCGTCGCTCACACAACCAATCCCATATACAAATGTTTTTTTTACCATCATCATCATCATCATTTCAGCCGAAAGACATCCACTGCTGGACATAGGCCTCCCCCAAGGCTCGCCACTCCGACCGGTCCTGTGCCACTTGCTTCCACCGGTTTCCCGCGACCTTCACGAGGTCGTCGCTCCATCTTGTTGGAGGTCACCGACATAGCCCGAAGAATTGCGAACCTTAAGTGGCAGTGGGCGGGGCACGTTGCTCGCAGGATTTTTTTTACCAACTCGAAAAAAATTAAAGACCTATACAATATACTTAGAATCGATAGCCGATACGGTGGGTTAATTATTTGCCATATTTTCTGACCCACCGTGTATAGTATAAAATGACGAGCAAATATTTTGAATCCAGATCTATTTCAGAGATTAGCTTCCGTCCGCGACGTCATGTAATTCACATAGTTAAACGGTAAAAAGTAAAATCGCATTTTTTCACGTTGCTGCCGTAGGGATTTCTTGAAATCTTCTCTTAGTGCTTTCCTGCTCTACCTAAGTCCCAAATTTCGGCTCTCTAGGACCAGTAGTTTCGGCTGTGCGTTGTCATCAGTCAGTCAGTCAGTAGCAGTTTTTAACCCCCGACGCAAATAGAGAGGGGTGTTATAAGTTTAACGTGTCTGTCTGTGTATCTATCTGTGGCATCGTAGCTCCCAAACGGATGAACCGATTTTCGTTTAGTTTTTTGTGTCATAGATAATTTTTTCCCGAGTGTTCTTAGCCATGTTTCATGAAAATCTGTTGAGCCGTTGAAGATCGTCAGCTCTTTTCTAGTTGATGAGGGGATCCTTATGTCCGATCGATTCGAAATTTAATTGGTACCGTGTTTCTTCAATGATATTGAAAGTACCTATATGGTATAATGTAACCACCATGAGTCAATAGTTATACATACCTTTATTGATTAGAGACAGCCATTGTATAGTATAATTTTTACCTCATCTTCGGGCCCATCGGGATGTATATATTACCTATCATTTATCAAACTGAAATTAGAATACTCATACTCGTAGGACCACATAATCCGTTTTTGAATTAAATTGTTGCATTTTAATGGTAGAGTATTATTGAATTGGTTGAATTGATCAATCCAAAATGAATAATTTGAAACATCATATTTTACATGACGCGAAAAAGTACCCGTGGTGGCCTAGTGGTTCGACCTACCGCCCTCTCATGCAGAGGGTCGGGGGTTCGATTCCGGCTCGCACCTCTAAGTTTACTTATGTGCGAAATTCAATTTGAATTAACCACTGTGCTTTTCGGTGAAGGAAAACATCGTGAGGAAACCTGCACGCATCTGCGAATTAATTCAAAGATGTGTGTGAAGTTCCCAATCCGCACTGGGCCCGCGTGGGGACTATAGCCCAAACCCTCTCGTGATGAGAGGAGGCCTGTGCCCAGCAGTGGGACGCAAATAGGCTGTAGTAGTAGTAGTAGTAGAAAAAAATACGAATGATTTACGGATTGCTTGAAACAACTCACTTATTTTATGTCACCTTGTTGGATGAGTAGGGAAAGATGGATTCCAGCGCAGTGTTGTAATTGTACCTATTACTTACCTGCGCCCGCGCCGCATGCAACGCTAACTAGCTTATCTTGCGGTTTTGTTCGATTGCAATGACAGATCAACTGGTTACTTTCCAAGCTACGTATCTTAGTCAAAAGTGACAACCGAAAAACTACCTTGCAGTCAACAAAATGTGGTGTTTATTTGAAGAGTGTGGACATCGTTGTTTGAGATTCAGAATGTAACAATGCGAAATTCCATTGCTTTGATGGTAACGCGCAATTTGATGATGTGTTAGGTAAACTTAACAATTTCATTTGAATTATTTTGTTTAATATTTGACTCTATCACGTACTTTAGTTATTAAATGATGGTACCTGATATGAATACTTAATTTTCAAGATTGAATACATGAAAATGTTAATGAATAGTAAACTTGCGTCTCATCACCAGGCTTCGCCCTCATATTATAATTAAATATAAAGCCAAATCTAACGACACCTCGGAAGCTAAAATCCATCCAGCCTTTTAGGCTACACAGCGTGCCAAAGATATATACACACACTCGAAAAACATAACCCTCCTTCTGGCGCAGTCGGGTAAAAATAGCATTTATTAGCGACACCATACAACCCTAATATACCATCATTTAGCTTTGATTCGGCTCATCAGTAACGGGCAGGGCGGAAATCTTTTTAAAATTTCTCGAATTTTCACGATACTGACAGAAATCATCGGATTCACACCATAAAACCTTCCAGCCCTATGGGGCCAGTATGGGGCTCTATTCAAAACGGTACACAGGGAAAGGAAAATTCCCTATCCCTACCGTCAAAGCGTCACGGCGTTGAAACCGAACTTTAAGCAGCTAGATTTAAAGTTCAATTTCATCACCGCGCGTAACCCTTTGACGGTAGGGATAGGGAATTTCCCTTTCCCTATGTAAGGTATAGCGGGGTAAGATCGGAGGGGGTGTAAGACCGTATGCATGAAAAAACTCCTAAATGCGACCATATTTTTTAACGGTGGCAACATGATGTAGTACGTCATTTTGTTCTCTATCGTTCACTAGTTCCCGTTTGCTGCTACGACGATGCGGACGTGTGCTACGGCGGATTTTAGAGAATTTTTGTCTTTTTTGCTTCCATCCGATCTTTCCCTTGTACTTTTATTTAATTATTTTGGCGAAAATATAGCTTGTTATATGATTATCTCATATGGATGTTGATTTTTTCGTAGTGATGGCTAAATTGATCTAATTAAGACTCGCTTAAGACGCCTATTAACTGATATCCGGTGTTCCCCCTCACGGGTTAAGATCGAATGAAATCATCCGGTCTTTGCCGGAATAAAAAGAAGCAAGTGGTTCTCAAACATTTTACTTCGTGAATGTTTTATTTGCAAAATGTTTAGAAATCTCACAACATTACTTTGTAGTGCTTTTTCATTCACTATACTTACTATTCTGACTTTGTACTTATTTGATATAAAAAAAATGGTCAAAGCTGTTTTTTTACCTTTGCTACATCACAATAGCGCAATATTAATGAAATTTAAGTATAATAAACCAACATAAAATCTGTGATGAAATTCTTCATTACGTATTATTTGACATCTTGTTTATGACTACTTACATAAAGGCGGTACGAAGTTCGCCGGGTCACCTAGTATACTAATACTATTTCAACCCACTCTGGACTATTTTATCATTTCTACTAAACTTATGCATCAGAATTACTGTATCTCATAAACTCGGCCAATGCGCCCATGGCCATTTACACATCTATACTTCGATATTTTTATATTGTGAAACCGAGAGTATGGGGAGTCCTGGGCAAGTCTACTTTTTATCCTGGAAAAATGCATTGTACCCGCGGGAACGCTATAACCAAATTCCACGCAGACGAAGTCGCGGACAGAAGCTAGTACGTAGTATATGCTTACACTAAACTTTATACTCCATATAATTAATTTTGACAAAAGTCGAATCCATCCGACCTTTCCCTCGTAGGCGAATGATTCATTTTATGGCGAGACAAAGTTTGAGAACCCTAAAATGTAAAAAAATCAAAGTCTGGGGTAAGATCGGACGCAAAACAGTACAAAAATAAGAAATCGATTGGAACATTTGTCTTCAAAGTTATTCCATGTTTGTTTTTTTTATATGTTTTAGAGCGTTAAACATCGGATAAATCTCTTTTATGCACCTTCTTCTCAATGCGATAGAAATGGTTTTAAAAATACGTCCGTTCTTACCCCCGAAGGTCATTTTTTTACTATGGCCAAAAAAAAGTTAGTCTTGTTTTTACAAGCTTTAAAAACAGAAACTGTTGAGTTTACAAGAGTACGCTAAATTTACATGTATGTGCCGTTTTTTAAACTAACGATTGCTTTTTATTTCATTGATTTATCTTAAATAGATGTCGAGAAAATAAAAATCTTGCAACCCTTGTTCAATTGGTCTTGAATCCGTCCGTTCTTACCCCGCTATACCTTAACGTTTCGAGCCCCAGTATGGACTCCCAGTTTTTTTCGCGAAGTTGTGTTGGTTGCCAGTGTTGCCACGTGCTTAAGGCCGATGACCGGTTGGTTAAGGAAGACTCGTCGACTGGTTTTGCTATAATTGTTATAATTATTGTGAAAAACGCACGTCATCGTTTGGCAATATTTCACAGACAGTATGGAGTAGAGATTTCTTAATTTAAACATTAACTAGCTTCTGCCCACGACTTCGCCCGCGAGTAGAGATTTCTTAATTTAAACATTAACTAGCTTCTGCCCACGACTTCGCCCGCGTCGAATTCGGTTATCGCGTTCCCGCGGGAACTATGCATTTTTCCGGGATAAAAAGTAGTCTTTCCCGGGACCCCAACTATCTCAATGCCAAATTTCATCTCAATTGGTCAAGCTGTTGAAGCGTGAAGAGGTAACAGACAGACAGAGTTACTTTCGCATTTATAATATTGTATTATAATATGATTAAAAATAATCAATATGTACAGGCTTAAATGTAATAATATATTTTTGCCATTCTGAAATTATCATACACCCCCACTCACCCCCCACGGTTGGAAAACGACCTCCCTTTCTTTCTTTTATTATGCCTTTCAGTCTTTTGCGACATCGTATTTAAACACTTTGAGGAAACTGTCAAATCAACAAGTCAAGGCCATAATTATAATCGTACTATATTTTCTAATGCATCGAACTATATTTTGAAGCATCCAATTAGTTGCTATTCGTTCCAATTTTCTCCAATCTAGGTGTTGTGTCGAACCATTAGGCCGCCTCCCATGCAGAGGGTCGGGGGTTCGATTCCGGCTCGCACCTCTAAGTTTACTTATGTGCGAAATTCAATTTGAATTTACCACTGAGCTTTTCGGTGAAGGAAAACATCGTGAGGAAACCTGCACGCATCTGCTAAGGAATTCAAAGATGTGTGTGAAGTCCCCAATCCGCACTGGGCCCGCGTGGGGACTATAGCCCAAACCCTCTCGTGATGAGAGGAGGCCCTGTGCCCAGCAGTGGGACGCAAATAGGCTGTAGCAGTAATAGTAGTAGTAGGTGTTGTGGTTTAGGCTCTCGTTGATTTGAGAAAACCAACACGCATCTGTGAAGTAGTTCAAGGATGGATGTGAAGTCCCCAATCCACACTGGATCCACGTGGGGACAATAGCTCGAAGCCTCTCGTGATGAAAGGAGGTCTGTGACCAGCAGTGGGACGCAAATAAGGTATTTGCGAAATGCTATGGTGGTTATTTGCGAAAGCTCGCGTGAAGCGCGTATTTGTATGAAAAATTGAGGTATCTAAAATATTTATTACGCACACGACCCTCGATGCGATATTGATATTGACTTCAACAACCAGAGTATATGTCGTCAATGTAACGACATCCTTTAGTTTGTCAATTTTGTCGTATCAATTAAATTTTGTGATATGCGACTTTTTACGGTACAGTCAGCCGCAAAAATATATACCGACGTGGGCATAAATATATCTTAGGGCTGATTCCATACAAAACACGAATTTATTCCGGAACAAATTCAAATTTTGTATTGACTAATCGACGAATTTTTATCTGACGATTGAAAAGCCAGCGCCTAAACGAGCAAATTTGCATTTTTTTGCAAAATGATCTTTTATAATCATAGTATAAAAAAAACAGGTAGGTGCGAGTAAATCGATTGGTACACTCCTACTTGTTCTATCAAGTTCCATAAAAAAGAGCAAAAAAATTTAAAATTTAAAATATGTATTACTTCCAGAAAATATTTAATGGACAACTCAAATAAATATTAAAGAAACCATTCCTAAATATGTAGTTAACTTTAAAATCGAATTAAAACTACATACTTAAAAACATTTTACTGCAGTAGGTACCCAGTAATGTGCGTGACCGTCTCGTTCAAACATAAGAAGGGAGGGTCGGAAGAAAGTAGTGGGCAATGTGCAGATTATAATGGCCGGGTAATTAGTGCAGGAATTGTAGAGCGATCACCCTTAGTCACCGCCATGATAGCTGCTCTGATAGCGTAAGGCTACGCCTTGGAAACAGCGGACGAGTTTCATGATCATTTAAATCATAAATCATTTATTCATTTGTGATTAAGCTGCGAAATTACGTCAAAAAGCTGGGTAAAGCCTATTTTAATTAAACTATTGATTTTCTAGAACATTTTGAGGCCAAATAAGACCTTAAATTATTGTTTTTGTACAATAAAAACCTTCGATTTGCATGTGCAAATAAATTTAAAAACATGATTCACCTGAGTTCAGTGTCACCTGCCGCGGAAAAATATGTCATAATATTGAGTCAGGTCGAATACCTACATGAACGGCCATGACTCTGTATACAGAGGGCCTTGATTCTATTTACGGTCAAAAGTCGACATCCTCTCGAGCTGTAAATCATCATAATTAAAGTGGACTTGCGCCTAGTGACGCGTCATCATGTTGTGCAATTCATTAATTATGGTATTTCCTCTGGCAAAAGTCATTTGACGCTCCAAACCTACTACTACTAAAACAGCCTGGACAAACAACGGCTGAGCACAGGCCTCCTCTATTAACAAGATTCAAACTAAGCCTAAACTAAACCTAACCTCATCATCATCATCATTTCAGCCGAAGGACGTCCACTGCTGGGCATAGGCCTCATAGAACAAGGATTAATAGCTTGCCTTAAACAAGATGGAACGTCGACCTTGTGAATGTCGCCGATACCCGATGGACGTGTGGGGCACAGAACCGATCTGTATGACGCACCTTGTAAGCTCAACAGTGGACGATTCAAATGATGATTAATTATCTATGAGAATTCCTTCCTCGAACGAGTAAATGGTGGAAGAAAACCGCTCATAAAAATGATAATTCTCTTCTTCATCAGCGTGTATTCGCCCACCGTTGGGCATACGCCTCTCCAATCTCTCTAGAGCGGTTGTCCGCTTCCCTCATCCAGACTAGTCCTGTTGTTGCTTTCAAGTCATCGGACTATCGGGCAGGTGGTCTGCCGACACTTCTTCTATCCAACCGGGGACTCCACTCCAAAACGAGCTTGCTCCATCGTTCGTCGTGTCTCGTAAAAAAATCGGTTGTCTATAAAGTCGGTTTATGGACGATTTTTCTACGTGATAACGTCATAAGAAAACATTAATGAATATGTCCCATTACGTAGGACATACGTCGCCATGGACATACATGAACATAACATTGCGTCATGTTTTTTCGTGGGCGCAGCCGGCGTTCATCAATTTATAAGACGTTATCACGTCAAAAATGGTACTAGCATCATAATAAGACCATTTATCGCCGCACGCGCAGCTCCGCCAAAAACGTCGCCTTAATTATATAAGTCCGGGCATCGAACCGCGAGTAAAAAGTTCGCTGGCCTTGCTCTGACCACGTGGCGAGACAGACAGTGTTTGTTTATGTTTTCAATACATATACGTATCGATTAATGCGTGATATACTAATATCCCCCGTATTCCGACGAAAAAGTGGTTTATTATCACATGTTTGTTACGTAATTGCGTCATGTGCTCTGCGAGTGTAAGTTTAAATAAATAAATAAACATCCGTATGTATATTTTCAGAAAACTCAAACACAACTGCAAGGTCTCTGAATCTCTGACGCTTTACATTTTGAGAATCCCAGGCATTTCCTACGTTTACACAGTAAAAAGGTGACGTGTCACTAAAATTTTTGCCTGTAATAATTATAATTTATTTTCAGGCTTGATTCCTCAGACCTGAGAGCGCATGGTCGAGTGGTGTCAACACCAGTATACTGATCATCTAAACTAGCACCTTTTTCTAATATGAATACCGACTTTGGTACAGAAACAAAGCATCTGAAACTCTTTCAATACATAAATACTGATTGGAAATTCTTCGTGGAAGATCAAAATACAGACGTAGGTAGTTACTTTCGCATTGCGATGCCCATTATAAAATTTGTTGGCAATAATCTTCAAACCACTGACTTGTTCCAAAAATCTGACATGGACTCAACACATTTTTATGAGCGACGTAATTCTAGGTTACTTTACTGATTCTCCTTCGAATATTATTTAAGGATATTCCATGCTGCGTCATTGCAGAGAGCTTGGTACGTCATAAATATACGATTATACCTACATACAGTATGTTGTGCCGAATTCCCGGACACTGGCCCTGCCCGAAGTCACGTAGGCCTTCGGAGCATCCTGTAATTGTGATGCATGACCCTGTTATTATGATGATGGGATGGTACGGAGAACGTTTATGTAAAGAATCTCTTTAGTAGATTCGAAGGAGGGTTCGATGTAACAATAAATATACCTATCATCCAATAGTATATTATAGCAATAGTATATTGCAGCTTGGCAGAGACCGCCAAGTAGCGCATTGCCGGACGAGTCAGTTAGAAGGCTGAGCGAAGCAGCATCTATATATATAACAGCGAAACCATTATGGACATTGTGAGAACCATCTGAACAATCTGAATCAGTACCATAGACAATGTGTGAACCATTGACGTATCTAGCCATGGACTATGTGTAGTAGCATAGACGCTGAGGGGAATGATCTGCAAATTGGAGCAATGGTATTGACCCCGGCAAATTCCACAAGTCACATGTTTGCGATATTTTCGATACAAGGACAACCTGTGAGCAAATGAATTTTGTACTCATATTTTAGTAGAGTCAAAGTGAAATGGTCCTTGGTTATCAAAATTTAATCACCCATTGATTAAATAAGGAAAATTATGTATGATATCAAGAAATTCAATAAATTGAAATGAAAAAAACATTTAGGGTTTTGTGACAAACAAAACAAATAAAAGAGAAACAAAGAAAACGAAACGTTGTTAGTCAATAAATTATATAGGACTCATATTTGCCATGTAGCTACAATTTTTTTCGAAACCTCTATGAGCCTGTGTACTGCCTAGATTGTACATATTATTTACCTCTATAATCTTCTTTTGGAGACTCCCTAATACACTGAACAGCAATGAAAACGGGTCACTTTATATGGAAAATCCTATACAAAGCGACCTGTTTTCATAGCTGTTGAGTGTATGTGAATTATTAACATCGGCTTCGGTCAATGCAATAAACAAAAATATGTCACGGAATATTACGTCCCCAAGTTTGATTTAGTCATGATGCGTATTACCATAGCCTGTCGTGTTTATGGTCACATGTGCAAAATAGACTAATAAATAAACTAGTCATAGACGAGGGGATCGCTCGCTCGGGGGGAATGTTCGACGAATTGTAACACAGTGAACTCTGTGGCATGATGGAATCCTACTAATATTGAAAATGTTTGTAACGTCATCACGCTAAAACTGCCTCACGAATTCTAATGAAATTTAGCACACAAATAGCTTATAATCTAGATTGAAATATAAGTATTTTTTTAACCAGGTAAAGCAGTAAGTCGCGGGAAAAAGCTAGTTGTGATGTATAGCATCGTCGGAAGTTGACTGACTGGCTGGCTATCAAACTTGATAAAAGGGTATTGAACGATAATAAAGTTATTGTTATCTGTGTCAATATGTAGTTAGTTGGAATGTGAACATCATAATACTAGCTTCTGCCCGCGACTTCGCCTGTGTGGAATTCGGTTATCGCTTCGGAGCTATGCGTTTTTCCGGGATAAAAAGTAGCCTATGTCCTTTCCCGGGACTTCAACTATCTCCATGCCAAATTTGATCTCAATCGGTCCAGCGGTTGAACCGTGAAGAGGTAACAGATAGACACTCATACCTATATATTTATGCAATATCTAACCTCAAAGCAGACAAATAAAGCATTCTCAAACTTCTCTCTCAAAGAAAGTTTTTTTACCTTGATGATATGATGATAAAATACATAATTCAAAATTCTCGTCGATCTTTCTAGCAGACAAGTTAAAATTAAAATATTGTGCAAGCTTTTTGTGGCGTTCATCGTAATTTTGTCTTTTTTGTAAAGCTTTTTTGCTGAAAAATGACACTCGTAGAACAAGCCAATGTCTTTTATCAAACGTGGAGAAACCATGCTTCAAAAAATCATCGTGAAATTTTCACGGTAAATCTCTTAGTCTTTCTAACTCCTTGTAACAAGGTATTAGTTTCCCAGTCTTCCAATGTCTAATGGGTACTAAGTATTCTATAAACCTCAAACGGCAAGTCTTGATACATTTTCCATTCATCACTGACCTTCGTAAGACCCTCCGTGACGTCACAAACTGTGACGTCAGCGGTGTGAATGGACGCCGTGACGCTCGGTCACGTGACGTTGTCAAGATTCGGCAAGCCTCCGAGGTCATTGACCGGTCAAGCATTCCAACACATACATATTATATCTTTATTATGTAGACAAGCTTTTGCCCGCGACTTCGTCTGCACGGAACTTCATACTAAACATCCAAAGGCCCTTTATGTACAAGTTTCCGGGATTTTCCTAGATTCCCCGTTTTTTCGGATAATAAGTAGGCTCTTAAGTACCTCTCAGTTGCAGATCCACGGGGGGCTAGGGGGCTCAAGCACCTCCCAAAATCATTTAAGTGTACTCGTGGCCAATCTTTATTTATTCGCTCAGCTGGGCCAAGCCCCCCCCCCCCCAACAAAAATCTTGGGGCCAAGCCCCCCCCTCAAACAAAAATCCTGGATCGCCACTGGTACCTCTAGTATTCCGGAATTTTTGGGATTATTTCAATCCAAATTGTAAACTAGGTGCATCTATGGCAAATTTCTTTCAAATTCTGAAAGTTATTTTAGCGTGCTTGAGAAACAATCATTCAAACTTGCGATAAACACACAAACCACATTTAAAAAACTATAAAATCGCCTATTATGATGTCACAGCGTGTAAGGTATTTATTAGACCTTGATTTTTACGTTGTTTTAATTACTTTAGGACGTTGATTGCCGGGTTATTGCACTGGGCGTCTTTCGAATTTAATTGGCGG
Organism: Aethes cnicana; assembly: GCA_963971205.1. Lineage (NCBI taxonomy): Eukaryota > Metazoa > Arthropoda > Insecta > Lepidoptera > Tortricidae > Aethes > Aethes cnicana. Next base: position 6,364,612 of record OZ020294.1, read on the forward strand.
TATCTTTTGCTATTCATCATAGGTTAACTTTGACTTTGGTTTTGACTTTGGCTTTGGTTTTGGCAAGTCGATTTCCACAAGTTAGGGTCTCCAGATCTTAGCTTTGATGTTTCATAATAATCTCCAAGGTGAATTGCATTTTTTAGTTCTTTTCTAATTTATTCGTTTTCAATTGGGATTTTTATCTCCATTCATTGGAAGACGTGGTGGCACTACAATTACTTATGATAAAACTGAAGATGATAGGCTTCCTTCCAAGAAAATTTACCTAATCTTTATAATGATTCCTGCTAATCTCATTATATGTAACTCCTTGGCTATTGTTAACAAACAACTATTGCATGTTGAATAATGAAAACATCGCGAGAATCTAATTATAATTCAATCGCGCTACTAATTAAACCATTTACGATAACAATACGGATTATCATAAAACATAAACCATTTTAGTCACAAAATGGCCGCGATCGAAATTTAGGCGCCATTTTGCATTTCTCCCATGACAGATAAGAAATAAGATAATATTTATTTGCTGAAAAAGGGTTAATTTACAGGTCTTAAATTAAATGTTAGTTCGCCTTAATCAGCTGTTTCAAACAGCATGCAAATATTTAGGTAAAGATTGAATTATTTTATTTTTTATACATTAATAGCAAAAATCACTATATTATATATTAATTATGATGAAAATATTAAGAAAAGAAAATGAAAATGACTGCATCAACGGCTAAGTGTTTCGCTCCGCGCCATATAAGTTGTGCTGTGTAACCTTTTCTATTTAAGTTAAGAGTCGCCGAAAGCTTGTAGTTAGACTTTTGATACAAACATAGTATCACTTTTTTCCAAAATTAATTAACTTAGGTACAAAATTTTCCCACGTAACAGGATCATCTTTACAAGTGTCGGAAAACTCGGAAACTGTTCAAAGTCGAGTTGAATAAATCGCGCTTAAATTAAAGAAAAAATAAAAATCTAATTTAAAATGTATTTTGGCCACAGGACACAGATATCTTTGTCCACTCTTATTTGTAAAATTTGATTGCAATCGGAAGTGCTTTGTGAAATAAATCTATGTTTATACCTATTAACCGCGCTTCTTGGCGACTCTTAGGCTGACTTGCACCGACGCTACTAGGATTAGCTTCTTAACTCAAGCTAAGTTGACAACTTAACTCAGGTAAGGGGGTAACCCGAGATAAACGGTTTGGTTCATGTGGGCCTCAAAGCATGTTGTCACCTGAAGACGCTGCATAATGCATATCAGTGAATCGTGCATTGTAAGAATGCTGCCAAAAACTACGGGGCAGAGGGGCATGGCAAGCTGCGTGACAAAGCATATCCATATTATCGATATCCATACTAATATTATAAATGCGAAAGTAACTCTGTCTGTCTGTCTGTTTGTTACCTCTTCACGCTTCAACCGCTGGATAGATTGAGATGCAATTTGGCATGGAGATAGTTGGGGTCCCGGGAAAGGCTACTTTTTATCCCGGAAAAACGCATAGTTCCCGCGGGAACGCGATAACCGAATTCCACGCGGACGAAGTCGTGGGCAGAAGTTAGTAATAGATATACGTTCATGCTGCGGGAGTAAACGTGACAACACGTTCTAGACGTCAAAGCCGGTTGACATCGCTATATGCGGTTGACACTTCCTATATGTAAAATCCCTAAAAGCAGTGGCGGGGGAGAGTCGCCCGGCTTTTTTTCATGTCATTGGTATTGGCAAGCGAGCGCACAGCCCACCTGATGGTAAGTGGTCCCTGCGGCTTATGGACACCGAAATCTTTTGATCCCCCATTAAGAAACCGTAAGATCTGCGTTGCCTACCCTGCCCTGAAGCTTAAGATGGAATGCCTCTGTGCCAGAAATTTAACCGGCTGCCTTAACGCATTCACTGCCACCGACGCGTATATGCGTTTTGCTGACTTTCCCGCAGTGCCTTGAACGCACATGTGCGTGGCAATGTTCCCTTAATGACAAATGTGGCACCTGGCGAAAGTTCGTAAAACAGAAGTGGCAGTGAATGCGTTAACCTCCTACCAGAACTCACAGTGCGAGTACTGCTATTTGGCGGCAGGTTAGCGGGGAAAGACGGTGGTACCACCCCGGGCGGACCTAGCATCAGGCCTTACCACTAACCAAAGCGAGCGGCTAAGCGTAGGCTTCAAGATTAGATGTCTATGGTTAGCAATAAATCAAGAGAAAGATGTCTATGGTAGTCCCTTTGTACTTCGTTGGCGGTCAGCTTGGCCACGACTTCGAGCGATAGCGGTAGCGGCGAGCGTTTTACGGACACATTGCGCGATCGCGACGCAGATAAGATAAGATAAGATACTGATTTATTGCCACAAACAAAATTAAATAAAGCATGCACAAGGTAAAGTATGTGGCAATAGGACCGGACTCAGCATGTGCTGCGAGTGTGCGGAGCACGACCGCGCAGCGCTGGTTTCCAGCCCGACCTTTACACAGAGCCACGGTAATATTTCAACATGGGGATGAGTAGACCTAAAGACCAAAGAAAAAAAAGCTACATTTAAATTAGTCTGGGGGAAGACATGAACAACATAAAAGAAAGGAAAAGTATAACAAAATATAAAAAATCCCACGACTGCATCATTAAAAACTACTTATAATTATATATATTGCTACAAGTAATTTTTGATTTTTTAGTTCAACCCTGTCGTTAATCAAAATATATAAAACTCAAAGGTGACTGACTGACTGACTGACATAGTGATCTATCAACGCACAGACCAAACCACTGGACGGATCGAGCTGAAATTTGGCATGCAGGTAGATGTTATGACGTAGGCATACGCTAAGAAAGGATTTTGCGAAATTCCCACGGGAACGGGAAAAAACGGGATTTTACATTTAATATTTCTGCGCATACGAAGTTGCGGGGAAAAGCTAGTAATAAACATATGACTGCGTAAACTGTCTTGTCAATAACAGTTTTTTAAATTTAGTTTTAAAACATGACTGGGACATATTTTTCCTAAGTGGCGGGGGTAGCGACCGTCGCGTGCAATATGTCAGTAAAACCACAGAATATTTTATAGTACCTACATACAGAATGGCCACGGAATCACCCGCATGAATCTAGCCGGCGCGCAACTCGCGCCCAACTCGCCTTACCGTCTTTTGTTTCACCCGGAGATGGTGAGTGAATCATTGGCCCGCCTAGTGGTACACATACATTTACAAGTGTACAGACGTCCTCGCACGCAAACATTGACACTTCATTCGAATTGTATTCGAAATCGTGCTTTTATAGGCCGTGTCCGCCCTGTAATGTGTCAGGAAAATGCCCGCCGCTGTCGCTGTTGCAGTACTTGCAGTCGTGGCTGAGTCGTCGCTTCGCGCCAAAACGCCGGCTCGGTCGTTCGTTGACCTGCTACGTCACGCCGCTACGTCAGGTGACGTCACGTAATGATCCGAGTCAGCGCTCCAGTCAAGGTAACCTTTTATTCGTTCAGTGTATGGTTCGTAGATTTGTAGTGTGAAGTTGTGGCGAAAGGGTCGCTATTTTATTTAATAAAGTTCCTGGGCGACCGTGGTCGGTGCTCGGGTGAAAATAGCTAAAAACGAATTTCCCAGATATGAGAGCTAGCTAGATCGATTTCTCACCCTTATCGCCCCTATATTCCAAATTCCAAATTTTTTTTTGTGTATGAAAAATAGCTTACTTCCTATTCTCAGACCTACTGAACATACATTCCAAATTGCATAAGAATCGGTCGAGCCGTTTCGGAGGAGTTTGGTTCCAAACACTGTGACACGAGAATTTTATATATTAGATATTGCTCGTTTAATAGTATTGGATATATAGAGAGTTATAATACTTATAATATTACTATAGCTTCTGCCCGTATCTTCGCCCGCGTGAAATTCGGTTATCGCTTTCCCGCGGGAACTATGCGTTTTCCGAAATAAAAAGTAGCCTATGTCCTTCCCCGAGACTCCATACTGCCTTATACCAAATTCCATCTAAATCGGTCGAGCAGTTTTAACGTGAAAAGGTAACAGACAGAATAATCTAACCTACTTTAGGTACATACTAGCTTCTGCCCGCGACTTCGCCCGCGTGGAATTCGGTTATCGCGTTCCCGCGGGAACTATGCGTTTTTCCGGGATAAAAAGTAGCCTATGTCCTTTCCCGGGACCCCAACTATCTCCATGCCAAATTTCATCTCAATCGGTCCAGCGGTTGAAGCGTGAAAAGGTAACAGACAGACAGACAGACCGACAGACAGACAGAGTTACTTTCGCATTTATAATATTAATATGGATACAAGGTACAAAGACGCCTCTTATTAGTAAGAAGAGAGGCTAACTATTAGAATACATATAGGTATACATACATACATATCGTCACGCCTATGTTACCTTGCGGGGTAGGCAAAGCGTTAGTGACCTTCAAGGTCCTTTGACAAAGTTTTGAAGGTTTTTAGGGGACTATTCGAATAGACTATGAATATAGCTGCACATAGAATAAATAGTGGTTATACCATAAGTTCAAGATGGAAGAACAAGATGGAGCGTCGGTATTCTAAAGGCTTCTCTGGTAGGTTATGGTGCTAGGTCCGTCCGGGGTGGTACCACCATCTTTCCCCGCTAACGCTGCCGCCAAATAGCAGTGCTCGCACTGTTGTGTTCCGTAGGGGATTAAGGCAGCCGGTGAAATGTCTGGCACAGAGGCATTCCATCTTAGGCCTTCGGGTAGGCAACGCATTCGAGTTGTTATGGTTTCTTAATGGGGGATCAAAGGATTTTGGTGTCCATGGGCCGCAGTGACCACTTACCATCATTATTATACCATCGATATCTCGTGACGAGCCTTAGGGGAGACGTATGTCTAGCAGTGGACGTCTGACATGATGACGATGATGACCATAGTTCACGCTACAGTCATAAGTACCTAGTACCTATAGTACATAGTTGTAACATAGGTACCTAGGTGCATTTAAATAACTGGTTTTTTTATGTTGACTAGTTCATAAATGCTAGTCACTGGATATCCCCTGTAGACGTGACATTACTGTCACGCTGGGGGCTTTGGGTTACCTGCTTACCAGTCAGAGCATAGCTAATAGTAAAATTCCCTCAACATAGAAATAATACTTCCACTATGGAGTGTGGAATGTGTCTTGGTAATGAACGCAATCTTATATGGTGAAACAGTTGAAAACGTGCCCAGCGGATTTGATAAGCAACAAAACAAAACGCACTCTCCTCACAATCGTCTTCGCTGCATTGTCGCCTCAGCAGCGCCATCTGAAGGCGCTACTGCAGACTATCCGCCTAGGTGGCTTGACTGGGAGTGGCGACCGCAGCGCCCCCAACCTACGCGATTTGGTGTCCACCTTTGGAACTATAAAGATTTCGCTCCTTTACTTCAACCCTCCATATCTTCCACCACCTGCCCGATTGGTTGGACTTGAAAGCGGCAGCGGAACTACGAGTACAGTTCGGATGAGGGGAGGGGAGCTGATGGAGAGAGATTAGAGAGGCATATAATGAACGGTGGGCGAATACACGCTGATGATGAAGAAGAAGACCATACCCATTTCAACACATTCCACGATTAAGATTTTAAATGTGTTCGCAAGACAACATTCGAAATGTTACGATTGGTATGTACGTAAATGGATTGGTATGTGGGTAAATGGTTATTTGTATGTTAAGGGAACTTACTACCAGGTAAGATCGTGGTCAAATGCTTGATTATAATTAATAAAAAAATATAAAAACTTTACTATTAGCTACTCTGACAGTAAGCGGTAATCCAAAGTCTCCAAATTGACAGTAATATCGCGTCTGCAGGGGATTCTTTATGAACATGGGTCACAGGGACCACTTACCATCAGGTGGCTTGTGTGCTCGTAAGCCAATCAATGCCATAAAAGAACTAACTAAAATACTTAAAAAACCTAAATGTGGCTTCATCCAAATGCGGAAAACGCGTCCTTTCACGAAGAGCATCTTCCAAAAATGATTTTCAGCGACTGCCATTTGTATGCAAATCTCGTCCCCGTTTCGAACAAAGAAAGCCAATTATGTCAAAACATGAACTGTGACAAGTTAGTATCGTTTATGATAAAACATCATTTTGGTCTTTGTTCATCTCACCCACTTCCACAACGGCAGGACTTGAAAAGTTCAAGGAACTCTGAATAGGAAATGAAATTCGACCCAGTTTTCTACTGTTGTGAGCCGAATCGAGTTCTCCGAAGCTCGAAGTGGTTCGCAAATAGTGAGATGCCATTTCGCTGAGTTGATACACGGTGGCCGTATTCCGTGTCACGAGGTGCTTGCAGAAATAATCTCGAATGATCTGTCGCTGTTTGTCTTCTGACACAGGGCGGACACGGCCTATAAAAGCGATTTCGAACACAATTCGAATGAGGTATCAATGTTTGCGTCCGAGGACGTAAATGTGTGTGTACCAGTACGCGGGCCAACGATTCACTCTCCATCTCCTGATGAAACAAATGACGGTAAGGGCGAGTTGGGCGCGAGTTGCGCGCCGGCTAGATTCAGGCGGGTTCCGTGGCCATTCTGTATATATAAAAATAAGTCGGGTTTTCCTTCCTGACGCTATAACTCCAGAACGCACGAACCGATTTCCACGGTTTTGCATTCGTTGGAAAGGTCTCGGGCTCCGTGAGGTTTATAAAAAAACTAAGGCGGTACGAAGTCCGCGGGGTCAGCTAGTTCTGTATTCTGTGTTTCAGACTTGTGCGGTTGTTGAGCTGGAATCTTCTAGAATAAGGGTCACCGCGAGCGCAAAATTCGCTAGGAGAGCTAGTGACGTTGGTTCCAAGGTAGCCATTGGCTATTTTGTGCGATTTGACATTAACAACTAGAGCTATGCATCACTCCAATCACCTCGAACGCAGTCTCTCACGCCAGTGGCTGGTGAGCAAAAATACTGTGGGCCTGTTTATGGCATTGTGGTTGGTGAACGATCTCACATCTCTGATAGTATACGAGTATAAGTGAGCAATGTGTCCCATAGACACAGGGGCTCCTTAGATTTCGAATGCATTGCCAACTCTAAGGACTAAGATCGAATATCGATTATGCAGGTAATTACAACAGCTCTCATTTCTAGGTGTATTTTCTTCTCTGTGGTAGGGTATAGATAGTGAGTGATGTCAGAAGATTTTTTCGGTCAGATCACCTAGGGTTTCCTGCTCAAACCCAATAAGTCGAGATACTTTGTTTTGCAATTGTGAACTTTCTATGCTCTATGACAAATTAAAATTTTATTGTTTTCTTACGGCAACTTATTGGTTTTCAATTCAATTATTTATTCAGCAAATTGGCCACAGGGGTACTTTTACACGTCAGAAAAAGAATTTACCAGGGATTTGTTGAACAATTTACCGTTTGAGCAGGGAACCCTCGCTATGTGACTGAGATAGATAGCTATAGTTAGGCTAGGTAGACATTAGCTACAGTGTAAGGTACAGAATAAAGCTGTATGCGGAGGTGTGAGCAACGGTCGACCCACATACCGGTGACCTCAAGCCGGTGGATGATGTTTAGCGATACGATACAGAATGTATTGGCTATGTAAAATTGAGGAAAGATGAGCTTTCTTTACCAATTTAAACAAGTTATGTGTAATTTTGATGTGTTCGTAGAAATAAATCTATTGTGTTTATTTAACGATGAACTTTAGTATGAATTATGTTGAGCTTGGTCAATTTGTGTGAAGTGTTTTTAACCATCCTTATTTGAGTGAATGCTCGTTAGTGTCATGAAATTTATTATGTTGCACATGTAGCGTATGCTACTTAATTCATCAGGAAAGGACTGTCCTTTAATGTCAGTCATCAGTTTCGTTTGTGGTTTAACCGTCTAAGAGTTTACATTGTAACGTTTGAAACAAAATCATCATCATCATCAGACTAATCTCGATCGATCCAAAATTCACCACTTCGTGATAAAAAATACCGTTAATCTAACTAATATATAAAATTCTAGTGTCACAGTGTTTGTAACCAAACTCCTCCGAAACGGCTCGACCGATTCTTATGAAATTTGGTGTGAGAGTTTGGTTACAAACACTGTGACACGAGAATTATATATATTAAGATTAACGACGAAGATCATATGATCTTGAATGCATACTTGTATTCAAATGTCGACCTTTCTAACTTAACCTGTCAAAATGAATCACACTGTCGTAACTACGTCTGGGTTTGCGGTGCCCTAGACAACAGTTCACGATCTGCCGGAGAGTCAGCCTGCGAGGCTGCGTGAGTCATGGAATGTCGACACAATAGAGGCAGTTCCTTTAACTAGTGATAGAAACCATTTAAATCCGGTTGGAACCTCTGTCACCATCACCAGTGACGTGACTTGACGTCGCACTTCTAGCCATAGCATCATGAGGGACGTAGGTATCACACGTAATACGTCATAGGGTCTAAGCTATAATTAGTCTTTAGAACCAAGCTTTGCATAATGAACCAATGGTGTGTACGTATAATGTACTTGTTTACGAGCTGACCCGGCGTACTTCGAACCGCCTAACAGTGCCATACTCCCTGCATCCCGCCTGCATTACATTGTGCTGTCAATTGCGGAAGATGGCAGAAGCGAATTTAAAAATCATATTTAAAATCATCATAATGTCCTTGCATCCATTTTTTTGACAAATCCAAAAAATGAAAGATCATTGAAATCGTTGCAGATGACTTGAGTTATAAGTGGTGTAACTAACACAACATTCTTTTATAAGTATACATAGATTTTTTCCCTTATGTGAAATACCTACTACTACTACTACTACTACAACAGCCTATTTACGGCCCACTGCTGGGCACAGGCCTCCTCTCATCACGAGAGGGTTTGGGCTATAGTCCCCACGCGGGCCCAGTGCGGATTGGGGACTTCACACACATCTTTGAATTACTTCGCAGATGCGTGCAGGTTTCCTCACGATGTTTTCCTTCACCGAAAAGCTCAGTGGTAAATTCAAATTGAATTTCGCACATAAGTAAACTTAGAGGTGCGAGCCGGAATCGAACCCCCGACCCTCTGCATGAGAGGCGGTAGGTCGAACCACTAGGCCACCACGGCTTTTTTTTGTGAAATACCTACTTGCTGATAAAATTTCACCAAAACTTAATTCGAACGTCATAACTTGAGGTAAAATATTACTGAATAATAAAACCAAATCATGGAAAAATAAAGTTGCCGAAAACAATGTACGGGGTGATTTTTTCATCACTGTTTTTTCAATTATTAGGAGTCTGTACGGGTTGTTCCAAATTTCATAGAAACCGTTGGAGCCGTTTTCGAGAACGTGAGTACAAATATATAAATCTAAGAAATTGCTCTTTTAATGGAATAGGATTTAGACATTTCAACCGTCATAGTTTTAGTCATAAATAAAGGTTGGGCTAATGGGGTAAGAGTCACCACATCACATCTAAAAAGCTAAATTTGCCATAACAACTTAGAAAACACATAGACATACACGTACAGCGGAGTCGTAGGGTCCCGTTTTAATCTTTGGGTACCGAACCCTAAAAATGAGGTTTAGCAAAAGTTATTTTCGAAATATAGACATAGAGAGAATTGAAAAAATATGAAATATCAGCCTGTATATTTAGTGACTTAATTAATTACCTACCTACCTACTACAAAAATAGTGGGAAACCCACTATATTACACAGGATTATGTCAACGTTGGTAATATACAATTCTTGGAATTACTAATTACTGGATTCACATTATATGGTCTTATCGGTAGAAAGTATGTAATATCCTGTAAAACCATTTACCTATAATAAATTAAAGGAAAATTGGTCCTGTTAATACGTACCCATTATAATTATTACATGCCCTCTCGTGGCTATACAGTAGGCTATACGCGGTCAAGCAAATCGTGACGATATTTTACCCACCGTTTAATTTTGTTTCGAGTAGGTAAAAACAAATATTTTGTATGGGATTCAGGTATCGCTCACACCATCAATTCCATACTGAGCCATACAATTCTTTTTTACCAACTCGAAAAAAAACCTAAAAACGAAGCTTTGAATATCCCACCAGTTAAATATCGATCACTTAAATCATAATAATAATTTAAGTGGTGGGTAAAATATCGTCACAACGTTTTGCTTGACCCTATATAAAATAATCAAGGGTCGGAACCCTCTCCACGCGAGTTTAACTCGCTTCTTGGCCGATTTTATTTAGGTTTAAAGGTTAGCCCAATACTGCATATAGGGTACATATAGGTAACAAAAGGTTGTATAACCCTTTACCGTTACTCGTTCTTATTTCTATCTCGTTAGAGGTAAGTATACTTACGTTATAACGTAACGGTCGGCCCAGTAACGTCTCTCGTTAAAGAGACGTGATGAATGTCTCTCAATGGGGAACAATGTAACATGGCTCTAATTGAATAACTTTAAGAAAGCTTGATAAATGTTCCCCTTGTCATTTATTTCTTTTTTAATATTTTTTCGGTTTGTAGATCTTTATTTTTAAATAGATTTATATAATAGTACCTACCTAATAGGTACTACGTACCAGTAGCGACGTGTATGCCCTGCACCAGCATCACACCAGCAACAACTATCTTATATTTGTGCAGATTCGGTTCCATTTGTATGGGGTATCGTGGATGTGACATCTGTTACTGAGCTAACGCACTTACTAAGTATAATGACATGACGCAATGCCAAAAAAAAAAAAACAAAATCCGTTTACCAACTTGCGTCAAGTAAAAATCCGTACATCCGGAATCCTACACAAGTACACACCTACCAGCTTAGAAGCCACATGATACAAAATATCCATAATAAGTTAAACGCGAACTGGCAGTATCTAACGGTTGACCTACATACGGTAGTTAACGAGTTGGGTAACAGTTACGTGCATCCTGATATGGTGGCTCTCGGAACTCGGATGGCGAGATAACTGGACGTAGCCTTAGGACGTGGAGTTAGATGCCACCTGCTGGATGATAAAGAGACTATTAGTCGTCTCTATAACCCTTACGCATTTATAAAACCACAGCCTACTATTACTACTACAGCCCATTTGCGTCCCACTGTTGGGCACAGGCCTCCTCTCATCGCGAGAGGGTTTGAGCTATAGTCCCCACGCGGGCCCAGTGCGGATTGGGGACTTCACACACATCTTTGAATTACTTCGCAGATGCCTGCAGGTTACCTCACGATGTTTTCCTTCACCGAAAAGCTCAGTGGTAAATCAAAAATTGAATTTCGCACATAAGTAAACTTGGAGGTGCGAGCCGGAATCGAACCCCCGACCCTCTGCATGAGAGGCGGTAGGTCGAACCACTAGGCCCCCACGTCACTACCCAGCCTTAGCACAGTCTGATCTTATTAAAACCCAAAGTTGCTGATCCATCAACGCACAGCTCAAAATACTGGACAGATCGGTATGAAATTTAGCACATTAATAGTTATTACAACGTAGACGTCAGCTAAGGAAGGTTTTTTTTTTTATTCCAACCCTAAGGGATTAAACGGTAGGTTTGTGGCGGGCCCCTAAGAATTTAATGTCTTTTGCACATCGAGCAATAAATACATGATTGATTGATCGAAAATTTCCATGCTCTAACTCTAACCAAATTATCTAGCGAAGTTGCGGGGAAAAGCTAGTAATAGGTATGGTCGGGGGACGAAGCAGTCTTGACACATCGTTCGGGGGATGAGGCACAAGACGGTAGAAGACCGTTCGGTGGAATTCTTCACGAATCAAGGCGTTGACTTACTAAGGGCTTAGTTTAATTAAAACTTGTACTAGACATATCATCGACATTCTTTCAAACTTCAAAACTAACTGCTTTGCTAGTGGTAGGGCCTGGTGCTAGGTCCGTCCGGGGTGGTACCACCGTCTTTTCCCGCTAACCTGCCGCCAAATAGCAGTGCTCGCACTGGTGTGTTCCGGTAGGGGGTTAAGGCAGCCGGTAAAATTTCTGGCACAGAGGCATTCTATCTTGGGCCTCTGGGTAGGCAACGCATTCGAGATCTTATGGTTTCTTAACGGGAGATCATAAGATTTCGATGTCCATGGGCCGCAGTGACCACTTACCATCAGGGCTGTGCGCTCGTTTGCCTATACCAATGATACAACTTGGCGCATCTAGTGAAACTGCATCGAGGTCCATCCCCATTATCAAGTTTGCTGGAAGTGTTGCCGGATCTGCACCTCGGTGATTTCTTCACCATTACGAGCAATGCGCTGGGAATCATACGATGCCATAACCCGTTAATAGCACCCCTTTAAGGGCTAATAATGGGACCGCATAGTTATAGGTCTATTACCTACTCGCGTATCGGAAGGAATCATAAAAATTCGCATTGTTTGCTTGACTTTTGGACCTAACTAGTAGTAGGAAAGGTCAATGTTATTTTCAGACGGCTGTAAGAACGTGAAAAAGTGTTTAAAATAAATTGGAGATAAAGAGTTTTTTTTTTACTCTCTAAGCTTGCTTTTTTGTAATTGTTTGTTTGTAGGTACAATGTTTTTGTTAATAGTATTAATCAAAAAAAAAAACTTAGAACAAACAAACACACTGTCACATTTATGATTTTAGTATGGATTGTAAATGTGAAAGTGTGTTTGTTTGTTTGTTTGTCCTTCCTTCACGTCGTAATACCTGGACCGATTTGCATGAAATTTGATATGGAGATAGTTTGAGACCGTGGGAATAACATAGGATACTTTTCATCCTGATTTCCCCGGAAACGGGTTTTCTATGGGTCAAACCAATTTTTTCAATACTTCTAACTATAACCATCGACATGTATAGTATCATCGGGTACGGTCAAATTCTAATGGAGGGTTGATTCAAATCGTCCGTTAAAGTTAACGTTAAATATTTTACTATGGGACAAAATGACGTTTCTGTATGGAATGACAGCTCGGCTGCCATATTTAACGACAAGCAGTCCGTCAACTGTACTTAAAGCAACCCAGGCTTGTTCTACGAGTATGTGGGACGAAGTCGCGGGCAAACGTCTAGTTCACCTCTAAAAGATTCGGATACAACCGTTACCTCAAAAGGTCGCGAGTTAGCTTGTATTATGCAAAACCGTTCGCTGGAGCCTCCCAGCGGGTGCCTAACGCCCACTGAGCCAAGCATCAAGTACCTAACGGGACATATCCTGCACGACCTAAATTTGAATGCAGTTATTTTGATTATGGCCGTTAAAATTAGCCGCAGTGGGTCGAGCAACGGGGCCCGACATGCGGATACAAATGACGGTGTAATGGGTTGTCTTATTTTGTTTTTCATGGATTATGCGTGAGTCACGAGTCGGAGTAGGTCAGTGAAGCCAGTGTACCTACCCTTGCGTTTCCTTAGTTACGGGTAGTTGGGGTAACCTAGTGGTTTGACCTACCGCCTCTCATGCAGAGGGTCGGGGGTTCGCATCCGGCTAACACCTCTGAGTTTACTTTTTTATACCAATGGTATAGGCAAGCGAGCGCACAGCCCACCTGATGGTAAGTGGTCACTGCGGCCCATGGACACCGAAATCCTATGATCCCTCATTGAGAAACTATAAGATCTCGAATGCGTTGCCTTCCCGAGGCCTAAGATGGAATGCCTCTGTGCCAGAAATTTCACCGGCTGCCTTAACCCCCTACCGGAACACAACAGTGCGAGCACTGCTACGAGTATTTGGCGGCAGGTTAGTGGGGAAAGACGGTGGTACCACCCCGGACGGACCCAGCACCAGGTCCTACCACTAACTTATGTGAGGATTTGATTTCATCACATCGTGACGATATCTACATGCACGCATCAGCGAAGTAATTCAATGATGTGTGTGAAGTTCCCAATCCGCACTGGGCTTGCGTGGAGAATATATACTTACATACCTAGCCCCTCTGTCTTGATGAGTGAAGGCCTGTGCCCCAGCACTAGGACGAAAGCAGATTGTCGTGGTCTCGTGGTGCTGTGGTGCTGTGGTGTTATCTTCGGGTCTTTCGCTTGTCATTATGATCATCAGATTGCTATCCGTGATTAGGTTATCCGTTCCCTTCTCCATCTACTACTACTACAGCCTATTTGCGTTGCGTCTCACTGCTGAGCACAGGCCTCCTCTCATCACGAGAGTGTTTGGGCTATAGTCGCCACGCGGGCCCAGTGCGGATAGGGGACTTCACTCACATCTTTGAATTACTTCGCAGATGTGTGCAGTTTGCCTTCACCGAAAAGCGCAGTGGTTTGCACATAAGTAAACTTAGAGGTGCGAGCCGGAATCGAACCCCAGACCCTCTGCATGAGAGGCCGTAGGTCGAACCACTAGGCCACCACGGCTACCCTTCTCCATCGCCGCTATGAATAATTGTGCGATCTTGCTGGTCTTATCTTACTTACCAGTATTGAGAGATCTTGTAGGTCTTCTACTTCTAGCCTGTATTTTGCAGTATTTTTTGGCTAGTTAGCAAGTAGGATGTACTCGTATTGGACAGGATGGATTGGAAACCCAAAACCTACAAGCGAACAAAAAATTAATCAATTGGGCAAATGCAATGAATAAATGAATATGAATATGAGATTGTAGAAGGCTCTTGGGAGAGGTCAGTTAGCTTTTCCGTACTTGCACCTTTTCTGATATTTCGCCAGCTATCCAGGGAAGAGACTTGAACTCATTTAGAAGAAAGGAATGAGAGAATATTAGACTACAAGCACACGGCGGACACGGCCTACAAAAGCACGATTTCGAACACAATTCGAATGAAGTGTCAATGTTTGCGTGCGAGGACGTCTGTACACTTGTAAATGTGTGTGTAGCACTACGCGGGCCAACGATTCACTCTCCATCTCCGGATGAAACAAATGACAGTAAGGGTGAGTTGGGCGCGAGTTGCGCGCCGGCTAGATTCAGGCGGGTGATTGCGTGGCCATACTGTATGTAGTAGGTACTATTAAATATTCTGTGCTACAAGATCTAATGACAATAAAAAAGTAGATAGCTGCGAGATATGTTATGATTTCGAAGGAATGTAGGTCTCTGATTCCTTAACACCTAGTAATGTAAGTACCTATCAAAATTTTGATGACGATTTCATGGCCATAATCAAGAGCCGAATCCCATAATTACATGCATTACCGAATCATCAACATCATACAAATGTGATTACGCGAGTTCTTACTCGCGCTGATGACCGAAGATTTGCTTTTTTTTTCTTGTAGGCACAGCGGTTGGTAACAGGCAATCTATAGTCGGTGTCACGGGTTCGATGCCCGTAACGGAGCATTTACTGGGTCAGAAGGTTTCGCTAATATAATGAGACCGTTAGTTAGATCTTACGTAGGTGAGGACGCCTGTTGCACTTTGCACTTGGAGTATATACGCACATTTAAATAAAGATAAAAGTTTTGGGTGGGTACCTACAATTTTTTTTTCACTACGCACATTGAAGACACATACAAAATGTACTTAATAGAGATTGTAATAAATATTATCTTAGTAGTTTTATTATTATTTGTATGCTTATATCTTATATTATCTGTTACGGTCGTCGGTAGTACTACTTATTCTGTGCTTCATTTGTTGGAACGTTTCAAAATTAGCGGATTTTCGAAGTGAACTCAAATTAACCTAAACACATTGAAGTCCATGAATCTCATTTTTGGATGGTCGTCGGTAATTGTACCATGCATACATACATACATACGTCTCACGCCGGTTTCCCACGGGGGTAGTCGTATCATATGATGATACGACATGTTTGTACTTATCTTTATTCATTCAATTACACATCTTAACTTAAATAAGAAACTAATAGAACACGCAAATAGAACACGCTTCGACAATACGCCGAATGTGTGTTGTCAGGCGCCGATCTGATTAGCTGTTAGTGTCAACGTGCATTGAATCAAATTCAAAAATAGAACAGCAGCTTTTTATTACTGGCCAGTAAGATCCAAGTGGAACAATGAACGCACCGACATAGCCAGTATAACTTGAGCTCTACATGCACCTGTAGGGACTTTATGGTTAGATATTCCAGTATGAACTTGCAGTGTCGGAGGTCAAGTTATATTGGAGGTTGATAACATGTAATCCAAGGAGGTTGTTATTGAATGAGGTTGCATAACTGTCTGTGTGACACGTGCTCTTCGACAGATGCCTTTTATTGCTTTATTAATGTGTTTTAAGTGTAATTAACTTTTTTAAAGAAAGTAGAGCTATGCCACTTATTTACTTCTCGTACAAATAGTTAAGGAAAACTTACTAAGCACATGAAGGCCCCTTTTAATAAGTCTTATGATTTTTTTTTGCGGCAAAATGATCAAAATCCTCTTCAAACCGGCTCGCGACAAAGTTCATGTTACGCGATCTCGATAATCGACAAGCCAATCTTCTTCGAATCGATCACAATTAAATATAAACTTAATTCTGATGTGATATACGTTACCGCGATAAGCGCTGGAGCGATTGACCCTTCGACCGCCGCGCCAATTTTAAACTTGGCTCCAATTCGAACTCTACACGCAAGACCGAAAGTATATTTTACGCCGTAAGCTTTGTCGGCTGTGACCGACCGTCGTCATAAGGTTAAGGGCATTTGAAATAACGTGCCGTGCCCACTAGACGTGACGTCAATTGATTTTGTAAAATTTTCCAGAGATAAGAGAAACTGCGGTTGATTTGGATCGTAGATAATATTTTGGTAACAAGATGCTTGCTAGCGTTTAGTTTATTAGTAGAATTCGTCAGCACTTACTCAGCTGCACTGACTATTTAGTTTATTTAGGCTAAATAAATAAAATAACAACTTAACTTAATAAGAAAGCTGTGATTGGAGGGATGTATAGCTGTCAATGTTAACACGCGCATAATAGCCAATGGCTGCCTCGGCCGACACCAACGTCACTATAGCGCCCCAAGCGGATTTTTCACGCGCTGTGACTTTCATTGACAAACCTCTATGCTCAGCTGTGGACACTATTTGGTTATTATTAATGATGATGCAAGATAAAGGAGTTTGAAGGAAACCTTCTTGAAGGAGTATAAAAGAATCCCACATTACATTATTTATAGGGAAATAGAACGTTTCTCTCGGATCGTCGCCCAGCCTCATTTGGTTGCTGAGCATTTAAGTATGAAATGAGCGCGGACGCATGCGCGGTTTTTCTCCGTTGATATATGTTATGTTTTATGTTTCTGTGCCATCCGGGTGTTCGCGCTTGACGTCTCTTGCAACGCATCAATTGACAGCCTGGCGAGCAATGGATGCTATACTATTATTAGATATGAGGTTTAATTTTCGCATGCTTATACATTTTAATTATATATATATATTACATTAAGTCATTCATGTAAACTAGTCTTAAGTTGCATGTGAAAATATTTGAAATAAATATCCATAGTGAAAAATCCACTAGGGGAGGGGCGCTTGTGGCGTTTGTTTCGCCCAAGGCTGCCATTGGCCATTTCGCGAGATTGACATTGACAGTTACACATCCCTCCAATCACCGCCTCGAACGCAGTCTCCAGCGCCAATGGCGCCTTCTGGTGAGCAAAAATACCGTGGCTCACATAAAACAACTATTTTAAAATGACAACTATTGAAAAATATTCATCAGAATAATTTTGGGACACTGCCCATTACAGACAGTATCCTGAAGGACCCAAAGTAAATCTAAACGTCGCGTAAAACTAAACGTCAAGCGAACTAAGAGGCCGAAGAATTGTTTGAAGTTTTAACTAGTTCAATTAAACGTGTTTTTTTATAATCAAAAATAGTTTAACCGGGAACTTCGCCCGCGCGGCATTCGGCTATAGCGTTCCCGTGGAAACTATGAGTTTTTCCGGGATAAAAAGTAGCCTATCTCCTTTCTCGGGACCCCAACTATCTCCATGCCAAATTTCATCTCAATCGACCCGGCAGTTGAAGCGTGAAGAGGTAACAGACAGACAGACAGACAGACAGAGTTATGTAGTGATATGAGTGGTAACACCGCATATCTATCTGTGGACCGTCAGCTCTACTGTTTACAGCAAATGATAACATCAGTCGAGAGCAGTCGCCCCAGCTAGTTATCATACCGGAATAATTATCAATAACACCAGGGTATTAACTTAATGTAAGGAAAACTTGCAAAAGTTAATAAAGAGGAGTTACATTTAACTAAGTTTAATTTTCTTAAGTACGTCCACGTAGATATCTCAGACGAGCACTATCTAAAATTTGGAGTTTATATTTGCCACTTGAAAAGTGGATTCAAGATGAACCCATCTCTCAAAAATCATACTATTGATATTCATAACTTTTGTATACTTCACTTTAAGAATAGGCAGTGCTAATTTCAAGTTGGCCTCAAAATGATTGGTTTAGAAAACGAAGTATGAACGATTTGAAGTATGAATTTCGTATGGGATGGGAATTGATATTTTCGAATGTCTTTTTATTCCTGGATATTTGTTTCGTTTCAAGGCTCAAGTCTGGTGTTTCTTTCAGTTGGATACTTCTTCCTCTCAAAATTTACTACCAATGAGAGGCACATAGTTTGTCTCTTTCCAGCACCATTCGAGCTGCCTGAGAACTAATAGGTGTCCGAGTCGTGCCCTCCATAGCCAAATTTCGCCTCTCACTTGCCTCTGTGTGCGTGCCGACCTTTCTACCGTCACCACTTCTCACTTCTCCACCCCTGGTACCTCAGCTCGTTGCTTTTTTTTTCATCCGCTGCCAAAGTTCGGTCATCGTCCCAGTTTTTAGAGTTCATTGTCTGCACCGTTTGCCGACCTACCTTCACAATCTGTCGCTATTTATTTTGGCTGGACAGTTAGCTTTTATGTGGCATTAAAATGCGGTCCGAGATGAGATCGACGATAACGTACGTGATGACGCGTGGTCCGTGGCTGAATGGGACGCCTGATCGGTTTTCGAAAATGGAATCGGATATAGAGTGGCTATGGCCCGTGGCATGGCTGAAATACTGGCCGAAAGAGGTCGAATAGGTTCGCTTGAAAAATGTAGCCAGTGCACAAAAATCGCAGATTAAAAATAAACAGATTTCGTCGATTTTTGCTCATAAAATAACACAAATTCACAGGGATGTTCAAAATACATTTCATGTTCATATTTGTAACGTGTGCGATTGCGTATTTTGATGGATGAATGTAAGAGTTTCATGAGTTAGATACGATCAAATTAATGCTGCAGTGATGCTACATATTGAAGCATTAAATTGCTCGTATGAATTAAAACTTCTCTTATAAATATCTTCTCAAGCCTGTAAAACGTAAATATAATCGTTATTTGAACCGTTAAAAAGTTTATCTTGCTAGTCATAAATTCTATATTTTATAGTCGTCATAGGAATATTTATTTATAACTAGCTTTTAAGCAAATTAGGTGAAAGGTGAACGACCCCCCCATTTCTCCGGCCATTGACACCGCGATTTCGGAGATAGCATTTTGTTTGGCGATTTTTGTACGTTCCAAATTTGAATTTCAAACGGCTTTGTTCGATGGACGTTGGACTGGCTGAAACATTGATTTTCTAATGTTAATTTTAAAATTTTAAGTGTTAATTTGAATTTCGAAATTTAGAGTGCGTTATGTAATAGGGTTAGCGGTTTTGACGTAAACGTTCTAGAAGTCATGAAAGATTTATCTTGAAATCCTAGTTAATGATTTCAGCAAAATCTGAAATTGAAACGAGACAAATATATTAAATTAAATTACAATTACTAAATTGAAAAACATACTGTAATTTTAATAAATTTAGATTAGATAACTTCTTTTTTTCTCTCACAAGTCAGTTTCTAGAAACTAATTGAAATACGTGCCTTTTCAAAACTAATCCTGTTCTTACTGAATATTAAATCCTTAATTAATAATTATTTAAACATTAATGTTTCTTTTTGTATATTTGTTATGCTTTCCGATTGGGGACTTCACACACATCTTTGAATTACTTCGCAGATGCGTGCAGGTTTCCTCACGATGTTTTACTTCACCAAAAAGCTCAGTGGTAAATTCAAATTGAATTTCGCATATAAGCCCAATCCGCACTGGGCCCGCGTGGGGACTATAGCCCAAACCCTCTCGTGATGAGAGGAGACCTGTGGCACACAGATCCTGTGCCCTACAGTGGGACGCAAATAGGCTGTAGTAGTAGTTGTGTCTTCGCTTCTTGGTCTCTGAACTGATTATTTTGGATTATGGAAGAAAAATCAGGGGTACAAAAAAGATCGTAGGAAATTTTTCAGCCAATAAAGAGTACTGTGTTCCTGCGGAAACATTAGTAAAAACATTAGTAAAAATGAGGTGTTCCATTATAATATAACATAGCAGGTACAGCTAGTGTAGGTACCTAGTATCATAGTGTAGACTTTACAATAAGTGCTAGGTGTTCTAGCCGTCATTCTGACGTTGACTAGAAAGCAAGCGAAAGTTTCGTTGTTTATGCGCTGGCCACACAACGTGATTTGACCAAGAACTATAGAAACCCACACGTAGAGGCCCTCTCTCTTGTCTATGAAAACAAACGAGGAGCTCGTCTATGGAAATCATATTTTTAAAAAATTGTCTGAATTATAAACAATCGACGACATTTAACGACTTTATCACTGGAAACGACCTGTATTGGCTAAAACTACAGAAGACCTTAAATACTTGAATAGACAAATAATTGGTTAAGGAACTACTGAAGACATTATTACCTGAATATACCTACGTTAATGAGAAAGAGAAAACTTGAAGTTATCACTTACTAACAGAGTATTAGAACAAAGGAAAGAAGATATATTACTGGAGACATTATAGCACGATATCACGGAAAATATCATAAGAATACTGATGCAGAAGGGTCTTGGGCTATAGCCCGTCCTGATGAGCGAATTCGAATTCACGACACCCTGGGAAATAGCGACATTCCATGTGTAAAAAAAAAACAATTACCTACTCAAGTCGCGATTTTTCAATCGTCAGAAAGGTTCCTTTTGTAAATCCAATTAATGCATTTGCTGAAAAGAATTACTTGATATATTTACCTTAGTCAACAGTGGCGCCAACTGGCGAGCAATGAAACGATAGTCCCCATTAGATAGTGACAAGTTGACATTTATTTTGATGAAATGGAAAAAAAATACATCTAATTGGCTACTTTGAAAATTCGTTTACAAAATTACAAAGAGTATAACCACAGGTATAGCACGACACAACTTGGAAGGCGCGCGGTGAAGCACGTAAGCCGTTGATGCGGAGTCTATTATTGCTCAATCCACGCGCCGTCTAAGTTGTGTAAACGTGTACAATTTCAAATGCTCGTAGTACACAACTTGTACAATAGTCGTAGGTACGACTAGAAATTTCGAGCCCCAGTTCTCGACTTCTCGAGGATCATTTCGTATTCATTGTTTTGTTTTGACACCGGTTTATTTAGCACAATCTTCTTTCTAGAAAAATAATATTTCTTGCAGTGGGTCGTTTCAAAATACCAATGAAGTTACATTTTTTTAACACGCTTTTATTAGGTCGACCTGTATATAACTATGTAATGGAATCTTGCAAGTTAAATTTGACCCACTGATAATGCAATATTATGATGACGTGGAGCTGATCTGATGATGGAGCTGGAAGGTGGCCATAGGAACTCCGTAATAAAACTACATAAACCCATCCAATTTGAGCTCGTTTGATTCGCCTTGAAGGGTTGATGAAGGATTTACAAAGAAAAGTACAGTCAGCAATAAAAGCGTGTCCCAAAAATTCAATTATTGAAAAAACTTATTATTTGCTAAAGTCTGAATCAGATTTAGAAGAATAATCGTCATGAATTAAATCATTTATTAATGGATTCTTAATCTATACGATAATTATGACTACAGTGCCACTTGCCCGTTGTCGCATTTTACTGGGTCTCGTTTGAACGACATTTCAATAAACCAATCTGACGTTATTTTGGAATCTTGGGTTGCTTGCATAATATACTGTGGCCTGCCTGATTGCCTGAATAGTAAATGAGCCCGTTTTATGTCTGTCAACAGAGAGATGTCCACTACTGCACCTACAGAAATCGTCCTCCTCCATAAGGGCTTGCAGCACGAACCGGTCATAAGCCACTCACCACCACCACGAATAGGTATATTTCTGTGTTCCCCACAGAAACGCCATTTTATCCCATAGTAAAATATTAAACGATTTGGAAATGTGGTGTTGGAGAAGAATGCTTGGGATATCATGGAGAGAGTTCCGAACCAATGTCTCCATTCTTGATGAACTTCATAATAAAGAGCGTCTGTCCACACTCGTCAGGTCTCGTATATTGAAGTTCTTTGGCCACGTCTCTCGGCGAAACAATGACTCCATAGAGAGCCTGGTAGTGCAGAGCAGGGTAGAAGGGACCAGACCACGTGGGAGGTCACCCATGCGATGGACCGACCAGATCAAGTCTGCTGTTGGCGGACCATTGCATGAGTGCAGCAGAATGTCTGCCAATCGACAGAGATGGCGTGATATCATACGGCGAGTGACATCTGCGCCTAGCGGTACTAGCAGTTGACCACGACCACTCAAAAGAGTGCCCCGAGAGAGAAGAAGAAAATATTAAACGAGCGCTGCTTAGTTAACGGACGGTTTCAATCAACCCACCCTAAGTACTGTGGAGACTGGCCGAGTATAATCGGTGAGTTGACACATTTTCTTTAAAAAATAGGTATTTTTAAGCGTAGAATTGTTTAGTTCCATTTGTTGAGTCTTTTTATAGCTCTTGTAAAGTAATGATCTCTGAAAATATAATATGAATTTCAAGTAAAGTCTATTTATTAATTTATTAGGGAAGTGTTAGGGCAGTGTTAGGGCCAGTCTGCGAGATATAGATTTCTTAATTAGCTAGACATCATCGTCTCCGTGTCTTCAAGTTCCACTACTGATCTCCGTGCCTACAAACAGCATCTACGCGAGCTAACACCAACACCCCCTACAGTACACTCAGCGCCTTCAATAAGAATTGTACTTGGGCTAGAAGAATGACAATGAGGCCGAAAATGAATGAATAAAAAATCACCTGTTGAATAATTTTCCTTTATGAAAAACACATTCCTCTATGTGTCAGTATGCCAGTTACGACACGGCGTGTTTACGTTACGGCCGGTGACTCACGGTCCATTCATAACGAAACGTATCAATGACGAGTTGCGAAAGTCGGGGGCTCCTCGTGTTGTGCGTCACTCCTTTCTCGAACGGGTAGTGTCCCACTATTGGGCACATTCCACTTGCATAAGGAGCGTCACTGGTCCGCATAGGCCCGGTTCCCATTTAAACAAAACTCGTTTAGCTACGGAAGGTGAAAATTTTACAGATTCTCTATGGAGCAAATGCAAAAACGTATCAATGACGAGTTGCGAAAGTCGGGGGCTCCTCGTGTTGTGCGTCACTCCTTTCTCGAACGGGCAGTGTCCCACTATTGGGCACATTCCACTTGCATAAGGAGCGTCACTGGTCCGCATAGGCCCGGTTCCCATTTAAACAAAACTCGTTTAGCTACGGAAGGTGAAAATTTTACAGATTCTCTATGTAGCCAAAACGAGGCGTTTTAGGGATTTAAGAACAGCTCCCTAGACTTAACTTACTTAGCCGACTACTACTACAGCCTATTTAATGCGTCCCACCGCTGGGCACAGGCCTCCTCTCATCACGAGAGGGTTTTGGGCTATAGTCCCCACGAGGGCCCAGTGTGGGTTGGGGACTTTGACACACACATCTTTGAATTACTTCGAAGATGCGTGCAGGTTTCCTCACGATGTTTTCCTTCACCGAAAAGCTCAGTGGTAAATCAGTAGATAAATCACTCAGTGACACATCACCGTCAAATTATATGGCGCCATTCCATATCTTCTTCTTCTTTTTGGTGCCATCTTCTATCGAAGTTTGGCGATCATCATGGCGATTTCCACTTTTGATGCAGCTGAACGGAAAAGGAATGAGGTTCCCTTCTGGAACCATTGACGCTGATTCTTCAGCGAAGAGGTTCTTCTTCTACCAACACTATTTACCTTGAATCTTGCCCAGGGGCTATATTCGAGGTCTTAAATACGGGCAGGGAGATTCAAGTCCAAGATGGACGTCGACGTTGGTAGAGCTTCCCAATTTTTCTTGATTTACATTTCACTAGCTTCTGCCCGCAACCTCGCCCGCGCTGAATTCAATTCATGTTCCCAAGGAAAATTGCATTTTTCCGGGATAAATAGTTATTTGTGCAACAAGAGAGCAAAATTGTTTTTTGCTTCGAGTGCCATGTTTGAGTCCTGAGCTAGCGAATGATTCTATAGTTGAATCACGAGCGTTCAGCGAGTGATTCTAGTTTAGAATCTTGAGCTAGCGAAGGACTCAAAGGCACGAGAAGTAAAAGAAATTGCTCTCGAGTAGCACATACAATTTTTCACCTTAGTAGCGAGAACACATAAAAGGTATACTTTCAAAGAATACTTACATCACGAAAAATATAAAATAACATTTCTTCTTCACTCCTTTCACTCAAATTATTACTTGAATTTCGTGTTTTAAAAGAATTACTTTAAAGTTAGCTATCGAAAATTAAGAAGAAAGACATGATTTGACATGAGAGAATGGCGGCAATTTTCTAAACGTATGTTCGGAAACTAGTACAATGATAAATTTAAAATTTATTCGGTAATACCTATTTGAAAACTTTTAGTTAGCTTTAAATTAAAACTTTAGTTTAAAATGATTACAAATAATATAATTATATAAAATATAAGTCATTTAAAAATTGTAAGATTTTCAGAAGTTAAATCAACGTATAATTTTAAAGTCCAAAAATACGGCGGTATTATACTGATGCCTTGCGCGTATCCGAACGTTTCTAGTTCAGTTTTTTTTTTCTACGAAAATAGATTCGCACTAAGACTTGCCTAGTATAATTCTACCTCTTTTCTTAAAGAAATGAAAAGAAGAAGAGCTGATAAAATCGAGATAGTTTGAATTATTGGTATGAGAAGTAGTTACTAGTTAGATGCCGCAGTATGAAATGACCATTCGCATAATCAAAAAAAAAAAAAGCGCGGGAACGATTTAACTGTGGCTGCAAGGCTTAGGCCTTTGCCTTTGCCTGATGGGATAAAAGGATTAAAAAAATACTTTGTCTCACTGAGTGAAACAAACACGATTTTGCTCACTAATTTCTGACAGCAAAGTCTACTTGTTCGAGCTGCTGAGGTGAAAAAGTCTTTGTCCTTCCCCGGGACTCCAATTGTTCCTGGGTGGGGCAGAATACTGTGGAGACTGGCCGAGTACAATCGGTTAGTTGACACATTCTCTTCCAAAAATAGGTAGTTTTAAGCGTAGTGTGTTTTGTTTAATGTTTTTAGTTTGTTGATAGACATTGTAATGTGCGCATCTCTCAAAATATAATATCAATTCAACTTAAAATCTATTATTCCTTAGTTAGACAGTATTAGGGCAGTAATAGGGCCAGTCTTCAAGAGTTAGATATTTTAATAAGCTAGACATCGTCTTCGTGTCTTCGGATTCCACCGCTGATCTCCGTGCCTGCAGCATCTACCTGAGCTAACATCAACCCCCCGCTACATTTGGTGTACGCGCGCTCGGTGGAAGGAAGAACATATACATAAAGGCAGTACCGTTTTTATCACTATTTTATGTGTTTATAAATCGTGTTTTCTTTTCTCAAAAATAAAAAGATGGCGTCAGTGAAATTCACAGGCCTAACGGATGTGCAAGATTTTCTATTACAATACAAAGCGATTGCATCAATAAAAGGATGGTCAGATGAACAGAAAAAGTTCGCCATACCGGCATATTTAGACGGCCCAGCGCTAAGATGGTATAAAACGAATTGCGCAAATTTTACTTCATATGATCAGCTTGAGCAAAGATTGATTGAGCAATTTCCGTCCAATACTGATTATGCGCAACAATTTTATCACCGAATTCAGGGACCATCTGAGTCAAGCATTGAGTATTTTTATGTGTTGGAGGATCTAGCGACAAAAGCAGAAATAAACGATAATAAATTTATCAAACAGTTTATTATATCGACAGATAAAAATACAAAATATATGCTAGCCTCGAAATTATTCTCGTCGAAAGATGAATTGCGTAAAACACTTCTTCAATTGCATGATGTATTTATGCAAGAAAGAACTTCGCCACCTCAAGAAATTAAGCTCCCAGTTTTTGAGAATGATATGGGGATGCATTCCAGTGGGGACTGCGTATTTCAACCACGGGGCCCTGAACAGATGCGTACGCCTCAGTCTGAATACTACGCAACACCAAGAACACCGGCCACATGCGTAGGACCTAGTAATTTTCCTCACAGTGGTACTTCTACGCCGCAAAGATATAATTTGCGTCCACGTCCATGGAATACGATGGCAAGGGATTCCGCTGTCCAGAATTTGCCACGTAATGAAACTGGTTCGTCTCGTCACGATCACCCAAACTATCGTGCACGTCGGTAGATGATCGGGATTACGCGGCGTGTATAGATTTAAACCCGATCAATATTTCTGGTAGAAATAATTCCCCTTTTGTAAATATAGTTATAAATAATAGAAATTGCATAGCCTTAATAGACACAGGGGCTTCCGTTTCTTGCATCTCGAAATCTCTCGCCCAAAAACTTAATGTACATATTAATAATATTCCTTTTTTGCATTTAAGGACTGTATCCGGAGCATTTGTGTACGCCAGTGGTGAGTTACTCGAAGATATCAAGATAGGCACATTCGAGTGTAAATCGCGCTTCGTCGTGGTAGATATTCGTGACGACTTGATTATTTTAGGCATTGATTTTTTGAGCAAATACGAAGTATCAATAAATTTTTCTACGAAACATTTGATTTTTCCTGGTAGTAATAAAATAAATTTTTTGACAGACTCATTTAGTCATACCAATGACAATTGTACCTCATTCGAACAACCAGCATTGAATTCGTGTGAAGAGGTAGATTTACAAAGCTTCGAGTATATTTATTTCGTAAATATGGTACAGCAAAATGAAGATCGCTTTCTAAATTTAGCTGAAAAGAATGATGTACAATTCAATATAAATAAAGATTTAAAGCCAAAAGAATTTTGTAGAGTCGAACATTTATTACAGAGGTTCCGTAGCTGTTTTTCATTTTCTGTAGCAGAATTAGGTTGTTATACAGAAACTTCGATACCGATAAAGACGACAGATGAAATACCCGTTCATAAGCCGCCATATAGGGTGTCAATGAAGGAGAGGCAGATTATCGACGAGCAGGTCCAGGAGATGCTTCGTAATGGTGTTATTGAAGAGTGTAAGAGCCCTTATGCTTCGCCGGTCGTTTTAGTAGGGAAACCTGATGGTTCGCCTAGGTTTTGTATCGATTACAGAGCCCTCAATAAAAAAATCAAGACAGATTCGTATCCAATTCCAAGGATAGACGATTTGTTAAATTGTCTCCAAGGAGCACAATATTTCGCAGATTTAGATCTCAATTCAGGGTATTGGCAGTTGTCTTTAGGTGAAGGAAAGGAGAAAACGGCGTTTATAACGAGTTCCGGCATTTATCAATTTAATGTTTTGCCATTTGGCTTAAAAACAAGTCAAGCGGAATTTCAAAGGGTGATGGACCGAGTTTTAGTAGGAATAAAGTATAAGAATGCTGTAGTTTACGTCGATAATATTCTAGTGTATGGGGCTACATTTGAAGAATTTATTTCGTCACTCGAAGAGGTTCTTTTGCGTTTGCGGAACGCTAATTTGACGTTAAAGCCAAATAAATGTAGTTTTGGCTATAAAAAAGTGTCTGTTCTTGGTCATGAAGTTTCA
The DNA here is from genome assembly GCA_963971205.1 of Aethes cnicana. Classification (NCBI taxonomy): domain Eukaryota; kingdom Metazoa; phylum Arthropoda; class Insecta; order Lepidoptera; family Tortricidae; genus Aethes; species Aethes cnicana. Next base: position 6,392,435 of record OZ020294.1, read on the forward strand.
GCGGAAGGTATAAGTCCAGATTCGAAGAAGGTGACCGCGATGAGAGATGTCCAGCCTCCGAAGAACATTAAGGAAGTCAGGGCGGCGATAGGATTGTTTTCTTATTATAGGAAATTCATCAAAGCGTTTGCAACGAAAGCTTTACCATTAACAGATCTTACTCGAAAAAATAGAAAATTTTCTTGGTCTGAAGAGCAGCAGAAGGCGTTTGATCTCCTAAAAAAAGACATTTGCTCAGCTCCAATTTTAGGTTACTTTTCAACAGACAGCGCCATGACTACAAGACTCTACGTTGATAGTTCGGGATACGCATTAGGTGTAGCTCTCATGCAGGGAAAGGAAGTTTTGAAGCCCGTAGCATATGCTTCGAGGAAATTGAGCGCCGCAGAGCAGAAGTATTCGGTCACGGAAAAGGAGTGCCTTGGAGTAATTTGGGGTTTACAATATTTCAAACATTACCTATGGGGTATGAGATTTCAAGTAGTGACGGATCATAGGGCGCTGGTTTGGTTGAAATCCAAGCGGGATATGAATGGAAGGTTAGCTCGATGGGCTTTGGCGGTACAGGCTTGGGATTTTGATATTGTATATTGCAAGGGAAAAGATAATGTAGTCGCCGATTTTCTTAGTCGAAATCCTTTATTACAGGAGCAGGATGGAGAACGTCCACCTGAGCAGGAAGATGGTCTGAGTTTATATCGTTTGGAAGTAGTGGATGTTAGAGCAGCGCAGGAAACAGATCGTTGGTGTAGGAGCATTAGAGAAAGATTGGAAAATAATGGAGAATTGGATAGTTATCGAGGTTATTTTTTACAGAATGACATTTTATATAAGAGGAATAGGATTGGTCAACAGGAAAAGAATTTATTAGTTTTACCCGAAAATCTATTTCAGAAGTGCATGGAGGAGTTGCATGATTGTCCATGGTCCGGCGGACATTTCGGATTGTATAAAACCTACGCGAAGTTTAGAGATAGGTATTTTATGTTACAGGCCATAAAGAAAGTCGAGGCTTTTGTAAAAAGTTGTCACGTGTGTCAGGAAAGAAATGTCAGAAAAAATGTGGCCGAAATGGAGATAATAAATATAAATAATTTATTTCAACGCATTGGTATAGATTTGGTTGGTCCAATAAATTGTTCTGAACGTGGAAATAAGTTCATTTTGGTAGCAGTGGAATATTTGTCAAGGTATGCGGTCGTGCGTTGTTTACCAAGGGTAACTGCGATGGATGTAGAGGATTTTATCGTACAGGAGATTTTTAGTAGATTCGGTTCGGTTCGTGAGATTCTTACCGACAGAGGTACAATCTTTACAGCTAGTTCAGTGGCTGAAGCTGTAAGATGTTTTGGGGCGAAGCTCATACATACCACGTCACTTCATCCACAAGCAAATGGGCTTGTGGAAAGGTTAAATAGGACGTTGATCGACATGTTAGCGAAATGCGTGAGTGAAGATCAAAAAGATTGGTGTAGAAAGGCTCCTTTAGTGACGTTTGCTTATAATACGAGTGTTCAGGCATCTACTGGTTTTTCACCATATAAAATTATATTTGGACGGGATCCGTTGTTTGCGTCGGATGTAGAATTGTATAATAATAGTGTAAATATTTCAGATAATTTGGATGAACGATCTCGGCTGATGGAGCGCATGAGACGAAAAGCAGTGGTACGAGCTGACTTGGCTAGGCGACGTCAGAAGCGGGCTTACGACAAGAAGGCTAGAGTCGTTAGTTTCCAGCCAGGAGACCTAGTCATCTTGTACTGTCCGAGACGTATAATAGGTAAGTCAAAGAAATTGTCAAAGTCGTATAGGGGTCCTTATAGAGTTATTAGAGCTACGTCAAATGTTATTTACCGGATACAGAAGATTGATGGTAGGTTTAATGCCAAGCAAGAGCTGGTACATGTAAATAGAATGAAGAAATATTGGGTGAGAATTTCTTGATGTAGAAAGCGTAACCTGTGTGTAGTATGTGTATATATGTGTCTTTTATAATTATTAGGATAATGACTTTTTCTTTCAGTGACATAGTGATACTATTCTTAGTGTTTTTCTTTTATAGGCTATTGTATCGAGCACATTGCCTAATGAATTTAAATAAATAAATGGCAATGATTAGTTATTAATAAACGGTTTCATAATAATATTTATGATACCTCTGTCATAGTCAGTAATAAATAAACATAGAGATCCCTTTTTAATTTTTTTTAAATTTTTTTTAAATAACTGTCAGCTGCCTTTGTGTTCAAAGAAATTAATTAATTTTAATTATTTTTTTTCTCTCTCTTTAGAACCTGCCTAGCTATGATTTATAATATGTTGCTTAAAGACCATGCTCACACCTTTGTTTTTTTTCATGTGCTGTCACCGTGGCGATTTGTGGAAGTTACTCTACGACCGTGTCTTCGAGGTATATCCATGGGCGGGCAGACGACCCCTCATATGTAAGGGACTGCACCCCATGGATCGCCAAGAAGAGAATCTTTAAAATATTTTTGTGCGGTCGCTCGTTTGCTTTAAAGCTTACCTTTTAAAGGAAAATTATGTGACTTCCGCAAGTCTGTATTTTTTTATTGCAAGGAGAGGTTTCAAAGTTTACATAATTTAGCTTTTTGAACAATATTGTATCAGGTTAGGTTAGTCCGATTATTCTTGTTTGCGGGTTTTTTTTTTAATATCGTCGGGATGTTTTTTTACCCGAAATCCACCTTTTCTAGTATTCATTATTGATTCAGATTTTCTTTTAAGAGTGTTAATTATTTATAATGAATACGGATGGAAAGGTTGGTTATTCCTTACACAGGAACAAACTTAGTTTTGTAAATTAAAATTCCCGACGTAGGGTAGGGCCTTCGTTAGCTAGGCGGTTCCTCGAAAGGGGAGGAGGGAAATGTGGAGACTGGCCGAGTACAATCGGTTAGTTGACACATTCTCTTCCAAAAATAGGTAGTTTTAAGCGTAGTGTGTTTTGTTTAATGTTTTTAGTTTGTTGATAGACATTGTAATGTGCGCATCTCTCAAAATATAATATCAATTCAACTTAAAATCTATTATTCCTTAGTTAGACAGTATTAGGGCAGTAATAGGGCCAGTCTTCAAGAGTTAGATATTTTAATAAGCTAGACATCGTCTTCGTGTCTTCGGATTCCACCGCTGATCTCCGTGCCTGCAGCATCTACCTGAGCTAACATCAACCCCCCGCTACAATACGTCCACAGGTACTCCTCCATCGTGCTTGTTCTCGGCTACCTATGCGCTTAGCTTCGGGCCACGTCAGCCCGATATACTTTATCTCAGCAGCTACGGATCGCCTCCAAGTAAGTAGGTAATGCCAAAGAGAAATGATACAAGAAGAGTGGCAGAGTCTATACTGTAGTGCGTGCTCCACAACCCGGGTTAACACTAGATCGACATCTAGCGTCCAGTGGCTGAACCCCATTACCCGACCGTTTAGCAGTTGCTACCGCTGCTTGAAGCTAGATGGCGAGCGACGTCTGTGTGCGTGCGAGGACGTCTGTACACTTGTAAATGTGTGTGTACCAGTACGCGGAACAACGATTCACTCTCCATCTCCGGATGAAACAAATGACGGTAAGGGCGAGTTGCGCGCCGACTAAATTCAGGCGGGTGATTCCGTGGCCATTCTGTATGTAGTACTTACTATTAAATATTCTGTGCTTGTAGTGTCTATTCTAGAAACTTGGTATGTTGTCGGATGGTCGCATTGGGGTATGACGAATCTAAGTCCACTTTCGGCGTTTAATCTGGTGCCCGTCCGGTTGAACCCTTTTGACGCCAAAAACAACTAAAGTTGCCATGCCATGCACTGCCGTGCCTACCACGCCAACAATACCTAAAGATGTCTAAGCTAACCTGCACCACAGAATATGTAATAGTACTACATACAGAACGGCCATGGAATCACCCGCCTGAATCTAGCCGGCGCGCAACTCGAGCCCAACTCGCCCTTACCGTCATTTGTTTCATCCGGAGATGGAGAGTGGATCATTTGCCCGCGTACTGGTAGGTACACACACATTTACAAGTGTATAGACATCCTCGCACGCAAACATTGACACTTCATTCGAATTGTGTTCGAAATCGTGCTTTTATAGGCCGTGTCCGCCCTGTGCCTGAACGTCGCGTCGAGGAACCTGTACGCATCTGCGAGGTAATTCAAGGATGTATGTGAAGTCCTCAATCCGCACTGGGCACGTGTGGGGACTATAGCCCAAACCCTCTCGTAATGAGAGGAGGCCTGTGCCTAGCAGTGAGCCGTAGATAGGCTGTTGTTTTAGTGGTGGTCTAAGCTAAGGTGTATTTTGATCATGAATAAAAACTATAATCGATTTCCAAGTTAAGTTACATTCACATGCTTGGCGCCTGACTGATCACTTCATTCAAATATGAAAGCGTCGAAAAGGCTTTTGTAGTAAAACTACCAATTACATTTAACAGTTTAGTAGTAAATTTGATTAATGGTACAGTCGAGTTCTCCAATATATACACACTTTTACACCTTGCTCCCTTGTAATAAGGTTCAAAAGTGATCATATATTAATGAACTCGTCTGTACTTTGCACAATCAATTCACACTGCAAACTGTCGGCTAATCAGAGCGTGCTATCGTGCACGGTGTCAAAAAGTCAAATTAATTACAATTTAGGAACTTGATTTTGAAATCTAGATATTAATCAGTAATCAGTAATCAACATTCACACCTTGATAACTGTATTAATTGGGGATTGGACTTGACTCATTATACTCATTAATTAGCAGCTGCAGCCATAAGCTCGATTTAGAAGACATTTTAATGCACTTTCTTGCGCGTTTCTATTTTAGGGTTCCGTGAAACTAGTAAATCCACGCGAAAGAATATTCTATACATGTTTTTTATGGTAAAGTAAAACTATTATCTAAACTTCTTTTTACACATTAAATACCGCTACTATTTTACGTAATAAATTATATTGCTTAAACCAACATGAATATACAGAACCCTCCTGTGATGAGGGTTTCCTGTGCTCAGCTATGGTTATCTTGGACTACGGAACCCTCCGCCGGAAATCAGATGGCGCTTTACTTCAGCAATTAAGACGTTTGAATAAAATAAAACTATTCGTTATTATTCCGGCGGCTTTCGGAGAGTCGCGTTCGGAAATTGGCGGGCAACAACCTGCGTATGCGCCGATCGGGCGAGGCCAGGGGTCGCCAACTAGTCCACGTATTGGCAGATTATTTTTATTACAAACTAGCTTCTGCCCGCGACTTCATCCGCGTGGAATTCGATTATCGCGTTTCCTCAGGAACTATGCGTTTTTCCGGGTTAAAAAGTAGCCTAAGTCCTTTCCGGGACTCCAGAGCAGTTGAAGCATGAAGAGGTAACAGACAGACAGAGTTATACTTTCGCATTTATATTTATTACACCTGAAGGAAAGTTACGGTTGAGTCTAAGGTGGAATACGCTTACCCAAAAGATGCCTATTCACTCTAGATTTGAATACACCAGGATTATAGGAACTGGGGAACACAAACGTAGGGCGGGAATTGCAAAGATTAGCAGTGTGAATAAGAAAAGACTTAGCGCGTCTCTTTGTTCGACTCATGGGAAACTCAACCACATGAGGATGGAAACCCTCCCGTCGTCTGGTTGCCCGATGATAGAAAGTCGATGGTGGTATAAGGTCGTGAAGTTCCTGAGCGCACTCTCCATAATACACCTTATAAAAAATCGACAGTCAGGCAACCCTACGCCGATGCTTGAAACTTTGAAGTTTGAAATTATTGATTTCTTGCCAATTAAGTTTGAACTAAAATAAGACTTTTTGTACAGGCGCCGTTAATAAGATATTTACACTCTTTGAACTTAATAGGGCTTAATAGGTTCATCGATTTAAGTATAAGACGTTGTCACGTCAAAAATCATAATGCACCTTAATTTAGACAACTGGTGTAGTTGGCGTGGTAGTAGGTACCGGCGGTGCATGGCACTTTAAATTGGCACTGGTAAATTAATTTCTGTTAAATTCATTTAAAAGTGACGTGTAAAAGTGCCCAGATGTGGCCTATTTGCTGAACAAATATTTTGATTTTTTGATTTGATTTGATTTAGGTGTCCTTGACGTTCAAAGAGTTAAATGTCCATCTAGCCTATACAATGCTTGTTTGTTGTTTAAAGTTTTCCTTTGTTAGCGCAATCAGCGTTCGGAATCATTTCGCTCCGCAAAAAACACATATTAAAATTAGATTAAAAGTTAGGTAATTATTGGAAACAATTAAAAGTCGCACAATTCGCTTATCTTTGTTGTTTGACACCTTTTACAAGCGTTTCAAACAGAGCACTTAACTAATTACAAACAATCTAGTTTATAACTGTTATTCTAAAAGAATTCCAAAAACTCACCTGTTAGCAACATTAACTGTAATCCACAAATGGATTAAACCGAAATCAACTCATTTAATCACTCATTCCAATCAACTGGTTTAGTCAAAAATTTTGTCAATGAAATTTGCATCTGCGCCAACTTGAATGGCTAATTTGGAACCCTATTAGTGATAAATGTGCGAAGAATGCAGTTGATGAATCTTAGAAGAAAGTAGATTAATTAGATTGTAGATTAATTTTTGTGGTCTCGCGTTTGGAGAAATGGTAGTTGAAGGAAGAAAGTGGCGGGTGAGGGTCATAGAAGATATGTAAAGGTATCTATTTTAATTTTCATATACATATTTCAATTTAAAGTTCACTTTTGTGCTATGCGAGTTTGATATAGCTTTTGTTGTATCGATAAAAAAGTACTTTTATCGCGATTTCGTTCGTTCTCCGACCACAATTAGCAGCTCTTAAGTTCGTACAGATGGACTGCATTTCAAGTAGTTACTTGTAGATATTCTGTTTTGAACTTTTATATACAGTCTTTGACCAAAGTTAAATTATATTAAACTAATCGATATTCTTACGAAAGCCTGAAAAATGTCCAATAGTAACCCGTAGCTGAAAAGATTCTGAATATTCAACATTTCATTTTAAACTAACAACTATTTTGTAGAATAAAATGCATCGAAAAAATTCTAAGTGGCCAGTAATAATACTCACACATCAACTAAATCACTTTCACAGATTTGAAAAGAATTCGATAATCAATGTTCAAGGAAAAAGTCGTCCAAGATGGTTGACGTTTGTTGAGCTCCCCATTTTTTACTTGATTTATCTTTTATATCATTACTAGCCGTTTGCCCGCGACTTCGTCCCGCGTAGACTTAGAATTGCGTACCCGATGATACTATACATATAGATAGATGGTTATAGTTATAGAAGTATTGAAAAACTGGTTTGACTCGTGGAAAACCCGTTTCCGCGGATATATCGGGATAAAAAGTTATGTTATTCCCAGGGTCTCAAACTATCTCCACACAAAATTTCTTGCAAATCGATCCCGTTTCGACGTGAAGGAAGGACAAACAAACAAACACAATTTCACATTTATAATATTAGAACGGATTACCGTACACTGCTCGGCCTGTAGGCCAATTACTCGACATTGGCAAAATTGTCTTGCATACAGAAGCCATTATTTAAAACATAAGAAAGAAATGTTGGCAATCCGCGCGGTCGGTGACTTTTCACCTATTTCCAATTGGGCGGGCGGCTTCTCATGGTAGTAAATAAAATCTTATTCCAATAGGTATAGCATTCAAAATGTTACTACATCTCGTGATTAATAGTAGAGAACGCCGCGGCTTGTCCACAATAGCGAATATTGACCTAGAGTGTATTTATTATAATTATTTTTCTTGTTTCTCTTCGAGTTTCGGTTTAATTCGACTTTCTTGTGCGAGTTCTATTTTCGGCAACTTTCTAGCCGTATAAACAAATTCTAATGCTGATTGCTTACTCATACGTCACTTGTTACTTATTATCTTATTAGTAACCTGATGATTTGTGACACGTAAGTTAAACCTAGTATAGACATCAGGGGCTATATAGGGACAGGGAGATTCCCTATAGGATCGCTCAGGCGTCGCGGCGTAGCAACCGAACTTTAAGCAGCTAGATTTAAAGTTCAACTTGAGCGCAGTGACGCGTGAGCGATCCTATAGGGAATCTCCCTGTCCCTATTTAAGAGGCCCCAGTACGCTCCTTTCTCCATACAAACGTAGTTACGTTTTATTTCACAAACTACTTATCAGATTGGCACCAATTATTAAAAGTAATAAATTGAAATTGTAATAAATTGAATACCAAAGAAACTAGGACCATTTTGGTTTCCTTCATACAAACTTCAAAATTCAGTTTTATTTTACCACGACTTTTACTAATTTCGGACACTAACAATTATGATTTTATTATGTGTAGGTACCAAGTTTTGTGTCAATCTGTTTAGTAATTTGGGAATAAAAGCGAAACTACGTTTGTATGAGAAGTTGAAAAACGCCGTTAAAAGGGGACTCTTAAGACTTCGAATATAGCCACAGCCATTTTCACAAAGTACCTAGGTACAAGGCTACAAGGCACCTAGGTATTAAGTATCCCGCTAAATGTCTTACCTAACTATACCTACTACTACTACCTATACCACTTTATTTTAAGCACAATTATGTACACACATTGTGAGGAGAAAATAAATATATTTTTGTTTTTTGATATTTTTTATCTCAAAATGTGATCTCTGTTTGTGATGACGCATCAAAAATATATACCTAGGTACTTACAACAACATGCGGTAACTTGTAAGAAAATGTGTTTTGATTTATTTATTTCTGTTTTGTTTAAGGGTGTGGAGGAGATGGTGACGAAGCCTGTGGTGGATATTAATTTGTGTTTGACGAAGTGTGTTGCGGATTTCTTTTCTGAGGTTTTCTTACTAAGTAATATAAGATAAATGCGTTTTAAGTCTCAAATTTGCACTGGGCTCGAGTGGGGACACACTTATTACTTGATGAGAGGCCTGATGTCCTACAGTGGGACGAAAATAAGGCGGTTATACTATAGCATCTATAGACTTCCATTGCTGGGTATAGTAAAACTGTCCCTCTTCTCACGAGAGTTTTTATCAATCAATCAATAAAAACAACGCACGTCCTAAATTACTAGCCGTAGTAAGCTGAAATTTGGCATGTAGATTCTTGGAGAGTGTAGGGGAACACTAAGAGAGGATTTTCCAAAATGCGACTTGTAAAGTTATAAAACATTTTACCTATAACAAAAAGGGTACCTAATACCCTTTTTGTAAAAGGTAATTAATCTGCCCGCGACTTCACGCGTGGTTCTTGATTTCCCGCGGAAAGTATGCGATTTTTCGGGGGTAAAAGTAGCAACGCCCTTCCTCGGAACTTGAACTACCTCCATATCGAATTTCATCCGAATCGGTATAGTAATTTAAGCGTGAACAGAGAACAGACAGACAGGAAGACAGACAGAGTTTCTTTCGCATTTGCAATATTAGTCAGGATTTGTCTTCTTTGAGAAAAGCATTTATTTAATCAAGCCTTTTACTCATCCGTTGTCAAAATCTGTCATACGCGCCGAAATCGCATGCGCATCGGTTCAACAAACTCTAGCGCAGCGTTTTGGCTAGCTCTCGTTCGTTACGTGACGGAATTTTTTATAGCCTCTCTCTCACACATACGGCCGTATGTTCGAGTGCGAGCGAGACAACAGTATTCATCACAGCATGTTTGGGGATAGGGTCCTTGACTTGCGAATGTGAGAAATTAATTGTTTCTGGCAAACCTTACTTACAAGCATCGGCAAAAAAATTAATGACTAAAATTGGTCAAAATTATTGACAAATCTAAAATTATTTGTGACATTGTTGACTGTTGAGATATCGAAGCCTAGTAGTTTGACCTACCGCTTCCCATGCCGAGGGTCTGGGGTTCAAACCCATGTCGCACTTCTGAGTTAACTTATGTCCGAAATTCAATTTTAATTTAATATGCTCCTTAATCTAGCCTCTCGGTGAAGGGAGACATCGTGAAGAGGCCTGCACGCATCTGCGAAGTAATTCAAGGATGTGTGTGAAGTCCCCAATCCGCACTGGGCCTCCTTGAGAAATATAGCCTAAACCCTCTCATGATGAGAGGAGGCCTGTGCCCAGCAATGGGGCGCCAATAAGGCTGTTGCAGATGGCGTCATTTTACTAGTGAGTGTACTATAGTACTGGAAAAAGAAAACATTTTATACCATAGTGGTCTCATAGTAACGGGAACTTTCGAATTATTGCTAAAAAGAGTGCTACTGCAACTCAACAGGACACTTTTTTATTAAAATTATACCTACTAATTTTTAAAACACCTAAATTATTATGTCACAATGCAACATGTGGAAAATCCTTCCTGTGGTATGATAGATATGTAATATTATTAATTAATTTTAAATATCTGGGAATTACAGCAGGAAACACTTCAAACACCGTAATCACGGGATAATTTTAAAATATCGTGAATTAAATTAAATTTAATATAGCCGATTCTGGGAAATCGATTTAATGTAGAGATCTTCTACTATCTAAAGTCCCGCGCCTTCACATTTCCAAACTGTTCATTTTTTTTTATTATTATTTAAAAAGCACCACCAATACTCTCAACGCATAGTTGATGGCTGTCTCAGCACGCACACATGTGTTGAGAGTGTTGGTGGTGCTTTTTAAATACATTGAAGCGTTTTGAAATGTGAAGGCGCGGGACTTTAGATAGTAGAAGATCTCTAACAGTTAAGGTGCGACAATCTATACTCTATATCATATAGACTTCTTCTACCTACTAATAATAAGTCTGTAGAAGAAGTCGCGTCTGAAACTTGAAAATTAAAAGAAACTATCAAGTCTAGGGGCTATATAAACGATACTGAACACAAAATAACGATGTTCTAATTTCGATTTTCGAAAATAAAATCTTAATTACAAGTATTGTTACTAAGTGGTTAAAAAGGATAAGATATGACGTCTACTTCGGGGATTTACGTAAGTACAATATAGCAGGAAATATACCTATGTTAATTCACAGGTTCTAACCACATATTAGGAAACATGCAGTGCTATCGCTTATTTCATTGAATGCAACTCATGCCCTAATTATGTTCCATATTATATAATAATTATATAATAATAGTTATAAAATTAAATACCAAAATCACTTTTCCTGTTCCATAAGTAATAAATTCAAATTCAATCATTTATTCAGCAAATTGGCCACAAAGGAGCACTTTTACACGTCAGAAAAAGAATTTACCAACGCTTCCCAGACCCATTGCTTGAGAAGAAGCGCCGCAACAAACTCAAGCAAAAGGCCTTTTTTCAAAATGTCCACATAGTTACAGAATTTACATTACATGTATAAAATATACATATAGGTACGTACTAAAATTACATTGAAGGGATGTATAGTCCCTAACTTAAACTTAAATCTAAGATCTTAGAGATGTATAGTCTCCAAGGGTCCAGAAATTTTTTTTTTATGGAGAATACTAGAGACAACGAAATTATATTTATATAATTACCTTGTCTCTGGTATTACTGGTATGAAAATTTGAAGCACCCCTGGATATTGCTCGCATACAGATGGTAGACCTGTAGCAATACCAATAGTTTACCATGAGAAGACTAGTACAGCGCCCCTGGCGGGCACTCGTTGAACTAACATTATTCATACAAATCGTTTACGTAGTCGCTAGCGAGTACGGTCACTGTAAACTCATGGTAGTGCTACGGGAGATACTGACACAGAATAGGGGAGACGACAACTTTTTTTTCCAGTCTATCAGGGAGATTATTGAAACGTATTGGACACGTTGTTATGAGACAATTCCAAGGTTAAAAGGAAAGCCAGTCGGTGTTCAAGGCATATATTATAAATTGAGACACTACCTACTTAAAGCTAAGAACTAATTACTTATTAAGAATAACGAATAACCTAACATGCAATAATAATGATAAATAAATGGTAAAGTAGTGTTGAGCGCCAGGAGGATTTAGAAGACTCAAGGAATCCTGCCAATCCTTAAGAAATATCCATATGCCGCCGGCTAGCAGCAGATTGTTTTACACCGTAGCACACGCCAAATGCCAATTTAAGCAACTGGTCAATATTTTCCAAGCATTAAAGGGCATGTCTCAACTTTTATTTTCAACTTCAACTTCAACTCATTTTTTATTTTTTCACGTAATCAAACTTATACGGAGATATATTGAGTTGAAATGTCGCGTGACGTCACGGTTAGGTACGATTTATACCTAACGGTGCCATAGTTAGCCCCCACTCTCCAACTTGAATGCGTAACTTAGTCATTCTTTGTTAATTTGATAAAACAATAAATACGTGTCTCATATTTTTTAATTACCTGACTGACGAACTAATTAGAATTTCGATTTCTTCACCCTGTCGTCATCCCTATTCCGAGCCATTTGTACCAGGCTGGCGACCCTACAGGGGTATAATTTCGTAATGACGAAAAGGAAAATCATGGTCATAGCGTCAGTACCGGGGGCCCTCTAATCGCGTGAGCGTTAGTCGAAGGTTAAATTACGAGAGTCGAACGATTCGTAGGTACCACAAAAAATCTTGTATCTTCGATGAAAAACTTGAAATGGAAACTATAGGGTTGACATCAATCCGGCTTCAGCCGGACATGTTTGGCTTTTTTAAGTCGTGTCCGGCCTGTCAGGCTTTTGTCAGGCTTTTTGTTAGAGCTCGTAGCGGGGGGGAGAGATATACATGTATATATTTCCTTTCAAAAGCTTTGCGTCAGGCTTTTGGATGAAATGTGCGGCCAAATACAGGATAGAGTCCGGCTTTTTTGTTTTAAGAGATGGCAACCCTACGTATAGAGTGCTTTTCCGATGTACGCCGCAATGAAAGGAGATTGTCATCCATATCCATACTAATATTATAAATGCGAAAGTAACTCTATCTGTCTGTCTGTTTGTTGCCTCTTCACGCTTCAACCGCTTGACCGATCTGGATTAAATTTGGTATGGAGATAGTTGTAGTCCTGGGAAAGGATATAGGCTACTTTTTATCCCGGAAAAACGCAAAGTTCCCGCGGGAACGCGATAACCGAATTCCACGAGGGCGAAGTCGCGGGCAGAAGCTACATAGAACTAGTTCTATATAATTTCCTTGTTTCTCGTATTACTTAAGCATTTTAAAAGATGCACGAAATCCTTAAGTAAGGCTCGGTGACGTGCTTCCGGTCCGTATCTTGATTCGAAGCGATTTAAATTGATAATCTGTCAAGAGGATGCGAGCATGCGTTAGAGTTGTGAGATGATGATACAGATCACGGCGATAAATAACGCATATTCGGTCTTTGGATCAATCAATCATTTATTCAACAAATTGGCCACATAGGGCACTTTTACATGTCAGAAATGAATTTACCAGCGCTTCCTAGACCCATTGCTTGGCGCAACAAATTCAGCAGAAGGCCTTTTTTAAAATACATAATAATAATTACATACAAAATCACATTACATTAATGCATTATTAGGAAAGAGAAAATTGGCTGTGTACGATGATTTCTGAACACTGTGGACAGTCCGTCAATCACCATATTTATTGTGTCGTTTCTTATTAAATATAGACTGCACTCTACGGAGGCACTCAACAAAGTTAATGTTTTTTTCTGTGAATGAAAATATTCTCAGGAAACTTTGCACGCATCTGCAAACCAACGCAAATATGTGTGCGATGAGAGAACACTTCTGCCTCTGCCCAGTTGTGGGATGTAATAATATAAGTGTTTCGTAGTGTCGGTAAAGATAAACCTCACACCTCCACCACACAATTACCAACAATGCCCCAGCTACTTTAAATAAAGGATAAAATATTCATAACCGTCAATAGAATTTTTAGGAACGCACAAAATTGCACGCAATAAACATTTCGAAAAGCAATGTTTTACGAAAAAATAAACAATAGACTTTTGTCGTTGTCTAGTTTTAAGGTCCGCGGGAACCACCGGGCAATAGCGGTGTTTGTTTGTACCGTTGGCACAGTAGGCCCGCAGCGTCGTAAATTAGACAAAATTATAATGAACGGGATTATTTGTGAAACTGTACTTTTTGTTTTTTTTCTCGACAGCTTTTGTCAATCGTCTGTGACGTAGCAATGGGTGAATTCTTTTGGGACTTTAAACAAAATGGGTTTTGTATTAAAGTCGGTTTTATGTTTAGCTACTAGAATGCATTCATCATTTAAAGTTTCAACAGTTCTTTAGAATTGTGACGTTTTGGCACCTTGAATATCCGTGACTCATGCTAGTACCCAACCAATCACACATGAAGTCACATTGCTGAGCACATGCCTCCTCTCAACATGAGCTTATAGCACAGGGCGGCCTATAAAAGCACAATTTCGAACACAATTCGAATGAAGTGTCAATGCCTGCGTGTGAGGACCAACGATTCACTTACCATCTCCGGATGAAACAAAAGGGCGAGTTGGGTGCGACGCGAGGTGCGCGCCGTTTAGATTCAGGCGGCTGATTCCGTGGCCATTCTGTATGTACTACCTACTATTAAATATTATTTGCTAATAGTCCCCACGATAACGCAGTGCGGATTGGATTTTCTCACAATGTTTTTGATTTACCGTAAAGTTCAGTGGTAAATTCAAATTGAATTTCGAACATAAGTTAACTAAGGGCCGGTTCCTATATCCACGAAACGCCTCGTTTTGCCTACGGACGGTTGATTTTTGACATTTGTTCCATAGAGAATCTGTCAAATTTTAACCGTCCGTAGGCAAAACGAGGCGTTTCGTGGATATAGGAACCGGGCGTTAGAGGTGCGAGCCGGGTTTGAACTCCCAAATCTGCATGAGAAGTGGTAGAGGTCAAACCAATGGGCTGCTATGGTTTCGACTACTGTATAGTGTATAGGTGTAAAATATATTTTATTTTTATATGATCGGTACAGGCAAACGAGCGCACAGCCCACCTGATGGTAAGTGGTCACTGCGGCCCATGGACACCGAAATCCTATAGTGCCCATTAAGAAGCCACAAGATCTCGAATGCGTTGCCTACCCTGACTCCCAACATGGAATGGATATATCAAAAAATTAAAACTGATTTATTGATTTTTTTAACAACTTTTTAAACATACAGCTTCTGGGGCCTTCTATTAAGCTGATGCCTGTGTTAGGTCACCCCGCTCTTCCTTATTGGAATTTTGAATATCATATTATTCAAAATTAAAACTATCAAGTAATATACGAGAGCTACAATTATTCATCATCGGAAAGATAGAGCTATAGGCACCTCCTAGTATGTAAAAGCCAGTTTAGCAGCTGTGTCGAAACATCAGGTGCAAAAACACCTATTTTTTTCAAGACGTGAATAAACATTTTTACTTTATTTATGTAAAAAGACGGTGGTTCTTTATCTCACGCGGAGTTCAAAGATGTATATAATCTCTTTGAAAAAAGAAATGATTTACTCTGTTCAGGAGATTAAGTATAGGTATCATTGAAAAGTTTGATGATATTTATTTCATTTAAATTTTATTTTCACGATATAATGTGGCCGCTGTATCAGGGAGGACACAGCCTATAAAAGCACGATTTTCGAATACACAATTCGAATTAAAGGTCAATGTTTGCTTGCGAGGACGTCTGTGTGCGTGCGAGGACGTCTGTACTCTTGTAAATGCGTGTGTGTTCCACTACGCGGGCGTCGCTTTCCATCTCCGAATGAAACAAATGACGGTAAGGGCGAGTCGGGAGCGAGTTGCGCGCCGGCTAGATTCAGGCGGGTGATTCCGTGGCCATTCTGTATGTAGTACTATTAAATATTCTGTGACCATATCAAAACCTTATCGCTTCCAATGCCAACACCCTCGCATCTCAAACTAAACGGACTCCCGGGATTTCATGGCACTGAAATGCACATGGCATGGAATAAGTTATTCACAGTTGTTCCCAAACCGTAACAACTTCACGAAACAATACCTCCGAACAATACCCAGTAGCACTGCTTAATTCCCAAACAATTAGAACAGTATCTTGGACAGGTACCAGATAAACAAAAGCGTTTCTCCAGTAGCGTTTGGAATATGAAATTTTTAAACCTAACGGTTTTGAAGACCAGCAATAAATCAAAGGCCGAAAGGGTTCAGGTGCAGTGGCCAGAGTGAAAGACAAAGATTGCAGTGCGGTAAATTTTTAGCTGGCCAGTTATAAAGTTAGCCCACAATTTTAGAACTATTATTATTTATGGTTGTTGTACACGAGTATAGCTGTACCCTTTTATTTTTGGTAAAACGCCCGTGCTTCGCCGCTACAAAATGACAGTAGTATACATTGCGTATAAATGATAAACTATTTGTTTGACAAGTCGAGACAAGTAAATTACAAAGATAATCTTGTTCTAAAGTGTTCAAGCTCCGAAAAATGATCTTAATAGTCGTGTCATCTGCTCATTGGACGCGCCTAAATTTTCCGAACTAATGAACCTGATGATAATGGTCGCAAGAATTAGATAAATGCGTAAGCGCACAGTAACTTGAAAAATGTTGTAGATATTACCTGGAAGTCTTTGGGCTGATAGAAAGCAGAGCATATATATTTTAACATCTACACTACCTGATATTATAAATGCGAAAATAACTCACGCTACAAACGCTGGACCGATTTAGATGAAATTTGGTACGGAGGTAGATATTAGAGATAGACTAATGACCGGGCGCCATGTGTCGACGCGGTCAGTTCGCATGTTGCTGACACTGCGCATGCCGTTGCGCGGCCCGTGTGCCCTTTCCGCGCCGGGCCGCCGCCCCCTGCATCCTCTAAATTACGTCATCGCTATGCAGATGCCGTAGCTGGTCGGTCTGTCGCAGCCAACCGGAGTGTCGCGCCCACAATAGCGCGTGAAGTTCGGGTTCCTCCAAAGGAGCCCCCTAACACCAATGTGGACAAGGAGGGTTTCACTACGGTGTTGAGGAAGCGCAAGCCGCGCAAGAGCCAAGGTGGTACTGCAGAACCGGTTGGTTCTGGTCTGCACGTTGCCACACCGAGCAAGGCGCTATATGTTTCGCGCCTGCATTACTCCGCCACGGCTGATGATTTGGCGGAGTATGTTCGCCAGAAGACCGGCTTCTCCCTGAGGGTGTTCCCGCTGCGTTCGCGCCACTACGTGCACTTCAGCTCTTTTGTGGTGCGCGTGCCGCGGCCGCTGCTGGAGAACATCGAGAGTGCTGACTTCTGGCCGAAGGGTGTCGTGTTTCGACGGTTCCGGGGCAACCTACCGAATCCTACACCGGAGATGACGACGCAGCGGAGCCACGCCGTTTCGTCGCCTAAATAGTTTTAATTTGGTTTCATGACGCATTGGCGTTAGCTGTAAGGTCATGTTAAACTTTTATAAATAAATAAATAAATAAATAAATATTATAAATGCAAACTACCCCTGTGAAATAACTCTGTATGCTACCTCTTGACTTAGTATCTAGATAGTTCGAGTTCCAAGGAAGGAAATAGGCTACTTTTTAACCCGGAAAAAGTAGAATCCTACACGGAGAGTCACGGGCAGAAGCCAGGAATATAATCATATCAAAATATTATTTTAGGGCACGTGGTTTAGTCCACTTTAGTTTTTGGTGGACAAGGACCGAAAAAGGTAATAAAGGGGATGAGCGCTCCCACTCTCATCTCTTTAAGATGGTTAAATTACTAACTCGAAATAATCGTAAAATTTATAAACAAGTGTCACGCTATAAAAAAGTGTCTTTACGAGCAACTTTATGGTAACAAGTTAGGAGTTGTCAAAAATATTAAAAACAAACAAGCATAAACTATTGTATCGTAATAAAATTGGAGCATACGACGGCGGCTGACCGCCAAAGACATTTTTTATCCCACTGGACTCCAAAAGGTGCTTGAGAATAGTCACTTTTTATTCAAATTCTAATTAAACTTGTTTGCATAACTCTAAAAATATTAAATATCGAACGCTTTCAAACAACCGCGTTCGTTCCTCGAAGTATGCGTTTTTTAAAACCAGCCAGTTAAATTTCCAATGCTACCTGCTTGTAGGTTAGGTTGTAATGTCAAATTGTTTTTTCACATTTGGCCAAGACCTGAGCATCACAGATAAGACAAGGTATACTTGTTTGAAGGAGCCGATACTAATGTCAATTAAAAACGTTTCCAGGAAAAGATAACGCTTTCTAGTCGTAAAATAAAAAAGGTTGCAATTCTTTTGCGCAATTCCGAAACTCAATGTTCGCAAGTGTTCGCATTGTTTGGGATATTAGAAAAACAAATTTTAATGGCTCGTAGTTCGTTTTGCGCAATGTTATTTCGGGTTATAAAACGATTTAAGTCTAAAGAATAATGTTGCAGTTATTAGAGGTGTAATTTCGCTTTAAACATTGCTTAAACAGTGCGTACATTTTAGAATAACGGTTGGGGACTTTCTTTACTCAGAACTGCGATGGGCGTGGCATTGAATAATTAGGTAACGAAGAATTCCTAGCAAAATACACCCTTTTGAATTCCAATGAAAGAAAGTGGACAATGGAAGAGCCCATGAGTTGGTAGCCACTGCGAGAGTGACATTTCGGATACTCTGGGGATCTATTCGAAACGTTACATATGGAAAGGGAACTTCCTTTTCCCTACCGTCAAAGCGTAACGTTTCGAATAGAGCCCCAGAATTGGTTCTCGCGACGTAAATAGCACTTGTATCCTTAAGATCTTCATGTTAATGAAATGCAACAAATGATTTGAATTTGACTTTGAAAGTTTTATTATTAATGCCATTTGCAGTACTTGATACAAAGAATGATAATTAAATAGTTCCTACCTTCTTTTTTAACCTTGGGAAATGCCTTTACGCATCCCGTCCGGCCGGGGGACCAGGACGGGTATGACGGACTCCCAGGCAGTTGGCCCAAACTGCCCGAACTACCGTCTAAAAACCCAAGGGTTTACCTCATTCCGCATAGTGACGGGGTGCGGGATCGCCGTGACGCATTCAACCGCTGCCCCGTCGCGGCAGCCCGCCGGAGCAGGACTCCTCCAAGTTGGGGCTTCCAGCCCCCCACCGCTGGAGGCGTGCCGAGGAAACAAGACACGCCAACCAGCCCGAGGACTCGACCCACGGGCAGTGAACCCCCCGGTTCACCACCCGAGTCCTCAGCAGCAATCCACTAGGGGTTGGGTTCGAAACTCCTTCCCCCTTTTGTGGATTCTGCGCACCTCAGGTGGGGTTGCGGAAGACAGGGAGAACGGCGCGTCGTAATACCGACACTTCTCTTCCCCCGCAACCCCACCCCACAAAAGCAGCCCTTACGGGCCGCAACCTCCAAGTGAGGCCCCAGTCAGCAGGTGACAACGTCCCCACTCGTCTCCTCTGCAACGCCCTTTGCTTAAATCAAAGGGACGTGCACAGAGACACTCCGAGGCTAAAGCCTCCCCCACCCCCCCCTTGTCGCGTATTAGCCATCAGCCTTCAATATCCCGCATGCGGGAAATTGTAGACCGATGCCCAGGGTGCACCGGCACCAAGCACTCCCGTTCCCCCAGACGAATCCGAAAGGACTGGCAGCACTTGGGCACACGACTCGCACCCCAAATAATAGTTCCTACCTGGGCGACTGAGCTTCGATCGGGTGAAAATGGCTAGAAATTAGTTTTACCACTTATGAGACCTAGCTAGATCCCCCGAACACCTGTAGGTATGTTTCAAATCGTTAGAGTCGTTTCTGAGATCACTTGTAGGTATATAAAAAAAATATGTAAGCACATGGCTCGTTTAAAGTATAAATAAATAAATAAATCTTAGAACATTTCACACAAATTGACCTAGCACCAAACTAAGCAAAGCTTGTACTATGGGTGCTAGACAACGATATAAATACTTATATAGAGAAATACAGGGCATATTTTTATACTTATGTATGTTCAAAATAATAATCCCTTTTGTTTGCCTTGGTATTTTAATGATTGCATTTTACAGTAGATACGTTTTTCAGATGACTTTATTTTTATGATTTGGAAGATCAAAACTAACTACAAGTATTAATTTCACTTTACATTCGATTCGTAATTAGTATCCTATTAGAGCCTCCTAGACGGAGCCACACGTAATACATAAGGCTATTTATTTTATTAATTTGTCGGCTACTTACCGTTAAAGTTAATCGATATAATAATTGGCTTTTTCTTTACTTTCCTCATTCCAAAGTGATTTGATTCGGTTTAGAAATGAACTATTAAAGAAAGTGGCGCCAGAGATGTCATTAAAGACGTTTAGGAAAATTAGTATTTGAGTTTGATATGTTATTATTATTAATTTATTTGTGTACTACTGTACTTTTATTTTCCATCTATATATTCATGTACAGTGGACGTCAAAGAGATGTATACACTTTTTTACCTTAATACGACGGAATAGGGTGAAAAAGTGTAAACATTTCTTTGACGTTGACCCTACATTATAGCACAAAATGTAATAGTACTCATATATAGAAACGTTGTTAAATTCTTTTTCTGACGTGTAAAAGTGCCCCTATGTGGCCAACGATATTTTACGCAGATAATCACCTATCCATTCTCAGCATGTTTTTTAGTTTATATTTCGAGTTAGTAAAAATTGTATGGCCCAGTATCGGGTTGATGGTGTGAGCGATACGAATCACATACAAAAAGTTTTTTTTTTACAAACTTTAAAAAAAATTAAATCCTATAAAACATCTTAGAATCGATAGCTGATTCTGTGGATAAAATACTACTACTAAAAAATCAGCCTATTCGCGTCCCACTGCTGGGCACAGGCCTCCTCTCATCACGAGAGGGTTGGGCTATAGTCCTCACGCGGGCCCAGTGCGGATTGGGGACTTCACACACATCTTTGAATTACTTCGCAGATGAGTGCAGGTTTCCTCACGATGTTTTCCTTCACCGAAAAGCTCAGTGGTAAATTCAAATTGAATTTCGCACTTAAGTAAACTTAGAGGTGCGAGCCGGAATCGAAACCCCGACCCTCTGCAGGAGAGGCGGTAGGTCGAACCACTAGGCCACCACGGCGTAAAATATGTCACAGCGTTTTGCTTGACCCCGTAACAGGAATCTACATAATAAGTCGAAAAAAAAGTGGGATTCGCTAATAGCGTCCCCGCGGGAACTATGCGTTTTTCCGGGATCAAAAGTAGCCTGTATGTTGAACCTGTATAATCTACCCTCATACCAAATTTCGTGGTAATCCGACCAGTAGTTCTCGAGTTAAACCCGATCATACAATATACATATAGGTACAACAGTTAATGGACTTCTTCATTACTTCTACCTACTTGTTATTAGTCTATGGAAAAGAAAAGGAAAGAGGAGAATGTGTATGTTACATTTATTCACAGCCGCATTTTCGAAATCAATTTTACATTTATATGATATGTGGGATTTACCTATAATTTATAATTATTTCTGCAAGGATATCCTTAAAATAAAATGCATTTGTCCTGGACGACTCGGACGAGTCGGATTCGAAATCGTGGTCTTTTTACTCTACTGTGCCAGAAGGAGGGTTATGTTTTTCTAGTGTATGTATGAGAATGTTTTTTTTTTTGGCACGCTCTGTAGCCTCAACAGCTTGACTGATTTTAGATTGTGAGGTGTTGTTAGATTCGTGTTGATTGTGAGAGTGAGACTGGGTATATCAAAACTTCATACCGTCGGGTTTTTTACTTTTCCAAAAATCAGGTTATAATTTTAATGAGTGATACATACGAGTATAATAGGGATGACGACAGGGTGAAGAAATCGAAATTCTAATTAGTCCGTCAGTCAGGTAATAAAAAAATACATATTAGACACGTATTTTTAGTTTTATCAAATTAACAAAGAATGACTAAGTTAAAACGCAATAAAGTTGGAGAGTGGGGGCTAATTACGTCACCGTTAGGTATAAATCGTACCTAACCGTGACGTCACGCGACATTTCAACTCAATATATCTCCGTATAAGTTTGATTAGGTACGTGAAAAAAGAAAAAATACGTGTCCAATACTTTTCAATAATCTTCCTGATAGACTATGGGAAAAAAGTTGTCGTCATCCCTATTGTCCCTGAGATGAGTCGCCACAGTATAGTTTGAACAAGGATTGTTAAAAACCTGATTCACAAATTGGATTCCGAAATGGCCTCAATATGTATTATAAAAACTGAGGACACTCAGCTTAACAGCATTCAGAAAAGTTAGCATTTTTTAAACAGTCGAGACAGTGAATAAATCAATAATTAATCCATATGGCATGCATGTCATTTAAATAACATATTCAATTTATTTTTTAATATTCGTAAGTCCTTAACGTATAAACAGCAAACATAGACTTTTGATTATAATTTTTACTTAAGGAGCGAGTACCAAAAATTGGTATGGGGGTCGTTTATAACACTGGTCAACATATAGGCTACTTCTTATCCCGGAAAAACGCATAGTTCCAGCGGGAACACTATTTCCTAATTCCACGCGGGCAGACGCTAGTCTATTCATAAAACTAACTACCATGGCATTCAAATTCAAAGAGTTTTCCGCAGATAGCAATCTGTAGGTATTTTGACATTTCAAAAGGAAGTGAATGAAAATGTCCACACGTTGATATTCTGCTCCCATAATGATCCGACAAATATTTCTCTATGTA
The DNA here is from genome assembly GCA_963971205.1 of Aethes cnicana. NCBI lineage: Eukaryota > Metazoa > Arthropoda > Insecta > Lepidoptera > Tortricidae > Aethes > Aethes cnicana. The sequence continues at coordinate 6,415,074 of OZ020294.1, forward strand.
CATTACAGCATGATACAATAATATACTTCACCAAGTATGACAGTCCGGTATTCTGTAGTAGTGTGGGTGTCACCCTAACGTCATTCGCACTGCAGTGTGTTGCAAGTGGTGTATTAAAATAATCCCCGACCCCCATGTACCTACTTATCCTGTGAATGTTTCGTTAAATTATTCAGTTCATTTGCTTTTAATTTGTCCCATTTTGTGTGCTTAAACAAGTAAATGACAATTGTAATGCTTCATTTTTGTTTTATTGCAATAAAGTGGCAGCTTGACTTTGACGTACGGGTGTCACGCCACCCGGATCGGCAGACCTTGTTTTCTTAGACCATGCATTAGAGAAATTTCTAGACTTAATTTATATTATGAAAATTAAATTTACATATATACACGCCGTCAGCCCCAGAAAGCCTCAACAAAGGACCCCGCAAAAATATCCCAACAATCAACATTTATAATACAATTTAGCAAAGCCTACCTGTCCAAAAAATACCTGTTTCAAAGACCACACCACGCAAAAGTGCTTTATTGCCGCCCGCATGCTGTAAGGTCTATAACAATATTAAATTACCTTACCGGCGGTCCGTTCAAACATTGTCGCAAAATCAACTATAAGCTGATTAACAGACTCTTTTACGATCGAACTGCCGCACGCTATTGTTTTCCGACGGATTAACAAAAAACTATCTATGCCACGTTCGGCAGTCCTTCTACAAATTACTAGGTAGTAGATGTCGGTGGATTCCGCTTTTCGGATTATAGGATTAAGTTTATTAATGACCAGGAGCTGTGTTCATGTTGTTACCTGTTAGGCTATAAGCCGGGGTTTGTTCTTAGGATTTGTCTGTTAAGCTCATTTGGGAAATTGACGGGTTGTCTCTGAATGGCGCGTTTGAAGTTGTAAACACTGTGATAAATGAAATACCATGAGTTAATATCCTCGTAGTTAGTGTCGTTTTTTTTTATACCAATGGTATAGGCAAACGGGCGCACAGTCCACCTGCTGGTAAGTGGTCACTGCGGCCCATGGACACCGAAATCCTATGATCCCCCGTCGTGTGGTTTATGTACTAGCCGCGTTAACCACGATTTAATTTTGCGTATTTTGAGAACCTTATGATATCTTATATATAGTATCTGGGTGACCGAACTTTGCTCGGGTGAAAATAGATAAAAACGAATTTTCCCAGATATGGTACCTAGCTAGATCGATTTCTCACCCCCGTAAGCCTTTATATTCCAAATTTCATCCAAATCGTTAAAGTCGTTGCTGAGATCGCTGTTTGTATAAATAAATAAACATACAAGATTAGCGCGTAAAACTACAAGATCAATACAGTAACTTAGGTATTTCAAGAAACTTCAGTTACAACTTGAATTCCTCAAATAGGTCATTGGATTTAAATAAATTACTGGAGGTAAACTTGTATAATTGTATAATTTGCGGTTGATACGGCAGAACCAATTAATAATTCCCGTGAATTTTCTGGTCGGAAACCGTCGTCGCTATGCGCTTATCCCTTATCAGTTTCCCAATGACGTCGTATGACGTGAACTTAATCAATGGACTATTTGGGTCAAAATTTAACTTTACTTCCTTGTTCATTATGGTGGCATACGTCATACGCTTGCAGTTTCTATAGGGCATACGAGTACAAGCTGAAAGATAAATTTCCAAATTTCATTTTTACTTACCTATCTCATTTGTAAGACTTTTGTGCTGAATTTCATGTTTAATGACATTGACACATCAGTCGGTTATATACAACTACGATTATAAAGTAGACGAAGGTGTATACACTCAACAGCAATGAAAACGGGTCATTTCAACTACGTTATATACGCCACAACCGTGATTTTTTTCAGCCATCCAAATACCACCATTTAGCTGGCAGGGGGGGGGGGACACGTGACTCTAACAAAAAATAGCAGTTTAAAGCTTAATATTTGACAAACGCATCACTTAATCGAAAAATGGTTTTAACAAACCCACAATATTTTTTCAAGACCTATTCAACGATATGCCACAACATGGGGTACGCAAGAAAAAAAAATTACATCCCCGCTTTACCAGTAGGGGAGGTACCCTATAAAAAAAAATATTTCAAAATTTTATTGTACCACTTTGTCACCGTAACTAATATGTATATTCATGCCAAATTACAGCTTTCTAGAACTAAGCATCTCCGAGCAATAGTGCGGACAGACGGACGGACATGGCGAAACTATAAAGGTTCCTAGTGGACTTCGGAACCCTAAAAAAGTAGCATATATGTCCTTTCCCGGGACTCCAACTACGTCCAAGTCAAATTTCATCTAAATCAGTCCAGCGGTTTGAGCGTGACGAGAGATAAATTTCGCATTTATAATGTTAGTCCGACATCATACTACTACTACAGCCTATTTGCGTCCCACTGCTGGGCACAGGCCTCCTCTCATCATGAGAGGGTTTGGGCTATAGTTCCCAAGCGGCGGTCCGACTTCATATTGCCTGAAAACTTCTAGATCGCCCATAGATATAAAATGGCTGGGTAAGTATTAATATTAACGAGGTTTTTAAGCGTTCCACGAGATATTTGCTTCAGTCAAGGTTAGGAATCGATTTGAAAATATCAATTCGATTTTACTGACCCTGATAAATATTTGAATAGGGATGACGACAACTTTTTTTTTCTTAGTCTATCAGGAAGATTATTGAAAAATATTGGACACGTATTTAATCTTTTTTCATGTAATCAAACTTATACGGAGATATATTGAGTTGAAATGTCGCGTGACGTCACGGTTAGGTACGATTTATACCTAACGGTGACGTAGTTAGCCCCCACTCTCTAACTTTATTGCGTTTTAACTTAGTCATTCTTTGTTAATTTGATAAAACAAAAAATACGTGTGTAATATTTTTTATTACCTGACTGACGGACTAATTAGAATTTCGATTTCTTCACCCTGTCGTCATACCTAATGGAGGCCTAGTGGTTCGACCTACCGCCTCTCATGCAGAGGAGGGTTCGATTCCGGCTCGCACCTCTAAGTTTACTTATGTGCGAAATTCAATTGAATTTACCACTGAGCTTTTCAGTGACGGAGGACATCGTGAAATCTACAAGCGCTCGCGAGGCTTGTGCCCAGCAGTGGGACGCAAATTGAACGAATTCCGAATTCGGTTATCGCGCTCCCGCGGAAACTATGCGTTTTTCCGGGTTAGAAAGTAGCCTATGTTCTTTCCCGGGATCCCAACTCCATGCCAAATTTCACCAAATCGGTCCAGAGGTTGAAGCGTGAAGAGGTAACAGACAGACAGACAGAGTTACTTTCGCATTTATAATCTTAGTATGGATGATTCGCTGCTTGTGTGTGAAGCCGTGTAGCCTAGTGGTTTGACCTACCGCCTCCCACACAGAGAGAGGGTCGGGGGTTCGATTCCAGCTCGCAGCTCTGGGTTTACTCATGTGCGAAATTTAATTTGAATGGTAACATGAGCTTTTCGGTGACGGAAAACGTCGTGTGGAAACCTGCACGTATTTGCAAAGTAATTCAAGGATGTGTATGAAGTCTCCAATCCGCACTGGGCCCGCGGGGGGACTAAAATTCAAAATTCAATAATTTATTCAGCAAATTGGCCACATAGGGGCACTTTAACACGTCAAAAAAAGAATAGTAGTTAGACTATGCCTAAACCCTCTCTGATGGTTTGATTAGCGGAGCCCTGCCCAGTTACGTAGGTAAATAGGCTGATGCGGTGCTTGCGTGTGGTCCACGATATATCATCATCACATATATAATATAATGTAGTCATGTCTGCTCGTTGCCGTCAGCAGTGTTTGCACACGTTTTTATAATAACGCACGTTTTGTCTATTGGGCGAATTCTTTGGATAAGTTACAATACATCCATACTATCCATACTAATATTATAAATGCGAAAGTAACCCTGTCTGCTTGTCTGTCTGTCTGTCTGTTACCTCTTCAACCGCTCGACCGATCTAAATGAAATTTGGTATGGAGATAGTTGGAGTTCCGGGAAAGGACATATGCTACTTTTTATCCCGAAAAAACGCATAGTTCCCATAACCGAATTCCACGCGGGCGAAGTCGCGGGCACAAGCTAGGTGTTTATAAATAATTGTCTATGTTTCTGTTATTGTATGTAATAAAATACAGATTAAACAGATTTTAACGCGGACTAAGCAGATTAAAGGATTTTTATGGTATTTGCTTATCATGTTTAGGAATTTACTTAAGTAGGGATTATGATTTGCATTTTTTTTGCGGTCGTAAATTTTACACTTTTAGTTATTTGCTGTTCATGTCCATGCGTGTGATTTTCAGTTTTAGATATTAATGTATTTTGTTAATAAAATACGCCGTTGCTTGAAAATATTTTTTTAATTCATTTATTTAATGTACGAAATAAATAAATGGTAGTGTTTGATTTGTTATTTTTTTACTAAATTAGGTAAGTACTGTTCGACTGGAAAATAAAATAAAACGAAATTACATCATTCATCATCATCATCATCATAATACCTACCTTTGTGAGTAAATACATAATATCCGTTTGAATTAATTAAATAAAATTGTACTTAACAATAATGGCAAATTGAAAAATTTATAGGTTGTTGGTTTTTTCTTTGAAAAGTCTTTTTACATCTAACTAGGATAAGGCACTGTGTTTTGAATTAAATGAGGTAATTAAAATAATTTGCATTTTTTCAGTAATAATCGGACTTACTCAAAGTTTCAAAAAGGTATTCGAAAAACTTTAGAAACGATAAAAATATTTTTTATATTTTTACGCCGTCTGGCAGAATGGGCAGATTGCTAGTTTTTTAGACGAAAAAAAAGGCAAGGGCTGCCGCGCCACCCGGCTGAAAGCTTCCAAATTCGAATAGCGAAAAAAAATACGCGAGCGCGCCTCGCCGGCTATATAAGTGAGCGCACGTGGGCCGCCGCACAGTCGTGTGACGCTCCTCGCTTCGGACGCACGTCGCTCGCCCCCCGCGCCACGCACGTAAATAAGATCGATATACCACATCAAGAATAATAAATAATCTCAACATGGACATCAAAGTTTTGGACCCCACCGGAATCTACTGATTTCACCAAGAAAATCACATACGAAGACATTTTTGAAGAATTGAAGATTTGCATAATTTTTTAAACAAAATGTTCGGACTGGATCCCACTGGAGTCTACTGAATTTTGCTGAAAATCACGTCTTCCAAACGTCAGGTGTTTCGCTGTCTTCCAAAATGTTCGTCCTGGACCCGACTGGTGTCTACTGATTGAGCTTGAAAGCTCCCACTGCAAGTTCCAGAACCATCAAAATGTTCGTGCTTGACCCCACTGGAGTGTATTGAAGTAATTAGTGCGAAGTGCATCAAGATGCTTGTGCTCGACCCCACCGGTGTGTACTGACAATTAGACTCTATAGTGTTAAGTGTTAGTTTTAGGCAAAATGATCATCCTCGATCCCACTAACGTGTATTAGGCTATTTTCTAGATTAGGCCCCGTCTCAGAATAACCGCCATGTCGCTTATCCTAGACCCCACTGGTACGTACTAGCGCACAATATTCCCTTGTGCACTAATTTTCATTTCAAAAATTAAAATGTCGGGCTGTTGCTGCGATTCCGTGAGACACAAGCTTATCTCCATCAGCCGACAGAAAGTGTCGTACAACAGGCGAAGAAGGAAACTGTAGTCGGCCGATTAAAATGTAATTATGTATATAGGGAACCAAAGACTGCAACTGCCTGCCCGAAGTTAAAAATTGATATTTTTAACCTTCAGTCTGATGTCAAGACTACGTTCATTTTAATTTATTGAAGTTACCTTAATTTAAGTGATTATTTATTGACTAACACCATTTAGCATGTAAGGTATTAGTCCGATATTGTTTCGTTGTCCCGATCGGCGCAATTATCTTTTCCACGGCCGGTCGGCTTGCATTTCATGTACCCGATTGCATTTTTTTTTCACTTTTGGCAGTGATTTTATACTCTTGTAAAATAATGAGACTGTTAGTTAAATACTCTAGCTAAATGTTGCTGAACAAACATTGAATTGTTGAATAAATATTATGTAAAAAATATTTCTATCGTTGTTTTTCTACTACTACTACTACAGCCTATTTGCGTCCCACTGCTGGGCACAGGCCTCCTCTCATCACGAGAGGGTTTTTCTACGTCCTTTATTTAAAATATTGCTGCGTAAGTATTACAATCCTAAGGCTCCATTGCATCAGCCGATTGCAAAATGGTGCATGTAACATTAGAAGGCTGCGATCGAAATGATCTTGACTTTAACTGTTGGATCTGATCGATCTTAACGCTCAATAAAAAAAATTTTGCTCACGAAAATATTATAGTACCACTGTGCACACCCAATAGATTAAAACATTTAAGTTACAGAATCTGTCTTATTAAGTCATTCCTTACTGACGATCGACGGTAATTGTTCAAAGTAAGAAGGGAGAAACCGGTCACTTGTTAAACACTTTATCGGAACTTAAACCAAACTTAAGCTGCAGAGCTTTCGGACAAACTTTACTGGTAATTAGATTACATAAGTAATCCCCGGTAATTTGTGAAGCAAAAATTCTTAAACACTTTATTTAACATTCCAACAATCTCATGACATTGGTAAGTACCAACTCCTGTTTAAAATAAAAGTGCACTTGAAATACTACTCTTATTTTAAATCAAAGTTCGCTTAGTAACAATCTGTTATTTTGGTAAGATAAATAATATTCTGCTGAAGTCAATGTCAACCGGAATCTACTAAAATAGGAACGTGAGTATTAAACACGTAAGTATATCTACTTCTGTTTTCTGTTCCTTGAATGTGTGCTGTTCAATAAGGTGTATAGTATTGTATTGTATACTTGAATATATTACGAGATTTCCTTAACCACCATTTTATTCAATTTCAATAAATAAATGATTACAAGAGGATTACCTAATAAGAAGTAGAAATCTAAAACCTTAATAAAAGTTGATAAACCTAGCTAATTAGTAATTACACCTTAACGTGCCGGTCAAAGGCTGTATGTGTGAACATTGAGGATACAGAATCCGTGCTAACTCCTAATATTTTAATTGCGAAACCTATCTCTGTCTGTCTGTTACCTTTCACGCTTCAACCGCTGGACCGATTTGGATAAAATTTGTAATGAAGATAGTTGAAGACCCGGGAAAGGACATAGGCTAGCTAGGACACGCTCAGCTTGTGAAAAAATGCTATGTCGGTGTGTCCGGCTGCTCTCCTCTACAGGTCTCATTTGTCAAACGATTTACATGATTATGGATACAAAATGTAAAAATAGTTTTAAGCTTGCAAAAGCCCACATAGATAGCCACTACTATAGGTACTACTACTGCAGCCTATTTGCGTTCCACTGCTGGGCACAGGCCTTCTCTCATCACGAGAGGGTTTGGGCTATAGTCCCCACGCGGGCCCAGTGCGGATTGGGGACTTCACAGACATCTTTGAATTAATTCGCAGATGCGTGCAGGTTTCCTCACGATGTTTTCCAGCACCGAAAAGCACAGTCATTAATTCAAATTGAATTTCGGACATAAGTAAACTAAGAGGTGCGAGCCGGAATCGAACCCCCGACCCTCTGCACGAGAGGCGGTAGGTCGAACCACTAGGCCACCACGGCTTCCCTACTCGACTATAGGTACCTACTAGTCGAGCATGACTCTAAAATGAATACGTTTAGATTCTGGGAATTAACTACACCGGATTGTCGCGGATACGTAGAAGGATTTCTGCGGGGCCCTTCACAACGAAACACCGGGAAATACCTACATTCAAATTATGTCATTGCTTGTGACAAATTTAATCAATTGTAATAAGAAGCCTTTTAAGTACAAGTTACGTTCAAGATGTAGGTAGCAAATGACATAGACATAAGACATTTATTTCTCAATATCAAATTACAGCATATTTTACATGTCAAAATAAGAGAATTTCACTCAATGAATTGAATTTCTTTCAATGTATGTAAAGTAGTAACAAAAGCACTTGGTTAAGTGTTAACTTGCCTTTTTTTCGAAGATTTTTTTAAGTCGCCATTTAATGCGTGAATGAGGAAATGTGGTTACGTAGATTGTAATATACCTACTGATTTTCCTATTCAAACTTATAAATGTGAAATAATTAAAACGAATTCAATCAAGGAACTTGGATAGTTCTTATTTTATTTTTTATTTTTGTCGGTTGGATTGTTAGGAATTGATAATATAATAACTTAATTCAAATATGGATAATTCCTTTTTCTGCCATTTTATTATTTCACGATTATACCACCTGACCAGATTATCAGCAAATTAGGCTTGGAATCAGAGAAGCTAAAAAAAGCACAATTTTCTTTATCTTTTACACGATACTTACCTCTGCGGGCACGGAAAGCTTTCTACATCAAAAAACTAAAAAAAAAAAGTGAAAAGAAAGCCGTTATAATAAATGACATTCTTATAACTTAGCAGTAAGAGTTCGTGTCTTTATTTATAATTCTATATGTAAACCTCTAAAACTCTGACCTACTATTGGAGTTCCTATATATACCTATACTTTATCTACAGTTCACACCGCGTTAAAATCCAAAGTCATCAAATATGACAATTGTGGCAAACCAGCCAGTAAAAGTCTAGGCGTGGCATGATTTTCTCCATTTTACGACCGAAACTTCACATATCGACGGACTTTTCATCCGGAAACTGGACATCCAACCTTTCACTAGCGCGAAAACCCTACGGCGGGTCAATGACTTTGACATTTCTAATTTAGGCTGTATAACACCGCGGAGTGCGGAAGTCGCGACAGCCGGCAGAAGTGAGGAGCGGCGGGTTATTCTGAAATTGGCAACGTTCGACCGCGAAAGAGGCAAGCGCAGAGTTCACGTCCACTTTCTTTTATTCAAACTTGCCCAGTGAAACCAATTGTTTGATCAAATATTGGGTTTCCGTTTAATTTGTGCGACATGTCGATCACTTGCGAAATGTGGTGTTGGAAAATTTTCTTAAGGAAACCGTCACTTGGGGCCCCATTCGGGAAGCAAACTGATTTCATTGGCATTCTATTAGGAGACGTCAAAACGTCACGGCACTCAAATTGAACTTTAAATCTAGCTACTTAAAGTTCAGTTACAACGCCTGCCGGGACGCTCCCTATAAAATCCCTTTGCTTCAAGACTTTTTGACTCGGTTTGAGCTTTAGTTCTAGCTTTAGACATCATTGGATTGCTTCATAAGTCATTTTCGCATTTATAATATTAGCATGAATGATTCTCGTAAAATACGATAAGCGTGATTGAAGCCTGTGATTGAAGCAATTCGTGTACATACATAGCGAAAAAGTATAAATTTGGATCGACATTTTGACGGCACTCGTGCGCAGGTGAATGCGCGAAGCCTTATTCTGTTGCGGACGAATATTAAAAAAGGGAGCGAGAAGCATGACCGCGGCATTTGGGCGATATATGTAGAAAATCAGAAAAATGAAGATTTAAAACAACCCACATTGCATGAACAATATAAATTGGCAAAAAGTTTTTGGTATAAGTATGACGGAACAGTGTATTTAATCAGAGAAATCTGCGTTAAAAAAATGAACTTATAGAACCGTTTAAATAGGATTAGAAGACGTCACGATTTTTTTTTCATCGAACCGATTTCATGTTATCCTTTTTACGAAATAGCAAGTTTTTTTTATTATTATAGATGGACAAACATGCAGACGGCCCACCTGATGGAAAGTGGTTACCGCAGTGGTTACATTTGTAACATCAGAGGCGTCACCGTTGCGTTGCCGGTCCCGAAGATATTTAATGACACCCTTTTTAAAACATCCCATATTGTCATTGCATATTCCCAGTTTTTAAGCATATAGTGAATATTAACATATACTTTACTCGCCTTACAAAATCAAATAATTTTCGTTTAAATACTGTTTAAATAAAGTCAATTTTTGGTCTTGTCAGCGCCTTGATGTAGGTACTCGATTATATGGACTTGAAAATCTGTCAGTCTAAAGAATAAGGTTTATTTTCAGATTTTACAACGCTAGATTCAGAATAGGCTCCAAGTGCCTCGCGCTTTCTGCGGCTAACCTACTTAGAGCATAGAAACTGTGCGAAGTAGAAACGCCGTCAATTGTATTGTATGTATTTATTTATACATAGACAAGTAAAATGACAGTATATTGCAAAAATAGTACATTTTGATGCAAGTGCGTAAAGTTTGTCATTTTATCACGAGTCCCTAGTTATGTTGGCGCGAGCGAAAGCGAGCGTTAACACTAGGGACGAGTGAAAATGACAATTTCGCACGTGTATCAAACGACATTTTTTAATACATTTGCTCAGCTCGCATTTATAATATTAGTATGGATTTGATGGCTGGTTAAATGTTAAGACGGTGGTAGCTATCCGGGTGGACCTTGGACCAAGTTCTACCACCAGCAAATATCAGAAGCCACAACTTTTACGGCTGCTAACATTACATCCTTTGAAGACCTAAGGTTAAAAATAGACGAGACAAATTGCCTATCTGTATGACCTCTCGTAGTCCCCATACCCACCCAAAACAACCTCAAAAGATCTACCAGAAACCTTATGTACTTTAATAATACCTACTTTAAACAGACAACTATCAACATTGAAGTTATACCTGCGCAGGAGTGCTCAGAATAGCAAAGAGGTTTCGTTCTAGCAAACTACGAAGAATGGGCTCAAGTGACTATGAATTTCATAGGACGATACGTCGTTTTAGAAATAAGTTAAAATGCTTGGCTAGAACATCGCTCGGAGAGAAAAGGACGTAAGTGTGTATGGAATTCTTTAGGATATAAGTCATTTTAGTTGAGTTTAATGACGCACGTGCTCGGGAACTGAGATAATTGCAGTGTTATCTGACTCTAGGATATCTGAGCGATCGAAAGAGACGGCGATATATGTTAGAGTGAGATGGAGCTGTTCTTTAAGATGTGGTTTATGTTTTAAACAGATTTTGGAAGAACCCAACATTATATTAATCCCCACTACCCATTTAGGGTAGAGTACGTCTGGGCATAGGTCACATGACGAAAGAGTTTAGGCTGCAGTCCCAACAAAGACCCCCAAGAAAATACAAATTAAATTTCGACATCAATAGCACTATTTTGTTACTGACTGGCTGATGACAACGCACAGCCAAAACTACTGGTCGTAGAGAGAGCTGAAATTGGGCCTGTAGATTCCAAGGGGAGAACAAAGAATGGATTTCCCTAAATTCTCGATGTTAATGTTGGCATGTTAATATTTATGTGCATACGAAGTCGCATGCCAAAGCTAGTTTTTTTTTATTATTGTTATAGCCGGACACCACGGATTTACCACTGAGCTTTTCGGTGAAGGAAAACATCGTGAGGAAACCTGCACGCACCTGCGAAGTAATTCAAAGATGTGTGTGAAGTCCCCAATCCGCACTGGGCCCGCGTGGGGGCTATAGCCCAAACCCTCTCGTGATGAGAGGAGGCCTGTGCTCAGCAGTGGGCCGTAAATAGGCTGTTGTAGTAGTAGTAGTAGTATAGACGGACAAACAGGCAGACGGCCCTCCTGATGGAAAGCGGTTTTAATTAAAGCGCTTTTAGTTTCTAATTAAAGTTTAGTTCCACAATTAATAGAGCCTTCGAAGTTAATGGGAACGTAATATTATATTTGCTTTACTTAGGGCTGATATTTCAATCGTCAGATAAAAGTTATCGTTAAATTGATATAAGTAGGCTCGGTTACCTAGGTTTGCTCAGGTGAAAATAGCTATAAACCGTTTTAATACCTAGTCTTTGTATGAATAAATAAAAGTGCGTTTAAACTATAAGAATTAGATCTAATGTGGTTAGTTAGAAGTCACATGAATATCAGGTTGGTTGCTTGCTATGATAGTACACTGTGTAGTTTGCTTGTGTGTGTGTGTATGGAAGGAAAGCTGTTTTCGCTCGAGACAGGGAAAAGGAAGTGATCCGCAGTCTGTGCCGGTTTGCGGTACCCATGCATTTAGATTATGGAGGACAATCTCCTCTAATGCAACGTGGACAAAGAAAGTGACAGCCCATTTGGAGAAACGTCAGATTTCGGGGGAAAAGGCGATCAGCTGAGCACAGCTGATCGCCAGGGTTGAGCTGCCCATGACTTTAAATTTTAGAAGACAATCCCTACGCCCTGAAAAATCTTATTGCGTCACTGCTATACAAAGACTATTTCTCATAATGAGAATGATATAACTAATGGATAGCTAGACTATTTACCTACATTAGGTTGCGTTGCCATAAAAGTATCTAAATAGTCTCAGAAAAGTACACTAGTGAAATTGTGTCAAGAATTTGTTAAACTCTTAACTACCCAACTTGATCAAACGAAAATGAGCCGGAAATAAAAAAATAATGAATGGATTGAAAGCGTTTTAGATAAAAAGGAAATTCTTCCATTAACAAAAGACGAGAAAACTCCAATTGCAATATGCTGTAATTTGATATTGAGAAATGAATGTCTATGTCTATGTCTATGTCTATTGAAAAAGAAAAAAAAACTACAGAGTCGTCTTCTATCCGAATGCATGAAAAATAAAAGTAAATTAAGGAAGTCCTCAAAAAATCCTAAATTATGGCAACCGGTTTCGCCGGGTCGGTTTTCTTATGAATTCCTGTATTTGCTGGTTTAATATCAATTATAAGAGCATGAAATAATTATTTCTTCTCGTTCATTACAATTTCACAACATAAATATTAAATGTCATTACGACTATACCTATCTACACTCAACAGCAATAGAAACGGGTCGCTTTGTATAGGATTTCCCATATAAAGTGACCCGTTTTCATTGCTGGTTGCATTGAGTGTGGTTAAAACGTCGTAGGATTTTCCTTCATCAAGTTGTCTTACTTAAATGTAGATAATATGTATATGCACTATTTATATAAAAATAATATGGATAGTCTTTCATGTATAATCAATTTATATAATTACGTAACATAAATCCCCCCCTTATCTCCGAAACTACTAGAACTAAAATTTTGGAAAAAATGCGGAGGATAGTTATTGACCTATGAATAGATTACAGGAAAATGATTAAGAAGTCCATGGTATTTGAAATCTATCATATAAAAGAGCTTATCCCGTGAAACGGTTTGAAAATGACGTCATTGAAAATAATCAAGGGTCGGAACCCTCTCCACGCGACTTTAACTCGCTTCTTGGCCGTTTTTTTAAACAATTTTTTGGCTCTGGTGTAAAGTTTGCTTTTTCAAGTTTACGACAAAATAGAATAGAATAGAATAGAAATCATTTATAATACATGATAATTATCTACTTATAGTATAATACATAATTACTTGCAATGGTACATAAATAAATATAAAAATAAGTATAAAGGAGAAGGAGAATTGGTGAACGGAATGCAGAGGACCAAAAAGACCAGGATCTGGACACTGCACGAACTATAACGATTTTTGTAGGTGTAATATTTTTTTTTCATAATTATATTTAAAAGATCCAATAGATACTGAGTTTCTTATAGGAGGAGGTAAATTATTCCAACATTTCGTGGCAGCGTAACGAAAGCTGCCACGAAATGAGGCCGAACAGTGTCTCGGACAGAGGAGCCTGATCGCTAATCTGACTTCAAAAATCTTCTTCAAAAATCGCTTTTCAGCGTCAATTATTTATCTGTTCCGCGATAATTTTTTTAAGGAATTAAAACATGAACGAAATGAAAGGAAAGGATACAATAGCATCTTTTTCTATTTTTTCTAATTTTATACGATACTTGAGACTTGTACGGAGATCGCGCGTTGAACTCTTTTGAACGAATTTCGCACAAGTGAAGGTCTCAAGGCATTTTAAATTTGGTCTAATTTTGACTCTTACTGTAAGCTTTTGTAGATAGCAATAGGAAAGAAGATTCAGTAGGTGTCTCATCACTACATAGTATAAAACTACTAGCTTCTTCCCGCGACTTTGCCCGCGTGGAATTCGATTATCGCGACCCGCGGGAACTATGCGTTTTTCCGGGACTCCAACTATCTCTATGCCAAATTTCATCTCAATCGGTCCAGCGGTTGAAGCGTGAAGAGGTGACTGACAGACAGACAGAGTTACTTTCGCATTTATAATATTAGTATGGATGTCGCTTCCTGCTGTCTGTACCTTAGATACCTAAGATCTTGTTATTGTGTAACGCTCAATTCCCACGGGAACTCTATAACCGTATTCCACGTGGACGAAGTCGCGGGCAGAAGCTAGTTATCAATATATGAAAAACTGGAGATCATCTTACCAATAGCCAATCACAATTGGGCCGCGGGTCTCGGGACTCTTCAAAATTAAGTGAAAAACAAGATATTCATATACTATTTTAAACACACGCAGATTTTATTCATACTCTTTATCATCATCACTACATACTCGTAGTATAAAACAAAGTCGCTTTCTCTGTCCCTATATCCCTACGAGTATATATGCTTAAATCTTTAAAACTACGCAACAGATTTTGATGCGGTTTTTTTTTAATAGATAGAGTGATTCAAGAGTAAGGTTTTCGTATATAATTTGTTATAGTTTAACGCTCAATTCTCGCGGGAACACTATAACCGAATTCCACGCGCCAAGTCGCGGGCAGAAGCTAGTTTATTTTATTACATAATTTTATCTAGCTCTTCAACCGTTACAAAACTGCCACCAAATCGCTAAAAATAAGGCCGACCTTCATAACAAATGCAAATTGTTGGTATCTCATTAAGGCATTCACTGCCACTTCTGTTTTGCGAACTTTCGCCAGGTGCCACATCTGTCATTAAGGGAACATTCCAACGCACATGTGCGTTCAAGGCACTGACTGCGGGAAAGTCAGCAAAACGCACATATGCGTCGGTGGCAGTGAATGCGTTAAACAGTGACTAACGTTGACGTTTTGAGGTTGTTTGACTCACTCGAAACCCTCCGGGGAACTATACTGGGGGTAATTCAAACTCGTGGTTGTGAGTCGAGTTTCCTCGAATTTAAAACCCTAATACATATTTTAAAACTACAGTTGTATTGGTCAAAGGTCGAGGGTTTACCTAGTTATGATTATGACGTAGGTAGCAGTTGAGAGTGGCTGGCTGGAATGGAAAAAAACAAAAAGGCCTGTGTTATTCTTGAAGCGTTGCTTAATTTATGGATTTAAAATTCGAATTCAGTTTTTGAGTTGGAATTATTTGTGGCCAGTGTTGTCAAGTTACTATCTACAGGCTATTTGCGTCCCACTGCCCCAGCCTTTCATGACGAGAGGGTTTGGGCTATAGTCCCCACGCGGGCCCAGTGTGGATTGGGGACTTCACACACATCTTTGAATTACTTCGCAGATGCATGCAGGTTTCCTCACGATGTTTTCCTTCACCGAAAAGCTCAGTGGTTAATTCAAATTGAATTTCGCACATAAGTAAACTTAGAGGTGCGAGCCGGAATCGAACCCCCGACCCTCTGCATGAGAGGCGGTAGGTCGAACCACTAGGCCTTCACGACTTTAAGGAAGCCAAGTCGGCAAGTTAGTCTAGTTCACCTTTTGAATTTTAATTGTTAAAATATGAATTTAGATAATAAAAAAGAAACGGAGTAGAATTTAATTCTTTACGAAAACGTCTCGTTAATTAGACCTATCTAATTGGATTCCAATAGAACTCTTGTTTATACACGAAAAGTTTTATTTAGTATCGAGTGATCGAGTCCGCTAATTCTAAGCTAACATCTATAGCTTAAGACGAAACGTTCAATACTAGGCTGGAAGCTCTGAAGCGTACCGCTGTCAAGTGTCTCACAGGCTCGAGAACCAGGAAGGTTGAGAATTGACTTGAGATCGGAAAACGTGTCCGGAAAACTCTCCCGGCAGATGGCGGCACCGGCCGGCTCATATTATTATACGCGAGCGAGCGCCCGCCACTGCCCGCCCGACGCCCGCGCAAGCCACGCGTACCGCGAGTGTTGTGCCATGGACATACAAACCTTAGACCCGACCGGACTGTACTGAAAAAAAATGGCTGTCCTCGACCCAACCGGCCAGTACTAACCGACAATGATAGGCCTAGATCCTACTGAAATATACTAACTCCCCCAAAATGTGCTGCGGACCGCGGAGGATTTTCACCGGCTCCAGCCCACAGGAGACGTCCTCCTGCAGAAAGAGGAGGTTTTATAATTAAAGGCCGGCGGAATCCGGAAATGGAATGGAAATTTCAAGTTTCGACACACTTGACACCTTTGGAAGCGATGTGAGTATGCACAGGTTTCACTTCCTACTTGCCTTAAAATTAAATAAATAACTTCGACACTGTTATTAACGTTTACTTGTCATTTATTCTTGTCCTAGAACTAATGTAATTAATCTATTCCTTTTAAGACTAATCTATTATCTAGATCTTTCTTCACTACGTAACCTCTCGCGCTTGACTTTTTTTTTTGTCGTTCGAAGGTAATTACCAAATGAGATTTCCTTGTTGGAACAACACAGCGTAACGCGTTTACGTCCCGGCGCTCTTTGGATACCGGCGACGTTTACATGCTTTTGTACTGCATTGTCTTACTCTGTGGCACTTACATCATCAGTTTTTTAACTGTAGGAAATGGATACAAAGCGCTGACGGACGGGGCATTTGAAGTTTGTTTTGAATTTGGACAGTCAATATTCCGTATTGACTATGCTTGGTTTTTTATTGCACTGTTTTTTTTTATTATTGACGTATATACCTATGTTATGTTAAGTTCATTCATTGTACTTATTGCTAATCTATAGGAGTACATTGTTTACGTCAGCCTACCGCGTGGTAGTGAAGCTATCGGGTTCATTGCACAGCACAGCTGTTCGAACTCGTTCCGGTGCACCGAAATACGATCGATCAAGAATTTTGATTAGCCAAAAAACTGCTGCGGTCACCCATGAGTAAAAAGGAACGTATTTAGATACTGATAGACTCTGTATACCATACTAATAGTAACGTGGTAATAGCGTTAGATCACGAGAGTTCACACCAAACGCTTGAAGCTTCTATAGGTACCTATACAATTTTTCGTCCGAATTTCGGACAGTATCGCAATTTTTACGGCACCGCGAGGTCGTTGACCGGACATATTTTATTTCATCGCGCTACGGCGCACACACGCAAGCGACTCACACAGACAAGGGTGATCTTCGTTTCGCGTAAACACTACATTACGTATAATGAATCGTAATCGAGTTTTTTTTTTAATTCGATTAATCACGTCACATTTTGAAGAGTAAATATTAATATTAAAAGGTGAAGAAAAAACTTTGTCATGATAGGTATTTATACGCGAGACTCGTATGATATCGCTAAGATTAACAAGCGCGGTAATGCGCTGTTTGCCGAATTACTCAGTTCAACAACCGGGCGAACGCCCGATCGCGTTCAAAATAGACGCGGCCAGCGTTATAACGTCGAAAAAATACGAAAATTTTGATCAAGCCGACCTTTTCAAAAGCATTTCGCGGCTTCCTATTGTTTTCCATCGAACTGACAGTAAATAGAACAAGTGAGTTCGGAATTCGAACTTGAATTTTAACACATTCGTATTACTGGCTGGAAATAATTAGCGTTACCGCATTGTTAAATCTTTAAGATTTTACACGTTTACGCGTGCTAGGAATCTTATCAGACTCACAAAATTAAGAGTATTTTTTGAGTTCTTTGCAGGTTTCATTTCAGGGTTAGGCTTTTAGCATGCCATCAATAATTCATTGATGATAGTGCAAATGGCAACACTTTAACAAGAAAGCACTGCAATTTTCTGGTGAATCACTGGTCGTATGTGATGAAGAAATATATTCGCGATGAACCTCCTTGACCCCGCGCTGCAGTGCGGCCTGTTTTTGGCATTGCGTCATCATAGGCCACTACCTCTAGCTCGCCATATTTTTTGCTCATAAAATTCTCCGCACGGCGGTCTTCTTCCTTTGTTTGGCTATTTAAAACCAGCTAGTCTTTTCGAATTTCGAATATTGATTAAAAAGGTTTTAGTTTTTTTTTTCTGAAGTAGAGGCTGATTCGACCAGACTATAGGTGCATTTTTGGTTAGTTTTTAATTTCTGTGTTGAAAGAGTTCAGATATAGCTAAGTTACAAATAAAATGTTTAGAAAATTTGAACGACTGCGATCAATGACCTAGAGTAGCTGCGGGTTTTTAGATCTTGCATGTGGGGCGTTATCAGTTGAAAAATATAGGTATCATTTTTAATATTACATTTAAATTATAAACTCATGAAGCGACCATTGTTTATCTACTTCATTCTATACAAATATGAACATAGGAATTCATTAATCAGCATAAGACAGGTTACATACATGTATGGCATATACATATTGCAGTAAGTATGTATAACAATTAAGCCACGTATCATCCCTCGGTCCACAGACAATGCTCCGAAATGTCAACGCGAGATGTCCAACAATGTTTTAAAAAAAATTGCACGAAATGTGCACTTTTTGCGATGCAAAATACTGCATGTCGCATTACAAAGGTGCAATACAAGGTCGGACGACAGCTGGAAGGGATAATTAAAGGTTTTACGCTTAAATAATTAAGTGGGCAGAACTATAGTCATAGCGACACAGCCAGAGCAGGTGCCGTATTATTTATGCAAGAATAAAATCATTATTTTACCAACGTGCCAAATTGCATACATTGTGTACATGCTTCAACATTACCTCGTGCCTACACGCCTTTACAGAAACTCGTAATTCCAACGTCATCCATATATCTTCGAGATATCATCGATCCCGTCATTACGTTAGGGCTCCAACTAGCCACCAGTACGCCATTCTCAAAAACAACGTAATATACGATTATACCACCAATCAAATTTAAATAAAGATAATCCTACGGTGGAAATATTAGGAGTCAATAAACCTCGGCCACGGAACAGGTTCTTTTTTGTTTGGACACAAAAATATTTCATATGACCACTAAACATAACATCGAGTCCACAAATAGTTCGGGTCTATGGAAATTTAGAGTTATGCGAGCCGAAATCGAAATAAATGTTCATTCCTTATCTGTCTGAGAAATTGCGACGGCCTTACGTGTGGCCCGTGAAGTATGGAGCACCTGCTGTATAATGTTCGCCGATTCGCGACTTGCAAATAAGTTATATGGCAACTTTTGTTCTAGCCAATAAATAACACTGGCTGGAAAGAGTTGCGAATTTGAATATGGAACGCGGATCTTTCTTAGCGGCCAGTGCGTCAAAGTTGCAGTTTAGTGGGTCAGATATCAGGCGACACGACACGGCATTACATATTTACCAGCCTTGCTCGTACCGATTCCGACTGGTTGCATCAGTCTCTTGCATAACGTATCTTGCTGTAAGTCCGTGTGACTTGATGTTTCTTGTTAACAACCTGATAGATTTGTGTTGCCATTATAAAATTGATGGTTTTGTTTCGCGTTCCATTCGTAGGTTTAATTGCTGGCTAAATATTACAGGTGTTAAGAAATAACTGATTATAGGTTAACACAATGAAGTTAAGCAATCCCGTGTAACCTTTAGCACTTCTTAATTAATCCTTAAATGTTTAACTTTAACCCGTAAACAATATCTAGCAGTTAAAAGCGATACGAGATAACACTTCAATCAAACTTACAATCTGTATAAGTACTAATAATAAGTCTGTAGAAGAAGTCGCGTCTGAAACTTGAAAATTATAAGACACTATCAAGTCGAGGGGACCATATAAACGATACTGAACACAAAATAACGATTTTTAGAAAAATTGCCTGTATGTCCTGATTTAACTAGAAAACTACTGGACGGATTGCAACAAAATTTGGTATGAGGGTAGTTTATGACACTGGTCAACATATATACTTTTTATCCCGGAAAAATGCATAGTTCCCGCGGGAATGCTATTAAAGGGCAGAAGCAAGTCATCAATAAATTTTGTAATAGTGCACAATGTTAAAAAGTAGACGGTGCAATTTGGTTTAGCATTATTTCAGCTAGATTCGTCATCGTCATCCGTCAAGTCATTGACACGGCTGCATGGAACGTCAATATACTAGGACATGATGAGATCGCAGGCGTTCAATCAACTTACCCAGTGCATCCACCTTATCACAGCCGCAACACCGGAAATAACCTGTAAACTGACTTCAGTACTTAAAACAAACCTGAATGAATTTTAAGTATAAATTTAACCTTTACTAGTGTACTTTGTCAGTGGTAGGGCCTGGTGCTAGGTCTGCCCGGGGAGGTACCACCGTCTTTCCCCGCTAACCTGCCGCCAAATAACAGTGCTCGCACTGTTGTGTTCCGGTACCCCTACCGTTAAGGCAGCCGGTGAAATTTCTGGCACAGAGGCATTTCATCTTGGGCCTCATCTTATTATTATTATTCTTAATGGGACATCAAAGGATTTCGGTGTCACCGCAGTGACCACTTACCATCAGGTGGGCTGTGCGCTCGTTTGCCTGTACAATCGACAAAAAAAAACTTCGTTTACTAGATCATAAAACGATAAAATTGAATAACGAAAGAGAGGTCACACACAATCATAATCAGCGCATGTACACACCGCCTTGAACTTATGCTCTCCTGGTATCCAAAACATAACAGCTGCTCACCAACGAATCTGAAAATACACCGGCACGACTTTCGACTGTGGAAAATCGTGTAGGCACTCCGCATAGCTACACACACTGCTCGCGTTTCTAGCTAAACCAAACGTCTGTATTCAGGTGCTTGTGTGAAGTGAAAATGCTTTCTACCACAGTACTTACATACATACACGGTTATGCACATACATAAGTGGCAGTATCTCATAGCGAAGGAACGCGTGTTAATAGCGAAGCTGTTTCCGCATAGGTAGTTCAAGCAACTAGCGCGAGGCGTGCCCGTGAGAACCCGGGAGCGACAACCTTACTTATCTTCTGACTTTTCGACTAAACCTGCATTAAAATTGAAGCTTGGATCCCACCACGAGAATCGACTAACATCTAAGCTTTATAATTTAATAATGCTCCTTCCGAGCTTCATTACGAATTCGACAAAAAACTTGGAATTTTAAGGAAAACTAAATTTGCGGGCTCGTCAAAAATGTCGTCAGACGATCCGACTGTGACGCTACACGCGTCCACGCACACCGGCTTACCTCCACCCACACAGACGAGGCGACGTCACCAGTCGACCTCTCGCAGTCTATGCGCGCCTGGTACGCCGTCTCCCCGTAATAAGCTGAAGATAACTCGCTTTTCTTGATCTTACATTATAGGAAAGGAAAGCTTTATTTATTTACTGACTTCCGCGTCTTCGCTACCTCTTTACATTTAGTTGCAGCTCGAATTGTATTTTACATTCCGTCATACAACTATTCCGAAGACATATCAAAGAAATCTTTACAAAAAAAAGAATTTTCCATATCATTCGCTGTGTGGAAAATATTAAACGGTCAATTAGTTAATTATCATCTGCCAGTTAAGTAAAATAGTCATTTTGCGTGCAGTGCTCAGCAACCGACAACTGAACTCCACTCGCACAGGTACGCGGCTGAACTGATCGAACTCCTACAAAGTCATGCGAGCCTGGTACCGAGTGTTCTAGTTGACGATCCGAGCGATCCCGAGATGACGATGAGACAATTTTAAAACCTCAAGCGAGTAATCAATAAAGTCAACTATCAAAATCACTCGTCGCGTGACCGGTAAATTAATAATTGAAATTAAATAAATGTTATCTTTCTTTGCAACGTACAGCGCCATCTATTGTCGGATAGCGCGGTTAACGCACCGCACTTGCAGGCGCCGGAGCGAGTTCAATTTGAGGAATTATTTGAGGCAATGTGTCGCAGGTTTAATTGAACAATGACAGGTGCAAAGCGTGTTTTCTACCCAAGGATGACCAGTAAGCCGGTGCTAGGGCATATGGTAGCATATATTGGTTGGTTTTTTGCCCGGGGACATCCGTGGGACCACTGTGCTTCTATTATAATTAGTGACTTTATCAGAATATTGTAATTGGCCGCGTGTTTTAAACAAGATCGAACACAATGTGTTACAGTTTTTTTTATGCAAATTTGCCATTGAGTTATACGCTGTGGCTTCGCTTCGTTCTCCTATTATATAAAGGACTTATTTACATACATGTGCGATTGTGCTGTAGTTATAGTAAACTAACTTTATTAAAAATCTCTTACCAATGAAAATTTAATGAAACATTAGGTTATAACAACCAAGGGTTGAATAGTTGTTTTACATTATTAGTGAGCATATATCGTTACCTCTATCGCTGCGGTAAAATAAAATGAAATTAATGATAGCAATTCGATTTGAATAATAGTATAATTACGACAAGTACATAATTGCACATAACGTCAAGTAATTGATCGTTTTTTTTATACTTTATGCGCTTTTATTTAAGTGTATATGCATTATTAAACTGATACTATATAAAATATTTTTCAAATTTTCACAGACAATCACAGATCAGGATCACAGATTTTAAATATGGTTGTACCGACCAAAATAATTTTCAAAGATTATTGATTTTCAAAAAAAAAAACAAGTGTGTAATGCCTTCCATGCCGACGACGCCGGCTGAACTAGATTCCAAAATAAAAAGGTTGCCAATAAAAAACAACATTCATTGCAATTTAAAAAAATACCACAATAAACATTGCACAAGCGTACCTACCTCAGAAAAAGTTTTGTACAATGGATTCGAATATTCGAAACAAAACCAAACAATTCGGGTATAATGAACAAAGAAGTTTTTGCAATTTTTTAAAAAATCCTCTCGCAAAAAGCCAATTTTTGTTATGTGCTTGTAATAAAGCCATTCTGGTAATGGCTTTGGGCAGGGGTTGGTGGTCTTATGGACCCATTATCGCCACTCGTTTGAAGAAAGCCGACTTTGTACAATACAAAAAAGGTTACACAGATTTTTAACAATAATATTTTGTAAACACATTGCTAATTTGATGAACTTTACCATTTTGAATGTAGACAGACACCTTGGACCTAGCAAAAATTAATGGATAGTTAGAATGCTACCTAACCAAATAAAATGCCACTGAGCTTTTCGATGAAGACATCGTGAGGAAGCCTGCCCGCATCTGCGAAGTAAATCAAGGATGTGTGTGAACTCCCCAATCCGCACTGGCCCGCGTGGGGATTATAGCCTAAACCCTCTCGTGATGAGAGGCCTGTGCCCAGCAGTGGGACATAAATAGGCTGTCATTTCATTATCTTCCTACTAGCTTCTGCCTGCGACTTCGCCCGCGTGGAATTCGGTTATCACGTTCCCGCGGGAACTACGCGTTTTTCCGGGATGAAAAGTAGTCTATGTCCTTTCCCGGGACCCCAACTATCTCCGTGCCAAACTTCATCTCAATCGGTCCAGCGGTTGAAGCGTGAAGAGATAACAGACAGACAGACAGAGTTACGTTCGCATATATAATATCAGTATGGATTAATTGAAGTTTCACCGATAATAATGATGATATCGCACCCCCAGTACAACACTGTATTATGTCAAAATAAATATAAATACGCCGGTCTTCGTGGTATGCTCGGCAAATTTTTGTCGATTCAACTATATATTTTCAAGTAAATTTTGAGATTTTTTGACATAATATCAATGTTGTACTGGGGATGCGATATATATATGCATAAGAATGAAAAGTTTTCTATGCATTGCAGGCTGAATACTGATACTTAGCACTAAATTTTAGGATCTTGTTTATACGTAGGTATTCTGGCAAATAAACGTCTTGATTCTTGATATGAAAATGTTTAAAAGCGCAATACATACTTATACCTAAAAGGTTTTTAGGCATTTAGGCATTCGAGCCATTCTTTCATTTTTAAACTGGACCAAGTTGAGACGTACTAATAAAAATATGAGTGCAGTGTGCCAGCTGACAGCTGACCGGTGATAGGGTTGCCAATTATAATTTCAAAAATATTAATACCGAGGGTTTTATTTTAGTTAAGGCAAGATTTTTAAGGATGACTACCGGATTGGTCCAGTTGGTAGTGACCCTGCCTTCTGTTCCGACGGTCGCGGGTTCGAGTCCCGCTCGGGGCAAACTTTGTGTGAACACGAATGTTTGTACTCGAATCATGGATGTTTAGTATTTATATATGTATGTATTTCTCTACATAAGTATTTATATCGTTGTCTAGCACCCATAGTACAAGCTTTGCTTAGTTTGGGGCTAGGTCAATATGTGTGAAATGTCCCAAGATGTTTATTATTTATTTATTTATACGCTAATAATTCATATATTAATTCCTCCAATCAAATTAACAAGGATTCTTATCATATACTAGCTTCTGCCCGCGCCTTCGTCCGCGTGGAATTCGATAAGAAAGAAGTACCTGCGGAAACGATGCGTTGTATTTCGGGATAAAAAGTAGCGTATGTATACTAGTGTTATAATTATAAACTACCCCCATACCACCCGAAAACTACTGGATGGATTGCAACAAAATTTGGTATGGGAGTAAGTAGTTTATAAAACTGGTCAATATATAGGCTCAAAATTCAAAATTCAATCATTTATTCAGCAAATTGGCCACATAGGGGCGCTTCCTAGACCTCCGCCGCAACAAACTCAGCAGAAGGCCTTTTTTACAAAAAGTCCACATAGTTAGATAATTTACATTTGCATTAGATATATAAAATATACATATGGACTCTTTATCCCGGAAAAACGCATAGTTCCCGCGGAAATGCTATTTCCAAATTCCACACGGACGAAGTCGCGGGCAGAAGCTATGTTATTAATAAAGGCTTACACCAATTATTATATTTTATTGTGTAATTTTTTTATATATTTCGATCTGGCAACCCTATCTATATACGCTCATTATGTGGAGTGTATTTAGCAACATGTCTGCCGAACAAGTTACTTTATTGTGTCAAAGATATTTTTAGCTCTTTGAATATTTCTCTTGCGGCTGTGAGGTATTGTTTTACTTCTAATAAGACTACTTTTATCACCTGTCCATATAATAATGGACAGACAGACAGAAGCAGATGGACAGACGAAGTGATCAAAATAAACTGAACACGCTCGCTCAATACTTATCTCTCGTCATTACTTATTTATGCTAAGACTGTGTACCATAACGTAATAAAAATGCATAACACTCAGAGTTTTCGAAATACGAATGCTGCTAAGGCTGCTTGGTTGCCATATCTTTTACTAGCTTTTCCACGCAACTTCGTATGCGCAGAAATATTAAAATGAAAAATCCCGTTATTTCCGTTCCCGTGGGAATTTCGAGAAATCCTCTCTTAGTGCTCCCCTACGTTCCCTAAGGAACCTGCATGCCAAATTTTAGCTCTCTACGACCAGTAGTTTCGGCTCTGCGTTGATCGATCAGTTAGTCAGTCAGTCAGTCAGTCAGTTTCTTGTTTTATATATATAGATTGGGAAAATGTCACTTGGAATAATAGATAAGTTTAAAAAGATTTAACTTTTCCGTGCCCACCACAAAGCTCCACCATCAGATCAGCTCGGTGGTACCATAAACTTGCTTTGTCATCCAATCTTCATATACTTGCCAAGGTATCCATGATTCATGAATCATGATACTAAGTACAGCTATTAAAAGTGGGTGCCACCAGTTTGTGCGTTAGTTACACGAAAACCTAATAAAAGCGCTGTAAAAATGACAAGAGTGTCCGAATGTATAAAGACTTTCTTCTCGAGTCCTTTTTTTACTCCCCGGATAATCATTTAGACACGCGACAGCGTGCCTGACAAGTTAGCTACATTGGCCGTATGCGTATATTTATCACCACGAACCATATCAAGCCACTTTTGATGTTATTTTTCCCATATATGTTGTTGGTTTTACTTCACCGAATGATGATGTGAGGAAACCTGCACACATCTGCGAAGTAATTCAAAGATGTGTGTGAAGTCCCCAATCCGCACTGGGCCTGCGTGGGGACTATTGCCCAAACCCTCTCGTGATAAGATCATGCCTGTGCCCAGCAGTGGGACGCAAATAGGCTGTAGTAGTAGAGTAGTATGTTGTTAGTGGTTGATGTATGTAATTATGCTAATATGTGTGTTTCTTTTATTTTCAGATGGATCTTCCCCGCGCCTTCACCACGTCCTTGTTTAAAATAACATAGTATATACACATAAATACTCACTATGTTTAGATTTACGACTGATTTATAGTTCACATATCCTTCAAGCATTTTTATATTTTAAATTATTTTATATTTAGCCCTAAGCGTAACCTTTAAATGAATATTCAATTGCAGAACAAAAGGTTTTTAAATGATTTCTGTCATGAAATTATAAACATAATGTTCACGGTTGCATAATCAAAATAATAAAATAATAATTAGGTAATCATACGATAATACAATAATCATAAGACAAATAAATAACCTATTTCAAATAAACTGAAATAACTTTGTATTAAATAAGCAATAAAAAATAAAGCTATAACTATTAAATATAATCTCTTAATTGAAATGTAAAGTGGAACCTCTTATTTTGAATAGTTCCTAATTTGGCATGATAGGTTTTTAACTATCTCAGTAGCAGGTGTTGGTAGGCATATACCTCTCGCTCTTATTGTCAATGCGTGAACGAGAGGCCTACTTTTTACATCTTTGTAACTTGGCACTTTTATATTATCTTAAAGGTTACGCTTATATCTAAAGTTAACATTCGATTAAGTTAAGTTTTGAAGACAAGCAAAAAGAGGCAAAAAAAGGTTATTTTGAACGGTTTTCTTCTACCCTGTACATTATTTGAGAGACCTTCAAAAAATCTGTTTCATGTACAGAAATTAGACATAAGTTTCATTTAGTTTTGGTCCCATCCTGCATGTTTTTAGTTACCATATCGTCTTTTGCTTAACATTGTAAATAAAACATTTATTTTTCGTCAATCTTTGTATAATTTTTTTTGTTGTTATAAAATAAGACACGTCAATAAAAAAAAACAGTAAAAACTCATCATTAAATCGTACGTGACTTCAAAAAGTATAATTATGTTTTTTTTTTACCCATACTATACATGAACAAATAAGGAAATTTTACTATTTGTGAGTCTTCATAAAGTAATTGAATCATAGATATTATTATGGTACTGACGTGTCTATGTAAATAAACATAGTATGTACCTATATGTCTTAGATCCTCTTTTTGTATGACCTTTGGTATTGCCTTAAATGTACCTAACCAGTGAACGAATTAACACATTCATTCATTCCTTTTATTAATCATACCATCAGATACCATGATAGTTTTAAATCACAAATAATGATATTAATTCCTAAATTGTTTTTCATTAGAGATGTAAAATTACAAATATTTTCTAGTTATTTTTTTTTCATTCATAAATTTCATAAACAAATCATAAATTACGAGTTTATGTAAAGACTAACCTAGACTAACCTTATGTAATGGTGTATGTACCTAATTATATAAAGCGTAAATTAGAATGTGGATACGGTAGAAATTTTATATTGTGCTAGAAATAATAACTGTAGTTTTGAAAATCAGTATGAAATATCTTAAATAATAATCTGTTTTTATTTTGTATGCATACAATATCATGATTATGTAGATAATTTTTCTGATCGACTAGTAAAATAGATTAACACCAAACACAATAGATGAATTTGGAAGAACGCGATTTACAAAATTTTGTCAAATCATTTATTTATCGATGTTATGAATATCATATACGTAACTTATCTAATAATAATAATAACATAATTCTATAGACAATAATAAGACTGCAATAAGGTTAAGAGGAATAAATATTAAGAGTCTTCTAAGACTGAAAAAGAACGGAGAAGATCCAAGAACGAAGAAGGTTTATTTGATGTCAGAAAGTATCCCACCCTAGGTGTAATGTGTTTAGTTCTCACATAACTTAGCGAATAATAAAGATGTTTTATATTATTTTCTATATTTTTTGTGGTTTCATTTGACGCCTTTCATGTGCCTTATATTATAATACATAAATGGTAAAGGAAAACATCGCGAGGAAACTCCGAGTGGGAATATAACCCAAACATATCCTTTAGAACAGTCTTGAAAAATATATCATCATGGAAAATATTTATAAGAAACTTCTCGATGGCTAAAAATCCCTCCGAAAACGTTCTCAAATCTTCTCTTATATATAAAATCTAGCTGACCCCGCGGACTTCGTACCGCCTTAAGTAGATTTTGTTTGGGTATGAAAAATATCCTACGTCCTATTCTCAGACCTACTGAACATACACTCCAAATTTCGTAAGAATCGGTCGAGCCGTTTCGGAGGAGTTTGGTTACAAACACTGTGACACGAGAATTTTATATATTAGATGAATCGCCGTGTGTTAGTTTGAATAAGGCTCGAGAACTGCTGGACCGATTTAGCTGATTCTTTTTGTTCTATTCTTTGTAATTCTGGGTACAGCTAAAAAAAGAAAATAACTTTGTATGGGAATCGCCTACGGGTAATACAAAGTTCACCGGGACGACTAGTAAGTATATAAAGATGGTTGGACTCCTCCTACAATATGTAGCGATGATCTGCATATCCAGCAATGAGCGTTATCCTATTGATATCAGTATCAATATTGATTGGTATGATAATGATTGCAATCTAATCTTTGTTTCCAATAACTGTTAATCAACAAGTGAAATAGGCTAGTTCATGTCTAACATAAGGGTCCCGACATAAGCTTCTTATTAAAGACATAAACGGGCGCTTAAGGCTGGTGGCCATTCGAAAAATGATATTTTATGAAATATTGTGATCGCTGTGAATATGCGTTAGTTTATTACACTGTTACTCCTATACTTATAATCGTGACCTGATCCAATTTTTAGTGGTGCAGAAAATGAACGTATATGTTAGTGTACTTAAGTATTTTTCAGCCGGAAAATATGTCACAAGAAAAACAAGCTACAAGAGCAAACCAGATGGAGTGATGACGTGATGAAGGCAGGAATCCTGTGGGAGCGAGTGGCACAAGACCGATCTGAGTGATGTGTCTTAGGGGACCTGTGTCCAGCAGTGGACGTCTTTCGGCTGCCATAATTGATGATATCTATCCAATTCCTTTTTATTGAAGATCTGTTTGGCTCTTTTGGTAGTGACTTCTTACCTACTACTTTTTCGATGTTTGCGGGCTTGAATCCCACTAGGGGAAATCTTTGTATTTATGATGAGCACGCATTTTTGTACTCGAGTCATCAGTTCAGCGGTTTAAGCGGCAAAAGGTGTAACTTTTTTTACTTATACACATTAGGTATTTATTTAATGGATTAGTATTTGTATCGTTATCTAGCAACCTAACCCTAGCTTTACTCAATTGTTCTGAAACGTCCTAAAAATATTACCTAATTTGCTGATTTATTTACCACACAATACATCCTAATCTAGTAGGGTCCCATGAACGATGGGACTCCGTTACCATTTCCTAAGTGGCTATACAGTCGCTGACAGATAAAATATAATAATGCATGTATTAAGCACTAAGCTGTGATGTATCGCCTAGCGGTACCTGTGTCATGAGATCCTGGTATGTAGGGATGGTCCGTTAAGGGCCGTAGGGATGGGGCAGTGTCGATAGATTTTAGAACTATCTTACTAAGTATTACTAAGCAGGTGATAGGAGGAAATACGTTTTTTAAATACATCCTCCCACTGATAAGTAATAACATATGGACGAACAGTGCCCAACAGAATATGTCGAAATATATGGAGCAAACTGACATTAGAAAATACGTTCCAATATGCTAATAACGCCTCTTTATAACGAAGGCCAAACGGGTACCCTGGCTTTTCGGGCACCCGTTTTGACGGGCCATTTTTCTCCGGCTGATCGTGAATCCTTACTTATAATAGATCAATGCATCCTCCACGAAAATTTGTATTATCTCGCGCTAAACATATAAAGAGAAAGAAGAAAGAAGCCGTGGTGGCCTAGTGGTTCGACCTACCGCCTCTCATGCCGAGGGTCGGGGGTTCGATTCCGGCTCGCACCTCTAAGTTTACTTATGTGCGAAATTCAATTTGAATTTACCACTGAGCTTTTCGGTGAAGGAAAACATCGTGAGGAAACCTGCACGCATCTGCGAAGTAATTCAAAGATGTGTGTGTAGTCCCCAATCCGCACTGGGCCCGCGTGGGGACTATAGCCCAAAACCCTCTCGTGATGAGAGGAGGCCTGTGCCCAGCAGTGGGACGCAAATAGGCTGTAGTAGTAGTAGTAGTAGTAGTAAACATATAAAGGCGCGCGCTATATAGAGGCTCGAGATACATTTTGAACCCCCCACCACACACGCCACATAGGAGCATGTCCTATGTCATAACAACTGCAACACACATGAGGTAGTCAATAAAATGCTTCCATGTTTGATTTATGTATACTCTACTATGTTTTTTTTCGGGATAAGAAGTAGAGTATCGTTTTGTATCCTTCCTCGGGACTCCAACTATAGCCCTATCAAAATTTCATCTAAATCGGTCCAGCGGTTGAAGCGTGAATAAGTAACAGACATAGTTACTATGACATAATAAGTGTAACCATGTGGTAGTCAACATACTTAACCTAGTATAATATTTCATCTCGGGAAATTTCACGCAAATTGACCTAGCCCCAAACTAAGCAAAGCTTGTACATACTATGGGTGCTAGACAACGATACATATACTTACATAAAGAAATATATACATATATATATATATATATATACTAAACATCCATATTCCATGACTCGGGTAGGTACAAACATTCGTGCTCATCACCAAAGTTTGCCCCTAGCGAAAATTGATTCGAACCCAATAAAAAGATTCCTTAATAAATTAACGTAGTTATTGGAGGTTATAGGGTGTTAGAATAGAAATAGAAAATATAAATGATTTATTTGTTAATTTAGCTTTAATTTATGTAAATGTAAATGCTATTTATAGTTTACTAGCTTTTCCCCGCAACTTCGTATGCGCAGAAATATTAAACAGTAAAATCCCGATTTTTCCCGTTACCGTGGGAATTTTGCAAAATCCTTTCTTAGCGGATGCCTACGTCATAACATCTACCTGCATGCCAAATTTCAGCCCGATCCGTCCAGTGGTTTGGGCTGTGCGTTGATAGATCACTATGTCAGTCAGTCAGTCAGTCACCTTTGAGTTTTATATATTTAGATTTTTAATTTTTTAACTTGTTCCTTTGTGAATAAACTTTTAACCTTTGTTAAAAAAGAACAATATGTAGTGTTTGTCGATATCGTCGTCGTTTATCGACATCGATGGCCGCCGTGCCCCTCCCTCGGCAGGATCAGGGGTACGCGGCCAGTGGCGCACTGGGTCGACGGTCGGGAGGAATGCGGAAGGGCGCTACACACTGCACGGCGGATTAGTCTCGGGATTGCGTGCTACACGGATTTTAGATTCTAATTGACGTGTAAAAAAAAAATTTGTTCCGGAGAAGAAATATGTTACATTTTTTTTATTAATTATTAAAAATAAAAGTTTATTCAGAAAAGAATAAGCTAAAAAAAAGCTAATACACTACAAATAGGATTTCAATTTACAGAAAAAAAAAAACTGATTTCATTTTTTTTATTATATTGTTACACTATAGATATTTAGCTAAAGTAATAGACTTTGTTTATTTCACAATAAAAACTTCATACGAGTGACCTTTTCTACTCGGCAAATATTATTTTTATTTTTAAACTAAAGTGTAGCACTAATAAGTACCTACTTATTTTACATACGAACAAAAAACCGGCATTCAAAAATTCCTTATTTACTATAAGGAAACTAATTTCGTGCGCAAATCAAGTAATTGCCACGGTCGTCATAACCCTATATCAGCGGAATATCCCTCGTTTTTTTTGTGGTTAAGAGCTATTTATCATAACCTCTTTGCTATCCACACTCCCTCGTAAAAAAAGGTGTGCCTATATACTTTCAATGTTGTTAGATTCCAACTTTAATGGCATACTTAATCCAATATTTTTGATAACCAAACACGTACGAACACATGTTTTCCTATAATGAAACCTAAGAAACACGAGTCATTTCATTTGCAATACCTAGGCATTGCACAAACTCCCTGACACACTGACTAGTGTCTGTATTATATAACCTAACCAATTGACTAACACAGTATAAAAACACAGACTTCAAACACACAAGAAAAGAAAAAAATGCTTTTTTTACCAAAAAATCCCAAGACGCGTCCCAACCGTTGAGACCATGTGTCTATTCCCAAACGTGTATTAGGACAAATCCCAGCTGAACTGGTACCTCATTTAACGGTACCTATGTACTAGAGGCTCCGATGAAAAATGGGCCCCCATATCGAAAAAACCCATCGAGTCCTGTTAAGGGTACTGACCCAGGGATGAACGACCTATTTAACAGAATGGGGTCAGAGTTTTTTTACTCTATGGCCGAGATAATAGGGTGTTTTAGCTTGTCTGTGGACGGACGCTGATTAAACGAATCAAGGATGCGTGCCTCGGGAATTTAAATGGTACAGATTAACCGAACGGTGGTTTGTTTTTTTTTATTAATTGGGAGGGCAAAGGGTAATGTTAAGGTTTTTTTTTGGATAGAAAGTATTTGGTACCGCAATTTGATTAGTTAGAGTAAATGAATTGATGTTGAAAATTACCTAATTGGCCTATATTTTTACATAAAACATAATATACCTACATCATACGTTGGTGGTAAATCGAACCAACGACTAGCATGCGTATTAGGTTCTTTTTCGAGTTAGTAAAAAAAAGTATGGAACTGATAGTGTTAGCGTTCACCAATTCACAAAACTTCACCAGAATCGGTTGATAAAATGCGACCTGTAGCGGAAAACATCCAAAATCATGAAATCCGACATAGGTAGGAAAGCATTTTGCCATTTTGCCCAAGAAATGGAGACGGTTCGCGTGCTCGCTCAATAATTTATTCACCAAGATATCTTGCCTAGCTCTAGTGAAAACAGACTGAAAATGTCCCCATAAATGTTACCTAGATTATATAGATTTAGATTATCTAAATAAAAGGGTAATTTTTTGTCTCTTTATTTATGTCTGTCTGTCTGTTGGTTAGAGTTAATCTCGGGAACTACTGAACCGAATTGAATGCAGATTTCAAAGGTAGATAGAGCATCATTCGCAGCGGAAAGAAATGTTAATTTTATATTCCACGCAGCCGAAGTAGGGGGGCACAACTAGTCTCTAAATATTAACATAGTAAAATGCTTGTACTTATCTTGAAAAACAGAATCAAAAACCGACGGATAGCGTACTTAAATCAGATTTCATTATCAGGAAATATTGTAAGACATGCATTATTCTCCGCAAAGTTTTTATTACACGTATATAAATGAAGTCTAAATATAGATCTGAATATTTGATCTGTTTTGATACATCGACACCGAATAAGTAGCTTACATTATTATGATGGCCTCCATTATTCAACGGGCTGAAGACTGCATCATGGAAGTAGTACCTACTAATAGCTGGAACTACCTATGCGACAAAATTTTAGGCCAGGCGAGGGGTGGTGAGGGGTGATGAAGGCTTGTATCTATCTTTATCTAGCCTTATGACGAGAGATAAAGTCAAAGAAAGCATCAAGTGTTTTTTTAATATTTGTGAACGAAATTTAATTTTAAATTTAATCGGTCATACCTATTCTGTGGCCATTCGTTCAAAATCACTCAATGCGAATTAGATACGTTGAAATCCTATTCTCATCACTATAAACATCAACTGGCAAATATTAAATCTTCCTGATGATACAGGGTCTAGCAAAACGTGTGACGATATTTTACCCACAGAATCAGTTATCGATTCTAAGCTTGTTTTTATTTTTATTTTTTCGAGTTGGTAAAAAAAATTGAATGGGATTCGTATACTGTATCGCTCACACCATCAATCCCATACTGGGCCATACTTTGTGTTTTTGTTTTTACCAACTCGGAAATAATTAAAAACCTAAAAACATGCTTAGAATCGATAGCTGATTCTGTGGGTAAAATATCGTTACAACGTTTTGCTAAAACCTATAAAAAAAAGTCAGTTCTCGACTTGATGACTGCAGATATTTTGAAATCATATACTTACATAATATATTTATGAGCCCGAAATTACAGACAGTCCTGACAGTCCTGACTCATATTCATAAATACATACATACAAATAAGATGTTTTCTAGCCAGGCTGTCTCACTGCTTAAGGCCATTCACTAACCCAGCATCGTCAAATTACTCATGTAAGATCATACTTTTCTATGAAAAGTTAAAAGTTAAAAATTTCATATTTTTATTATTTTAAAAACATATGTTATATTTGATTATATCATCCTTAGATTGACAGCTTTCGTTACACGTTTCACGAAACTTCGCTCGATACAATTTAATTCCAAATGACCTCTAACTGCGACCTTTAATCCAACTTTACTCCAGTTTATTATATCAAACAGTGTAAAACTAAATATAACAGAAAAAATATCCATATTATATGCATACATTGACAGCTTTATAAATGCCATATTTTTAGACGGTATTTTTATAGAAATTAAAACGCGTTAAATACTAACTAAATCGAGCATTCTGTGCGTAGCGCTTTCTCTTTCGCTCGTTGCACGAATGACAGTGACGGCTGAGCTGGGTATAGGAATGGCCTTAATATGATATATGTAAATATTATTTTGTATCGCGTAGGTAGATTGTATATTTGCATGAACGAAAAACAGACTCTTATACATATTTCACTGATCGATTTGCTTTTCTGACTAAATTTTCTCCAAAATCTCTGTTTTATCTTCAAACTTCCATGTGACCTCTAAGGCTAAAGGGCACAGGACGACGCGCACCAGGCGCGCATAAATTATTGAAGGTTGGAGATATAGATAAAGGAATGGGGGAAATCGATGCCCACCGATAACGTCTTCAAGTAATGTCGTGAGAACAGATGAGATGACAAATGAATAGGAAACATGTTTTTTTTTATTAAGTTAGTAGTAACTCATATGAGGAGTAATTTTCTGAAAATAATGTGTGTCTTGTCATTTACTTGTTTAAGCATAAAATGGGACAACCAACTTAAAAACGAATGAGCGTAATAATTTAATGAAACGCTAGCAGGATGACATGGGAGCCGGGGATTATTTTAATACACCACTGCAACACACACAGCAGTGAGTGGCGTTTCGGTGTCACCTTACTACACAATATCGGAGTGGCATACGGCGAAGTATACCTATTATTGTATCACGCTTTAAACGACCTAACCGTCTGTCTTATACTTTAAAATGAACTAAAACTTTACACGAGCTAACGTCTACATTTATGTATACAAACTATTTAAGGAACGGCTCTATAAGGATTCGGTTGAAATTTGAAAAATTAGAGCGGTTTCACATTATCCTATACGATATCGATGTCGGACGGAAAATGTATGAAATAATTATCCGACAAAGTGAAAACGTACTTAGATTTCATATATTTTACGTCCGACACCGATATCGTATCGGATAATTTGAAACTTAAAGCTCTTAGGGGGGCGAAAAATCGATCTAGCTAGGGTGCATATCTGACTCATTTATAGCTATTTTCACCAGAGCAAAAGCTGGATCACCCATGCAATTTCACTAAAGAATGACAGTTATGTTTGGACAGCAGTGTTATGTATGTATACAACATACATAACACTGCTGTCCAAACATATGTTGTTTGTAAGTTTCCCAAATATGAAAAACAACGCATTTTAATCAGTCCACTGCAGGACAGAAGCCTCCTGAAATTTGCTTAACATACTCGAGACTTTACATATCTGTAAATTCGAACAGGCCTTAGCTGTAAAGTTCATTAATAAATATAAAGTCCGCGGTACTATTTGAATCAACTACCAATACCACTTCAAACGGCATTTTATTAAAGCAAAAATCAATTGAAAATAATTCCTTGACACTAAGATATAACTTGTCAATAAGTTATGTTGATAACCTAGTTTATTATATCTTTGATCTGAAGGCGTACAG
The DNA here is from genome assembly GCA_963971205.1 of Aethes cnicana. Classification (NCBI taxonomy): domain Eukaryota; kingdom Metazoa; phylum Arthropoda; class Insecta; order Lepidoptera; family Tortricidae; genus Aethes; species Aethes cnicana. Next base: position 6,451,134 of record OZ020294.1, read on the forward strand.
CTTGCCAAATTACCATACACTGTGCATATATTTCGTTTAATATCATAGCTATGTAGTACAATTTGAGCGAGCATTAAGTAAGCTCGAATGGCGTTTATTAATATTGGCAAAATTACACAACGCACCTGCCATTGAACGCCTCTTGAAAAAGGAACTATTTGAAAAATGAACAAGCGCTTGAAGTCACGCACACTACGTCATTATGATATGTTACCAGAGAGATTTTGAAACCTAGGTACTTTATCGTTCAATTCAATCCACATCACAAACAGAATAAATGCACCTATTTTTTACCTCAGACAATTTAATTGAAAAGTACTATAAGCTACGATTACTGTTCTTAACCTCAAGCTCTACATTCCCGAAATAATACTGGCCAGTTCAATCGGGCGGTTTTAGTCCTTTACCGGTCCAATAAAAACTATTAATTGCGTAAGAGTATGTAATAAACTTTGGGGATTGGTTAAAAATAACCCGCGCACCACTGCTCCGGGTATAAATTCTTAAAAAACATAAACTTCACGACCGGCGGCAGTTTCAAAACGGCGCCGGTACAAATTTTCAAATTTGAATTTGGAACGCATTCTTTTCCAATAGGAATCAAATTGGTTTTGACTTTAGAATTCACGTGCGGCGTTTTTACTTGGGTAAAAGGAGTGTTGTCTATGATTGGAATTGCGTTTTAATGTAGTAAAGATAGGGTATATTGTTGTTTTGGTTGGGCGGGTTGGTTGTTACGTTTTCCGACGTGAGTGGCGGGCTAGGATATAGGTCATTGCTCCCCTAAACCTGAGGAGTCGTCGGGGCAGTTCACAAGTACTGCCATGTTTAAATTGCCCGTATGTACTCTCGGTACTCCGTAGGACGCCCGGCTTCCCAATATTTGTTGTGCCTCGGACCTTTTGTCATGGATCCTTAACATAAATAGACAGTATTTGTTTTGGTAGATTGTAATTTAAGTGGTAATTATCATATGGTAAGTTTTACAACAGCTCATTAATAGGACTCTGAAATAAGTCATTTTAAGAATGAAACTAGGGTACAGATACGAAATACATAAAAGGTATGTCACAATGGACCCATTTTGAGTCACTCCACATACTTGTATACATACTTGCGGCTTGCAAATCCTAAGTATCATCATCAAAGAAATCTTTCTCTCAAGTCATTCCTATACTGAACTTCATCTACTATTATCATCATCATCGCACTGTAGAGCGCCCTGGGGCTCTACGCGAAGCCTTTAAACAGGGATCTCGCTTTTCCCTATAGGATCGCTCACGCGTCAAGTTGAACTTTAAATCTAGCTGCATCAAGTTCGCGCGAGCGATCCTATAGTTAAATCTAGCTGCTTAAAGTTCGCGTGAGCGATCCTGTAGTTAAATCTAGCTGCTTAAAGTTCGCGCGAGCAATCCTATAGTTAAATCTAGCTGCTAAAAGTTCGCGTGAGCGATCCTATAGTTAAATCTAGCTGCTTAAAGTTCACGCGACGCGTGAGCGATCTTATAGGGAATAGTGAGATCCCTATTTAAAGGCTTCGAATATAGGCCCCGTTGTCAGGTGGAGTGATGATTTGCGCAAGGTGGCCGGTGTGGATTGAATGCGGCGTGCTGGACAGAGCTCATTGGCGTACATTGGGTGAGGCCTAACTCCAGCAGTCGACTGATACAGGCTGTTGATGATGATGTTAGTGATTATCTTCGTCTCCTTTCCCATTATCCCCCATTACGTAGGGTCGGCACAATTTTCCTTCTTCCACTTTCTCTCTATCATGTGTCATTCACACTATCCCGGCGAAATTAATGTCTAATCTAATTCTAAGCATATGTCCTCTTCCACACACTCCATCCATATCTTTGGTCTACTCTTATATCCATCCACGTTCATCCTACCATCATCATCATATCTACCGAAATACACCTTAGAGATCCTCCTCGAATCAGCAGAATCACGAATCGACTTTGTCTCTTTCTGTGTGGTCTAAAGGCAACATGCCATTAGGCAAATACAAAAACCATATTGATTAGAAGGGAAACCAATAATTTGACTTTCCTTTATGTATTAATCGTTACACACACTACTAATGGCTCAAATTACTTCAGTTTTCTGGAGCTCTATTCGATTATGTGTACCTTACAGGGAAATGGAAATTCCCTATCCCTACCGTCAAAGAGTCATGGCGTTGAAACCGAACTTTAGGCAGCTAGATTTAAATTTCACTTTAGGATAGGGTAGGATAGATAGGATAGGACAGGGAATTTCCCTTTCCCTATGTAACGTTTCGAATAGAGGTCCTGATATCGTGCAGGGATAACAAAAACTGTAACTAACCTGTCCCAATCGAGATTTAAGTACCACGGCCACAATATGCACTCTACGTGCATTAGAGATCTACTATCTAAAGTCCCGCCCCTCCAAAATTCAAAACGCTTCAATGTATTTAAAAAGCACCACCAACACTCTCAACACACGTGTGCGTGCTGAGACTGCCACTATGCGTTGAGAGTGTTGGTGGTGCTTTTTAAATAATAATGAAAAAAATAAGGGTTTTGAAATGTGAAGGCGCGGGACTTTAGATAGGTAGTAGAATACCTCTACGTTCGTTCGTTTCTTTAGGTACAATAGTCAAAAAGTACTATAGAGTTGGTACAGCCCTCACTATACCAACTTACTTTCACAAATAACATAAGACCTACTTTTTACAAATAATGATTACAGGTAAGTAATTTGACTTTTACACCTTGAAAAAGTGTCTAATTGTAGCCACACCCATAGCTGCAGTGAAGTGCAGTGATTCGTTATCCATATTAATACTTATTATGCTGCAGCATTATGCTGAGCTTTGCCCCTTTTTAACATCACTATACTACCTACCTACAATATTACATTTCTATATCTTAAGTTAACTATTTTATTCTTTGGAGCTCTGCTAAACCAATGTATTCATCCGTCTCAGAGACTGTCTGTGGTATATTTATCTTTTTTCTATTTAGAATTGAACATTGGTCTGGCCGACCTGCATACAATTAGTTGTTGTAATTGTAGAACAACATAGTCTTAGTACATATAAGCTATGTTTAGTTTAAGTTAAGTTAAAAATGTACCTACAAACCTTTGGGATGTTAAATAAAGTTTTGTCTATGTCTATGTCTATGTCTATTAAAAGACCGAGCGCATTAGTAAATCATCGTTCTCAGTAGGTGTGCTTGACCTTTATTACAATTTTTGGCGCCCCAAGACAATTCATTTTAATCATGTCTGATTTGTACAGGATGTAAATTTAAAAAATCATTTAAGCTATTATTTCTTATTATCACACTGACGTGCAGTAAAAGATTACGTGTGTTTTGTTTGACAAAATGCCGATTTTACTTAAATAAACGATACTATTTTTAATTTAGCATTTATGTACACCAAAACTAACTACAAGTATTCAAGTTAAATATAGGTACCTACGTGAGTGTAAAATTAAAAAAAAAACATGCGAAACCTGCACGCATCTGAGAAGTGTAGGTATCTAATGCAAATGTAATTTTCAAATTCCTATTTTGCGTGGAGACAAACAATGTTGTAATCAGAAGAGCCTTGTGCCCAGCAGTGGGACGTACCTATAAAGGCTGTTGTGGTATTGGTGGAAGTGCACAGGTACCTAAGCTATTGAGATAGTTTGAGTCCCGGGGAAGGCTACTGTTAATCCCAGAAAAACGCATAGTCCTCGCGGGAACGCGATAACCGAATTCCACGCGGACGAAGTCGCGGGCAGAACCTAGTTAACAATAACGCAGCCATCTACTGAAGCTAACAGTGTTACAGAACAATACTACACTTACACATCTTAGAACAGAGCACCGCCAACCAACCTCGTTCGTTTCTCTTAATCTCCACTATACAAAAGTTGTCTGGAAGAGATCGCTATTAAGCGATAAGACCGCCTGCTGTATGCCATACTTTTTGTGTAATTACATTATGTCTGTACTGTTCCTTGAATGTGTGGTGTTCAATAAAGTATATGGTATTGTAAATTGTATTGTAAAGTGGAAAATTAAATAGGTAGGTACCTATATTCTTATAGACGACCTTTCAGACCATCGCCACTGTGTCTGCTCGTCTATTCCCATTGACACTGACAATCAGCCTATTCAAATAAGATCGCAAGAATGCAACACTTAATTATCATCTCCCGACAAACACAGCTACGCACGCAAAAAACTAATTAGAAAACAAACTGCATTTCTCACGAGTCCCTCTACAATACACGTGATCCCAGCAAAAACAACCGTTATGCAAGGAAATGCGGTGTGATCTCTAAAAACTTCTTTTTTCAAATCCCAATGCAAAATTATTGTAAAGCGGATAAATTTGGAACTAACCAAATCGTATAGTCAAATATCGTCTACGCGTAGACGACAGCGACACCCACGAACTGTTCAAATAAACTTGTACAACTATTAAACAAATGGGACGAACACATTTCAAACCCGGAAATGTGTCGACTTTTTGCTTTGACGTTTTGAACGGTGACTTTGTATCCAGCCAGTTATCGTTCTGCGATCGAATGCAATTCGAATAAATTTAAAATTTCGGCAAGCTTTTGTAACAATTAAAAACCTTCTTCAAAGACGCTGCTAAGTGCCTTATGGATATTGAAATAAAATTGCTTTTCTTCTCATATTGAAGCATATTTAACTTGGTAAGCCGCGACAGTTTGTCTATGGAATACTAAGCAGAGCAGTAAAACTTAATTTTATTATGATTCTCGAACGGACTACAGATTGGCAACTTAAATATTAATATGTACTAGGTACTACAATAAACTTAAATATCAGACTAAAATTTTATGCCTAAAAATTTTAGTCTTGGAATAGTTTGAATACAACATTTTTAAATTATATGTATTTTCAGTTACTATCAATCAACATCATACAAAATAAACAAAGTTGCCTATTTAATTTAAAATGTTTAAGTCAGCAATAAACATTTGCAAAAGATATCATCTGCACAAAAAAAAAACAGTTTTTGATCATCTGCAACATTGCATCTAAACCTGGGCTGGTTTTTTGTTTAGATAAAAAAGTAAATCGATAAATCATGTGTAACGGTCTGTCCGTTCGTGTTTTCGCGCCCATCTCCTGAACCGATGGCTATCGGAGCGGCGCACGCGTTGAATGATTGACGATTTTCATGGCAGATGAGTTTTTGGGCAAATAACCATTTTTAGGGTTCCGAAGTCCACAAGGAACCCTTATAGTTTCGCCATGTCCGTCCGTCCGTCCGTCCGTCCGTCCGTCCGTCCGTCCGTCCGTCCGTCCGTCCGTCTGTCCGCACTATTGCTCGGAGATGCTTAGGTCTAGAGAGCTGTAATTTGGCATGAATATGCATATTAGTTACGCTGACAAAGTGGTATAATAAAATTTTGAAATATTTTTTTTTATAGGGTACCTCCCTTACTCGTAAAGTGGGGATGTAATTTTTTTTTCTTGCGTACCCCATGGTGCGGCATATCGTTGAATAGGTCTTAAAAAAATATTGTGGGTTTGTTAAAACCATTTCTTGATTAAGTGATGCGTTTGTGAAATATTAAGCTTTAAAGTGCTATTTTTTGTTAGAGTCACGTGTCCCCCCCCCTGCCAGCTAAATGGTGGTATTTGGATGGCTGAAAAAAATCACGGTTGTGGCATATATAACGTAGTTGATAGGAAAACTATCAGAGCTAAGTAGGCTGTACAAACTTACGAGTAATAGTCGACCAACTTATAATGATGTTTTTTCTCGAGCGGCAGGGGCGTCGGGCGGGCACGTCATACCACAGGCTAGCTAGATGCTAATAAGTCTTAGAAAGGTACTGTGGGCATCCTCAACTTCGGAACCCTATAATTTGCGCGTGGTCCGACACGCACTTGGCCGGTTTTTTTAACTAAACGTGATATGAATAAGGTGGCCTTTATCTTAATCTATAAAATGAGAAAAACTTTAGTTTGTGTTTTGGTAGGTGAGTCAAAATTGTTTTCGTTTTCTTGTTTCTATCATCTATAATTCACAATTGGACAAAATATTTTCTATTAATTACGCACAATTATTGTCTTGTTTAAACAATGCACAGTTATAAATAGTTATCTTCTATCATTATTATCACAAGTGCCGTGGTCCATGGTGGCCTAGTGGTTCGACCTACCGCCTCTCATGCAGAGGGGTCGGGGGTTCGATTCCGGCTCGCACCTCTAAGTTTACTTATGTGTGAAATTCAATTTGAATTTACCACTGAGCTTTTCGGTGAAGGAAAACATCGTGAGGAAACCTACACGCATCTGCGAAGTAATTCAAAGATGTGTGCGATGACATGTGTGGGAACTAAGTATAGCCCAAACCCTCTTGTGATGAGAGGAGGCCTGCTCCCAGCAGTGGGACGCAAATAGGCTGTAGTAGTAGTAGTGTTATCAATGTTATCAAGTTATCATTCCACAATATCAAATCATAAAGTAACGACAAGGATTTACAAACCATGAATTTGGCCATTGACCTATAATAACATATAGACGAACAGAATATTTCAAAATATATGAAGCAAACTGACATTAGAAAATACGTTCCAATATGCTAATAACGCCTCTTTATAATGTGTCAAGATAAATATTTTATACAAAAGTAAACCTAACTCTATAAGACTTAAGTGTCAAATTTACTGAGCGCCAAACGGGTGCCCGATTCGTTTGGGCACCCGTGTCGACGGGCCATTTTCTCCGGCTGATTGTAAATCCTTATTTCGACTGTTTGAAGTTTTTTCACAACTCCCAACGCCATCTAGCCAGTAGCCGTAGAACTCCTACGACGCTCTGCCGCCCTGGTACCGGCGACTTACGGTAAGTCTGACTTTAATCCGAGGATAGGGGCTCCACTTAGCAAAGATTCCAGCGTACTCCAATTTAATCCGAACACCGCTCTGATAAGACTTAATGTTGTTTGTACAAAATTTAGGGGACACTTAAGTGCCGGTTAAAACTATGACAGGCTAATAAAAACTTTGGTCTTATAGGAATAAGGTTAAAATTAAGGTAGCAAAAAGTGTTGATAAACTTCGCCCAATTTATGTTGCCCTGGTACTTCAGAGCGAAGTGTCTCGCTTGGTTGTGACAAACAGTCGCATCTCGGACCAGGTTTTCGGCCACCAACTGTAGAAAAATTTTGTTACAATATTACTTACCTACATACCTACGAGTAAAAGAAATTTGAATATTACGAGAAAATTCAATAAGATAATATATATATATTTTTTTTTTTCCTTTATCTTGTTCGTATCGTCGTAGAACTCGTAATTATTATTAGTTTTATTCCAACCACTAAAGTTGTTACAGTGGCGCCTCTAGTGGATAGGCAATCAACTATTTCCTACAAATAGAATGAACCAACGCCTCGGATTTCTGTTCTCCTAGTAGCCAAGAACGAATCGTTTCATTTTGTCGTGGAAAAGAGAATCTGTGAAGGTCGGTAAGAAAGAAATTAGATTGGAACGGAATAAAAGGATTAAAAAAACATATAGATTAAAATAGTTCTATACAATAAACACAAGTATTGATATGAAATATTTTATCTGTATCAGAAATTAAACCTAATACTTTGCGTAGTTTTTTTTTAAAGATCAAATTTAATTTTCGTCACCCATGGCCGTAAAGTGTGATCTTCTGCCCGCTACGCGGAAAGAAAATCTCACTTGCTGGCCAAGGCAAGACGTAAAACTTTTGACAAACCACGGGCGGTAATTCGTAAAACCCCAGATCGCATATTTATGGCCCTCACCTTCGGTTCGGGTCACAAACACCTGCGATCTGGGACATTTACGAATTCACCACCCTAGGTCTGTAATGTACTATTTCATTCCACTTCATAGGTGTAAAATGTCTGCAGACGGATAAATTACGAACTAAGTCTAGACTTACAATAATTTCACACGTATTATGGGCAGAAGCGCCACAAACAATGGAAATTGTAATTTCAATATGACTTTCGTGTCGTTCTTATAAAAAATAGTATTATTAAAAACGTGCATCTTCCGTAAATATACTTATATCGATATTATTCGACGGACAATATATTTTCATTTCAAATAATAATATTAATAACATAGTAGGTACCTAACATAATTAACACACATAGGTAAGTAGTTTTCAAAGATGCAATGTAAACAAAACTGGAGAACTCGATAAGTTTCCTCATTTCCTCCACCACCTCAACAGCCTATTTACGGCCCACTGCTGGGCATGGCATCCTCTCATCACCAGCGGGTTTGGGCTATAGTCCCCACGCGGGCCCAGTGCGGATTGGGGACTTCACTTCACACACATTCTTGAATTACTTTTCGCAGATGTGTGCAGGTTTCCTCACGATGTTCTCCTTCACCGAAAAGCTCCATGGTACAGTCAGCAGCAGAAGTAGATAAGCTGTCCAGGTGTTCAAAATGACCTACACATACCCTTAACGTCTTAAGAATAAGGTCGGTGTAGGTCATTTTGAACACCTGGACAGCTTATCTACTTCTGCTGCTGACTGTACCTAAATTCAAATTGAATATAAGTAAACCCAGAGGTGCGAGCCGGATTCGAACCCCCGACAATCCACATGAGAAACGGTAGCTCAAACCACTAGGCTACCACGGCTTGATCCCACCATTGGAACCAAATATTGACAACCTCCTATTTCGAAGTCGGTTTAAGTGACAAGCTTCATTCACGAGCAGCCGATCGGAAGCTCTAGGCGTATGATTAAGCCCGATTAAGGCAGTCTGTGGCAGGAATTCATGGTACAGGTGAACCTACAGTACAGGTGCACGACTGATTTTGACGAGACGACAGTAACAGGGTAAACTGTTGAGTAGCTTTGTTAAAAAAAAATGGAGTTCACTTACTGCTTCGTAACAATGACAACAAAGGCCTTTAAAATAATTAATGAAGTAAAAGTACTTTCAATCGTGGATGATGCTTAGCTGGCTAGCAGCAGTATAAATTATTGTAAGTAAGTTAATATCTAATATATAAAATTCTCGTGTCACGGTGTTTGTAACCAAACTCCTCCGAAACGGCTCGACCGATTCTTATGAAATTTGGAGTGTATTTTCAGTAGGTCTGAGAATAGGATGTAAGCTATTTTTCAAATCCAAAAAAAATCTAAGGCGATATGAAGTCCGCGGGGTCAGCTAGTGTAAGTATAAAATTTCATGTCGTTGTTATGAACTTAACTATGCGATCGAATCCAAAATTCAGACACTTATTTAATCGAATAAACAGTTTAGACAAAAGCAAAGCAGTACCAGTAGTATTCTGCTGGAGTGGTAGGACCTGATGTAAGGTCCATTCGAATAGCTACCACCGTCTTACTCGCTAACCTGCCGCCAAACAGCAGTTCTCGCACTGTTGTGTTAAGAGAATCGGTGAAAATACTAGCACAGAGGCATTCCATCTTAGGGCTCATAGTTGGCAACGCAATTTGAAATATTATGATTTCTTATGTCCATGGACTGTAGTAACTGCTTATCATTAGGTGGCCAGTGTATGCAAAGCAATAAGTAAGTACTATAAAAAAAATCTACTTTACTTTTTCCCATTACGTGCCATCGGGTCGGTAGATAATTGTACCTAATATAAAATACCCTCTCCACTCCTTTGCTGTGCCAAGCTGACGCGTGCCTCTCAAAACATGTGCTAAAGTAATTGTAATGACTGCTTCGCCTACTGTGGCATGTGCTAGGCAAGTGCAACTACCCTACATTTCACAACAACCTTACCTAATCACAATAAGAGTCAAATTGAGTAATTTTATGTGCAAATGTAAACTTGCGAAACGTTTAACCAAGTATTAGAAGATCACCTGTGCCAATTATAATTGTTACAATCTTTTGCGCTTGTCTTATTAAAATGATTTGTGGTTTTTCTTGGCAAGCCTTAAAGGCTTGTATATACGAGTATAAGCAGGCTGAACAGTCGTTCAGTACCCAGGCCTCCTTTTGTGTGCCTTCTGTCACCAGGTCTCAAATAAAGTTCTCAACTGCGCCTGGTACTGTTATTGGGTACTTCAATAGTAGATTGTTTATCAAGGGACTAAAACAAGCCATTATGACACGAGATGTTTAGCCACCCGAGCAGAGCGAGGGTGGCTATAGTTCGAGTGTCATTATGGTTGTTTAGTCACGCGTTAAACACTCTGCTTTTCACTTCGAATGCGAGGAAAAAAAAACGAAGTTCCATACAAAATTACGATATTTATTATAACAAAGTAGATAACCGGCTACTTCCCGATGACCTAGAATCATGAAATTTGGCCAGAAGCAAGGTCTTACAGGACACGTACAGGAATAAATCTGATAACCGTAAATATTATATATTTTGGTGCCAAAACAGCCAATTTACTAATACAAACTTATCATTTGCGGTTGGCGCAGTAGCCGTGTCTACTTCAGCAACCGCAAATAATAAGTTTGTATTGTTAAATTTGCATCATCAAGTTTGTAGGTACGGAACCCTCGGTGCGCGAGTCCAACTCGCACTTGACCTGTTTTTTTATCACGTGACGTTTTGAATGATATTTAGCCAACAGATTCAAAATATTTTAAAACTAATTGGGTCATGCATTATGTATTATATAAAGTATTCACTTTAAATAAAACAAGATTCATAGGTATTCGTAATCATTATCGTGTTTCACGAAATTAAATCGTTTTTTCACGCCCTAGAAATTGTCTAGGTTCACTGGAAATGGGAATAATCCTCCTTTCACAAACTCTGTGGTTGGCTGTTTAGGCGGGTTTCAAATGTCAATTAAAAAAATTTTACTTTAGTCCCTAGAGACTAAAAAAGAGCTTTAGTCCCGATGTGCAGAGACTAAAGTAACATTTTAAGAGCATGAGAAGTGAAAATTCTTTTACATCACCCTTGGCCGCAAAGTGGGATTTTCTGCCCGCTACGCGGAGAGAAAATCTCCCTTCTTGGCCAAGGCAAGACGTAAAACTTTTGACAAACCACGGGCGGTAATTCGTAAAGCCACAGAAACCTGCGATCTGGGAGAGTTACGAATTCACCATCCTAGGTCTGTAACGTACTATTACTTCCTTTGATGGTATTCGAAGTCTTAATTAGGGATCTCGCTGTTCCCTTTAGGATTGCTCACGCGTCGCGTTGAACTTTAAATCTAGCTGCTTAAAGTACTTAAAGTTCACAAGTTTGTTTATTGTATTTACTTGTGTAATTGTTTTTTGGTGTTCAATAAAGTGTATTTGTATTGTATTGTTCACGTGAAGCGTGAGCGATCCTAGAGGAAACAGGGATATCCCTATTGTAAGACTTGGAATATAGCCCCAGTAGTATACAGTTTTACACTACTTATATGACGCGTGGATTAAGCAATAATAGACTTTGCTTCAACGGCTGAAGTGCTTCGTCGCGCGCCTTAAGTTTTGTCGTGCAGTAACGAAACATTTTTCAGAGCAAGCCGCGATTTCGACCGAACCCCTTTTTCTTATAACCCATAAGTATACTTATTCGTAATTCGAATCGTTTAAAAAAAATCCATTACATAAGATTCGTTATTTGAATATATTTATACGATACGGGATCAAGCAACGTTGTTACGATATTTTACAGATCTACTATCTAAAGTCCCGCGCCTTCACGTTTCAAAACGCTTAATTTTTTTTATTATTATATAAAAAGCACCACCAGCACTCTCAACGTATAGTTAGTTGATGGCTGTCTCAGCACGCACACATGTGTTGAGAGTGTTGGTGGTGCTTTTTAAATACATTGAAGCGTTTTGAAATGTGAAGGCGCGGGACTTTAGATAGTAGAAGATCTCTACCCACAGAATATCGATTCCAAGCATATTTTATAGGTTTTTAAATTCTATGGGATTGATGGTGTGAGCGATACCTGAATCCCATACAAAATCATATTTTGTAGCAACTCGAAAAAAAAAAAAAACCTAAAAACATGCTTAGAATCGGTAGCTGATTATGTGGGTAAAATATCGTCACAACGTTTTGCTTGACCCTAAAGTACATAGAACTCTAGATTAAGCCGAGGTTGCATCAAGAACTTCCGTTATATTTAACAAGAGATTTCACTATGGAGAAAATTTCGTTTCTGTATGGAATTACGGCTTTAACTTTAACCACAGAATATTTAATAGTACTACGTCCATTAACTTTCTGATGCATCCCAGGCTTAGAGTCGATAGGTCAAACCGTTAAAGCTACCGAAGCTTTTTGAATACTTATTAAAAGAAGTGACAATCTGAAAAGCTCCCTCGACTTTAAAGTTGAATGGTTTATGGTTGATTGAGATCGTAATCCCGGGCAGGTGAAGGTTGATTCTGCTAATTAAGTATTAACACGGTGACTTTATGTGGATGACATAATAACGTGAAGGAGATCTTGGCTGGCAGAAAGCGCTGTCAAGGGTAATGAGTAAAATTATCCTGAATGTAAACGTATGTACGTAAAAACTTACAATGCTGATTAAAAATCTATACTTAATATGTTTGTTTATGTGAATGATTCAAGCATCACTACAGCACGGCTTTTGTGTAATGAATATGCATATAATGACAATGTAATTTGCAACTATGTGGAAATTTTGAAAAAGGCCTTTTGAGGAGTTTGTTGCGGCCCTTATTCTCAAGCAATGGGTCTAGGAAGCGCTGGTAAATTCTTTTTCTGACGTGTAAAAGTGCTATCATGTGGCCAATATCTGAATAAATGATTGAATTTTGAATTTTTGAAAATAATTTTTGGGGCCACATTTCTGGCACATAAAAGTAACCGACGGTGTGTTAGTCTCTCTGTCTGTCTGTTACTCGTAATCATTAACAACATCAATCTACATCCATGACTTGAGTAAGTACCTAGGTACAAACAAAAACCGGCCAAGTGCGTGTCGGGCCACGCGCAAATTATAGGGTTCCGAAGTTGAGGATGCCCACAGTACCTTTCTAAGACTTATTAGGATCTAGCTAGCCTGTGGTATGACGTGCCCGCCCGACGCCCCTGCCGCTCGAGAAAAATCATCATTATAAGTTGGTCGACTATTACTCGTAAGTTTGTACAGCCTACTTAGCTCTGATAGTTTTCCTTTCAACTACGTTATATATGCCACAACCGTGATTTTTTTTAGCCATCCAAATACCACCATTTAGCTGGCAGGGGGGGGGGGACACGTGACTCTAACAAAAAATAGCACTTTAAAGCTTAATATTTCACAAACGCATCACTTAAACAAAAAATGGTTTTAACAAACCCACAATATTTTTTTAAGACCTATTCAACGATATGCCGCACCATGGGGTACGCAAGAAAAAAAAATACATCCCCACTTTACGAGTAGGGGAGGTACCCTATAAAAAAATATATTTCAAAATTTTATTGTACCACTTTGTCAGCGTAACTAATATGCATATTCATGCCAAATTACAGCTCTCTAGACCTAAGCATCTCCGAGCAATAGTGCGGACAGACGGACGGACGGACGGACGGACATGGCGAAACTATAAGGGTTCCTTGTGGACTTCGGAACCCTAAAAATTCATAGTTAATTACACAAAGTTTGCACCTAGCAAATTTAAATCCGCAACTTTCTACTCTTCTACTTCTTAGAGACACTACCTACTCATTGCCAACCTATCATGATACAATAATGTACTTCGCCAGGTATGCCACTCCGGTATTCTGTAGTAGTTGGGTGACACCCGAACGGCATTCGCACTGCTGTGTGTTGCAAGTGGTGTATTAAAATAATCCCCGACCCCCATTTATCCTGTGTGTTTTGTTAAATTATTACGTTCATTTATTTTTGACTTGTCCCATTTTGTGTGCTTAAACAAGCAAATGACAATTAAATATTGTAATGCGCAAATAATTTATTGTGCATTATCACGGCAGAAAATATTTCCTTCATTTTTGTTTTATTGCAATAAGAAGTGGCAACCCGATTTTGACGTACGGGTGTCACGCGACCCGGAGCAGCAGGCCTTGTTTTCTTAGACTATGGAGTGTGGAATGTGTCTTGGTAAGGAGCACAAAGTTATATGGCGAAACAGTTGAAAACGTGTCTAGCGGATTTGATAAGGAGAAAGAGAAGGCGTTTTCGCGTCAGCAGCGCCATCTGAAGGCGTTACTGTAGACTATCCGCCTAGGTGGCTTGATACTTTAGGCGACCGCAGCGCCCCGAACCTATCCGATTTGGTGTCCACTTTTGAAAGTACATATAAAAATGCGCTCATTTACTTCAACCGTCCATATCTTAGACCATGCCAACCTGTCACTTTTAAGCTTCTTCCTCGGTAGTACCAGTAGTACGTACCCAGTAAATGTACTACCTACATGTATGGGTATTTTTCTTACTACCGTACTTTTCACCTGCACGCCTACCAGACGTGTCCGTCAGCACTCGGAAATCTTAATAACGATCATTATCAACTCGTAAAGCATACATTTTACTGATTCCGACCGTGACATTTCAAATGAAAACCTTTTAATAAAAAAAATGTCTGAAAAGACAGTTATTATCATTGAAAGTGTAGCTTTAAATCGACGGAGTAAAGTCTATTCAAGTAACTCGAATTAGTTTGAAACGACGTTTTCATTTTGAAGTTACTCGTATGCCACCAGCGACAGCCATGTGTCAAAACGAATGCAGAAATTTGCATTTAATCCTTTTAATTATTTGCGTTAGTATAAACAAACTACTCTAACATTGATAAATGTTTACTCTTACTGACGATATAGGTTTTTTATTATAGTAAATGCGTGTAGGTTTCCAATGTTTTCCTTCACCGAAAACTCTGTAGAAAATTTATATTAAATTAAGTAATTAAACACTGAAAGGTATGTTCCGGAGATCTGAACCAACGCATGTCTACCTGAGAGGCCACCACAGATAATATCTAAATATATAAAACTCAAAGGTGACTTACTGACTGACATAGTGATCTATCAACGCACAGCCCAAACCACTGGACGGATCGGGCTGAAATTTGCCATGCAGGTAGATGTTATGACGTAGGCATACGCTAAAAAAGGATTTTGCGAAATTCCCACGGGAACGGGAAAAAACGGGATTTTACATTTAATATTTCTGCGCATATGAAGTTGCGGGGAAAAGCTAGTAAGATATAATATCGCGCGATGACGCCATATCACTAGAAATTATTATGCACATAAACCAACAATATATCAACATCCTGTTTGAAAGTGACCTTATAAGTAACATGTATGTATAACAATTTTACCAATGATCAGCATCGTTTGCACATTGCACGCGACCCCAGTCTGTGTTACGTAGGTAAATTGACAAAAAATAAACATAAATAATTCAATTTACACGTCATAGAAGTGACAAAAAGGGGTTTTCTTATAAATAATGTAATGAAATACGTAAATGCATACATAAATTTCAGTACACTCAATGGAATATTTGTTTTTGAAGTTAAATATAAAAGTGAATGAAATTCGGATTCAGATTTGGGTCCATAAATTTGTTGAACACATACCTACCCTATATTCTTAGGATCTGTATAAAAAAATTACGTAATATGGTTTGGCTCGACATAATTTAGAAGGCGCGCGGATTCAGCAATAATGGACTCTGTTTTCGCCGCGCGCCTTCTAAGCACAGCAACTCCTTAAGAGATGGGTTCCAGCCCCCTGGAGACTGACAACAAATTTATGACGCAAACGTTACAATTGTATATAGGCGGCAATGATCTCTTTCCATGCGGCGGGACGTCCCTCTGTCAATACATAAAGTACTATGAAATAAATATATTCACATATAGATGTAAATATCCTAAGTTGTAACAGACCTCAACTCAAGTAAATTTTATTGAAATGTTTATGCCGACTGTACCATCTGACAGGCACGAGGAAATGGACTGGCGTGTCAGACACGTTGACTGTCAAATTGTACTGTCATGCCGGATTAATTTAATACATACATTGTACTTAATATGCTGTACTAGCCTTTTCACCGCAACTTCGTATGCGCAGAAATATTAAAATGTAAAATCCCTCTATTTTCCCGTTCCCGTGGGAATTTCGCAAAATCCTCTCTAAGTGCTCCCCTACGTTCCCTAAGGAACCTTCATGACAAATTTCAGCTCTCTACCACCAGTAGTTTCGGCTCTGCGTTGATCGATCAGTCAGTCAGTCAGTCAGTTTATTGTTTTATATATATAGATAGATTGGATTGGACATGTGGAAAGGATGAATGAGAGTAGACTGTCAATAGTTATTTGTTATGCAAGGCTGCAAAGTTGTTGTTTGCTGTGAGTGCGTGATTGAGACCCGAGTGAACGAAGGATTCTAGGGTTGAACCACGAGCGAAGCGAGTGGTTCAAATATAGAATCCTGAGTGTAACGAGGGTTTCAAGGCACGAGACAGCAAACGACTTTGCTGCTGAGCGCAACACAAAATTTTTCACCTCACGCGCGATTTTTCGGGAAGAAGACTTAGTTCGGCGTCACGTACAGTTTGTGCTAACTCTGGAGGAGTTAAATTCGTATCTTCATCGCTAGAATCGCTCATATTTTCTTTATTACTTCGTATAGGTATTCTAAATTACAAAACCAGCAATCAAAATTTTTTTTTAATGTTTTTTTTTCCGGAGGTTGCGTTCCAAATCACTCCTACTCGTACTTCAAGATTCAATTATTCATTGAATACAGTTAAAATATACACATATTTAAGTATTTTTGTGATAAAACATAGTGAAATAATGAAATACGTCTGAAACGGTGTATTATTAATATAATTTTATTAATGATGATATTAAGTAAATTGAACCTTTATTTTAATAAAACTCTCACGACGAATTGCGTTTCAGAACGTATCGTTGTTTTTTTATTGTGACAGTGGCGTCATGTGTCGTTCGAATTTCAAAAACACTTTCCACGCTAGCGGATAAAAACAACTTTTGCGCTCGGATATCAAGCTGCAAAACGACCACTTTCGAGCCAGTGAGGTGAAAAAAGTATTTATATGGCTAGTGTAAATGGAGGCGTTGGAAGAAGAAGACCGAGGCGAATGTTCTTGGATCAAATTTAAGACATTCTAACTAAAGGCCAGGTCAGAAGTACTTTAAACCGACGAGCATATATGCGGAACGGAATGGAAGTTGAAGAAGCGAGATAGGTATGTAGGAATCGTAGCAAATGACGGTAAGGGCGAGTTGGGCGCGAGTTGCGCGCCGACTAGATTCAGGCGGGTGATTCCGTGGGCATTATGTAAGTAGTACGATTAAATATTCTGTGCCTGTACATCAAATACAACAAAGACAATCGCGATGCCAAATTCCGTCAAGGCGTTACCCCGTCGTCCGTTTCGTCCGATCCTAAGCCGAAATCTCACCTAATAAGGAGCGACCCGAATTCCTCCCATACATTTCTGGACCAGATCCCATCAGATCCCCCCGTAATGATTTAAAACAATAGGAATATTTACAACGTAACATACTGCTGTCACTTAAAAATGTACCACTTTTTCGTCCCGCAAAAACTCACTTTTTTGACGGTAAAAAATTATACGGTCCTTTCGACTTTTTGTCATATTCACTCGATGCTCCGCGAATTCTTTTGAGTATAGACTTCTATTAACCAATGTAGGTAGGTATATGTGTAAAGAGTAAAAAATGACACGGTAACTTGGTGGTTTGACTGACAGCCTCTCATGCAGAGGGTCACGCCTTCAAACCTGGGCTGGCACCAGTAAAATGCATTTTCGAAGTAACTGAAAGATGTGTGTGAAGTCCCCGATCCGAAACTAAGGACTATATAGCCCAAACTCACATAATACGAGGAGTTCAAAACCATAAAGAACAAAAAAAAAAATACAAATTCTTTATTTTACATAAAATATGCAAATATTTTACAATATGTCTGGCCCCTACACTAGGCGTTTCCTGTCCCGTGCGGGCGATTGTACCTGTAGGGGCCGGTAACAGCCTATTTATGTCCCACTGTTGGGCACAAGCCTCCTCTCATCACGAGTAGGTTGCATGCGGGCCCAGTGCGGATCTGTGACTACTAGACAGACAACTATGAATTTACCTCGCAGATGTTTTCCGTCACCGAAAAGCTCAGTTTCCAGCAGTGGGAAGCAATAAGCGGATGTGATCGGTATAAAATGTATAATACGTGTATACAAGTCACCACTTGACCGACAATGTGGAAATTCAGTATCTGTAGAGTAGAAGGTTATATTTTATGCGACCGAATCAACCTTCAGAATAAACATTCAGAAAACATTGTCATATAAACAAATGACTCACGCAGACTTCCAGTATAATCAAAAATACATACATTGCGTGTCACAGATTAGAGCGTTATCACACTTGCGATTAGCGAGCACGTATTCACGTATTAGGTGATACAGGATGTGATATAGATGGGACAAGTAGGAAACTATTCATATAAATATTATAAATGCGAAAGTAACTATGTCTGTCTATCTGTCAGTTACCTCTTCACGCTTCAACCGCTGTGTAAGAGGAGTGTAAGAAGGTTTGGGCTATGGTCCTCACGCGGGCCCAAGTCAGATTGGGGACATCATACACATCTTTGAATTACTTCGCAGATGCGTGTAAGTTTCCTCGCGATGTTTTCCTTCGCCGAAAAGCTAAGTGGTAAATTCAAATTGGAGCGACGACCTCGTGAAGATGATGAAATTCAAATTGAATTTTACACTTAAGTAAACTTAGAGGTGCGAGCCGTGATCGAACCCCCGACCCTCTGCATGAGAGGCGGTAGGTCGAACCACTAGGCCACCACGGCTTCACAAACATCGTTCAATTAAACCACGACATAAAAGCTATATGACACTGATAATACCAAAAACACTCGGCACAGGGCTTTCCCTTTTAATTCCTTACAAGGTAAGGGATAGAATTTACACCACATACCATAGTAAGGAGCGACCAAACCTCTGACACCTAAGAAAAATGCAGCCTTCTAAATCGAATCTTGACGTATCAAATTTAAGGTTGAAGTCGGCATAGTTTTTTATTATCAGGGGTCAGATGATTTTGGTCCTGAAAGCCGAAATGTACTGAGTTTTTGATCGGCGTATTTATGAAGGACACGTCTTAGGGCCCGGTGGTACTTGATTGATTGATTTAAACTTTAGTAAAGTTATAAATTACTAGCTTCTGCCCGCGACTTCGCCCGCGTGGAATTCGGTTATCGCGTTCCCGCGGGAACTACGCGTTTTTCCGGGATAAAAGTAGCCTATATCCTTTCCCGGGATTCCAACTATCTCCATACCAAATTTCATCCTAATCGGTCCAGCGGTTGAAGCGTGAAGAGGTAACAGACAGACAGAGTTACTTTCTCACTTATAATATTGGTATGGATAAACGTGTTAATAAAAGTTGTTTAAAAAAAGAAACAGTTTATGTTAATATTGTTGTTTTATGATTCAAGTTTCTAAAAAAGTAAATCGATTAATCAATGTATACTTATGAAGCATGGGCATAATGGTTTAAGTGGTAGAGAATGCTTTATGGCGTTAAGTTCGCTTTGTATTGTTTTTTTATTGATGTGCAAAAAAGTTTAAACAATTCTCATACCTTAAACTTGTCTAAAACTAAACTATAAATTATCTTCGAGACATTAAGATCATAGACGTAACAAGAAATGTTACAATTAAATTTAAATGTAGACTTCGTTAAACATTAATCCGTCTGTTAATCATTTTTCACAAAAATAGTACAACCAGGCCAGGTTTAGTTCTAAAATAAGTTAATTAAATCAAATTCGGCAGCGGTCGACCACTACACACCGGCCTGAATATCAACAGGCCGCGGCGTCAGCCCATTTTAGGGTTTGAAACCTCCCTGTAGTCGCCGTCAGAACCTGACAACAAAAAAACCTAAGTTACGATTTTCTGCTGCTTGAAATCAGATCTTATTTCGTGGAGATGAGACTCGAATTTGGATGACATGAAACGGTCGGTTATTTTTTTTGTCCTCAGGTCCAGTAGCGACAATCGACCATAGCCAAAAACTACCAATTGAAACGCTTAAAAATCAGACACACTAAATATAATGACGCTGAAATAGTAATAAAATATACTGTAGTTCATAGTTGTACTTGGCTTTTCTACCTTAAATTTCCGAGTAAGAGAACTATATCACGTGCCTATAAATAAAAAGGAGAAAAAACTCTATTACGTCATGTGACGATAGAGGGGATAAAAATGCAATTTTCCGACACCGCGTGCACCGTGCATCCTCTTCCTGTGGTAATTTACCTCTCATAATTGGCGAAGAAAAAAACTCCATTTAACGCTCCAAATTAATTCCATATTGATACCGTTAAATAACTCTTTAACAAATAATGGCGAAATTTTGACAGTCGATCCATAACCTATAACCACCATTATTTACGCGTCTGCCATTTTTTCAATTGAAAAAACTATCGAACCCTTTATTCTAGACATCTGCCGAAAGTTTTCGCGTAAAAAAACGCGGCTGCAAAGCGCGGCTTTTTTGGATCTGCAATGTTTTTTAAATGGCAACCCTTTGATCAAACAGCGTAATCAGATTTCGGCATGTGCTATCTTTTTTTCTTCGAAGAAACACGATACTTCTTGAGTGGAGTGTGTGGAGTGTGCCTATTGTCAACTGACATGTTTTTGATGAAGTTTGTCTTCCGTGTTTAAAAAAAACGGCCAAGCGCGAGTTGCATGCGCGGTCCGAGGGTTTTTTCGGAAAACATGTACTTACTATAGTAAGTACATGATTCAGGTATAAGGTACATAGTTCTTAGAGAACAAACACCAATTAAGTATATACTTTCTTATGAGACAAAGAATATGAATTTCAAACTACATACCCCTTAAGCACAGAATATTTAATAGTAATACGGAATGGCCACGGAGCCACCCGCCTGAATCTAGCCGGCGCGCAACTCGCCCTTAAGTAGGGCCCGGACTCCGGAGATGGAGAGTGGATCATTGGCCCGCGTAGTGGTACAGACATCCTCGCACGCACACAGACGTCCTCGCACGCAAACATTGACATTTCGTTCGAATTGTGTTCGAAATCGTACTTTATAGGCCGTGTCCGCCGGGTGTCTTAAGTTCAATACTTAGTAGTTTTCACCACCAACAGAACAACCTACTAACTACCTCCCAGCCTGGTGCACGCAAACCGTCTTTGATTACGAAAGGGTTTGTGCTATAATCCCCGCGCGAATCCCAGAACGAATTGGAATCGGTATACATAGGACTGTTACCATGGACCATGGTAACAGTCCAACACAGTAACAATATATTAGTCCACTATTTAAGTGAAGAACAATTTATTTTAATAACCAATTTACAATTATGTAGCTTCGAAAATAATATGACTGATTGAAAGAAAATTAAACTGCTTATGTCATAACATAAAAAATATGTGATTTTTTCATTATGAGAGAGATTTCATTCATCATCATCAATATCATCATCATTTCAGCCGAAAGACGTCCACTACTGGACATAGGCCTCCCCCAAGGCGCGCCACTCAGACCGGTCCTGTGCCACTCGCATCCACCGCATTCCCGCGAAATTTACAAGGTCGTCACTCCATCTTGTTGGAGGCCTACCGACAGCTCGTCTACCGGTTCGCGGACGCCACTCCATAACTTTCTGGCCCCATCGGCCATCAGTCCTGGGATATATAATTGCATACTTCTAATTACATAATATATAATTATAATCGTTAGAATCAGTTGTTAAGTTAATGTTAGTGTGGTATTCTATTTTTCTAACAAGTGGCCTTTGAGGATGTTGGGATCTTTCTATTCGTTTACACGGGTTTTATTTTACTTCTTACGGGACCTTGAAAAAATGGCACGAGACTAAGGGTTACACATTGTGCTGAATCCAATAAAAGCCCTTTATCGAACGCGTGTTGTAAAAGGGGTGACTATGAAACCTTTCACGTGTCCTTGGCGCATAATTGCACAATTTCACTTTTTCAATGAAAGAAGCACCTTTACTTATGCCTTGAGATGATGACGAGGATTTGAAAACGAAAATTTCTTTTCTGATACAAAGTAAATATCTTTGATATGTATTTAAGTAATTAATGTTTATAACTTTTACTTAAAATTAGGCAGGAAGTTGGTAAGTTAGTGATTCAACAATTTTCTAACCAAGTTAATTTTGACACCACATATCAACAGATAAAAGGCTATTTATGTTGTTAACGGCCACAATCCGTTTATTCCCTAGGGGTTAAAACCCTTTTGCAACCCCGCATTCAAAAAACATTGATTCAATGTTTGATGTTTGGTAAGTATTTACTCAAATACTGCAATGGAAATCCAAATAAAACTTTAAAAAAAACACATTAAAACTAAAAAATCAAACACATCTTTCTCGTCGATTATATGCAACGAGGTTTTTCTAAATTTTAATTAAACCGTACGGGCATTCAGGAGCCCAACTTGAATTAGTTCAAAATTGCATATTTCAGTCTTTACTTATTTATCACCTTCTTGCCTATGTGGAATCTTCAAAGTTAGACAAAGACGGATGCCGCTAAATAAATTTCGTTGCGGTAGGTGTCTTTATTGCGGGCAATCGACAATTATTTCGCAGTCTATGGTCAGTGGTCAGGTGCGGCGTCACCTGTGCCGGACTTGTTTTGACAGGTGACCGGTGTTGCCAGTATTGTCACAGGATTGAGGACTTGTAAATGTGTTTATGTTTAAATAAGGCTTTGGGGATTTGCTGAGTGGAGTGGACCATCTTGGGTTCTTAGTACTGGTGTGTGATAAGCTGGATCAAATTACTGTTTAAACAAATAAATTACAGATGCTGATGGGGATTCTATTAAAATTTATATTGCAGTGTGCATGTGTGATAACCCAGTAAATAGTTTTTTTGTTTTTGTTTTAGACTCTATGTACGATTAAAATTCATAGACAATATTAATAGGCGTCCACGGAACGTATGTGACGTTCTTTAAGCGCATAGACAAGGCTCATTTTCAGGTCGCATACCGGCGCTCGACAAAAGCGCGCGCGTCCTCCCGAATTCCTTCAGAATGTGTCTCTCATCAATATCCCGACAAAAACTGCAACAAAAAGGGTTCCTCCTGATTTTTATTTGATGGAATCCATCCAGCTAAGTATGAGGCGAGCTGGTCGGCACAAACGGGCCGCGTCGGCAAAAATGTGCATAATTGGCCTTGATCTGAAGAAAAAACTGTTCAAAAAGGCGACCTCTAAAACGCTGCGAAAAAGTGCAGCATACAGGGTGCGAGAGGAATGTGACTTTCCAGATTTTTATAATATAAACAGCAAATTACAAATAAGCTCGCTTTGTTATCTAGATTCTAAAGTGAATTAGATTTAGACGCAGTACTCAATACATGTGAATATCTGTGTTATTCTACTAAAAAAATAAGTAACATACTCATATATGTACTGGTATGTCCCATTTGGATTTTACAGGTTGATAAAAAGTCACGTCTAAAGTCAAAAACCTTTACAAAACTGTCCTTATGGCACTAACACAATATTATTATCTAGTTAAACTTAATGAAAAAAATAACCAAATTAATTAAAAAATACTCTCTACCATTAAAAATATTTAGATTTTTCCATTTCCTAAATTACTCTAACTCCCGCAATTTTAAGCCTTGATCAAAGAGCATTAAAACATTTTTTTTTAGTTTTTTATTTGTGGCTGGAGACTGGTGTCTTATTCTAAACTGCCAGTCGATACCGAAACCAGAGATCGTGTGAAGACATCGGCTGTATAAGGATGCATTTCTATCAGGATTGATTTATTCAAATCGAAATGCTTTTGATTGTGCTCGCCGCGGGCCCACGAATTATTTGTTTTTGAATAGCAATTATATTTTATTTTATTAAACGCATAATGCCGGCTCGACTAATGTTTCCGCGAAATCCGTCTGATTGGTTACCGAAACGATCGTTTTAGAAATTGAGATTATTTGGGGGGTGAGGAGTAACAAGCTAAAAATAATAATGACACACGCGACAATAGCATAGCGATTCTAGCACACGCGACAATGGTCTTACAAGAAGTGACGTGAAAATATATAATTACAATGATCACTAAAAGTGCTTCTTTAGACTAGATCAAGATTATCAGTCTAATCAAATGAAGCACTTTATTAAATGTCAAAACGCACGTTATACGTAGTACATATGTTACATGGATGTAGACGTGAACGAAAATGGTTATATTTTTTGTAAAATCGATTCTACATACTTGAACTTCCTTCTATAGATACTCTTGAGATTACGTACCTACTTATCTAGCTTAAGAGACAGCTGAAATTTTACAGTCATAAAATACAGCTAAAAAACAATATTTCGCATATTAAATTCTTCATTTTATTTTTATCACTCCACTGTTGTTACTTATAAAAATAAAGTAATTTTAATTAAAACAGTTTTAAAACCACTCCGCAATAACTTCGCGCTTATATTGCTATATTATATGTAAAACATCTGCCCTCAAAAAAGTAGAGATAAACTACTAAAAATCGCACAGCGCAAAAAAATGTCATATGCATACGCCGTACGCCATCTGGTCACCTTGTTTACAGTATGCAGATCGTACAAAAAATCGCTAAAAAGTGCGCGTACAAAAAATGTTTGAATAAAACCTATGGTTTGCCATCGTCAATTTTGATAGTTTTTTAGCGGCGGCATGTGCGGCGTTTCCGGCGATCTTGCCGCGTTAGTCACTTGTTTTAATTTAATTTATATCTTGTATAAATTGGTGAATATGGTTTGAACTTTTATGAACTTTTAATTTATGGTTTTAAATTTATGATATGAAACTCGTAAATCTTCCGAGCCTTCAGTTTTTTGACGAAGCCGTAATTCACGTATTGAGGTAGGTATACTTTTCGAGGCCGGGTTGCATACCAAATTGATGCCTAAATTCTGACTCACCGAGTTGTGGTAGGTCTGAGGGACTGTTAATTTTGGACCTCCCTTTTGATTTGCTAAGAATGTAATAGGGACCGTTCAGATGATCATCGGATAAAAAAGTATTACTAAAACTAGGCGTTTGCCCGCGACTTCGTCCCGCGTAGCCTTAGAATTTGCGTACCCGATGATACTATATACATATAGATGGTTATAGTTATAGTAGTATTAAAAAACTGGTTAGCCTATTTTATTCCCAGGGTCTCAAACTATCTCCATACCAAATTTCATCCAAATTGGTCCAGTCGTTGCGACAACAAACAAACAAACAAACTCACTTTCACTTTTATAATATTAGTAAGAAAGTAAGGATAAAAGAGTTCAATTGACCCAGTCGGCATATAATATGCTCCAGGGCGCTGTGATCACTTGCACAAGTCTAGCAATTAAAAAAAACTATTCGATAACCACTGCATGGGACTGTGGAATAAGTATGGAGGAGGAGGACTGTATTCTGTAGCTACAGTATAGTCTCTAAAAACGATACAATATTAAACAGACAAAAAAAGAAAATTAATGAAAAAGTTGTTTGTCTTTGACTAGCTCTATCTCCATAATCAATAGACCTAGAGACTTCAGATTTACGTAAATTTTGCAGCATTTATGCAGCTCAATATTAAATAGTTACTTCTTTTGTGAATGCACTAAAGTTACCGAAATATACAGAATAAATCAGCATTTACTTACTTGTTATTTGCATCGCAAAATGAAGGTACTTATGTGCGATCTAGTAGGTAACACTTTTCATTATTTTTTTCTCAATAGGCACTTTCGCTTGGTTTGCATCTGCCTACGATCAACCACATGCTGTGCTACGCGGAATTAATTACACATCTATACACGAAAGCTGAAAAAAGCCTTACTAATGGTATATTTCCGTAAAAAACGAGAGTCTGCGCACGAGCCATGTTTTTTAATATTTCCCTTTTTGAAAGCGCGCCATTATGTGCCCAACAATTGTTGATCAAATTAAGAAAAAAGTTGGTCCTTGCTCTATGGGTCGGCAAGGGGATTGTGGATACGCCGTGTATGAAAATTAAGATCTATGCCAGCGAAAAACAAAATTTCTTTTTTCAAACATCCTGGTTTGCTTGAAGCTTAACTTTAGGTCTAGTAACATTTAAGTTGTTGAAAAACCATTTAATTTTGTCCTTCTTACCTCGAGTAGTCGACACAAAACACCTGAAGTTACATGTATGGCGAATGGCACTTCATATCCTCTGATCCTCCGGCCCGACGTCAAAATTAACCAGAAAGGCTTTACCTATACATAAATTCTGGAAAAGATGTTGTATGAATCGGGTGGAGTGGAGGAAAATTGGAGAGGTGTATACCCAATAGTGGGCGAGTAAGCGCTGAAGAAGAAGAAAGTAATAGATATAAAAAATAAATTTTAATTCGATTTGCTGTTAGTTAAAAAGGTTATACTTATCCATACTAAAGCAACTGCGTCACAGAAACCGCGGAAGTGGCCGCAGCGCGCCTCTTCCTGTCTTTTTACCTTCCTTGCCAAATTCACGTTTTATTCCGCTTTTTATATTTTTCGGCATGGCAACAATTAAGACGGATGCGTATGGCTCGTGCGGCCGCTCGTGCCAGTCAGCTGCGATGACGATTTAAAAAAAGAACGCTTTTTGTTTTTAAATACGCGCGAATGTCTTTTTACCGCATGACGCTGATGTGCCAGATTTTTTCATCTATCACAAAAAATTTGGTAATAATATTCGAAATGGCCAGTATGTTTGGCTTGATATTGAATAAATAGTAGATTCGGTCCATTTGGATGTGTTGAATTAGCCCGGGATACCAAAATGCTTTTTTTCAAGCATACAGTGCA
Organism: Aethes cnicana; assembly: GCA_963971205.1. Classification (NCBI taxonomy): domain Eukaryota; kingdom Metazoa; phylum Arthropoda; class Insecta; order Lepidoptera; family Tortricidae; genus Aethes; species Aethes cnicana. Next base: position 6,477,959 of record OZ020294.1, read on the forward strand.
ACGTTTGTACACTTATCATGCTCACGGTACATTTCCCATCTGGGTACAGTACCGTCTTTAGAAATAACTGCCGAAAAATCTCTGGGGACATAGAAAATATCCATTTCGTAAGATACGATGAGGTCGATTACGATTAAGTACCTTACCTTACGGCTCGACCACGACTTCGTATACCTATTAAACACAGGAAATACAGAATACAGAAGCACGACACAACTTAGAAGGCGCGCGGCGAAGCACTTAAGCCGTTGACGCAGAGTTCATTATTGCTAAATCCACGCGCCTTCTGAGTTGTGTAAACCTGTACGTGCATGTAATCTACTTGTATGTATTAACACGTAATACTCAATACCACGGCATTATCTAAACTACCACATTGAAGAGTCTGAAGGCTCTTCGGCGTATGCACTTCAAGAAAGAAAACAAGAAGAGAAGAGAGTGTTATTAACTGTTATTCCCCATTTAAATATTAATGGATACCTAGACAAACACATGACAGGCACATTGCTCGCAGGACCGATGGCCGATGGGGCAAGAAAGTCCTGGAGTGGCGTCCGCGAACCGGTAGACGAGCTGTCGGTAGGCCTCCAACAAGATGGAGTGACGACCTTGTAAAGGTCGCGGGAACGCGGTGGATGCGAGTGGCACAGGACCGGTCTGAGTGGCGTGCCTTGGGGGAGGCCTATGTCCAGCAGTGGACGTCTATCGGCTGAAATAATGATGATGACCTAGACAAAAGGCTACATAATAAGTGTAAAGAAAAAAGCCTATGGTATATTTCAATTTCAATTTTACACCACCCATATTGTTTTTTCTTGTCGCATTCTCCACTTTCCTAAGGTTGACTGGAAGAGATCACTGCTTAGCGATAAGTCTGCCAGTTTTTTACATTACTAACTGTGTATCCTTTCTGTATTTCCTATGTTTTGTATATGGTGTTCAATAAAGAGTATTGTTATTGTTGTTGTCGTTATATTTTCCATAACACCTTAATTAGTGCTGTTATACCTAAACCAAAAAGATATTCCGTCCTACCGAAATGACCACTGAAATCACATAATTTGCCGACTTCATCTCACATCGAAAAATGCGCCACTCGCTTTTTTGGACTTCTCTTACTTGTACAGTTGTAAGTTGTAAGACAGTTGTACTGGCACTAACCCTTAAAATAAGCATAAAACAATATAAAAGTCATAGAACTGTACTTTTTTAAACCTAATAAAATCGCAGATGGATTCCTAAACTATCAATTTAATCCATTCCTCCGGATTCCAGTTATTTTATAAGAATACAATATTTTCGGCCAAATGGCGTTGGATAAAAAAGCCGCGATCTCCTCTGATAATTAAGGCGAATCGTTTTGTTCGGTGAAAAAACGTTTCGCTTACCTGGCCGTCGCAGGCGCAGATCTACACTACAGGTGGATCGCGCACGCGACGATCGAACGCCTTTTTATTTTCTACGCTAATATTTACGATTATTTTTTGACTAGCCATGCCCGGGAATTTATCCGTAACTGCTACATTTTAGGCCCTTTTTTCGAAGTTGCTTAAAAAAAGGTGTTGTTACGAGTACCTATACATATAGAAAATGTAGCTTAGCATTGGAAAAGCTCAAAATTACCATTTTAATCTCATTTTATTTAATAAATGAATACATTTGTCTCCCTAAATAGCTAAATAAGCACAGATTCTATTGGAATAATATCCCAAAAGAGTCCTTCAAATCGATATAGATCTATTTGCTCGCAGGACTGATCGACGGGGCCGGAAAGTTCTCGAGTGGCGAACCGGGAGACGAGCTGTCGGTGGGCCTCCAACAAGATGGAGCGACGACCTCGTGAAGGTCGCGGGAAACCGGTGGAAGCATAGGACCGGTGTGAGTGGCAAGCCTTGGGGGAGGCCTATGTTCAGCAGTGGACGTCTTTCGGCTGAAATGATGATGATGATGATTTCAACGAATAGCTTATTAAACAATATTATCTAAGTGTATATGTGTCAAAGATGTGTGTGAAGTCCCCAATCCGCACTGAGCCCGCGTGGGAACTATAGCCCAAATATAAAGGCCTGTGCCCAGCAGTGAGTGGGACGCAAATAGGCTGTAGTAGTAAGTATATATCTGGCTAAATAGTGAATCGTTATTTAGGGATATGGGAGATCACATATCCCCATACAATAAGAGCGTGTGGTGCGTCACTATTCTAACTTTCTTCACACAATCGTTCGAAGTATTCGAGTTAAAAATCAACTGGGTACCTAGTTTAATTAAGGTCCTACTGTATAATATATAAAGTACTGTATAATTGTACTATTAAGAAAATGCTATTATTCTATTTCTGATTTTTTAAATGGTACAGAAAGATAAATTTGTCATTTTAATCAGAATTATGAATAAATTAATTTGGGAAAAAATATAAATTGCAATAGCTGTTATATAAAAGCTTAACTACAAATTTGTATATCCACACTTGTAGGTAAGGCATTATACACTTGTTCTCTAATATATTACAGGATTTAGGCATCTGCTCTATAGAAGATCGGTCGCACTATGTCTCATGTATACCTATTATAATTCACAAACGACGAATCATCGTTGAGAATGAGATGAAAAACAAGTGTTATTGAACTTTATCAGGCCAAGAACGCACGTGCGTTTTTTAGACGTGCGATTTTTTTTTCGCGACCTTCGGCCTCTGCCAAGGTTCGTAGTCTTTTTTTCGTGCGCGACCGATCTTCAAGTAGTTAGATAAGCAAATGGGGACATCTTCTTATTTGAAACCCCGTTTTAAGACTCGTAATAACATAAGCTTTTGCTCGCAAGGGTGATTGAACAATAAACAGCTAAGTAACCTTTAGCCCCTCCTTTACCTGACCTCTCGAATGGGAAAATCCAAATATCCTTTATTTTTGCTTAGCTACGTTTTTTATATCATTGGTAGGGAAACCAGCACACAGGCAACCTGATGGTAAGCGGTCACTGCGGCCCATGGACACCGAAATCATATGATGTCTTATTAAGAAACCATAAGATCTCGAATGCGTTGCCCACCCTGAGGTCTAAGATGGAATGCCTCTGTCCCAGTAATTTCACCGGCTCGGAACACAACATTTGGCGGCAGGTTAGTGGGGAAAGACGGTGGTACCACTCCGGACGGACCAGACCCTACCACCATTAAACATCATTTAAATTAACTTATCACATCAGTCACGTTTCATGCTGTTTATACTTATACATCGTTGTTTAAGCTGGGAATCTGAATTTATCGAGCATAATGATCTCATCAGTCAGTCACAATGTTTCAAGGGACTTTGGTATGTAACGCAATGGAACAGCTAGTTTTATCATCTAAGTACAGTACTTTATGTATTTACTTAATGTAGTAGAAGAAGAAGAAGAAAATATTTTATTCAATACAAAACACACATAGAGATTAGAGATACTTAACTAACTAAAAGGGCAAGACGAAAATGGTAGAGAATACATCGTGAATTTCCTTTAGCCTGGTTTCTTTAAACTAAGGATGGATCCGAAAAAATTGTAAGAACTTGATTGTTGCGCAGTTTGGCCTTAGAGGTCTTCAATAGACTAAGTTCAAATGCAAATCGTTAACTGCGTTACGTTAAAGAAACTTAGGTGGCACTTAAAATTAGTTCTACATATCTGACACTGCTGCAGTTGAAGGCAAGAGAAAGTTTAATGTAATTTGTGTGTTTAAATAACATTTACCTACATCACCCTTGGCCGTAAAGTGGGATTTTCTGCCCGCTACCCGGAGAGAAAATCTCATTTCTTGGTCAAGGCAAGATGTAAAACTTTTAACAAACCACGGGCGGTAATTCGTAAAGCCCCAGATTGCATATTTATGACCCTCACCTTCGGGCCACAGAAACCTGAGATCCGGGACATTTACGAATTCACCACCCTAGGTCTGTAATGTACTATTTCTCAAACATGCTCGGAAATGTTCATGTTACTTTCAAAAAAAGAAGACGCGAGGCTGTCCATTGCCGGCCTTGGCCAGCAAAAACATTATTGTCGTGTGTGTTTTTTTTTAATTCGCTTGCTATTTGAGACACCTCTGTAGAGAAACTGACAAATCCATGGAGGTAATAAGTACAACTTCCATGGCCAAATCATTCACGATCATGGAAGTAGTAAATACTGATGTGGGGTAAGTGCGCCTAAATTTATTTCGCCCCTATGCCTTGTAAACAGCCAAATACTAGTTGAGTAATATTTATAGGTTTCGGTATATTTATGTTAGGCGCACTTACCCCCATCCTGGCGCACTTGCCCCGACTGACCTTACGTATTTCCTCGCTGTTTGAGAAAAGGATTATGTATACCTCGGACGCAATTGCGATTGCCGGACTCGTACTCGTCCTCGTCTAACTGACTCGTCCGGCAATGCGCTACTTGGCGGCCTGTACTATTAAAAGTAAAGTTTTTTCTACAATACATAGAGCTCGGATTCAACAGCCATTTATCTATGATTAGTTGGCCCGGTGAACTTCGTATCACCCGATGGCGATTCCCATACAAAGTTACATTTCTTGTTTTAGCTGTTCCTTTAGACTTTTCCCGATTTTTTTCTCTCTAAACCTTCCCTGAATCACAGGGAATAAAACAAAAAAGAATCAGCCAAATCGGTCCGGCAGTTCTCGAGCCTTAGCCAGACTAACACACGGCGATTCATTTTTATATATAAGAAAGAAGAAGAAGAAGAGAAGAAAGAAGAAGATTACTTATTAGGTACATGTAAAATGACATTAGGTACAAAATTACATGTAAAAACCTTAATAAGTCTATTAACCACTAACTAGTTGTAGGTAAAATACCGCACCAGCAAACACCCGCTGTATAAAGTTGCGATCCGATATGTGACTCGTAAAAAACGCAAGGGCCTCAGGTTTTTTACCAACATATCAAAAGAAATTCTCATAAAAAGCACGATTTCGCAGATGTTGGTTTTATAAATTTCTTGCACGTGTTTTGGTGTTTTTTCAAGGGCTCGGCCGACTAGTTTCGGTGCCTTAATTAGTTATAAATTGCGGTTACTAAATGCGAATATACAGCCATTACAGCTGCCAGTGTTTAAGTTTTAATATATATTTTATACCAGCTTTAAACACCTGTATGGTTCTAGGAATTCAAATAGTTTTTGTAGCAATGTTAGTGCTCGATACATTATTTATTTTAATTTGTACCTACAGTAATACTAGTACTGATTATGAAATAAAATTAATTCAAATACTTAAGCGTAAACTTGTCCTGTATGAATGTATATTTATATTATATAAAAGGATTTCTGTTTGAGTTTGTTGCGGCGCTTCTTCTCAAGCAATGGGTCTAGGAAGCGCTGGTAAATTCTTTTTCTGAAGTAAAAGTGTAAAAGTATAAATAATTGAATTTAAATTGAATGTAGCTAAAAATTGCTTACCTGTTCTGAAAGGTTTCCATTTAACCGAATTTCAGAATTCTAGATAAAAGAGATCTAGAATCCTGAAATACCTAAAGTTTTTTTTAAAATGAATGTTCCTTCCATCATGAATGACCCCAAAGGATATCAGGGAATCATCATCATCATCAGGTTATAATAACAATAGCTACTGAAAAGTCATTTGTAAATTAAACTTCTATCGTCCACATAAGTTAACTTATAACTTGTTGCTCCATCGATCATGATATAATACCTACCTAAAAGGAAGCTATTAAAATAATTTATTGTGTTAAATGAAAATCGTATTTCGGAATAGAAAATCATGTAGTTGATTTAATTCTTTTTATTAAAATCGAGCACAGGCATAGTGTCCATCCTTTGTAGCGACACCTAGCGGTATTTCATTGTACTAACGAGACTGCAGCGCGCAAGCATAGCGTATCGCCGTTACGAGTTCTCATTGATCACGCAAGATGGCGCTCATATCAATATATTCTTACGTTTTAAATGGTGAATCATATTAATCATTTCGCCCAATACGATCAAGTTGTAACTGAAAATAAAATTAGGATGATTTACTTTTAACTGTAGTAAGTACTACTTGTATTTTTTTCATCGATCATATCGTACAGGTTTACACAACTTAGATGGCGCGTGGATTAAGCAATTATGGACCCTGCGTCAACGGCTTAAGTACTTCGCCACGCGCCTTCTAAGTTGTGTCGTGCTGGACCTACGTGTAAAAGTTATAAAACGTGTCTAATTTTTAGAATCGGTTTATTATTTTTCAATCTTGTTCAATGAAGTCACTCACGCGAGCTTTTTCGATCACTGAACGACATTGTACTTACGCCTAATCGGATTGTTATGCGTAATGGGAATGACAATGATCATGATGCATGCTGATAACTGATTGAAGTGAACGATTTATTTTGATCATACATACATAATTATATCAATGGAGTAGTAAGCCTACTACGCCACCCACGACATTCCAAATCGCCTATTGACCGCCCAAACAGGTGCACCTTGACTTCAATATTATACTTGAACGAGAACGACAGCAACAACAAACCACTACTGCAATAAAAATGGTCATACATTTTCACCCGGCTAAGATGAAGGTAATACAATGTTGGCACTTCTGTGAAAAAATGGGTGGGGCTGTGTCGGTGCACACGGCCATTGGTTTTAACGTGAAACATTGGTTTAAGACAAAGCCGTGGTGGCCTTAGTGGTTTGTGATACCACCTCTCATGCAGAGGGTCGGGGGTTCGATTCCGGCTCGCACCTCTAAGTTTACTTATGTGCATTCTATTTAAATTAACGACTGTGCTTTTCGGTGAAGGAAAACATCGTAAGGAAACCTGCACGCATCTGCGAAGTAATTCAAAGATGTGTGTGAAGTCCCCAAACCGCACTAGGCCCGCGTGAAGACTCCCATACCCTCTCGTGATGAGAGGAGGCCTGTGCCCAGCAGTGGGACGCATATAGGCTGTAGTAGTAGTTGGGTTTCCGTGACGCCGTCCACCTTAAGGCAACTTAAGACCATCCATAACTCCGAGCTGACTACATGAGCACACTAAAACCATGTTTCTAAGACTAATAGTTTTGTAGTTATTAAAGTAACAGAATCGCCCAATTCGTGGCAAAATGTGACACTCCACTTTTCCGACTTGTACCCGTATGTGTCGTTGTGATTTTAAAGGCGATTCACGTCAAAAAGAAACGCTTCAAGATCGAATAACAAACCGACTCGTTGTTGTAAAGCACTCCTCAGCAGAGCCCTGTTATGGTCATCGAAAACATGCCTGTTTGTTTGTTGTTTGGGTTCCGACCGAACATCTGTCAACCTTCACGAGAGAGGAGTTTTGGCCGAAGGAGTCGTGTTCCGTCGCTTCCGTGGAAGACGATTCCAGAGTGCGCCTCACGACGAAGAAGACCTAGTTTGTTTTTCTTCATCTCCACTATCCAAAGGTTGTCTGGTAGAGATCGCTATTAAGCGATAAGACCGCCTGCTGTATGCCATACCTTTTTGTGTAATTACATAATGTCTACTGTTCCTTGATTGTGTGGTATTCAATAAAGTATATTGTATTGTATTGTATTGTAATCGTGTTAGTTTTTAAGATTCATTTTAATATGTATGTTAGTCTTTAAGGTATATGTGGTATGGGCCTAGATGCCTGAAATCAAATTTATTATTATTATTAACATTAATGGCAAAACTATCCAGGAGCGTGGTTGGAAAACATTTACGAATATCAATGACTCATTTATTGGTAACAGTAACAGCTACTGCCCGCGACTTCGTCTGCGAGGAATAGGTACGGTTAGAGCGTTCCCGAGGGAATTATACGGGTTTTCTTTTTCAGGAAAAAGTAGCCTATATGTTGACCCGTGTTAACATCTACTTTCATACCAAATTTTGTGACAATCTAACCAGTCGTACTCGAGTTAAAACCGGACATAAATATAGACTTATTATAAGTAGGATATATGTAGATTCGTGGATATAGATACCTAATATTCATAGTAGCTTCCAAAAGTAAGAGAAAAGGTTACTTCTCAATGAAACACATTCACAACAATAATTTTATACTATTAAAATTTACATGTTTGCATCATTAGGTGTATTTAACTCTGACTGCTCGTCTGTATCCTCACTTTTATCTTTTATTTGTGTTACAAAAGAATTAAATTCCGATGTGTCATTTAAACTCACATGGCTTTTGTCGTCCATCTTCTCTGAAGCATTTCTTGATATATCAATTTCACTCTTCATCCTTTGTATCGCCTGAACCACTTCAGTCTGAAAATTCATGTTCAACTTGTAAAGCTGTCCTGAATGTTCCCGTTCCCTTCTGATCTCATTTTTCATGTGAGTGTCCTTGAATTTGTCTAGTTCCGCCATGATCCTCACTTTAGACTCGAAAACATGTTGCACCATAGAAACTAACATGAAGAGCTTCTCGATTACTTTTTCTTTGGTTTCTTTTGAGATGTTTCCATCGGCTTCCAGGTCTGATTTGGCGTCTAGAGCCAAATCATTAGCTGAAGAAGGGAATCCTAAAAGAGACTTAGAGCTAGTTCCGTTAGTCACGCTCTTAGGTGGAGATGCTCTTGATTCATTCTTGACCTCTTTAGCTGCATTCTTAGAGGTGAAGGCACCTGAAGTGGTAACCTCTGTGAAGACACCCGAGCTAGGTTTGTTTGACTGATATTCAGCCGTCTTCTTGGTCACTTTCTGCAACAGTTCATTCTGTTTCTCCTTCTGCTTCTCAAATTGCGTCTTTTGTAGTGCTTCCTCGTGAACTACGATCTCTTCTTTCTTGCCGTTGAATGGACTTCCAGTTCTTCTAGTGAAATTTGTAACGGTCAGTTTAGACATCCTTTTATGGGGTGGTATTTTGATTTAGGTCGCTGGAGTTACTTAACACTGTCCACTCGGGGCGGTGACGATGATACAACTAAGTGGCATGAAATATTGAATGCCTGGCCTCTGCATGCCAAGTGTGGGTCGCTCCTTAGTTTTGGAGCGGCTTCCTCGTCGTGGCAATGAATTCGTTATTAGTTATAAGCCAGGTAGCCTGTGTGGGCTGCAGTTTGCATTGATGACTATGGCGCCGTTATGCGATGATTTTAACTGGATGATTGTTTAAATTAAATGATGTAAGGCTATTCCAATATTGACGAAGCGTGATGTCATCTACGGAATGGTCGATCTTGAGTACGTACGATGTATCTTTCCGTTGGTATATTTTTTTAAGTACCTCCAAGCTGTAAATCTGTTGTAAAGGTCGAAGTTGAAGGGAATAAGAAGTGAGGAACGTAAACAGAAATCCTGTTTATGTTTTCTTTTTTCGGAATTCTAATGATAAGTTTTTGAACATTTTTATAACATAAAAGTGACATGCTTCTTACAAATAACATATGCCAAACTGCTGAACAGTTGAAATGAAGGCTGGAAATCTTTAGTTCTGAATTCAAGTATTTATTTATTTATTTAAACTTTATTGCACATAAAGAAAACTTAGTGTACAAAAGGCGGACTTAATGCCTTGAGGCATTCTCTACCAGTCAACCTTTAGGCAAAGCAGAAAATGGTTAGGGGCGGTGCCAAAAAACAACAAAATTACTGAATATAAGTATTCAATGTTGTAATCACATATTTACTTAGGTATAAGTATATTTTTTCTGATAATGATAATTTATTGATTTACTAGAATATGGTATTCATAAAACAGACAAATAGCAGCAAACTTTCAGTATTTTCAGAAGAAGAGAGCATTTACGGAAAAGGAATCAGTGAAAATCTATGGGCTTTTAGTGTCTATAGGCTGCGGTGATTATACTTAACACCAGGTACCTAACCCATGCTCATTTGTCGGCTTTAGGCATCAGTCTCGCAATAAGGCTAAGAGATTATTTTTCTGTTCGAGAATAGGTCGACTGGGTCTACATATATATTCGTCTTTTCCTACTTACGTTTATTTAACAAGTAGTCAAGTGTTATATTAATAACGCATTTAATTGTTAAAGTGAAATACCATCACTTTCTCCGGTGGCGGATCCGGACGAAAATGGTCCTCCTTATTGATATTCCACCCGCGAAAAGAGAGGATAGACCGTTACCGCGATATTCAATTCAAAGAATATCAATTGTAATTACGATATTAAGTACCTAGTAAGTACCTCGGGCGCACATTTCTTCAAATGCTTATACAAACTCCTAAATTCTGTACGTACTCTTCGTCTTCATTGATTAAATTCTCAGCAAAAACCTGAAAGGTGAGATGATGATGATTTATTAATCATGCAGAATGAGAACAAAAGAGGTAGTAGGTATAAGCTAAGGTATGCAGGTTCTTTTGAAATAATTTCGGTTCAAAAATTAGCATACGGAAGCCTAAAATGAGAGTGACAGATGGACAGTGTAGAAAATTGGATCATCATTACTTAGATCTTTGTCTTGTAAGTAGGTAGTTTTGTTTTACCTATCCAGAATAATTCATGAAATACACACAGACAGCTTAACATTCCCCTTCATGCAAAAAACTCAATAAAGACATTTTCGTTCGCTTCTGTTATGACGGACGCAACCAAATCATCAATGTGCCGTAATTAGGAAACTATGATAGTCATCAGGAAACCGAAGTTAGCATATGCCTATTTGAAACCGTGCCAAGTAATGCTTCTAACATGGAATGCCTTATATGCTTTGAGAAAGTAAAATCTAATGTTAATATGCAGCAATATCCATTAATTCTTCTCCTTCTAGATGTGGAGACAGTTTTCCCACCTTAAATTTGCTGGATCCTAAGTCCTAAATGGCATCTTATTTCAAAAAGGCCAAGTTTATGACACGGCTCCAATTATCCTACTCTCGAACCATTTAGTTAGAACAATAAATCGTTTGATCCGAGATACAATCTCCACAATGACAAGTTCAATGATAGTATCAAACACGATCACGTATGCAAGCTGCGCGCATAGCACGCCTGCTCTTCCATATCAAACACCTAACTACTCCACACTGCCACCTCCTGCTCACACTTATAGAATCACCAGTATGAAAGAAAGGGACGAACTAACTGGATCACCACACTTCGAATCAGGGTACGGTGTCACAAACAACAGAAAAGGCGCCCAACATTAACCCGAGACAAAACGTTCCACCGACGAATATCAATGTTCTAACATAAGCCCTTTTGTACGGGACACGTTGAGGAGGATTCATATCAAATAGCTTTCCCTTACACTTAGATCCTTTCCCCTCCAAAAGATCGTAAGGCCTCGTTTGGCTGGCTGAATGAAAGACAATGCGTACCGGAACTACGAGCAACGTTCTGAATTTGAAATAGCTGTATAAAAAGCGGCGGGTCCCTGACGAAATCATCACACACTCACTAGCCTTCATCCAGTAAGCACCAGGAGCACAGCAAAGCACGATGGTGTCTCACAGAGCGATGTTCCTCGTGGCGTTAGCGCTGTTTGGGAGTGCGCTGGCGCAGCCTGCCAAGCAAGGCTTCTGGAAGGGAACTCCCATGGATGGACTCGTCGAAGAGATGAGATCAGGCTGCGCTGAAGGATCTGACCCAACCGCTTGCATCAAGTTCAAGGTCATGTCTCTTCTGGATACCATTTTCAAGAAGGACACTTTCCAGGTAATTAAATTACATTCTCAAATTCAAAACTCACAATAAGTACCTTATTTACTTACCACTGCTGGGCAATAGGCTTTCACTCATCACGGGCATGTGCTATATTTCCCAGCATTCTTTTAACAATTGGTTTTCGTTTTAGATCTCAGAGGCCGTTGAAGTGACGAAGAACGGAGCTAGTAATGACGTGACAGCTCGCGCCAGCGGCGACTTCATCGACAGCGTCGAGAGCTTCATCCAATCGCACGACGTGAGCTTCCAGCTTCCCATCGCCGACACCAAGATCACCGTGAGCCCGAGAAACCTGGACCAAGATGAGCTGAGCCTGAACATCAAGTTTAACAAGGAGGGTGCTCGTTCCGTCGGAGAGGCTCGCAAGGCCAAACTGAAGAAGATCATCGTGCCTATCCTGGTCTTTGTGCTACTGAAAGCAATGACTCTGATCCCATTGGCTATTGGTGTCCTCGGATTGAAGGCCTGGAACGCTCTGCAGCTCTCCTTCTTCTCCTTCGTGGTCTCCGTCGCTCTGGCCATCTTCCAACTCTGCAAGAAGGTAAGATAGATTCATGTTTTCGATTCGAGAGTGCAATACGATTTGAAAATCGAGTCGATTTAAAATTCGAATCTACAAATCGGATCGCATTCAAACCACGCACTAAACTGCACACAATCTGTAGCACTTTCTTTCGTTCTAAATTTAAATCTCGTTACCTCACCACGCTATGCAGTGAATTACTATTAATGGATTTTTTCACCGTCTGCAAGCAACCTCATATCGGCATAAATACGGCCTACTTCTTATTGTTTTTGTCATCTCTGAATATCAATGTGGATTTAATTAGCACTCACTTACGCACCGTTTTTATGTATAGGAGAGCACATTTCGTCTAACATTTCCTTACTCACTCTTGAGTCTAACCTTGTAGTTTACCCAGATTGCGGCGGACAACACCCACCCCCAGATTGCTGCCCACGGACCTTGGGACGCTGCCTACGCGGCTACTCGTCACAGGAGGGACGCTGATCCCCAGGAAACTGCTCAAGAACTCGCCTACAACGCGTACCACTAAGCCACTGGCCACTCGAACATGGAATCCGAACGACGCAAGATTAAAAAAAACCGCTCAAAATGGCCGACGTTCGAAATTCAAATCTCGAATCGGCCGAACGGAACCAAATAGTTTCAATCGAAACAGAGTGTAAATACTATGTAGTGCAATTTATTTATTGAGTGAAAGGCGTGTGACTGTGATGTGTGATTGTATTTTTATTTTATTAAAATAAATCCTGTTGGTATTATATCATTATTTTATTTTAACACTTAATAAAGACAATAATCCTGGCATTTTAATCTTATAAAATAGAAGTAAAATCCAATTAAAGCTTGAAACAAATAATCAATTTCTCTAATACAATCCTCTGAGAATTCACTTCCTAACGAATAGAAAACAATGTACTATCTATTGATTACATTCACAATCAGTGGTCATAGTAAATTCACTGACAGTAAGCTTATTAAAATCTGAGTTATGAAATCATAGAATACAAGTAAGTATTTTTACCTAACTTGCGTAAAAAAATACTTGCATAAGTTGAAATACATGTTCTTCACAACTTAAAAACATCATTTTTAATCGGTTCACATAACCATATTTACTTATTATTTACGCATCAAAGTATGCCTAATTATTAATCCAAACAATAAAATTATAAAGGATAAAATCGTAGATTTTAAATGACCTATGTTATTATAGCTATCAGATCAGCATACCTAGAAAATTATTAACTGAACTCAAAACAACCAATTATAAATCCTCAGCCTGAAAATCTATATGAATTCGATGACACGAAAACCTACACAATAGTCAACAAACATAACATATATATTTACCACGAATATTCAAATATCACAAAGTCATATCCCAGAACTTAAGATTTACTTAATATATTAATTAACCCCAAATTACAAAAGGACACGGTGAAAATAAGAATAAATAATGCGCAGGTTAATAGGTCACCTGAATTTTCTCGCTCGACACGTTGCTAATATTAAGTTGACTTTCTAAGGCTACTTAGTTTTCTGGTCGCTCCTAGCGAGGATGTCCTTACTTTCTTCGCATTCCACAGTGTATGGCAAGGATTTAATATTCATCGGCAAGTCGTAGACAATTTATTGTCGTTCCCAATAAAGGGTTTATCCTGAAAGTTGGCAACGCCGCATATAGCTGTCAAATGTATCGCTGTTTTTAGGGTTCCGAAGTCCACAAGGAACCCTTATAGTTTCGCCATGTCCGTCCGTCTGTCCGCACTATTGCTCGGAGATGCTTAGGTCTAGAGAGCTGTAATTTGGCATGAATATGCATATTAGTTACGCTGACAAAGTGGTACAATAAAATTTTGAAATATATTTTTTTATAGGGTACCTCCCCTACTCGTAAAGTGGGGATGTATTTTTTTTTTCTTGCGTACCCCATGGTGCGGCATATCGTTGAATAGGTCTTAAAAAAATATTGTGGGTTTGTTAAAACCATTTTTTGATTAAGTGATGCGTTTGTGAAATATTAAGCTTTAAAGTGCTATTTTTTGTTAGAGTCACGTGTCCCCCCCCCCCCTGCCAGCTAAATGGTGGTATTTGGATGGCTGAAAAAATCACGGTTGTGGCATATATAACGTAATTGAAAGGAAAACTATCAGAGCTAAGTAGGCTGTACAAACTTACGAGTAATAGTCGACCAACTTATAATGATGATTTTTCTCGAGCGGCAGGGGCGTCGGGCGGGCACGTCATACCACAGGCTAGCTAGATGCTAATAAGTCTTAGAAAGGTACTGTGGGCATCCTCAACTTCGGAACCCTATAATTTGCGCGTGGCCCGACACGCACTTGGCCGGTTTTATTAATTACTCTACTACTACTCTACAGCCTATTTTGCGTCCCACTGCTGGGCACAGGCCTCCTCTCATCACGAGAGGGTTTGGGCTATAGTCCCCAAGCGGGCCCAGTGCGGATTGGGGACTTCACACACATCTTTGAATTAATTCGCAGATGCGTGCAGGTTTCCTCACGATGTTTCCCTTCACCGAAATGCTCAGTGGTGAATTCAAATTTAACTTCGCACATAAGTAAACTTAGAGGTGCGAGCCGGAATCGAACCGAGGGTCGGGCCCTCTGCATAAGAGGCGGTAGGTCGAACCACTAGGCCACCACGGCTTCATTAATTACGCAATATTACTGAATTAAAAAGAAGTTATCATTCTATGGTTGAATGACGCGTCGCATTTTATATTTGTTGGTTAGGCATTCAAATGGTTAGAAGATTATTGGTTGGAAGATTACATTAAAATGCATGGAAAATGTAATGGAAAGTTTTCAAAAGATATTACTTCCATAATAATAATAATTTCGTGTTCCTATGATACTTGTTGCAACCCATACTTAATGTTTTATTCAAATATAGAGGTATCGCTTATTGTTTTCATTCAGTAATATTCAGAAATTGATGAAAACGGCGAACTATTTGACAGCTCTTTGCGACGTTGCCAAAATTTCGGAGTAAACCCTCTTAACGATGTTTCTGACATCCATTAAATAATTATAAATGCGAAAGTCTGTCTATCTTTTACCTCTTCAAGAGCCTTTAGACCTCGCTCATCCATCTTAATAAAATTTTTGCATAGCTTAAAACAGTTTTTTTTCCATCCATATTATTAATATTATAATAAATATAAATGGCTTTAAATAAATAAATAAATAAAATAAAAATAATTGCGAAAGTAACTCTGTCTGTCTGTCTGTCCGTTACCTCTTCACGCTTCAACCGCTGGACCGATTGGCATGGAGATAGTTGGGATCCCGGGAAAGGACATAAGTTTATACCGGAAAAACGCTTAGTTCCCGCGGGAACGCGATAACCGAATTTCGCGCGGGCGTAGTCGCGGGCAGAAGCTAGTATTTTCATATTTTAAGCCCCATACGAGTAGCTCCGCTATTTTGAAACATTTCCAAAAACTGAATGGACGAAAAAAAATCTACATGATTTTGGAATAGGACCTCGTACTTGTACGTCCGTCCGGGTTGGTACAGTCGAGTTCGCCAATATATACACGCTTTTGCACCTTGCCATGTTGTAATAAGGTCCAAAAGTGTACACATATTAATGAACTCGACTGTACCACCGTCTTACCAGTGCTCCTACTCATACTGTTGTATTCCGGTAAGAGGTGAAGGCAGCCAGTATAGCCAGTAAATGACTGGCACAGAGGATTACATCTTTGGCCTCAGTCAGTCAGTCTAGGCAAGGTACCTAACGCATTAGATATTATGATTACGGTGTCCATGGACCGCAGTGACCGCCTACAGCCAGGTAGCCTGTGTGCTCGTTTTTCTACCAATTACATAAAAAAATATTAAGAGGATACGTGAGCTGAGCCCTTTTTCAGATTGGAGAAATTTAAATCAATGTTGCTGTCTCGCAGGCGCGGGCGGAGCGACCAAAGGTGCGATAAGGACAACTGCAAAAAATTCAGAAATCGAGGTTTCGTTCTCGACATTTTCCTCCTCCAAAATTAAACCAATCGTAATGAAATTTTGAGAACTGGATGAGAAGGAAATTATCTGTGTTTTGACCGTTTTGATTTTTGCGTTTATTATTGTGGTTTTTGTATATCCAGGCATGTCTTTGCGGCCTATTCAATCATGCCGTTTTCAGCACTGTTTGGAGTCACCTAGTTCTATTAAGAACAAAAATATCACTAAAAACAAAACGTACCGACACAGATACTGACGAAATTGATCTTATTTCAAAAAATCATTGATCTACGATCAAAATCCAGGGAGGAATATGTCGAGAACGTTTGTATGGAAAAATGACGATGTGAGTAGGTAGGTATATATAGGCTACCGCGGCTTAGATAACAGTATTAGAAAAGGATGTTCCCTTTCCCGAATAACATTCTAAGTCTGAAACCCATAGGATTCAACATTAGTGGCAAGGGATACTTACCCCATAAAATTGGGGCCTCATAAAATTCCATAAATAGGGATATAGGATTATCCCAAAAAAAAGGACTCAAATAGTCTCCCAATTTTTGCGACAGAGCAAATTACAATTACAAATTTAAGTAAGTATTATAGGAATTAAATGAATATTATGAGTTTTCCGCTCTCGCGGTTGATACTGTGAGCCCCTGGTCGGCAGACATGAAAGCCTTCATGAGAGTGTTGTCGGCCCAGTTGATCGACAGAACTGGTGACCCAAGAGCTGCCGCTTAGCATAGGATTTCCTTAGCAATCTAGAGAGGTAACGCCGCCAGCGTTATGGGCACCATTGCCGCAGTCCGATCTTTTGGAAGGAGTGTTTTTTATAGTTTTTTTGTTTATTTACCAATATGAATTATAAATTGTTAAGAATTAAAACTACTTAAAAATAACTAAAATACTTATAAAAATATTCTTAAAATTACTTATAAATACTTAAATATACATAAAAATTAAACAAAATCTAAAAACGGCCCCCGCGGCATGGTACAGTCGAGTTCATTAATATGTGTACACTTTTGGGCCTTATTACAACGTGGTAAGGTGCAAAAGTGTGTATATATTGGCGAACTCGACTGTACCGAAGATGCTGGCAGCATTTCCCCGTTGTACTATAATAAATCTTATATATAAAATTCTCGTGTCACAGTGTTTTTGTAACCAAACTCCTCCGAAACGGCTCGACCGATTCTTATGTGGAGTGTATGTTCAGTAGGTTAAGGTAAGCTATTTTTCATAGGTATCAAAAAAAAACTATAGCGGTACGAAGTCCGCGGGGTCAGCTAGTATACTATGGTAAGTACAATACAATTCCAAGGAGAGCACTTTATCCATCCGTGCATACGTCAGCTATCACACTTTATGCGCCGAACGAGGGGATTTAATGATTCACTTAGCGGTCAACTTTGACATCTTTTATGACGGAGATTCCTTTCTCGTTCACTATAGAATCACTTCGTGAACTCGAACAGGCGCCCTGGCTGGTGATTTTTGGGGCGGGTTTAACATTCCATGCTACGGGGGCAACCATAACCGCCAGCTAATCACAGCCCATAACACCTTCATTGTGATTCAGCGGGTGCTGGCATTCCTACCCGCTGACCCACTGGGAGCCATATTCAATATGGAAGGAAAGTGCTCGTAAATATCGACAGCCTAGATATACAAGCTACTTACAAACGCAATGAAAAATAACTGATTTTCAGTGACGTTAAGATGTAGGTAAATTTTAACGTAAGTAGATGTTTTCGAAACACCACCATCATATTAGCCAATTTACATCCTAGTAGATATCCAGTAATATCTACTTACTGGTCCTATGACTAAAAGCTTAGAGGTACATTTTAGTCGAGTTTTGCACATGTGTAAGTAGGTATTATGCGAGTACCATTTGAACTGAATCTCAACGGCCAGGGAAATTACTTTCATAGCTTTAGTTTACACCAGCTTCTGCCCGCGATTTAATCCGCGTGGAGTTCGGTAATAGCGTTCCCGCGGGAACTATGCGTTTTTCCGGAATAAAAAGTAGCCTATATGTTGACCAGTACTATAAACTATCCCCAAATGTTGTTGCAATCGGACCAGTAGTTTTCGAGTTAAATACGAACATGCATACATACGGTATTTTTTTCTAAAAATTGTTATTTTGTGTTCCGTGTCGTTTATACATATAATAGTCCCCTCGACTTGATGGTTTCTTTAAATTTTCAAGTTTCAAACGCGACTTCTTCTACAGACTTATTAATTAGAATAGATACAAAATACAAAAATACAAAATGCTTTATTTAAGTAAAAAAGATTACAGAGATTCCTAGAAAAAGATTACAGAGATGCCAGTGTGACGTTCAGTCCCCAGGATGTGGTTTGATCGAATAAAAAAAACAACTGACGTCAACAAAAGAATATAAATTAATTTAAAATATGGGTCGTGGGTGGAAAAGCCCGTCTGGTTTTACGCCGTAGTTCGGTAATCCCCTAGGGCGACGGCGGCTGCTAGGTCGTCTGGCGAGGGCAGCGGAAGGTGGAGCTGGTGTTAGGCTCGGGTACCAGGTAGGTGGTGTTGGGTGGAAACCTTCCACAAAATGGTGGCAGGCTGGGCGCGACTTAGCGCGATTCTTGAAGTCGTAAACTAACACCCCAATTGGGGTGCGAGATGACACTTGTCACTTAATTACGATTAGAGATCTACTACTAGTTCTTTTATATAATGATTAAGACTTCCGAAATATGTCGGAAGGACAGAACATTTAACGAACGTTTTTTAAATTATACCAGCGCGTAAGACGACACAGGTAAGCTGTAAACGCAACTGGCATATATGTGATGTCTCTCAAATCGTGGCCCGTAATAAACTTATCGAAGTAAAGTCTGCATACTTATTTATCTGTGTGTTACAGCTTTTCTTGTTAAGTAACACTATTATAGAGCCAGATCATGTACAATGATCGAGCCAAAACACCGTCACACCACACTTATCACGCACGACTGTTCTAGACTGTAAATTGTCATTTTAACCTTTTACTTCAGTCCACTTTTAATTGTACCTACTTACCTGTATACCTACTCGCTCAATCATTTGTTGCTTCCAAAGATGGTGTTAAATTAACATAAGTTAGGAGAACATTATGGATGGACCCTATAGGTAGAGAGCATGCAACTTAGGTCATCATCATCATCATCATTTCAGCTGAAAGACGTCCACTGCTGGACATAGGGGTCCCCCAAGGCACGCCACTCAGACCGGTTCTGTGCTACTTGCTTCCACCGGTTTCCCGCGACCTTAACTACGTTGTCGCTCCATCTTGTTGCAGGCCTACCGACAGCTCGTCTCCCGGTTAGCAGGCGCCACTCGAGAACTTTCCGGCCCCATCGCAACTTAGGTACATTAATTAATATTATTTCAACGACAACAGCCATTTTACATCCCACCCACTAACTGATCTCTCATTACGAGAGAGTTGCGCTAAGGTTCGAACGTGAATTAAAGACTTCATATTTTTGAATTACTTCGCAGATAACAGATAAGTACGTGCAGGATTCCGCGCGATGACTCTTCACCGTGGTATTGGTAGCATAGTAAGTAGTTCGACCTGCCGCCCCTCATGCACGTTAGGTCGAGGGTTTAAATTCGGGTCGCACTTCTGAGTTAGTAGAAATTGTTAATTGACCCCTACACTTTTATTGGACCGTCTGACCTAATTCAACTTCCGGAGATTTATTAATAAGTATAAATAGTCTCATTTTTAACAATAGATGTCCTAAAAGTTATTAATTAGGCGTTAATCAACCACTAGCACGCATCCCAAGTGTGACAGACCGACAAACGGAAGAGAAACATCAATTTCACAATCCGGACATGGCGTCGATGCAAATGGCTGCCTCAGAATTAAAAGGTACCAATTAATCATTTTATGTGATTGCAATGTACACCTTACGTACACGGTTTAAACGTATCAATTTAAATAACACAAAATGCTTAAATGGAACTTTGTTATTTTCACGTCACGAAATGGCGGCGCTTAGTGCATACAAAATGGCGGACCTATATTGCATAATGTAGATTGGGTAAGGAAGAACACGAGCTTTTTGTTAAAATAGCAAGTTTCACTTTCTAGATTAAAATGTTGATGTAATAGATTTTTTGGACAATGTTACGTGGTTGGGTTAGCGTCACAATAGAACTGTGGTTAAACTTACGAGTATTACGACTTTAGCACAAATGCCATGTTTTGGAAATACGTATCCACCTCAATCATTCGTGTAATGGTAAAATATCAAACATGGTTAGGTACACAATCTTCTATAGAAAACAAAATACTTACATAGAAAACGTAAACCTATGATTAAAATACATAATTATATTAGTTGATTTTAAGATTACTTGTAAACTAACTATGTAGTCATACAATCAACATGAAATTTTTAGAAGCACAAAATGCACAGGATTTCCTGAAAAAGTCTCGACAAAACCGAAACTTAATACATACGTACCAGGTACCTTTAAATGTCTACAAATACGTACCTAGCCGGACGTAACAAATGATGATCGATTGGTATGAGCGAATGACGGTGAGAGCTGCACTGCAGCGCATATCAATGCGTTAGCCCCAGCAATACCGAGCACAAGTAGGTACATACTCTAACTAACCGAGTTAAGGTACCAAATTCTAATTATCCTTTAAGATTGCTCAAAAGACGCTAAAGTAATAAATCAAGTTTGGCTATAGCATTTCACGATATACAGCCCTATAGGTAGGGCTTTATTCAAACCATTACATAAGAAGACGAAGCGACCATATCCCTAAATAAAACGCTTTCTCCCTATTTAGCCAGATAGTAATTATGTAATCAATACTAATAATAAGTCTGTTGAGGAAGTCGCGTCTGAAACTTGAAAATTAAAAGAAACATCAAGTCAGGGGAACTATATAAACAAAACAATACTGAACACAAAATAATGACTTTTAGAAAAATTTACTGTATGTCCGGATTTAACTCCAAAACTACTGGACGGATTGCAACAAAATTTGGTATGAGGCTAGTTAATAACGCGCTGGTCAATATATAGGCAAAATCCCGGAAAAACGCATAGTTCCACGTGGACGAAGCCGCGGGCAAAAGCTAGTACTGATATAATTAGCTATCGCTGAATTGGCAGAGAAATAATATCAATAGTTCAAACGTTCATTAATGGTACCTCCACTGTCCACCTGCATAAGTGCCATTACTTTTAACCAAAGACTGTAATTACGGACGATATTCGCTTTTCCTAAATAAACGAAGTCTTTTCATATATTTTTCACTCCAACCTGCACAAATTAAATGCTAAACAGTTTGTACTATTAATAAGCCCCTCAATGAATACACTATAATAGTACATTACAGACCTAGGGTGGTGAAATATGCGATCTGGGGATTTACGAATTACCGCCCGTGGTTTGTCAAAAGTTTTACGTCTTGCCTTGGCCAAGAAGTGAGATTTTCTCCCCGCGTAGCGGGCAGAAAATCCCACTTTACGGCCTAGGGTGATGTAAAAATACTTACCACTTGATCGACAAAACCGACGACCCAAGGGCTGGCTGGCGCTTACCTCTCGCAAAGGATTTCGTTAACAATCCGAGAGGTAACGCCGCCAGCGTTATGGGCATCACGCCGCAAAATGAACTTTTGGAAGGGGTGTTTTTCTATAGTTTTCTTTAATTTAAATTATTTACATTTCATATGTCTTATTATAATTAGTTTATTTATTATTATTATTAATTAATTGTTATTAAATAGGTAATTAGTTTGAATTGTATTTGTTTTTAGTTTTATACCATGTAATTAAAATATATACCTTACCAATAATATTTATAAAGCTACCACCAAATCGCAGTCACTCTCACCACCAGGACTTTCTTAAATGCTTCGCCAACGGCATTTAGCATTCGACGCACGCGCAACGCACGCGTGCCTTGCCGCCCTAAGGATCACGTATAAAAACCAAGCCCATTGAAAAATTAAATCATTGTTGCTCTATTAATCGACCGGGCACAACGTCCAATTAGTCAAAAAAAACTAATGACACAGTAGCTTTTAAAAATGAAGTGTGTTTGCCTGTTCGTGGCTTGTGTGGTGGCGGTGCAGGGTTATAGTATTGGGGACAATGAAGTCGAGACGGCAAGGCTTCAAACCAGTGAGGATCTCTTGGACAGTGTGATAAGTGATTGTTTCGAGTCCAACGAACCGAGCTCGTGTCTCAAAGTGAAGGTGGTGTCTTACCTGGACACACAACTTGGAGTGACCAAGGAGTCGTCCCGGTCTTTTGACGAGAAGAACATCGATAAAGTGATCTTCGACCGCGTTGGTAGGGTCCTGAACGCCAAGGAGTTCAGGTTCCGTCTGCCTGAGTTCATTTTCCAGAGCGCCGAGGTGTCGTACAGAGCTGACAGGGGATTGGACGTTGAGTTCCCGGAGGAGACTGAAAATGGTGAAGGTAAAGGAGTTAACTTCCATTAAATTCCCAAAAATCTATCTTACAAAACATGCTTTATGCAGTTTGTTTTTCGATTCTCAATAGAACTATAATGGCTTTAATTGACAGTTGAACTCGAAAACTAAACCTGTAATATGTAACTTTGATAAGTTATTTTAAGCCTTCCTGTCCATTTCAGCTCGAGGACTTCTGAAAAAGAAGCTCCTTCTTCCGGTTCTGCTGCTGCTGAAGTTGAAAATGAAGGCTCTAATGCCGATCCTCGTGAGCATCATCGGCATTAAGGCCATCAAGGCGCTCATCCTTAGCAAGCTTGCCATTACCCTGGTCGTCGGATTCTTGGTCTACAACTTGATCATGAAGAAAGGAGGTGAGTGCCTATAAGAAAAATCCAAATACTATGTATTGTACTAATAATCCGTGATTTGGGAAGTAATGGCGTAATGGTTTGATCTCCGCCTCGCATGCAGAGGGTTTGAGCTTCGAATACGGCTCGCACCTCTAAGTTTACTTACGTGCGAAATTCAATTTGAAATTATCATTGAGCTTTTCGAAGATCAAAACATCGTGAGGAAACCTGCATGTAATATGTGAAGCAAGTAGGTAATTCAAGGATATGTGTGCTCCCCAATCCTCACTGGGCCCACGTGGGGACTATTAGCCCAAACCTTCTCATGATGAAAGGAGGCCTATGCCTAGAAGTGGACCGTAAATAGGCTGTTGTGGTGGTGGTGAGATACTAATAATAAAGTCACGACAATTTATCACGTGTTATGTATTGTAGACGATTTCGCTTCTACGATATCGTCGATAACATTTCATCTTTTCCCCAGCAATGCCCATGATGATGCCCACCGACCCGCCAGCGCCCCAATACGGCCCGCCAGCGCCCCAATACGGCACTCCAGTGTCCACCCCCGCAGCCCCTCAAGACTCCTACAGCCCTCAATGGGAGCCGGCTTCATCTGGGCCTTACTCTCGCGTCTGGGATCCATCTCAACTCGCCTACAGTTCTTACTTCCCTGGTGAATCCGGCTCATCATCAGGTTCGCAATCTCCAAGCTACTCCAGCGTAGCCTCGATATCTTCATCATCATCATCGTCACCCACGTACTGATTGAGTTCTAAGCACGCACGAATGGATAGAGTCTAAGATAATTTATTGCGATATTTAAATTATTTATTGAACACAAATACAGAACTGATTTACGGTTGTTGCATTGTTTATCTCTCGCTCGTTATGAAATAATAGGAATCACCCGAATGAACATCTGAATAAAAGGAGACCTGTGCTGTTTATTTTCCCCAGTCTATCTGTACATCGATTCCAAACTTCATTTAAATCCGTTTAGTAGTTAAGTATTGTGTCGAGGAGTAAAAAGTTCCTTACAAAAAAAGGAAAAGTATAAGCTAGTTACCTAAATATTTGCATTTTTTTGGAGATAGGTATTCACTGGGTATCTATAGCACGACATAACTAAGAAGGCGCGCGGCGAAGCACTTAAGCCGTT
The DNA here is from genome assembly GCA_963971205.1 of Aethes cnicana. Taxonomy (NCBI): domain Eukaryota; kingdom Metazoa; phylum Arthropoda; class Insecta; order Lepidoptera; family Tortricidae; genus Aethes; species Aethes cnicana. Next base: position 6,502,082 of record OZ020294.1, read on the forward strand.
GAAGCAATATCTTCTAATCTAAGTTGTGTAGATCTGTACTATTTAACTCAGTACCTTACTGGTGACAAGTTAACAATGAAATGAAAACACTGTTTAGGTTTAATTCACTTTCTTACTTTATTTTTTACTCAAGTATTTTATTAGTGAAAACGTTTTGGGATAATCCAAGCTATTGGATATAATATGGAAAAGTGGAAAAATACAAACTGTGGGTACTACAGGTAAAGAAGCCAGTGTGAACTTTTAAAACAGTGCAAGTACTTTAATTCTAATACTACTACTACTACTACTACTACAACAGCCTATTTACGGCCCACTGCTGGGCACAGGCCTCTCATCACGACAGGGTTTGGGCTATAGTCCCCACGCGGGCCCAGTGCGGATTGGGGACTTCACACACATCTTTGAATTACTTCGCAGGTGCGTGCAGGTTTCCTCACGATATTTTCCTTCACCGAAAATCTCAGTGGTAAATTCAAATTGAATTTCGCACATAAGTAAACTTAGAGGTGCGAGCCGGAATCGAACCCCCGACCCTCAGCATGAGAGGCGGTAGGTCGAACCACAAGGCCACCACGGCTTCAAATTCTAATACAATAATATCTGAATTCAGCTGTAAAAAGAACGCGCCTTTAGAAGTTATCAAAAATATCCAAAATCGAATCAGTCAGTTTTTATTCGGGCGCCATGTGTTGCATTGCATTCTTCTAATAATTACATTTTCAGTTATTAATTTCTGAATTTTGACGCCTTCTGAAGTACGGCTGTTTTACAGCTGGTTAAAATTTAAATTATACTTTTACAAGGTAGACTTAATGACTTAGGTTATATTTCCATTGACGCAGAGGTTCTAAAGAGCTCCATGAATGACGAATCACAGTACGGACGCTGAATAGGCCGGGAGATCCTGACACTGAATTCCGAACCATTTGTACCAGGCTGGCGAGTCTACAGGGGTATAATTACGTAATGACGAAAAGGAAAATCATGGTCACAGCGCCAGTACCGGGGGCCCAATCGCGTGAGCGTTAATCGAACGTGTCGCATAAATTACGAAAGTCGAACGATTTGTACCACAAAAAATCTTGTATTTTCCGATAGTCGATGAAAAACGAAGTAGGCGATCGCGTAATGCCATACTTCTCCGGCGCGGCCTACATCCCGCCATACCGACGAAAACATGTTAATTAAAAACCAAAAATTGAACCATACTGAAGACTACTGGAAGTATGGCAAACATAATAACGGTCACATTGTATCACATACTTTCCAAAAATTAAAATGCCATACTGGTATAAATCGTTCTGCAAAATAAATAGTAGATTGTTTATCAAGGGACTAAAACAAGCCATTATGACACGAGATGTTTAGCCACCCGAGCAGAGCGAGGGTGGCTATAGTTCGAGTGTCATTATGGTTGTTTAGTCACGCGTTATACACTCTGCTTTTCACTTCGAATGCGAGGAAAAAAAAACGAAGTTCCATACAAAATTACGATATTTATATAACAAAGTAGATAACCGGCTACTTCCCGATGACCTAGAATCATGAAATTTGGCCAGAAGCAAGGTCTTACAGCACACGTACAGGAATAAATCTGATAACCGTAAATATTATATATTTTGGTGCAAGAAAAGCCAATCATTTGCGGTTTCATTGCTCATACAAACTTATCATTTGCGGTTGGCGCAGTAGCCGTGTCTACTTCACCAACCGCAAATAATAAGTTTGTATTGTTAAATTTGCATCATCAAGTTTGTAGGTACGGAACCGTCGGTGCGCGAGTCCAACTCGCACTTGACCTGTTTTTTATCACGTGACGGTTTGAATGATATTTAGCCAACAGATTCAAACTTGAATACTATTAATATATTTTAAAACTAATTGGGTCATGCATTATTAAATGAATTCACTTTTAATAAAACAAGAGTATTCGTAATCATTAAATCGTGTTTCACGAAATTAAATCGTTACTTCACGCCCTAGAAATTGTCTAGGTTCACTAGAAATGGGGATAATCCTCCTTTCACAAACTCTGTGGTTGGCTGTTTAGGCGGGTTTCCAACGTAAATTAAAACAATTTTACTTTAGTCCCTAGAGACTAAAAAAGAGCTTTAGTCCCGATGTGCAGAGACTAAAGTAACATTTTAAGAGCATGTGAAGTGAAAAATAAATTACATCTTTGGAGCGGTATGGCGGCCATTTGGCCCCGTTGAAAAAGTATGGCATAGTGATTTTCGTGAATGGCTACTCGACGATGATTATCCGTGCAAAAATTAGCCTGGTACAAATGGTTCAATTTTTGGTTTTTAATTAACATGTTTTCGTCGGTATGGCGGCGGGATGTAGGCCGCGCCGGAGAAGTATGGCATTACGCGATCGCCTACTTTGTTTTTCATCGACTATCGGAAAATACAAGATTTTTTGTGGTACAAATCGTTCGACTTTCGTAATTTATGCGACACGTTCGATTAACGCTCACGCGATTGGGCCCCCGGTACTGGCGCTATGACCATGATTTTCCTTTTCGTCATTAAGAAAGAAAGAAAGAAAGAAAAACATTTATTCATACCACATATGACACACAAAAATAAAATAACGAAACAAAGGAACAAACATGTAAAAACAAACAGGAAAAGAAATAATTTACGTAACTATACCCCTCATTACGTAATTATACCCCTGTAGACTCGCCAGCCTGGTACAAATGGTTCGGAATTCAGTGTCAGGATCTCCCGGCCTAGAAGCGCCGTGGAATTTTCAAGAACTGTGATTGGTCGATTCGCGGTTCACTGTGGGCCAGTGAAAAGGGCCCTTAAATAAAGATAAATTATCGATTTGCAGAAATCATTCGTTTTACTTGTTACAGATATTCTGTCCAATTAAAATAACTCTTCCGTCAATATTACAAATGTTTTAAAAGTTCACACTACTCATAGACTTCACAGGTGTCGTATTTTATATGTAGGTAATATGGGTTGCTATTTATTGTCACATGTGTACGGATCTATAATATTGATCTGCCTTAAATTTAGGTATAGTTGTTATATAAAAACTTTCTTTATAAATATGTCTGTTTGAGTAGTTATAGCAAGAATCAGAAAGATACAAGAACTTGTCTTACCATATTACCTTGGTAAATTAAATATATACATATGTAAGTATTTAATTTCTGTAGATATACATTTATTGTTTACGTTCTACCTAGATTGATGTATTTTAGTAGATTGTCGTCTTTAGACCTTTAGATAAATTATTTATTTACTATTAACCTGATCATATGCATAAGGATGAAATTTGATTAATTCTTGGCCCAAGCATCGTCTCCTTAAGAGGGTTTATCCCGAAAGTTGGCAACGTCGCATATAGCTGTCAAATGTATCGCTGTTTTTATTAATTCCTTAATACTACTGAATTAAAAAATAAGTTATTCTATTGAATGACGCGTCTCGTTATATATTTGTTGGTTAGGCATTCAAATGATAAGATTACATTAAAATGCATGGAAAATGCGATGGAAAGTTTTCAAAAGATAGTACGCTTCCATAATCCTTAAAATTTCGTGGTCTTATGATAATTGTTGCAATCCATACTTAATGTTTTATTCAACCATAGAGCGATAATTCATGTTTTCATTGAGTAATATTCAGAAATTAATGAAAACAGCAAAATATTTCACAGCTATTTGCGACGTTGCCAACTTTCGGAGTAAAAACCTCTTAACAGAGAATTCATAGTACTTAATACCCTTACAAGTGCACTCTAGCGACAAATTTCACAAGTAATATGATAAAACAAGTTCTTGACAAATATCGACGAATAATACATATGTTAATTTAATAGATAAGTATAAGTACAATTTTCATTAGCAAGTCGATTAAATTTGAAGACAATTTTAGGGTGAACATTCAAGTGGTCGTGCAAAGTTAGATTTACAGTTAATACTAATGGTAGTAAATAGTAAATACACTGTACACTTGGTACAAAATATCCTACGGGAGTGAGGAAATGATATTTGTACTTGTAAGGTGTTTTTAAATAATTGCGACTGTCCAAATGTAAAAAAGAACTAATTGTAGGTACTCTCCACTGCCCAATGGTTGACTGGAAGAAATCACGTTTGTATTGAAATACTAGGAGATACTTGGTTTAGTTCTTTCTTTAGAACCAAGTTTTTTTTTACTATGAGTAGGTATATCATGAACGCATAATGTTCACGCGTTGAGTGTCATAACGATCTTCAGTCGTCAGATTGTCAGAAAAAGACGACGGGTGTACTGTAATTTTTGTTCCTTAAAAAAAGTACAGCTTAGGAATAGAAAAATGAATAGACACTATATCGAAGTCGCGGTCATCGGCTGTGACTGTGGAGACACGTTTTGAGAACTTGTACAATCAAGGAAAATATGTATGTATTCGGCAAAAGTGACAAAATATGTATACATCGACTATTCCTATGTTTTAGAGTTGATACTCTAAAACATAGGAATAGTCGATGTATACATATTACTTTGATAGAGTACATCTTGGCCCTTGACTGTACTGGAATTCTTATACATTTGGTCAGTCACAAATCTAAGGGAGTAATGGGATGGTATTTACAATGCAATGGAGGGTTAAAGCCTTTAAATTCACAGCCTTTGACTCTAAGGAGTACGGTAATAAGGTACCTTGACACGCTAAAGAAAAAAATCCCATGAGCATTAAAAGCATTTTTTTAAGCTTATGTGGTTTGACAGACGCCGTAACAGTTCGGCTATGGAGGGTTGAAGAAAAGGAGCGCAGTCTTTATACTTCCGAAAGTGGACACCAAATCGAGTAGGTTGCGGGCGCTGCGGTCGCCACAAGTGTCAAGCCACCTGGGCGGATAGTCTGCAGTAGCGCCTTCAGATGGCGCTGCTGAGGCGAAAACGCAACGAAAACGGTTGTGAGGCGAGTGTGTTTTGTTTTGTTGCTTATCAAATCTGCTAGACACGTTTTTAACTGTTTCGCCGTATAAGATTGCGCTTCTTACCAAGACACATTCCACACTCCATAGGTTCGGCCATGACTTCGGGTGACAGCGGTAGCGGCGGGCGTTTTACTGATATATTGCGCGCGACGGTTGCTGACCGATGCGCGGCGGGCGTCACGATCGCGCAATGTGTCGTAACACGCTCACCGCTGCCGCTGCCACGCGAAGTTGTGGCCGAGCGGTAAGCCTGTGGTTCGACCTACCGCCTCTCGTGAAGAGGGTCGAGGTTCAAATCTAGCTCACACCTATGAGTTTACTTGCAAAATTCTATTTAAATTTACCGCCGAGCATTTCATTGAAAAAAAACATCGTAAGGAAACCTGCACGCATCTGCGAACTGCACACTAGGCGCTTGGGACCAGCCCAAACCGTCTCGTGATTAGTCCCAGCAGTTGGACGTAAATACATAGTACCTACGACGAAAGGTACAAAATTGAACGTGGGATTTTTTCTTTTATAGCGTAATTTTTTATATCTAGATGTGCGATTGGAAGCGAGGTTAAGTATTATTCATAGATTTCTAGACAGAAGACATATATATATATATATATAAAAAATACTAAAATACATATAAAGATGAGGGAATGTAAGGGGTGTAAAGTTGTAAAGCGTAATAGATATTAAGATTAGATATATTAGAGTGAGATTTTATATTGCAAATGCATTTAGAAATGTCATATAAGTTTTGGTTTTAAATTTTACATACGTACTACCAGACTAGGATGTAAATTTCGGATCATATCCATTACCAAAACTCCCTTTTATTGTCATCGGTTATATTTCCATAATAAGTACTAGTTTGTTTATATTTTATTCTCGGACAAATGGAAAACAAATCCGAATTCACAATAACAAAAGGAGGTGATCAAGTGGGAATATTGAGAAATATTAATATGGACCATTTTAAATCTACCTAGTTCGCCTTAAATACACTTTTGGATGTAGTTGATTTAGTATATATATGACAAAGGACAAATATGCGAATCATTCGAAAAACAAAACCGGTTTGATTTAGTCATGTATTGTTTGTTTATGTCCAATGCCATGCCAATCCAAATACATATTTATATCCTATACTGTGATGGCGTCCATACTAATATTACAAATGTGAAAGTTTGTTTGTTTGTCCTTCCTTCACGTCGCAACGAGTGGACCGATTTGGATGAAATTTGGTATGGAGATAGTACTTTTATCCGAATATTTCCACGGGAAAGGTTTTCCACGAATCAAATAATTTTTTTCAATACTTCTATAACTATTAGAACTGTCTATATGAATAGTATCATCTGGTACGCAAATTCTAAGTCTACACGGGACGAAGCTCGCGGGCATCGGATAGTAAAATATAAAATGGAAGATGGCTAAGGCACCTGGGTATTTCTCAATTCCTAGCCCAACATTCCCATTCAGTTTTTTTTTTCAACATTAAAATAAAATGGACTTAGGGAGTGAAAATAAAAGAAATAAATAAATAAAAAGACGTTTACTATCACAAAATTCACAACTAAAATTAAACGCAAAATGAAAAATACAGTCGATGATAAGAAAAAAATGGAGCTGTAAGAACACGTTATCAGTTGTTTACATTTCCAGTCGTTATAACTAAAGAATTTGTAATATTTGGTCTCAAACATACTGAACACAACTCGAGGGCACCCAAACGCGGACTAATATCTTAATCTACATAATCCGTACTCACTTAAAAGATAATTAGTTCAGTCTATAAAACATACCCAAAAGAATTAAGGAATATTTAACCGAATAACATTCAAGCACTATAATTAAACCACTTTAGTTGTCAGATGAAATAACCTTTAGCATTTTTTTTTTATGGACCAATTAGGAGAAATCCAAATCTACAAGAGGATTCTCACTAAATGTTGAGTAATTTTGTACTTTAAAATAGAAAGTGGTTCGATTAAGCCTTTTAATAGCCTACTAGCCTCATTTCACGGATATTAGTACCGTAAAAACACAGAAGACAAAATATTTACTGCCATTTTGTTAAAAAAGTTACAAGAATAATAAAACATGTGCGTTACATAATTGCTTTCTAAATACTTTTCTTACAAACCCTGATACATTAATGTACCATGTTATTTAAATAAACATTGCACTTGAATTTTTTAATAAATGATTCAAATAAGACTACAATAGTAATCAAAATGCAACTGTAATACAAAATACAGCAAATAAAAATTTCAAAGTCAAAATTCAACATTTTATGCAACATATTCAATTCCGATCTATTCAACTGTTTTGTACTAGCTATTATAATATGTTTAATAAATTTTTCTATACACTTACAAACTTAACATTATGTATATAAACATACACAAGGCGACTACAGGCATCGGCACGGGACTTGAGCGGTTGCCTTCGATGCGCATAAGTCGAAAATAAGGTCTCAGGCGGAGAGAGAGAGAGGCAAATATTTCGAATTATTTTATACTCTTTATGTGGAACTCCATGGTGTATTTAGGTTATTACTTCGTATTATTTTATAGCCTTATTAAACATGAAATAGTAAACGAAAGAACGATAAGAAAACCGGTTTATTTGTATGGGGGCAAAAACCGGTTTCAAGCGGGCGCTATGTCGTGCGCGCACGCTTATTGGCCCTTCAGTCGTAAACATGCGCAGAAACCCCCTCTACTTTCGCTCACCGCTCAAGATCCCTGCCGCGACCTGTACAATGGATGAACTCCTTGTCAATAACCTTAACATTAGAAGCACAAGCAAGAAAACGTAACAATATTTTTAAACGTTTTCTTTCCATCGGCAAGAACCATTTTTCGAGCCTTCGCAATCGATCGCGTCGATCTACATATTTACATCTCTCATTCATTACGATGATATTCAATCCATTATATACATTTTATCTTAATTAATTTTGAGTATGAATATGGTTATATCAATAAGTTAATCCTTGTCATAATTTCGCTCTTAATATCTGTTAATAGGACCGGAATACACTGTCACTCGCTAGGTGATGCACGATTACCTGGTATGCATTTCTTTCTTGAAATGAACTAATCATGCATCCTACACGCATGTATTCTCGGCCTTTGTTACTATCGTTTTTACTCGCCACTTTAATATTTTTATTCACACATTTGTTTTCTTTTTCTTAACAGCCAGTCATCCAGCAAGACACTTCACTACAAAGACACGACACTAATACTGGCCGCAAATACAAAAAGGCCAGTTCACACGGTCCATTATCACTGGCCGATGCGTCGGAGTACGTTCCAAATAGCCTTTTTTTCTCTTTCTTAACGGCCAGTCATCTAGCAAGACACTTCACTTCAATTTGACACTGGCCGCAAATAAAAAAGGCCAGTTCACACGGTCCATTATCACTGGCCGATGCGTCGGAGTACGCTCCAAACCGCCCCGGCGTAGGAGGCGAATCGCTAGGCGGTGCCCCATATAGAGGAGGTGACGATGATGGGAGCGAGGTAGGAGAAGGCGATGCCACTCATGATACCGGTGATGAGCGTCGCACCGCCAATCATGCCGGCTGTTGCTGCGTTTTCCGGCGCCACCGTTCTGTAAAGGATAAATTAAAACTCGATAATTTTGCAGTTTACACACAAGTTACATTATGGGCTTTTTACGTCAATTTCAATCCTGCTCTCAGGTCACCGGAGCTCCAGCCGAGCAGCGCGGCGACGAGCCAGTAGGCGGCGTCGCTGGCCCCCAGCACCGGCGTCGTCCGACAGTTGTACTCACCCGCTCACATACATCATGCCGAGCGAGCTGCCGTGCCCGGAGCTCCAGCCGAGCAGGGCGGCGACGAGCCAGTAGGCGGCGTCGCTGGCCCCCAGCACCGGCGTCGTCCGACAGTTGTACTCACCCGCTCACATACATCATGCCGAGCGAGCTGCCGTGCCCGGAGCTCCAGCCGAGCAGGGCGGCGACGAGCCAGTAGGCGGCGTCGCTGGCCCCCAGCACCGGCGTCGTCCGACAGTTGTACTCACCCGCTCACATACATCATGCCGAGCGAGCTGCCGTGCCCGGAGCTCCAGCCGAGCAGGGCGGCGACGAGCCAGTAGGCGGCGTCGCTGGCCACCAGCACCGGCGTCGTCCGACAGTTGTACTCACCCGCTCACATACATCATGCCGAGCGAGCTGCCGTGCCCGGAGCTCCAGCCGAGCAGGGCGGCGACGAGCCAGTAGGCGGCGTCGCTGGCCCCCAGCACCGGCGTCGTCCGACAGTTGTACTCACCCGCTCACATACATCATGCCGAGCGAGCTGCCGTGCCCGGAGCTCCAGCCGAGCAGGGCGGCGACGAGCCAGTAGGCGGCGTCGCTGGCCACCAGCACCGGCGTCGTCCGACAGTTGTACTCACCCGCTCACATACATCATGCCGAGCGAGCTGCCGTGCCCGGAGCTCCAGCCGAGCAGGGCGGCGACGAGCCAGTAGGCGGCGTCGCTGGCCCCCAGCACCGGCGTCGTCCGACAGTTGTACTCACCCGCTCACATACATCATGCCGAGCGAGCTGCCGTGCCCGGAGCTCCAGCCGAGCAGGGCGGCGACGAGCCAGTAGGCGGCGTCGCTGGCCACCAGCACCGGCATCGTCCGCGGCAGCTCCACGTTCTTCTCAGTCGGCCGGTAGTTGCAGAGGAAGAAGAACGGGATGAAGAGCAGACGGAGCGTCGTGAACACCCACAGCCAGCGGCGGTTTGGCTGGAATGACAATTGAAATAGTACATTTTGTTCCGCTCGGGATTCCATTCTGGAATCTTTCGCGTCGCTCTGGAGTCAATCCCTCACCCACGGTAAAATATACCATTTTTCTCCCTAGTCACACAATCTACTATTTCTCCTGACTTATTTTGTAGGTTCTACTGAAGGTGTTTACGAATGTATAAATAGGATATAACAGTAAAAGAGTACAAAAAAGATTAAGTCTATTCCTATGTCCCACCAGAGAAAAATTAAATTATATAAGACTGTCAATCACCTCACATTACGGCGTACATCGGAAATAGTCAGGGAGCTTCAAATTTTCATACTTCGCCTGTACAGCGCCATCTAGATGTCGCTCATGGAGTTCATGTTTGTATGCAAGCTACCTAGGCAGCGAAATCTATTATCGCATTTAACACTTGTTTCGAGCGTACGCTGATTTGTTGAGCCTTACTTCTTTTTTTAAAAAAAGGCCTTCTGCTGAGTTTGTTGCGGCGCTTTTTCTCAAGCAATGGGTCTAGGAAGCGCTGGTAAATTTTTTTTCTGACGTGTAAAAGTGCCCCTTTGTGGCCAATTTGCTGAATAAATGATTGAATTGAATTGAATTGAATCTATGCTAGTGCGAAAATATAGCCATTTTCCAACGAGCGCTTTGAGATGCGAGCGGCACAGGACCGACCTATGTCCAGCAGTGGACATCTACCGGCTGACATTGGTCGCGACCTCGTGAGACCTACCGCTCGCTGAGAATAGTTGACTGAAAAACCAACATCCTGTTTACGTCTCAATTTGGATTGAATATAGTCCCAGCTGTGTGACACCCGACCATCTGCATGAGAGGCCTTTTTCTTAACCTTGGGAAAATGCATTTACGCATCCCGTCCGGTTGGGGGTCCAAGACGGGTATGACTGACTCCCAGAGATAGGCCTATCCGCCCGGACTACCGTCTAAAAACCCAAGGGTTTGCCCCGTGACGGAGTGCGGGATCGCCTCAGCGCACACAACCGCTGCTCCGTCGCGGCCGCCCGCCGCAGCAGGACTCCTCCAAGTGGGAACCAGAGGCCCCTCCCTTCGATGGAGGCGTGCTGAGGAAACGAGTCACGATCTGCATGAGAGGCCTACCACCTCACGGTATCCTAGTGTTAACAGCAGCAGGAAATCCAATTGAAGTTTGCATCAAGGACAATTGGACATCAGTTCACATTTTATTACAATCAAAAAAATAAAAATATCACTGTATCAGTACTAGTTTAAAGTATCAGTACTCGTCAAAAGGGTTTTTTTTTGTAAAGTTGTCTGCAAAGGTTTGTAATATTAAGAGGGTTTACTCCGAAAGTTGGCAACGTCGCAAATAGCTGTCAAATATTTTGCTGTTTTCATTAATTTCTGAATATTACTGAACGAAAACATGAATTATCGCTCTATGTTTGAATAAAACATTAAGAATGGATTACAACAGTTATCATAGGACATTTTTAGTATTATGGAAGTAACATCTTTTGAAAACTTTCCATCGCAGTTTCCATGCATTTTAATGCAATCTTATCATTTGAATGCCTAACCAACAAATATAAAACGAGACGCGTCATTCAACCATAGAATTATATCTTCCTTTTTAATTCAGCAATATTGAGAAATTAATAAAAACAGCGAAACATTTGACAGCTATATGCGACGTTGCTTTCGGGATAAACCCTCTTATCGAGTTTACCGAGTACGAAATATTGTAGTAGTAGAATACTCACGAATTTGAACAGACTGGCGCTGATGTTTCCGATCATGGCGGTCAAGTTGAACGTGAGGAAACAGGTGATTCGCGTGAAGTCGGCGCCGAGAAAGCCCTCGTTCACAGGACGGATGTCTGTCAATTTTAATAAACCATTATGAACACGTCCGAACAGAAAAAATATTATAAGACGGCATAAATAAAATCAACGAAATAGCCTGTATTGATTCCTCACAATAGGGACGTTAACAGTTAATGTTAAGGTGAACGTGTGTTTGTCTGTTAATCCTTCCTTCACGTCGGAACGACTGAGCCGATTTGGATGAAATTTGGCAAGGAGATACTTTTTATCCCGATATTTCTACGGGAAGGGGTTTTCTACACTTCGGACCAGTTATTTCTGTCAGTCTGTCAGAGTTTGAAGGCTGTTTTAATTATTTTTATTTATCTTTTGTCGTTTTCAGGGATCGCTATGACTCCGAAATGGTATGTATGACGTCTAGTCTAGTCGAAGTTGAAATGTAGCAAAACTTAGGTGCACACTAATTTATCAGAAACCAGCGTGTGTTTTAGATAGCTTTAATGTGCCCACTGTGAAAATGTGGCTACGCCATGTTGGGGCGACTCCACTGCGTTGGGAGTGGGCATGAACTGTGCTAGACAACTTTATTTTTGAAAAAATAAAAAAAACAGACTGCATACCAAATTTTGATATACCCAGTGTCACTCTCACAATCAGGACGAATCTGACGACACTTCGCAAGCTAAAATCTATCAAGTTTAGGCTACGGAGCGTGACAAAAAATATACCCACCCACATACATACATCCATAGTTACACTCTTAATTATTTCAAACTATTTTTATCAATTAAATTATAATATTATGTAGTTGTAAATTGTTTAGAAATACACTTTGCGTACGGCTCGCCACCTAGCTTCAAATAGCGGTAGTGATAGTTCAGCGACTTGATAGGCTAGATGTCGATCTAGTGTCAACCCGCGTTCTGGAGAACGCACTTTAGTATGGGAGATGCTACACTTTTCATTTTACTCCTCTATGATGTTACGCACCAGAATGTATGGCCGGGAAGACAGAAAGCGACACGAAGAAAACCAGCCAGACGTTGTAAAGCTGCACCCAGGCTTGTTTGAATATGGTCCAGTACGGGGTTTTCTTGGCTGTCTGTTCGCTCTGGCCGGTGGCAGCAAGAGCGGGATTCACTTGCATCGTTCGTTGCTGCAGAGTGTCGTGGTAGCGGTAGAACCTCTGGAAAATGGGTATTGGTGGTTTTTAATGAAGTATTCAGTTTATTTAATGTACAATTAATCTGTTTTACAAAGCATTAAAAATAAAACCTATCATGCCTTTTTTTTCTCAATCATTCTTTTCAAGCCAAAAAAAGTCTCTTTTTCTCAAAAATGGCCGGGAAACTCGTCATTGTCTGCTTTCTATCAGACCGCGAAATGCGTCATTGACGATCAGTCAAAAATTAAAAAAAAAAACTCAACTGCATGCCCCGGAAATTTGTATGAATTTACTTCCGCGGCATGTATAAGCGCAGGGAATGTTGTATGAAATTTCATTATCGTACAGGTACTTTTTTTTTAAACTGATAAATACGCGAAATAATTCCCAAACAGCCAAGTCTGCATGTTCTGTATCTGTCAATTGACGCGAAACCAAACGTTTTTATCCGTGTCTGAAACAGCGCAATGTATTTCAGAACGGAATTTAAAAAAGAACGATCCATAAAGAGCGGGAGTTCTTGTCTTATATCAGATTTATTTAGCTAAATTTCATGAAAATAGTTTATTAGTTTGGTTTAAAAATTAATAAAAGGTCTTGATTTTTATAAAAACGAGAAATCTACATGCGAGTTTTTAACTTGCCGTGTTAGTGTGTCTGTTAAAGTCAAATATCGGTGAATACGAAATAAGACTGGCGTTCCATTGGACTTGTTGTAAGTACTTGACTACCTTTGCGTGCGTGTCAATGCTGTATTATGAATACCTAATGTCAAGGTTTTTTTTTTCATTTTTGAGAAAAGCACTATATAAGCCTCGGCACGTGAAAGGCTTTGCAGGCTTCGTACATATTAAAGGGCCTCGGCGATACCCCCCATAATTTTCGAATTATTATTTTCTAGATTTGGGTCCACTGTGCTTTGATTTCTACTCGGGCCCTTCTTTAATGCTTTATTACGTACAGTCGCCATTAGATATATGACAGCAAACAGACTATTTCTGCACAGCACTTGCCTTTGAAAGCAGGCAGTTGTACTGTAGTCCCTAATGGTAGAATCAATATGGTTATGGAGACTGAATTTATAAAACCCCTGATATTGGCCTAAAAAATGTTTATTTATTTATTCATTCATGAATAAATAGCGGCATTTTTTAATAATTTAAGTAAAACCAATAACATCAAATATTTCGCTATGTAATTGACAGATGGTTTGGGTCAAGCGATTGCAGCGCTCCTAGTGGCCAAATTATGCAGATTTCTTGTTTATTTAGCACATGATGTGCTAAATTGCCATATTATACGCTAAATTGGTAACACAGGTCTCCTAAACGTCACAGTGACATTGACACTATTGTATGTAATGACAATCTTTCACGTTTCAAGACAGTGGTGCCAACTGGTGAGCAGGAATACCGTGGCCCCTCTCATTGATAGTATGTTAGTTGATTTCGTACCCAAATCTCTTGATTAGCAATTAATTTGTAGCTATACTTAGGTGCACATAAATTAATTGAAAATTTATATGCGTGTTGTTAAGTATAGCGTCGCTTTGCCCACTTTAAAAACAGTAACAAAAATAAACAGTACAATGAAACTGCATTGCGAAGTGGGCTAAAACTACTAAGCCTGGCTTGTATCAAGGAAGTTAACGTCCGTCAAATACGGCGCCAGCCGTCAATCAATTTAGAAACGTCATCTTCTTAGTGAAAATCTTGGGGATCATATCGGGCGTTAACTTTTTCATACAACCCAGGCCTAAATCAGTGGCAAGCTCGTCGAAGTGACGTAGAATTATAACTATAGCTTGGCAACTTCGTTCCCGATCCTCCCTGGGGGTAAAAGACGGCCGGGCGGCAGGGGAGCACGTGAAGTTGATGACGTCATACGGCACAGCTTAAAAAGCGCACGCCAAAGAAACTCTGCATAACGGAACGGTGGCGGAGGGGACTCATCATAAATGGTATCTAACTCTCCCCATCACTTTTATTTTTTCGTTTGACTAAGTTCGATTTGATAGAAAATAACTGTATCATGTATAATGAGTCCCTTTCTTTATTTTACCATAAAGTCATATATGTTCATCTATAGGCACGCTAACCGGTCATACGTTGCTTTTTTTGCTGATTTTCGTCGACGACCAGTATGTGTCTCGCTATGCGCGTCTAGACTCCCCGCAACCCTCGCCATCCCCGCTGTCGTCTCATCCCCCAAAGTCTGTCGCACCTTAGGGACGGTCAGGCACGTAGTTGACGACCATAATACAGGCCCCGGCACGAATCTTGAACGGTAAGCGAAGTAGAGCGGATTTCTGCGCATGTATACGACTGAAGGGCCAATAAGCGTGCGCGCACGACAAAGCCGCTGCGTTCCGCGCCCTTCTGCCCTTATTTTCAACTTCTGCTCATCGAAGACCACCGCTCAAGTTCCGCGCCGATGCCTGTACATTCAACCTTCACAAACAATACTTACATTGAGCGGCAGCGCGAAGTAAGTGTCGAAACATATCAGCAACACGAACATGCCATTGATGAAATAGTAAATGGCCGAAGTGCGCTTGCTCCCGCCCATTTTATCCGACAGCCACCCGAGCAGCACGACGAGAGTTCCGCACACGTTCGAACCGAGGACCACGGCGCCCGTGTACTGCGGGGGCAAGCGCGCCGCCACGCCGTACACGGAGTTTTGGAAGATCGCGTTGCAACCTGGAATGGTGGAAGATAATATGAGATAAAAAAACTCAAAGGTGACTGACTGACATAGTGATCTATCAACGCACAGCCCAAACCACTGGACGGATCGGGCTGAAATTTGGCATGCAGGTAGATGTTATGACGTAGGCAGCATCCGCTAAGAACGGATTTCCCGAAATTCCCACGGGAACGGGAAAAAACGGGATTTTTCATTTTAATATTTCTGCGCATACGAAGTTGCGGGGAAAAGCTAGTATGAGATAAATTGTTAGCGTAATTTAAAAAAGTACAGTCTACTATGTACATAGTTCTCGAGTAGATGCGTAAAAGCAAACACTCTTGTCGCCTGTGCCCTAGGGTGGGACTTCATACAGACAAAAAGACTGTCTACTCTACTCTCTTATACGCTATTATTAATTGCAAATCTAAAACCTTTTGGGTGATACTACAAGCGCTTCAACCGCCGTCAGTCCGCTGTCGCCTTTTGTGTAATTTCCAGATTTATATGGTTTTTTTTGTAAAGAGGGACGTTACTACTCTGCTACACTACAAAATACAATAAAATGCCGTCTGAGGTTACTGGAAACTGCCGGAGCCGGACGTTGAACCTTCACCCTTTTGTTTGTTGCCTACGCTTTCATTTTCTCATTACCGTTTCTTTATTACAATTACATTACAGTGCTGCTATTTTTGTTAAGCTTATAGTCGAATTTATTTATTAAGATAACTTGATTGCCCCGTCAGTAGCACTGAATTGAATAACGTGCTATATTACGCGACAGATCCATCATAATTAAAAGATGACATGTCTATGATGTACGTACAAGATAGATGACATCCTCTACGATTATCATTTATAGCACTAAAATGAAGTTGACATTTTACTGTAGCAAGACTTAGGTGCACACAAATTTACTGAAGAAATCTGCGTGTGTTTTAGTAGAGCTGTGATATACCCATTAAAAAAATGTGAATATGCGACTTTTCCACATAAACACTGCGTTGGGAATGGGTGTCTGTCGATTTGGAATAGATTTTTATTTCTTTCAGAATAGATGGGCGAAATAAAATAAACTAAAATGGCTCTGTAACTTTGCGGCCAGTTAGAAGTTTCAAGTAAGAAGTTTCAAACACTGCAATTTTATAAAATACAAGCTAGTTTTTAAATGCGTCAACAGGTTTATATAACACCAATTACTTAGTAACTAACCTAAAATGGAAATTTATACAGCTATCCGTCTATCTATGCATTTATTATAACTATACCTGTATATCATTTTTGTTACTAAAGTAAACTTGTAAACGGTCCTACATAAATTGTTTATACAGGTGGACGACCTTTAGTGCTAGGCTGGTACAGTAGATGTAAACAAATAGGTATCCATGCCATTGTGTTGCGATCCAACAAATCTACAATTTCGTGTAAGGCATTTTATATGTAAGCTTAGATTAGAAAGATGGCATTCTTGTTGAGCTGATGAAATAACTTTAAAAAAAACTTCGGCCCGCGATTTCGTCCGCGTGGAATTCGATAAGAGCGTTCCCGCGGGAATTATTCGATTTTCCGGGATAAAAAGTAGCCTATATGTTGACCCGTGTTATACGACGGTCATAGGTAGGTTTTATTTATTTTTGTCGGCCAGTATCATTCGTGCTATGCGCGTCTCCCCGCAACCCTTGCCGTCCCCGCCGTCATCTCCCCCCAACGTCTGTCGCACCCCAGGGACGGTCGGGCACGAAGTTGACGACCTAAAGGATACCGTTCCACTAAAAGCTCGGAAATGACTTCGAGAGACAGAAGCAGCGGGGCACATTGCGCGATCGTAACGCCCGCCCCGTATCAGGTAACAACCGTCGCGCGCATTATGATTTAGATATTTATAATCGATCGAACGAAAAATGACGGTTCAACCATACAAACTTTCATCCCCTATTTGACCCCCCTAAATGTCAAATTCATAAAAATACTGTAACACATGTTCAATGATCTGTAATCGGATATCTAAATCATAATATTAAGACCGTTTTACTTCAAAGATGATAGTTTATCCATACAAACTTTCATCCCTTAATTTCAGCCCCGTAAAGGTGAAATTTCTAAAAATGCTGAAACACGTGTTTAATTCTTTGTAATTAAATATATAAACAACTAGCTTCTGTCCACGACTTCGCCCGCGTGCAATTCGGTTATCGCGTTCCTGCGGGAACTATGCGTTTTACCGGGATGAAAAGTAGCCTATGTCCTTTCACGGGACCCCAACTATCTCCATGCCAAATTTCATCTCAATCGGTCCAGCGGTTGAAGCGTGAAGAGGTAACAGACAAACAGACAGACAGAGTTGCCGCGCCACATTGTGGCCAAGCCGTAAAGCAACGTCGTACATACTGTTCAACACGAAGACAGATATCATGGTGACCCAGAAGAAGGCACCCGGCCACTGGGAGCTGTCCAGCATCGCCAGCACGACCGTGAACACGAAGATCAGCACCTCGAAGGAGAGAGACCACACTATCCTGGTGGTCAGGTCGCCGCTGGAATGAGAGGAGTTGGTTACAAACTGAGGCGGCTCTTAGGCACACAGCGGACACTGCCTATAAAAGCACGATTTCGAACACAATTCGAATGAAGTGTCAATGTTTGCGTGCGAGGACGTCTGTACACTTGTAAATCTACGCGGGCCAATGATTCACTCACCATCTCCGGATGAAACAAATGACGGTAAGGCGAGTTGGGCGCGAGTTGCGCGCCGACTAGATTTAGGCGGGTGATTCCGTGGCCATTTTGTATGTAGTACTATTAAATATTCTTTTTTTCACGGTAGAACAATGCTACCGTGTAAGACACTCCTATTTTCACTCATCCTATGAAAAAAAGTAAATATCTTCTATATATATAAAACAAGAAACTGACTGACTGACTGATTGATCGATCAACGCAGAGCCGAAACTATTGGTTGTAGAGAGCTGAAATTTGGCATGCAGGTTTCTTAGGGAACATAGGGTAGCACTAAGAGAGGATTCGTCGAGGTAAAATACAAATAGTTTTTACGCGGTTAAGTCCCGATAATAGTGTGTTTAATATGAGTGTGTATCGCGAAAGTTTGAGACAATGTAAGAGAGGATTTCCCGAAATTCCCACGGGAACGGAAAGAAATTTTACCTTTTAATATTTCTGCACATACGAAGTTGCGGGGAAAAGCTAGTTTGTAAAAAAAAGAGTGCTCTCTCATCATACAATACAGAAGGATTTGTAGCAAAACTTAGGTGCACACAAATTTATTGAAGAAATCTGCGTGTGTTTTAGTAGAGCTGTGATGTACCCATTTTAAAAATGTGAATATGCGACTTTTCCATATAAACACTGCGTTGGGAATGGGTGTCTATCGATTTAGAATACATTTTTATTTCTTTCAGAATAGATGGGCGAAATAAAATAAACTAAAATGGCTCTGGAACTTTGCGGCCAGTTAGAAGTTTCAAGTACAACAAATGATTTCTATTGATAAGTTCAATGACACATGAATCATTGGGTGGCATTGTTTTGTTTCATTATGGTGAGTCGGTATTCATTGAAGATATCGCGCACGTGTGTTTATTAATGCTCATCGGCTTATACACGAGACGTACATACCTAACCTACAGGAAATTTATAACGAGTGTCAATTAAATTAATCTTTGCAAATGAAGATGAATATTTACTCGCAGGTATCTCGAATGCGTTGGATATGGATAGAACCTCTTATTTATAGAAAGGTCTTCTTCCGAATTCAAGTCTATTTCTAAAAGAAATGGACCATACATTTTTGGTTACTACTACTACAGCCTATTTGCGTCCCACTGCTGGGCACAGGCCTCCTCTCATCACGAGAGGGTTTGGGCTATAGTCCCCACGCGGGCCCAAGTGCGGATTGGGGACTTCACACACATCTTTGAATTACTTCGCAGATGCGTGCAGGTTTCCTCACGATGGTTTCCTTCACCGAAAACATACATTTTTATCTGCCTGCACAAGACAGGTTAAATACGAGTGTTTGTATGTACAGCCTGATAGATTTTTGATCGAGTTCAGATGTGTCCATAGATTTATCTTAACTGTGAGAGTGGGTAAGGAAATTTCGCGCACAACTTGTTAATAAAAGGAACCGAGAACTTACCTTAACTTAACAAAAACGTTGAACCAGCTGAACAGGAAGTTCGGCAGTTGCGCGGCGACCCCGACGTACACCAAGTAGTTGCCAGCGTACTGCGTGTTAGCCAGTTTGTAGTCCACGAAGTAGTCTTTCGCCGTTATGAACATGTTCCACGCTGTCAGGGTGCCTAGCCCGTGGACGACCAGAGTGATGTAGATGAGGTTCCATTTGTCCTTAGGCGGTGTCAGGTCCATGGCTATACCTGGAAAGTGGGAGATTTTTTGTTAGACTCTGCGGTGGGTGATGAAGTTCGGCTTATAATTTAACTAGCTTCTGCCGGCGACTTCGTCCGCGTGGAATTCGGTTATAGCGTTCCCGCGGGAATTGAGCGTTACGCTATAACAAATTATATACTTGAACGTTCTTCTTGAATCACTCTATCTATTTAAAAAACGCATCAAAATCCGTTGCGTAGTTTTAAAGATCTAAGCATACAAGGGACAGACAGCAGGAAGCTACTTTGTTTTATCTGTCGGGAACCCGTGGTTGAAGACCAGACTCCAGCTTGATGCAAAATCCACTTGAGTGCTGCCCGAGAGGCGTCACTACGAAAAGGACTACAGATTACTAAGAGATTCCATAGGCTCCCGTCGTGCGCGGACGCATACGATTTGATTATTGTAATTCGTTATTGTTGGATTATTATTGGACTACCTATTGAAGACAGTGGCTCTTAATGGTGATTGTAATTAGTTTAATTAAACTACTGAAGATCGTAATTGGACTATTCTTATAATCTCGAGGAACCCAGTAGCTGAATTCCTATACGAAATGCCCACAGACAAGGAAATACGTGATGCTCGGTGCCATTCTCCGACATATCTATGTAGTGAAGAGATATCTCGAAAATTTTAAAGACTATGTACTTTAGAGAATTCGAAAATTCGAGATCTTTGTGTGGATTTGTAGGGCTGGGCTTTCAGGGAAGTCATGGACTTTAGTTCCACGCGTACATGTTTACACAACTTTAGAAGGCGCGTGGATTAAGCAAAAATAGACTCTGCATCAACGGCTGAAGTGCTTCGCCGCGCGCCTTCTAAGTTGTGTCGTGCTATATGTAGGTAGTGCCACATTGTATATTATCTATTAGTGAATAGAACAATTTGCTACTTTAATTGTTTGTAAAATGAAAACTCGTTAAAGGGGTGATCAATCGTTTCGTGACCACCTTATTTGTATGTATCGTCGAAAGCGCACATATATATACACTTTTAAACCTTCAAAGCAATGTCCTTGATTGTCAATTTGTACGACATTTGTTTTTCTTTCTTTAGACTTTTTTCCGAAAACAACATGAAGTTGATGAAATACAAACATTCTAAATAAAATTTCATTAAAATCTTTTGTGTAAATATTAGGTACTTTAAAATGCATCTTAATGTGAGAAAAATATCACAGTTCACAAGTAAGACGATTTCACAGACAACCAACAATGGTTTGCTTTCTCGTAGCATGGTGTAAAATTTGCAGTTTATAGTAAAAACGCGAGCTTAGCTGACTAAAAAAATATTTAAATTACACACGAGGGAGCAATTCGACACGACCTACTTTGTACCGCAGTAATTACGGCCCTGTGTAGTCCTAAAACTTATGTCCATTTATCGTGGTAACCCATTTTTCTCAAACATGCCATGAAATATGCGGTTAAAGAATTTATTAATCTCAACCGAAATATACATTTTCTCAAAAATGGCCGGGAAACTCGTCATTGTCTGCTTTCTATCAGACCGCAAAGTGCGTCATTGACGATCAGTCAAAAATTAAAAAAAAAAACTCAACTGCAGGCCCCGGAAATTTGTATGAATTTACTTCCGCGGCATGTATAAGCGCAGGGAATGTTGTATGAAATTTCATTATCGTACAGGTACTTTTTTTTTAAACTGATAAATACGCGAAGGAATTCCCAAACAGCCAAGTCTGCATGTTCTGTATCTGTCAATTGACGCGAAACCAAACGTTTTTATCCGTGTCTGAAACAGCGCAATGTATTTCAGAACGGAATTTAAAAAAAGAACGATCCATAAAGAGCGGGAGTTCTTGTCTTGTATCAGATTTAAGTAGCTAAATTTCATGAAAATAGTTTACTAGTTTGGTTTAAAAATTAATAAAAGGTCTTAATTTTTATAAAAAACGAGAAATCTACATGCGAGTTTTTAACTTGCCGTGTTAGTGTGTCTGTTAAAGTCAAATATCGGTGAATCCTTACTTCCTTACTTAATATTATAAAGGCGAAAGTTTGTTTGGATGGATGTATGGATGGATGTTTGTTCCTCTTTCACGCAAAAACTACTAAACGGATTTTAATGAAACTTTACAGTAATGTAGCTTATAGATCAGAATAACACATAGGCTACTTTTTATCCTGGAAAAACGTATAGTTCCCGCGGGAACGCGATAACCGAATTCCACGCGGGCGAAGTCGCGGGCAGAAGCTAGTACGAAATAAGACTGGCGTTCCATTGGATTTGTTGTAAGTAGGTACTTGACTACCTTTGCGTGCGTGTCAATGCTGTATTATGAATACCGAATATCAAGGTTTTTTTTTTTCATTTTTGAGAAAAGCACTATATAAGCCTCGGCACGTGAAAGGCTTTGCAGGCTTCGTACATATTAAAGGGCCTCGGCGAAGCCTCGGCCCTTTAAACCAGTACTCAGCCTGCAAAGACCTACTTTCCCGGCCACGGCAATAATGTACTATTCACTCAATGAGATAAACTGTTATAATGTAAGTTGCGCCCGTGAGCGTTCCATACATTTATGTATCTTATTACTAGTATTGTAGTGCAGATTCGTGGGCGGAGCGAAGGTAAACACGGAGAGTGAGCGGAAAGTGTGGTTTTATTGTTGACGAGAAGTTTACAAAAAAGTTAATTAAAAAAAACAAAAAACCCGACTGCGTAAAAACTAAAAAGAAAAAAACAAGACTACTTAGTTCAGTAGTAGCTAGGATTATGTTAAGTAATTGATTGCTATTGAGGAATCTAAAGATGCCTACTATCGGGACCCATTATTTGTAACATTTTAACCTAGATTTTAAATGGGTCCCGACTGTAGGCATCTTTAGATTCCTCAATAGCAATCAATTACTTAACATAATCCTAGCTACTACTGAACTAAGTAGTCTTGTTTTTTTCTTTTTAGTTTTTACGCAGTCGGGTTTTTTGTTTTTTTTAATTAACTTTTTTATTTTATTATTTTTAGTTAGGGATTAAAAGACCGTAAATTCCGCAATCTTGTCATTTCATGGAGAGAGTTGCTATCGTGGGGATTATTAAGTAGCTTGCGATGATCTAAATTACTGATTATTAATCCCTCTAGAGACCTAACCCGGCTCAAAACGCTACATAAGCCTGAACCTATTAAAATTCTTCAAGTCAACCGATAGATGGCGCTACTGGTACTACATAAGAGTATTAGGTAGCTATTTTATTTATTTACGAGCGCTGAGTACTGACTAGTGTACCTAATTGGTACCTATAATCAATTAGGTTATATTTCACTGTATCACACACACTATTGACACTTTAAATGTAATAACGAAACTAAAAGTCTTCAAGTCAACGGATAGATGACGCTACTGGTACACTACATTGCACATGCGTACGTACTTGATAGAAGTTTGAGATTTATGAAAAACATTATTATTAAGTATTTTATAGTCGTCGTGACCTGCTTGAAGACTCGTTGGTCTAGATTATTTCCTGTGTTGCTAATTCGAACGGATGTACTACTGGGTGGATAGGTAGGTACCTACTTTACGTGGTTAGTAAAGGAACTTTGAATCGTTATAAATCATTAACGGTTCTTTTGTCTGAAAAATGGTCAAAGAAACCTAATAATGATTTTTAAATACCTATTCAACGATACCTCACATGCCATAGTTGGTTGACTTTTATTTTTTTATTTTGTACAATATGGCGTCTGGTAGCCGCCATTTTGAATTTTGATAAATTTCATATCTTCAGTGACACTCGCGCAATTCAGACGAATCGATTGACGTATGATTCATTAAAATCGACCCACGCGTTTGATCTCTAGTGTGCCACAAAGGAACAAACATACATACATACATACATACATACATAGACAGGTAAACACATAACCCTCCTTTGCGGTGCGCAGTCGGGTAAAAAATATGCTGCCACTTGTGCCCACGTTCGTGGTAGTTGTCCCACCGAAATGGAAGCAACTTCCCCAAAGCGCGAACTTATGTAACCCACGAATAGGGTATAGCAGTCTCAGCGAGTCCCACGAGATGTGGAAGCACCCGAAAGCAGCTACAACACTATTCATGCAGCCTGGTATTTCTTACAGAGCAAAATATTTCCTTAACCTAAGTATGTTTCCCGGGTTAACAAACGATTGCGCGTTCTAATGGACTGCTAGCGCCATCTAGCGGTGCGCGGGAGTAACTTTCGCCAGTTAAGCTCTTCTTGTGGGTTGTAGTTCCGCGTAATTACTAACGGTGGCGCTGTAGGTGGTGTTACAGTATTTTATAATTAAAGATTACTAAGTAATAACAAGCAGTAACAAAAAAGTTCATTAATTTTAGTAACTATTTAAGAATTTAGTTTTGTCTAGTACTATTACAATAAAAAGGTAAAACGGTAAATGACAAAACAAAAAGGGTAGTTTGTGTTGGGTATCCTTACATAAAATAAAAATAGTTTCTCGTGCATGACTCGAAAAATAATAAACAGCGCCAGGGCCGCACTCGGCGTTAGGTAGCGGATACGTTATTTATAATGTAAATATTGATATTATGTTCTTCTTATTAGCCTGGGAAGTATCACGTTTCAGGCGCGGCTAGACAAATTGGTCTATAATGAAATTTCATACAAACGTTGCAGGCCTAGGCCGGCAACTCACTTTTTTTTAATTTCCATTTGATATATTTGTGACACGGAATCTTGGCATTCCGCCATGTTCCGTAATATTCCTCCTTCATTCCTCTATGGTTCGCTATGACATTCTGCCAATACAGCTTTAAAAAAAATGAACCATATTTGCTACATAGGTAGCGCAGTTTTATTTATGTAAAAAGGTAAAATATATTATATATAAAATATTATTTTATTTATTTATTTCATTGCATGTTTGAGAAAAGCACTATACATACATCGGCGGGGAACGGAAGTTGTCGGCCTCGTAACTATCCGGCCTCACTTCGTTCGGCCGTATATAATACTCGGCCTGCAACTTCCTCCTTCCCGGCCTCTGTAGTAATGTACTATTACACTATCACAAGGACCCTTCATTTAAAATAGAATCATGTTGTTCTGTTTTTGTCGCGATACTTAGGTGCACACAGATTTATAGAAGAAATCCGCATGTGTTTTAGTAAAGCTTTCATATGCCCACTTTAGCGAGATGTGACTGAAATTATTGTTGAATTAAAGCCACTGCGTTGGGTAGTGGGAGTGGGACGGCTGCCAAATGCAATGAAGTAACAGTTTGTATGGATCTAATTATGTACGTTAAAGGTGATCTAGCAAAGTATTTATACCAACGTTTAAAGTCCGGTTTTTTTGTAATCTGTATTTTTGTATTGCCAGATGAGTTCAGAGTTGGAAAAAATGTCGAGTGTGTCATTCGGCGTGACTAATCAGCGAATATATGATAGCGAGGACTGTGACCATCAGTATAGTATATTTTGATGCAAATGCGAGAAGTTGGTCATTTTATCACGAGTCCCTAGTTATGTTGACGCGAGCGAAAGCGAGGGACGAGTGAGAATGACAATTTCGCACGTGTATTAAACGACATTTTTTAATACATTTGCAATAAAAAAGAATAAAGAAATAAACGAACAGGATGACGCTCGAAAAACTTTACGCACTAGTAAATAACAACCGCCGTAAATAACAACTTTAGGCACGCTCACTAGCTGTCAAGAAACAAAAAGCGCTTGTTCCGAATGACAAACTTTTGGCACGTTAAATAGGTATCGAAATGAGCACCTGTATTGAAAAATATTTTTGGATGGACCGATGACCTTGTTCAAATGGCGTGAAAAGACTGGATGCGGAAAGCCCAAGATTGCATCGCTTGGAGAAGGATATAAGGCCTATCTATACTCAGCATTGGGTAGAAAAAGGGCTGAAGGAAGGACGATATTTTTGGTAATATTGGGGCCAGTTCATTGGGTATATTCATATTATAAAGATATTTCGCGGTATCTCTCTATCAAATTGGCATTACTTAGGGAATCCAACAACGGGATATTTTCGTGTGTAACATACACTAGAAACAAAGACATCAGGTCGAATTGAAGTGAATAGAATAACTAGCTAACACTTGGGCCATAAATAACCGCGGTGACAATGATACCCGCCATTTTATACAATTACGTGATTAGGCCTCTTGACGCTTGAACTTTGAGCGAAATTGCGACATAGCTTTGCGATAACAGTAACAATGGAGTGGAATCTTTGGTTTTTATGTCAGATATTAAGAAAATGCGCCAAAAATATACAATATTCTGATTAAACTACATATTATGTAGATAAATACTAATAATATGAAAAAAAAAACATTCTTCTGACTTAAATCACGCCCCATATTAGCATGATGATGCTGCGGTTCTCGACAAAACTGCCCCTAACAGTACCTAAAAAGTACAAAAACTAGACTAGAAATCGTTAAGATATTTGCCTACATTTTAATGGGTCCCGACCGACTGCACAATCGTCGCCACAAATTCTCCACTGCGATGCGCAGTAAAAAAATGGCAGTGAACTATTGATATCCTATTCAAACGCACGAAGTTAGAGCAGGATTTGTTCCTAGATAATAATAGCTCCAAAAGCCGTGTGAGCGCACCCCTGACGTGTACCGGTGCGGTTGATTACCTTTCAAGTTGAGCGTGTCATTGGGCAGGTTGGAGCCCTCCCACGCCGGCGTGAGCTTGACCGGCTCGTTCCGCAGGAACGGAGCCTTCTCCTCCTCCCAGCCTGTTGACAATACAAGACAGAAAAATGAGTTACTACTACTACTACTACAAAAAAATGAGTAAAATAAGACAAATGGTCCTCTCTTCTTGCATACATCGCTAGTAATACAATCTACTATTCTCCATGCATTCCTATTCCTACCATCCGTGCCGGAATCTCACTGCTACGGACGCTACGTACGCACACCCTAAAGCCGGCCACATACAGTCGGAATTCTGATTCATACGTTTGTTTAGAGGGTACTCGTTCGAAATTTAGAATTGGAATTCTGACTGTATGTAGCCGGCCAAACGTAAGTTCAGTATTGTCCGGGTGTAGCGTGGCCATGCACTACTGTGCGTGCACTGAAGTAACTACAATATTATCTTAATTATTAAAACTTTTGTGTATCTACGTCGCGTAGTAGTAGGCGTAGCAACCGTGCGCAGCAGTGGGGTTCCGAGTATGGAGAGGGGAATGTGTCTTGGTAAAGAGAGCAATCTTATATGGCGAAACAGTTGAAAACGTGTCCAGCGGATTTAATAAACAGCAAAACAAAACACACTCTCCTCACAACCATTTTCGCTGCAATTCTGAAGGCGCTACTGTAGACTATCCGCCTAGGTGGCTTGACTGGAGTGGCGACCGCGGCGGCCCCAATCTACCCGATTTGGTGTCCACTTTTGGAACTATAAAGATTGCGCTCCTTTACTTCAACCCTCCATAGTTTCGAGCTTGTACTCATATCGTAAGGAGACAAAAATGGTATTTCCATTAAAATAACTCCGGCGACATAAAGGGGGAAAGAAAGTTCTGTAGATCGTGTTGGTATAAGGTTGGATCTTTTCAAGTCGAGAGTGAACATTTACTATCTCTAAGTAAGCATTCACCTTCGACCATCGTTACCATCGGGTGAGATCGTGATCAATGCTTGCTTATAATAATTTAAAAAAGGTTACTTTCAGATATTGGGGAAGGATCGAACAACAGTATAAAGAATAAAGAGATCTAGGTAAACTTGAAGCCGAAGTGAGATGACTGGTAATGTGGTCGCTTAGAAAAGAAAGCAAAGAAAAGAAACATTTATTCGGCTAAAAAACAAAGCTAGGTACAAAAAAAGATAACAAAACAAAACACAATATACACACACAGACAAGAAAAACACACATTTAAAATATAGCCGAAAGGGCTGCGATGGAAATCGGAGATCTCTTCGTTTCGGAGAACAAGACACCTTTTGGTTTACTGAGCCTATTTGAGTCTCACTAGATTTTTGTATTCTGATAATAAATAAGCTTATTTCATTCACTTTTGTAGCAAAACTTAGGTGCACACAAATTTATTGAAAAAATCTGCGTGTGTTTTAGTAGAGCTGTGATATACCCATTTTGAAAATGTGAATATGCGACTTTTCCACATAAACACTGCGTTGGGAATGGGTGTTGAAAAATTGCGTAATTTAAACTGTTTATTTCAACAAAAAAGAATACATTTTATCTGAAACATAACTTTAATCTTTTAATTCTAAGATTTTATAAACTATGGAGTGTAGGGACCCCCGTCTATTATAAAAGTATATCAGTAGGAATAGAATATTTTAGTATAGGTACATGTAGTTTTAGTAGGTATTTAAGCTCACATTTTAGCACTAAGCGCTTTCTTAATTATATTTTTTACTAAGTTTGGTTTCTCTAATATATTATCTATGACTTTTCTAGGGAAGCTATTAAGTATATAAGGTAGGAAGTTACTGTCTATCCGTCTCCCATATTCATTTATTGTCTTTGGTATCTTGAAGTATGGTTCATTAGTTAAGGAACGGAGATTTGCCGGTCTCTTATATCTTTCTAGCTTCCCTATGCTATGTCTGTACTCTAATATCACAGCAAGTCATTGGGACTATATGGCACTTATTATAATAAAGGCTATTAAAAATGAGACCTTATCAATCATAGCATGCATTCCTTTCAATTAAATATCGTATGTTGAGTAGTGTTTATGTACCAATCGTTCAACGGCTACGCGGCCAAGTTTATCAGCATAAGAACAGAGTCATGACCCCAATTAAACATTCTTACTAAAAAAAATCGACTTTATTTATTGTCACTGCAGCTGTGTTTAACTAACACACTTCCTATGCTAACATATAAATTGGAACTTGGACAGAAAAATTACATGAAACCGGGTTATATTTCACTGAAGGTTCGCTTACTTATTACAGCGTCGCGTTTTTATTAACTTGATTGATGTGGTGTACGTGAAAATTAATTTCCATGAAAACAGAGTAAAATAATACCTGTATAGTACTTCAATGTCAGCAAGAGAGTTCACAATCTCTATAGAGCTTTTCTACTCTGAAATTGAATCTCAGCAATTTGAGTTAATTCAATGAAGCCTTTTGTAGAAACCTTAGGAAGGCACAATCAGTACAAAGCGCGTAACTAATATATTATATCACAACCGCACTTAACCTTGGAGGGACCACGACCACTAACTGCGATACGTCAGTAAGTTAAAAATGTACTGACTTACCAATGTTACTGAATGTCCCATACTTCTTCTTATCGCTCATTAGCACGAGCAAAAATGTGTACACATTACAATGATCGGTCAACCAATGAACAACTTCATCGATCTACAATGTGGTTTAAAAGCGTATTATACAATCTCAGAAATATATGAGATATACAGACCAGTTTTGTAGGTTTCGGTAAGCGACATAGGTGCTGACTGTCTGTTGAGATTACATAGATCCATTCTGGATTGTAGAATCTATAATTATGTTAATGATGATATTTTTATGCGAAGCGATTTTAAACACGGAAATTACGATCTAAGATTATCGCGATAAAAAGTAACGTGAGAATGTTAAAGGATTGTCATGGATGTAAGCATTGAAAATATGATCAAAATCCTTTCAGTAATAACTAACTATTTAATGCTCTCGATAAGTTTTATAAGTATCTTACTCACTCAAAAGAGTCATCATCCAAAATAAGGTTTTTCCTTTATAATAGTTTTGGGCTGGATTCTATTCACACTCTGTTCTCACACAAGTTTCCAATACCCTATTCATAATCCCCTCAAATAGTTGAGAAAATTAAGTGTTCAAGTAAGGAAAAACAGTTTAAATAAATATTACATTAAAATCCGACTCTGAGAAAAGATACATAACTTTTTAGCGGACAAAGTCGCAGGCATAGCTGGTTATAAAACCTCGACGAATAACACATATATCACACATGTATGGTATGTCCTTACCAGCTTCAAACTGTACGCGCGAACAATATCTATTGTAGCCGACTTCAAGAGCTTTCAAGCTTACTTACTAAATTAGGTTTAGCGTGTGACCTAGATTTTATCTCTGGGTTAATGTACTGTATATAAACTAATACGTATATGTAACATGTTGTGGAGAATTTACGCGTTAGAAGGTTCTTCCTATAGAGTATTTTTGTTTAAAGGAATGTTAAAATATAAATTAATTCAAGTACTAAATAATGTGTCTGTGTGTGTCCGTATGATTTATTTTCTTCTATCGCACATAAAAACAGTGACTTCAGAATCTTCAGAGCAGTTTTTAGGGTTCCGAACAACGGAACCCTTATAGGATCACTCGTGTTTGTCCGTCCGTCTGTCACAGCCGATTTTTTAAACTAGAATATGAACTCCCTAAAACTAGATAAGTTTGATAGATAGCTCAATTTCTCGATGTACTAAAATATTTATAATCCAAGCACGAGACTCAGCGCTTCCTTTAATTTTATATCGCGAAGCATATATGTATTGTACTAAAAAAATAACGGTTAGCTATAAAAATACATATAAAAAGGGTATTAATAGAATACGAAGCTTAGCAGATGTCGCAACACGTGTACCGTTATGAATGTCTTAATGCACTGAAATTAACTTATACTAAACAAAGTGATTAGTTGGGCTAAGAATGTCTTAAACGGTGTATGTTCGTCAGCCATTTCATGAAATTAATTACGTTTATTTATTAATTGTTTAAATTTAAATAACTGAATGAATAGAATTCTAATACAGACTGCGTATAACCAAAGTGTAATGGCCAAATAAACAATCGTTTCTATTGCAAGGCGATTCACGAAATCACCAGGTTCTGTACTTTCAGCGGCACGTCGGTCGCATAAAATATTTTCGGGTCCATTTATTCCCGAAGGGCGCTCCTAACTTTTAAGGGATACCGAAAACAATAGCGGTAGAACTCAGGTATCGAGACGAAGTCCCGATAAATTTGGTAAGGAGGACGAAACGAAACTATCGACTTACGAAAAATCCGAATCGCATGGACCCCTCGGCAATCGACACTACTATTTAATTCAGGAGAGATGGTTCCATACTATTTTCAACAAATAATTGAATAAAATCACAGGTCAAACTTCGTATCGTTTTGTTATCAAACTTGACTCAGACTGACAGTGTAAACCGTGTAAACAGATACAAAATATCAGTCGAGTCAAATGTCAATGTTAAATAAATACTGAGAATATAAAACCTCTATAGCATACTGTATGCTATAGCATACATCATGGGCCGCAGTGACCACTTACCATCAGGTGGGCTGTGCGTGCGATCGTTTGCATGTACGATCGACTTAAAAAAAACCCGAGCCTAATAAGGACTTAGAGGGAAGTTCTAACGAAAAAGTAGGCAGTAAACAAAATTAAAACTTCCAAGGATGCCCATGGTCTAAGAAGGATGCCCTATAAGAAAAAACCGGCCAAGTGCGTGTCGGGCCACACGCAAAGTATAGGGTTCCGAAGTTGACGATGCCCACAGTACCTTTCTAAGACTTATTAGCATCTAGCTAGCCTGTGGTATGACGTGCCCGCCCGACGCCCCTGCCGCTCGAGAAAAATCATTCGTGTTTTTTATCATTTCATAAGTTGGTCGACTATGACTCGTAAGTTTGTAGTTGCACTTTAAAGCTTAATATTTCATAAACGCATCACTTAATCAAAAATGGTTTTAACAAACCCACAATATTTTTCAAGACCTATTCAACGATATGCCGCACCATGCAGTACGCAAAAAAAAAAATTACATCCCCACTTTACTAGTAGGGGAGGTACCCTATAAAAAAAAATATTTCAAAATTTTATTGTACCACTTTGTCAGCGTAACTAATATGTATATTCATGTCAAATTACAGCTTTCTAGAACTAAGCATCTCCGAGCAATAGTGCGGACAGACGGACGGACGGACGGACGGACATAGCGAAACTATAAGGGTTCCTTGTGGACTTCGGAACCCTAAAAAGGACCCGGGCGACTGAGCTTTGCTCGGGTGAAAATAGCTAAAACAGAGTTTTCTACGATATGAGACCTAGGTCTAAATCTAAATCAAATTGTCGCCCCCGTAGGCGTTTATATTCCAAACTTCGTCCAAATCGTTAGAGCCGTTTGTGAGATCGCTTGGATAAATAAACATAGAAATATACAAGATCGGTTTCATGTAAAGTAATGTAACTTGATATCAGCCTTGCGGACTCTCAGTAAGGCATCTTTTTGTCCAGCATCCAGCATTAATGATGATCATTTTAAGTGGCATAACTGAATCTGTTAAAGGACGTTGTCGTAGATGTTGCGTGATTTGATTTATTTAGCAGTTAGGAATTAATTATGAAC
The DNA here is from genome assembly GCA_963971205.1 of Aethes cnicana. Classification (NCBI taxonomy): domain Eukaryota; kingdom Metazoa; phylum Arthropoda; class Insecta; order Lepidoptera; family Tortricidae; genus Aethes; species Aethes cnicana. Next base: position 6,534,231 of record OZ020294.1, read on the forward strand.
GGGGAGTGCATTGTCTCGCCTCTGACCGCTAATTACTCGTGAAGTGTAATGCAATATTATTTTATTGCAATCATTGAGCAAAAATAAAAATATTGTTCATAAGGATATTAAATTAGAAAATCCCACTACCTAAAGAGACGAATTGCGATCAGGTGGCCTGTGTGGTCAATTCCCAAACAATCCCATAAAAATAACAATAAATGATACATGATCATGATCAAGATCGTTATATTATAATAACGGAAGAGAGTACCTACAAAATGTACTGAGGCTATATTCGAAGTCTTAAAATAGGATTCTCCCTATAGGATCGCTCACGCGTCGCGTGAACTTTAAGCAGCTAGATTTAAAGTTCAACTTGACGCATGTGCGATCCCATAGAGTTAAAAAGCATCAAAACCTTATGCTCTCTCGGTCTTATTTACAGGGGTAAGAGAGACGAGTATATATTATTGGAGTCTTGAAAACACAGATTCTCAAAATGTGGAACGCGAGTTACGCGAACAGTGTACTTGAATTCTTGATATGAAGCTTTCGTAAAAATGATAGATTAAATTATGACACTTCTCGGTAGACTAATCAATTAGTAATTAAAAATAAACTATAAATAGGATTCAAATTTACAGAAGATAAAAAAGCTATACAATAACCTAAAAACCTAAATTAGGGCCTTTCGGAAGGGTTCCCAACACGCAGGCAGCATTCTGCTGCTGCTATAAAGCTGCCGGCGCGAGGGTCTTCCGTTGCCTCCCTCAAGCGTTTCCCCAGCTCCCTGTGGAGCCCCAGCGCCCCTTTGCCCCATGACCCCGGAGACTCGCGAACCGAAGGCCACAAACTCATCGGCTCGAGCCTAGGCAGCTATATTTATGAACCTTGCGGCCGCGGCCGCCGCTCCGGCTCGACGGCTGGTCGAGGGGAGATACGACGTCGCCATTGTGTCGGTGCACGTGGCGTCCCACACCAGCGCGCGGCCCATCCGCCAGGGTATCAGACATCCCGTTAATTGTAGTAATGATATCTCAGGATATCTTAATATATAAAATTCTCGAGTCACAGTGTTTGTAGCCAAACTCCTTCGAAACAGCTCGACCGATTCTTATGAAATTTGGGGTGTATCCTCATTAGGTCTGAGAATAGGACGTAAGCTATTTTTCATACCCAAAAAAAATTCTAAGGCGGTACGAAGTCCGCGGGGTCAGCTAGTCTAATATTAAAAATTCTCGTGTCACAGTGTTTGTCACCAAACTCCTCCGAAACGGGGGCTCGACCGATTCTTATGAAATTTGGAGTGTATGTCCAGTAGGTCTGAGAACAGGACGTAAGCTATTTTTCATACCCAAAAAAAATCTAAGGCAGTACGAAGTCCGCGGGGTCAGCTAGTTTTTTTATGAAATGTTACTTACAAGTTTGAGAAGCGCCGCTTAAAAATTTATCATCATTGTTGTTTCTTTGTAAGGTCTAAAAATGTTTAACTGCGATGTCAAGGGGCGATACGAGAGCTATGCACGTAATGTGCTATTGTCCGGACTTGGTACCCTCTGAATCATCACCTTTGTTATGATAGTGTCTCTTTGTTTGTTTATCCTAAATGGGTATGCAATTGCATACGTTCTTTAAGTAATTTATCTTGTCATAGCAAAGACAAGTACATATTTAGGAAAGACTTCTGACAGAATCGGGAATCTTATTAGACGGTAATGAGTCGTAAGAATTTATGCTGCAAGTGCTGCATCGTCAGTGCCTTTTTTGTCTTAACCATTGTTTGATGATTTGCTGAAATTCTAAAAAGACCAAGTTGTAATTGTAACGATAAGAGCGCGGTGTAATTCTAATACAACTTACTTAATAAAGGATCTAATTCAGACAAAGTGCAGCATCAAGACTATCCAAAGTAGGTGATTGATTTTTATGTTTCTTGGTCAACCGGTACACAGATATGGCTCGAAAATTAAGAGAGAAGAATAGGCCAAAAACATACTAAAAAATCATGGAGAGAAAATATTGTAGAACTGGAAAAACGTTTTCTCTTTTTGTATGGACGCGTAGTAGGTATTCTTCCCTCCCTCTTAACAATGTAAATTAACAAACAACGTTCAAAATCTTACCATCTTTAAAGCTGTTATCATACATAATATAATACAAATAGTATCTTGTAAAGTTACCAAGTCGCGTAAGCGTGAGTGGGCGTCGTTGTGTATATCTACACTTTAACGGGTTTTTGTTGCTCATTACGAAACGGACCTGATGACTTCCTGTCCTATGACAAAAGAAGCATCTGAGACTGTTAGAATAAAGATCATTTGCACCAGGTGACGTTAGTAACCTCACATGCGTTACTTCGAGCCTTGTTGTACAGTCTGTACTGTACTGTACATCCTACACTGTCTTATTTGGTTTTGGTAAAGGAAATTCTAACCACAGTGATAATTTTTGGGATAAATAGGTTTATTACTATATCAAATCATCCTGATCCTGATTCACCATATAGGACATCTCTTGACTGATATTTGCTCTGGGAATCCTTTATTTACGCTTCATTACCCACAAATAATCCAAAAATACGCATTTTGAGGTTCGAATTTTGTTCATCAAATAAGACAACTTAAGATGAACAGATTATTTCTGCTAAGGACTCGATTGAAGTCTAGTTCTTGGGCTAGCTGGCGTGTACTGTAATGCTGTTTCTGGTGGGGCTAAGTCGAAACTAGAATTTGTGCACACCTATATAGTATCCATAGCCTCTATCTATAGGATGTGTTTGCAATAGACTTGCGCAAGTGACTAATGCTTGACGACGTACAAGTTATCATACTTGTAATTGGTATTATTAGTAGTGAAATGCATTCTATTATCAAAGATTACGTACATCATGTCAAGTGACGGTCATAATATTTAACCAAAACCATTATAAGTACGTTATTGTTTGTTCAAGGTTTAGCATATTTAGCATAGAAAAGCGAAGCGTAATCACTTCATTATATCGATGATGCCTAGCCGACGGTTCGATAACACTATCATCGGTTATGTTCTTATTATACCTAACTCTGTTGCCACGCTAAATAATGGAATTTTTGGTCCTTCGATCCTGATACTTTGGTCCTATAAACCGGATCTTCGGCAATACAAGCAAGTCGTGGGCGATTTGCACCCGATAACCGACCTATTCTTCGTTTTTGTTCACCGAAATAGGATTCAAGACAGGTCGCGTGCATCGAATTTTGATGCTAGTGATAAATTGCAGCCTATCATCACCAATCTCGTTCCATGCGCCGAGTGAAAATGACATATTAAACGACATTTTTTAATAAATTTGCGAAGAAATGATAATAAGATAGGATACGGAACAGGATCACGTTCAAAAATAAAAGAACTATTGTCCAAAGTTTTACGCACGCGAAAGTAGGCGCAGACAACAAAACGCGCTCGTTCGGTAACTTAAATGGCTAAACAGGTATTTAAATGTTTACTTTTTGAGCAACTGTATTAAAAATAAATATCATGTACTTACCTCGGGCCCCCTGCATGACGACAGCGTTCCTCTGGTCGGGTCGCAGAAGGCTCTCGGCCTCTGCACCGCCCTGGTAAGACATCTCCATGGCCTAGTGCTGATCCAATATCATAACACTGACGGGGGCATCTGTTCTCTAATGATCCTGATAAACGAGGTTAGCTGTAACAATAACAATGGGTACATGATAAGAAGTGATAGTCTAAGGGCTACAGTAGCAATGAATTTTAATTATTTCTAGTAGGTATAAGTAAATATAAAACTAGGCAAATAATATGTTTCTTAGCTTGTGACAATGACAATACTTAGTGATGTGGTTAACAGTGCTACATACCTTATCTATTTATTACAAAATCCTTGGATTCTCTTATCAAGTTTGTTTCAGAGGTTATACAATACTTTTATGCCACAAATAATGAAAAATATAGTGTTTTCAAGACAAACATACTTCTTGACCTAATTTCAACATACTGAATGTCAGCAAAGTTACACCATGACTGCTCTCTACCTACCTTTTATTCATAGTTTAGCTTTAGTCGGCTAAATTCAATATTAATAGTAATCGGAACCCCTGTTCAAAATCAGCACAATAATATAATCATATATATATAATGTGAGATTACAAATCATCTAGGTAAATTTTCTGCAACTTCTGCTGACTTGCATGCACCTAACTATGCTTCCAATGTAGATATATAAAATGAATGCCGTGTGTTAGTCTGGCTAAGGCTCGAGAACTGCTGGGCCGATTTAGTTTATTCCTTTTTTGTTTTATTCCCTGAGATTTAGGGAAGAAAAAAAAACAGAAAAAATGCGAAGGGACCGCTTAAAAAAAGGAAAATAACTTTGTATGGGAATTGCCTTCGGGTGATAGGAAGTTCACCAGGCCAACTATAATAAATACTTTAGTAAGAATTCTTTTTCAGTGTGCATGTGATTATTATTTTGATGAGTACAATGCAATTTAATAAAGAAAAATGTTATAATTTGTTCAGGCTGGTAATGTCAAATATTTGACGTTCGGTAACAATGTTTTATTGGAGTTCCAAAGCCAAATGGCAAAAAACGGAACCCGTATATTTCATCATGTCCGTCCGTATGTCACAGCCACTTTTCTGGAGAGGTAGGTGTGTTAATTTTTTAAAATATATTTTATATCGATGGTATAGGCAAACAAGCGCACAGCCCACCTGATGGTAAGTGGTCACTGTGGCCCATGGACACCGAAATCCTAATCTATGAACCTCTTACAAAATGATACATTAAGATATTGAGAAAAATATAGTAATAAGGGTGGCATGGAAGTCCATGCATGTTCCTGAGGGATGGAAAAACTAATTGAAGAGAAAATAGCCAAGTGGAGTTTTGTTGGATAGGACTTGGAAAATGATATGAAGGTTCCTAAATACCTTTTTTATTTATTACAATATTTTGTGCGCTTCCAAAGTGGTAAAAATCATTCATTTATTAATGACTGACTATTAAAATATTAGTGTAGTGATAGTCAAAAATGGTACATTATCCCATATATGCCCAGTACCATGTTTTGCTAACATTCATTTAGGTATAAAGCGCGAAGTGAAAACATCTCGAAAACCTAAACCATTCTTTTTACAGTTTCATTGGGTCAAAAATGACCCAGTGAGCATATTATGGGTCATTTTATTGGTAACATAACCAGCGCTTAGTTTCAAAAAAAGCTCAGCATGAATAACAGAAAGTTGCACAAAAAAGTAATATAATAGCTAGAAACTTTTTCTAACAATAATGAAAAAGAGATGAGACTGTTAACTGCATCCAGTTCACTGACCAGTTAAAAAACACTTCCCTTCACTTGACTAACTAATGATACGGGTCGGTAATACCTTCGGCGTTCCGAAATCAACTTCTATTATGATAAGACGACGTGGGTGAAATGCACGGTCCAATACTTGTCTTCAACGATTTCAACCATCTATCTAACCACATTTACATACTTGTTTAGCAACCACAACCTATTTCTTAAAAATGAGGCACAGTGCACCTAGCTCAAGCTTTAGGTATATTACATGATGATAACTGAAAAAGAACAGGAATTTATTTAAGAATTACCTGTGAAAAATGGAGCGAAATAAACGTGTTCAGCCAGACACCGAGCGCGTGGTCTTATTATAAAAAGCTATTCACCAGGACACATGATTTTTAATTTAAGCACTTACCTGCTCATAGTCACATTCGATGTATGCGGTCAGTTGGACGTTGATTTATTAAAAATTTTCACTAAAGTACTGTACATATTAAAATTGTGTAAAAAGACACGTGCAGCAACAGCACGACCGCATCCGCCCGCGCCGTTCATTGCACTTAATTTAGGGTTACCATGCTATTAAAGTTGTAACGATTTTTTTTTTTGTTTTTGGGACAATTGAAAGGTTTTGTATTAACTGATAATAATACAAATATATTAAAAGTATGCTTGTATTTTTCCTTTGTTTTACAATAATATTGCATATTACATAAGTAAATAAAACCGCATGTAGTTTGTATGTCAGGTCGGCTTTAAACATTTTATTTACTGGCAATCATAATTTTAAATGACATTCTTCCACACATTGCCGTGTTCTATTTTTAAATTTATTTTATTCTAAATTATTTTATATTCCCCGCCGCGGAACACTATTGTTTTATTTAAATTTATATTAAACAGAGTGAAATAAATACTTAAAATAACCTCACTGTACGATGGTTAACCCAAGTTTAGCATATGAAATTCTTTTGTACATAAATTCATTTTATTTTGGTCTCTTCGCAACCTGTGAACTGGGCACGCTTATCCTGAAATCTGTTGTAATTATTGACCAGTATGATATTCAGAACGGTTTATCGGTTATTGGAAGAGATTATGGCGCACTGCTGGGATTATTCCTTATGGAAGCTCTCAGACTGTTCCTTGGAAGAAAAGGAAGCCTTAGTGAGAGAGGTATAACGTTATCATTTCACTAATTTTCCTTTCATTACTATCCTTTCTTTTTAATAATACTACATGCCAGTTTGATTTTTATTTTTCTTGAAAATGAAGAACCAAATTTTGCATATTGCAATGAATACCCTTACCAATAAGTACTAATATTGAAACATTTATATCAACAGATGTGTCTGTAATGATTTCGGTGGTCCTCACGGTACCTTCACTGGGCTTGGTTCTGTTCCTGTTACTGTGGCAGAGGGTCGTTCTAACAATTGAGCGTATCTGGTGCTCGCTGATGTTAGGCATACAGTTGCTGGAGTTCGGGTTTGCGTCCATGTTTATTGTAACCATGTGTAGAGCTCCTTCATATGACTGAGGTATGATTAAACTCCATAATTCAGTTAGTAATTAAATCTTGATGTAACAATTAGCTACCTAAATTTAATCTGCAACAGCTCAATGTGGTAAAATAAATAGGTTCTTACCAGTTTCTGGTAAGTTAACAAAGTACTAATTTGTAATTTTTGTAAATGCATTTAATGATAACTTTATAAAATTTCAGAACATGTATTCAATTTTACAAAAATGGGTTTGGGTTTTAAATATGAAACTCAGACTAAAAAACCAAAGCTATTTCTATATAAACATTTCTTCTAGATATACATAATTATTATTGGTGTTTTACTGTAACATTGTTTGGAATTTTATATTTAAGAATGAATTTACTGCCTTTATAATGGATTTTTTTAGGTACTGCTTAAGTACATTACCAGCTTTAGTCTATTTATATTAAAGCATTCACCTTGTCTCTTAAGTATAGTAAAAGAATTTTGCCATTGCCACTAAATTTTGCCAATCATAGGCTCAAGAGTGGGATATTGATATCTCATTGCTTGTATATGGGCTGGACTAGTAAAGATCTTACTAATATAATAAAGCTGTAACTTTGTGTGTTTGGATGTTCAGATGTTTGTTGCTCAATCACCCTAAAACGGCTCAACCAATTTGAATGAAATTTGGCGAACAGATAGTTTGTAACCTGGAATAAGCTGGCTACCTATTATCCCGGAAATCCTGGAAATATCCCGGAAACTCATTAGAGGGACCCCAGATGACGACTTTGGTTAGAAATCTCGGGAATCTCACAAATCCCGTAATCCCGGAAAGGGTTCAAAAGTATCCTGGAAAAAGGGCTATGGAAATATAGTGCTAAATTCTCTGCAGACGAAGTCGCGGGTAAAAGTTAGTAAATGAATAGTCCCTCTTCATATAGATATAATGTAGCTGTTTAAAAATCCAGCCCAAATGGGAAGTGATAAATAATGTGGCCTTTGATAGATTATATTCAAGGATTGTTGTTCATCAAAAACCCTCCATTATGCAGTAAAATTTATTGAACCAAAGATTTTCGAGTTTACCTTACATGTGTATGTGTGTGTATTCCTAACAATATATGTAATATAATGTCTATTTAATTTACATGATCTAGTCACTTAGCACTAAACAAAGAAATTTAGTATTATATGTGGTTGCGTTTTGATTTCACTATTACAATCATCTCATGAAGTTAATGAAAATGTTATCTAAAACAACTAGTTCAGTTAATGTGAATGTATTGACTTTATAATGTTACTTTAACATAAATAGCTATTCAATATACATATGTAAAAAACACTTATCTATTTTTATTTCAAAGTTTTTTTTTAGTATATACCTAATTCACAATATTTCTGGATTACTTTCATAAAATAAGTTTCTTATCATTTGTTGACACCATATTGCAAAAGTGTACTGATAATTTATCATTCAAATTGTCTTCTGTATTCACTCCTTAAATATAATGGCACTCGTCCTTTTGCCATTTTATCCCTTTTATGAACCCTTAACTCATGTCTCATTAATGCCTTTCTTGTGCCATACTTGCTGCCACACATCCTGCAGCAGAAATCTTTGATCCCAACATGATCAGCCTTAAAATGCACATCAACATCGCATTGGCTGTAAAAACCTCTACCGCATTCGTGGCATTTGAATGGTCGCTCTTTTCTATGTGTTAACAAGTGACGGTTCAGATTACTACGGGTCAAGAAACGTAGCTGACACTTATCACAAGAAAATGGCTTATCACCGGTGTGTGTTCTCATATGAATCCGCAGTGACTCCATAAAGCGGCCTCTATATGGACATTGTTGACACTGGAATGGCAAAGCAAAGCTATGCAGCTGCAAGTGCCGTATCAAATTGTCTTTTCTATACAATTTGCCACAAACCTCGCAGATCAAGTGAGAGGCTGTTTGATGTCTCAACAAATGTTTTTCATACAACTGTGGTGTTAGCAAACGGTTGCACATGGAGCATTGTATCCTCACATTCTTATGTTCCTTGGAACTTCTGTGTCTAGCATACTCTTCATTAGTTTTAAAGCTTTTTTTGCACAACTTACAACAGTAACTCTTTCCTGCCTCTGATGGATATTCACTGTAGAGAGCTAACATAGATTCTTCAGTTTCTTCACCAGTATAAGTTAAGAAGTGATCAACAGGAGGTGATTCACTGTTTGGCGAATTTCGAAGCAGAATGCTTTCAGTTTCTTTTGCTTTTTTTCGAAATAAAATAGCACCTTGTAGCAAACTATTGCACATTTCGCACAAGTGTTTCGGATAATTGTCGTCTTTCGATATTTCAACGTTACCAAAAATGCGCACTTCATCTGTAATATCTATATGAATTTCGTCGCCAAGAATAGGTATTGATGCTTCTTTTAAACAAATTCTACACGTTGGTAAATCGTCTAGCAGAATATCTGGTTTTTCATACAACTGGTGACGAAGTTTTCGTGAAAGTCGCTTCTTTCGAAGTTTGTTTAAAATATAGTAAGTTGTAGCCATTGCTCGAAATCCGTAGTCGTATTAAATTACAATGTTAATGAATATAATATTAGCTTATGCACTTCTTATCTCGCATTCTCGCAAATAAATATAACGAACAAAAATCGATTCAATTGGATTTTGACTTGACAACGTCCTCCCGCAAAGGGTGCGTTCCGAATCGCGCTCACAGCGCTTTGAGCGCATTTCGGGACACTTTGTGAGCTCACGCTGCGGGGCATGGGCGCTGTGAGCGCAAACGTCAAAGTGACATTTGACTATACATTTGAAAGGACATGATTCCCTATTTAAAAAAAAAAGATTGTTAGTTACTAGTGTTGGCGCCGTGAGCGTGCTTATAATCATTCCAAATCAAAAACGCGCTCACACGGTCGTGAGCGTGACAATCAATTCGGGACACTTATGAGCGTTGTGAGCGCTTTGAGCGCGATACGGAACGCACCCCAAGACCCGCCCGCAATTCCACTTTGACAACCAAGTTTGACAAGGGCTACGTTCCGAATCGCGCTTAAAGCGCTCACAACACCTTGCATCTTTTTTCCTCTTAGGACTCTACTTTCAAGAGGAAAAGGGATGCAAGGTGCTGTGAGCGCTCAGAGCGTGTTTCGGAATCTTAGATTAAGTATCTCCTAGATGCGCTATATAGCGTACCCCGGTAAGGGATAGGCATATAAAATGTGTATGTGTGCGTCAAGTTAATGGGGTGGCAAGATGGGTAAAAAATTACCCCACTCCAATAACTAGCTATCACACGCGACTTTGACTGACGGTTAAGATTTAGAGAAACAATAGTAGTAAATGTAGGTTACTTACCAAATTTCAGCTATTTACATGGCTTTTATACATACAGAAGATATTTACTAGAGTGGCTCCTAACACGGAAAGACCTGTTATAAAGACATGTAGTTTTTATTACAGGTTTTTCCATGTTTTGAGAGATTCCCAGATTGGTCCACCAAAATGGACTCCCTGTATTTCTAGCTAGGTAGATACCAGGTACCTACTACCGAAGAAATGAAAATGCAAGTATATGTTTACTCATTTATTTTCGGTATACATAAATCCAAAAAAAGATCCCGTCGAATGTTGACGTTTCTCCTTAGTGAAGTCGGTAAAAAATGTCTCAGTTGATCATCATTATTTCTCATTACTAGTTACTACTTCGTGTGAAAGCGTTACTAACAAAGTGACTTACACATTCATATTATTATCCTGAGTTTATTTATTTTATTTTTGCAGCATAGCTTTTCCCCAGATATTGGGTATCTGGTGGGCACTCTTATATTTCATAGCTGGTATCCCGAACCGTGGCTAAATTAAAAATACAGCTTGACTCATGGTGGCATACATAGTAGGCAACATCGTAATTTGGGCGGATAATATTAAAAACATCGGTATTTTGAAAATGTTTCATTTATGTTATTATTCAAAGATAGTTGGTCAATTTAATAGAAAATGAGCTAAATATAACTTACGTAACGCTATCATACCGAACAAGATGAGTTTAAATGGCCAAAATGAAATACTTACGCACGAAAGGTTATGTTTTCATAATTTTGCTGGGTACGTCTTTTATACCTGATGGTCGAGCGAATTATAATCGCTATCTTATAGGGGCAAACGTATATTAGTAAGAACAGTGCACTATTATAAAATATCTGTAATATTTCTCTTATATCAAATAATTTTGTTGTTTACACGAAGTCACACTGACATAATGACTACTCTTTTTATTTGCCACAGCTCAGCTGTGGCAAACACAAAAAAGCTGGTACGCCGATAAGGACAAAAAATCTATTACTTCTCTCATCTTTCACATTAAGAAATGTATAAATGCATCCCGCTCGCACGCTGTCAGATAAGACATGCCATCCCCTTGCAAACAAAACATTAAAAAATATCTGGCTGGTGTGGTGTTTTGCTATTGTTTAATTAATTAAATTGATTTGATAAACCTATTCATCGATTATTATCAATTTCGTGACATCTATTGGTGCAGCTTAAAGATTTTTGGGTTTCCAATAATGGTTACTGCCTATTACATTTCAAGACTTTCAAAGTCAAAAAAATTTGAAATTGACGACTATTACCAAGATTTATCAAAGACCATTTACCTCAAGGCGGGCGATACCACCATTACTTCAAGATGCCGAGTGTGTTTGAAGCCGAGCACTGTTTCGATATTTGATAATGTAAATCAGTCCGACGTTTTAGAGGCTTTGAAGAGCTTCGGTGATATTACGATTGAAGAAGATGACGATTTTCCCAAGAGCCTGTGCGCTAAATGCGACATGTTTATCAAGACCGCGATCCTATTCAAGAAGAAAGCTAAACAAACCGAGGCAGCTTTAAAACGACACAATTATTTTACAATCAAAACCAAGGTTGACCCCTTGCAGTGTTCAGATTTCAATGAAAACAGTGATAAAATTGATGATACAACTAAAACTGATGCAGATAGGCATGCAAAGGAAGCCGGCGAATTTAACTACGAAGTTGAAGTGAAAAAAGTGCGCCCAAAAGTAACATGTCGATTTTGTGGGAGAAAAATGAACAAAAAGTACTATCGAGATCATTTGCAATTGCACAATCCGAATGCTCAACAATGGGTCTGTGAGGTATGTGGCAAATCGTTTAAAGTGAAGTCCATGTACCATACCCACCGTTCACGCCACAGGAATGACTTCGCTTTCAAATGTTCCCAGTGTCCGTACCGGGGCCGGACTAAAGAATTACTCAATGTACATATGCACAAACACTCCAGTGACTATAGCTTCATGTGTACAGAATGCCCGGCTAGATTCAAATTTAAAACCAATCTGACGGCACACATGTTTAAGCATAAGGAACCACGATTTAAATGTGATTCTTGCCAACGGTCTTTTAATTATAAATTGCACCTACAAAGGCATGTTGAAGCTGATCACTTGGGGATCCTGAACCATGTATGTAACATTTGTGGGAAAGCCTTTGGTAACAGAAATGCCATGAGTAAACATCAGGTTGGTGTGCATAAGATAAAAAATTTAAAAGGGAGGATGCCTTCTTATCTGGCAGAGAGTCAACAGCAAGAACATAATGAAAGTCATCTAAATTTTTAAGCAGTAATTAAAACTGGAATTAATAATAAGAATCTCAATAAATAATAATACCATCTACTTTAAAAACTAAAGAAAATGTTAAGAATATTAAACATTACTCTGTATTTCCTTATACCAGCTACTCTTAATTTACAAGGTAATTTATTTAAAATTTGATCCATCATATCTAAAGATAAAATTTTGAGTTGGTCCACTTCATTAAAAAAATTACGTTTTAGAGATGCATTTCTTAAATTAGGCAGCCACTTATTTCAATTAAGGGCTTCAAAAATGATAAGTCAGGTCACAGATTCGCTGACACAGGTTCAAACCAGGGGTTCCATCCTTGGTGAGAAACTAGAAACTTATCATAATGTGTCATGGTGCGTTTACATGAACGGCGTTCAAAACGACATTCACGGGCGGCTGGCGGTTTTTCGGCGTCGCGTTAGTATCGCTTGCACCTTTGTGGCGTACGGACGATGACGACTTGCCGAATTAAATTAATTTAACAATGCCAATTTGTCGGAATGGTCAAACGACCAAAATTTTACATTTCCTGGGGTGTTATCAAGTAGAACCAATAATATGGACCCCTTCAAATAAGTTACATAAATTTAAATAAATGTTGCAGATGCTTAGGAGAGGTTGACAAACTCATGAAGGAGTTCAAACGGAGAGAAGAAGTACTTACGGGCATACTATATCTCTTTTCCGTGAAAACTGCATCTTTCCGAAATAAAAAGAAATTTACCAACTATCTCCATATCAAATTTCATTGAAATCGGTCCAGAGGTTTAAACGTGAAGAGGTAACAAATAGACAGAATGCGAAAGTAACTGTAATTTCGCATTAATAATATTAGTACGGGTGGATTTAGACGCAAACTGAAAAGAAAAACATCATCGTCATCATTTTGTTTCTTTTTCCTATAAAAGTAAATGAAACTCAAAGCAGTTAGCCCCCACGAGATTAACGTCTTCGTCGTCTGCCATCCTTGCACTGACTAGCACGCCCGCGGGCGTGTAAACACCCTGTTTTTATTGCGTTTACATGAACGGCGTTCAAAACGACGGTCACGGGAACGTTTAAGCTTTGGTTTCCTAGGACAGCGGTGCCATAATATAGCGGCCATAATACAGCGGTGAGTGACGTCACTAGAACGTTGTCTATGTAAATACAATGGCGCGGTTTCCTAGAGAGCGGTACTCGACACCGTAGCGTCAAAATCATTTGCGTGACGGCCGTAATGGCGGTGTTGGATAGTTCGCCGACGTTTTTTCTCGATAGCGGTGAAGCCATTTTCATCAGTGTTGCCGTTTGGTTCCGTTTTACGGAACTTTTCTGTCGAAAATTGGAACTTTTCAAGGCTGCCATTGTAATTTTCAAGACAATTGACCTGACAACACTACTGATGAACATACAACAGCTGATTTTCATAGAATATTGTATCGTTTTGATCGGCCGGAGGACGAACAAAATGAGTTCCAACTCCTACTGGACCAGCGAAGACGACGAAGTTTTAATAGATTTCTTACGTAAAGATTTGCAAAAACGATTTTTTTATTGACTTACCTAACAAATATACACAGTTTTTGCTCTGGGCTTATCGGATTTCTGTGTCTATTGTAAGGTTTGTATATCAATTCATTTTTTATATGATTATCAAACAGTTCTGGCGTAAGCCGAAAGTATTCCCTAAATTTGTCTTCGTTGCTCCGTAAACGACGACGTAGGTACCAAAATCTCGAATGCACCGAGCCACGAGATTTGAAGATACCTCCTTCCTCCATTCGTCTGTCTTCCTCTTCTGATCTTCTGATGATTCATCCTCCATGAAAATTATAAGAGCTAAATCGAGGTCGTCCATTGCATAATCCAATGAGCGACGCAAATAAAACACTTGAATGTTTTGACAGTATCAATTTTGTATTGAGGGCGGGAAACGCGAAGATGACAGCACCGTAAAGACGGCCGTGGAAGTTTACACATGTCACGGCCGTAAAGGCGGCCATCTTTTTATGTCCGCAATCTTGCCGACGTAAAAAGACGGTATGTGACGGCACCGCTGTCCTAGGAAACCAAAGCCGGAACAAAAACGTAACATATCTAAAACTCGTTGATCATTGATTGAACAAACCTGACATGTCTAACTGTTCATACCAAATTTCATCTAAATCATCGGCCCAGCAGTTGAAGTGTGAAGTGAAGATGTAACAGATAGAGTTGCTGTCGCGTTTATTATATTAATATTAGTATAGATATGGCTTTACATGGGATTTACTACATCTCCGCGAGTCAAAAAACCGCTAGAGCCATTTGATTGAATGAATCATTGCAATCATCAGTGCAATCATGAGTAGTAAGAGTAGTAACTGGAACTACCTCCGACCGAATTTTGTGTCAGGTCCGCGGGGATAAGTGGCGTACAAAGCTTGCATCTCTCTTTATCTAACCTTAAAACGAGACAAAGCGAAAAGAACCTTCAGGCAATTTTTTGACAAGTTTTTAAATTACTTATGAAGGAAAACGATTCCGGCTCAGGTCTTCAAAGTCAATTTTTATTTCTTCGGAATTGACACTACGCGCTCCTTCACCATCGCGCATCTGGCGCAAAATTAGACAAGGAAGTTATTCCAGTTATTAGTTACAACTTCCATGCTCTTCCCTCCCTCTCTTTCTTTTCACTCGTCTCGTCAAAACAAAACCGCAGATTAGTTAGTAGTTATGTTTGTCAAAACATGAAAACATCTGCTGGTGTGGTTTTGTTATTGTTTTGTTTAATTAAGGTTAAATTAATTAAATTGATTTCGTGATATCTATTGGTCCAGTTCAAATATTTTTGGATTTCCGCAACAATAATGGTTACTGCCTATTACATTTCGAGACTGTCGAAGTCAAAAAAAATTGAAATTGAAGATTATTACAAAGATTTATCAAAGACCATTTACCTCAAATCAGGCGACAGCACTATTTCTTTAAGATGCCGAGTGTGTTTGAAGCCGAGCACTGTTTCGATTTTTGATAATGAAAATAATTCCGACGTTTTAGAGGCTTTGAAAAGCTTCGGTGATATTACGATTGAAGAAGATGACGATTTTCCCAAGAGCTTGTGCGCTAAATGCGACATGTTTATCAAGACCGCGATCCTATTCAAAAAGAAAGCCAAACAAACGGAGGCAGCTTTAAAACGATACAATTATTTTACAATCAAGACCAAGGTTGACCCCTTGCAGTGTTCAGATTTAAATGAAAAAAGTAATGAAATTGATGACACAACTAAAACTGATGCAGACAGGCATGCAAAGGAAGCCATCGAATTTAACTACGAAGTTGAAGTTAAAAAAGTGCGCCCAAAAGTAACATGTCGCTTTTGTGGAAAAAAATTGAACAAAAAGTACTATCGAGATCATTTGCAATTGCACAATCCGAATGCTCAACAATGGATCTGTGAGGTATGTGGCAAGTCATTTAAAGTGAAGTCTATGTACCATACCCACCATTCACGCCACAGGACTGACTTTGCTTTCAAATGTTCCCAGTGTCCGTACCGGGGCCGGACTAAAGAATTACTCAATCTACATATGCACAAACACTCCAGTGACTATAGCTTCATGTGTACAGAATGCCCGGCTAGATTCAAATTTAAAACCAATCTGACGGCACACATGTTTAAGCATAAGGAACCACGATTTAAATGTGATTCTTGCCAACGGTCTTTTAATTATAAATTGCACCTACAAAGGCATGTTGAAGCTGATCACTTGGGGATCCTGAACCATGTATGTAACATTTGTGGGAAGGCTTTTGGTTATCAAAAAGCTATGAAGAAACATCAAGTGGGTGTCCATAAGATTAAAAAGTCAATTTTTGGGAGGATGCCTTCTTATCTGGCAGAGAGTCAACAGCAAGAATGTATGTAATAGAAGTCATCTAAATTTGTAAGCAGTAAAAAATGAATTACCGTGTGTTAGTCTGGCTCAGGCTCAAGAACCGCTGACCCGATTTGGCTGATTCTTTTGTTTTAATCTCTGTAATTCAGGAAAGATTTAGAAAGAAAAAAAGGAAAGGCCTTGTATGGGAATCCTTGGTGATACAAAATTTACCTCACGAGACCAAATAGTTAATAATAACAATATCTATTATTGACTAAACTCCAAAGTTGCCCCTTTCAATTGAAGTTGCTATAGTATTTGTCTGCTGTAGTAAATAAATGAGTGTCTAAGAAACTAAAGCAATTTTATTTACAAAATATAACATAACTAGCTGACCCCGCGGACTTCGTCCCGCCTTAGATTATTTTTTTTGGGTATGAAAAATAGCTTGCATCCTATTCTCAGACCTACTGAACATTCACTCCAAATTTCATAAGAATCGGTGGAGCCGTTTTGGAGGAGTTTGGTTACGAACACTGTGACACGAGAATTTAAATATTAGATAGGTATTAAATAGTATATTTTGAGGCAAGTGCGAAAAGTTTCGTCTTTTTGTCACGAATCCCTAGTTATGTTGGCGCGAGCGAAAGTGAGCGCAGGCGCGGATCCAGCCCTCAAAAAAGGTTGTGGGCATGTGCGAAAATTGGTCAAGTGCGAGTCGTATTAGAGGCTGGCCCAAAAAACCAACGTAAACGGTATTTTTTGCCCTAAAGCTACAAATAAGAAAAATAATGTACTTATTTTTAACCGACATCGATAAAAGGAGGTTCTCAATTCGTCTGTATGTTTTTAGGGTTCCGAAGTCCACAAGGAACCCTTATAGTTTCGCCATGTCCGTCCGTCCGTCCGTCCGTCCGTCCGTCCGTCCGTCTGTCCGCACTATTGCTCGGAGATGCTTAGGTCTAGAGAGCTGTAATTTGGCATGAATATGCATATTAGTTACGCTGACAAAGTGGTACAATAAAATGTTGAAATATATTTTTTTATAGGGTACCTCCCCTACTCGTAAAGTGGGGATGTAATTTTTTTTTCTTGCGTACCCCATGGTGCGGCATATCGTTGAATAGGTCTTAAAAAAATATTGTGGGTTTGTTAAAACCATGTTGATTAAGTGATGCGTTTGTGAAATATTAAGCTTTAAAGTGCTATTTTTTGTTAGAGTCACGTGTCCCCCCCCCCCTGCCAGCTAAATGGTGGTATTTGGATGGCTGAAAAAAATCACGGTTGTGGCATATATAACGTAGTTGAAAGAAAAACTATCAGAGCTAAGTAGGCTGTACAAACTTACGAGTAATAGTCGACCAACTTATAATGATGATTTTTCTCGAGCGGCAGGGGCGTCGGGCGGGCACGTCATACCACAGGCTAGCTAGATGCTAATAAGTCTTAGAAAGGTACTGTGGGCATCCTCAACTTCGGAACCCTATAATTTGCGCGTGGCCCGACACGCACTTGGCCGGTTTTTTTATTTTTATATGTATGTATGTTCCGCGATTACTCCGTCAATTGTGAACCGATTTCGATGTTTATTTTTTTAATCGAAAGGTGGTACCTTCGGATTGGTTCCATTTTAATTTGGTTCAGTTTTGATGATGGTATCCATGAGAAAATGAGAGAACTCCTCAAAATTTGTTAGCACGTTTATAATTTTGCCATCAATTTCAAGACTACAGTGAGACTTACGTCCCATCGTACCTTCATCGTACCCATGTTTGGAAACTGCAGCCGAAATTTTTTTTTTAAATAAAGAAATAAAAACCGACTTCAAACTCCGACAGCCTACAAAGTCGGTGTCAAGTGAACCGACCCAAAGCTGATGACAATCTTATAGTGAAATTGACACCGACTTTGTAGGCTTTGTCGGAGTTTGAAGTCGGTTATTCTCTTCTTTTTTTTTATTATATTTGAAACAAATATGAAGTACGAGTATAATGGTTTGCAAGCTTATGTTTTTTATCTTAAAGTAAGTATAATTAAACCTGCCACAAATTTGAAAAGCCCAAACAATGCTGGAGGCGCGAAAATTAGCTTATCCAAATACCTACGACTTCTTCGAAAAATTAAAAAAAATCGAATTACCATGTGCCGGTACCGACGATTCCGGTTGAGGGCACGTACAGGCCACTTCAATGTCCGTAATATAGGGTTTGTAAAGCTGCTGTATGGTTTGGAAATCGTTAGAGCAGTTTTCAAGAACGTGAGTTTACAAGTGTATTTTTAGTGACCGGCAAGATACACCGTAACGTTATCCAGGATCAGATTATGCAAATAAATAGTACGCTATGTTGACGGTCGCTATTTTTAAAAGAGCCATCTCTAGACCTAAATTTAATTTTATATCGACATTGATCATAACAAATGCGCATGTGTGACCAGATTCGCATTCTTTTACTTTTTCTGTTATCATTTTTCGTATTTTTTTTTAAATGACGGAGCTATGGGGTTTGTAAAGTAAAAAAACCGGCCAAGTGCGTGTCGGGCCACGCGCAAATTATAGGGTTCCGAAGTTGAGGATGCCCAGAGTACCTTTCTAAGACTTATTAGCATCTAGCTAGCCTGTGGTAGGTATGACGTGCCCGCCCGACGCCCCTGCCGCTCGAGAAAAATCATCATCATAAGTTGGTCGACTATTACTCGTAAGTTTGTACAGCCTACTTAGCTCTGATAGTTTTCCTTTCAACTACGTTATATATGCCACAACCGTGATTTTTTTCAGCCATCCAAATACCACCATTTAGCTGGAAGGGGGGGGGGGGGGGACACGTGACTTTAACAAAAAATAGCACTTTAAAGCTTAATATTTCACAAACGCATCACTTAATCAAAAAATGGTTTTAACAAACCCACAATATTTTTTTAGGACCTATTTAACGATATGCCGCACCACGGGGTACGCAAGAAAAAAAAATTACATCCCCACTTTACGAGTAGGGGAGGTACCCTATAAAAAAAAATATTTCAAAATTTTATGGTACCACTTTGTCAGCGTAACTAATATACATATTCATGCCAAATTACAGCTCTCTAGACCTAAGCATCTCCGAGCAATAGTGCGGACAGACGGACGGACGGACGGACGGACATAGCGAAACTATAAGGGTTCCTTGTGGACTTCGGAACCCTATAAACAAAACTGATCCAACAAGCAATTCAAAAAAATTAGATTCGCGATGTCTACAGCTCTCAGAGCCTCTAGTAATAGTAGGAACAATATTTTAATTATTTAGCAAAATCTCAACATTACAATTTTCGGAAACTAGCAGGCCTGACAGTGTCTCTTTTTCATCACTTTTTAGGATTACAAACCTCAAAACGAAATATCGGAACGCTTATAGAATCACTCGTGTGTCTGTCCGTCCGTCTGTTACAGCCAATTTGCTCCGAAACCACTGCAATTTGGTACGTATATGTAACATAGTGACCCAAACACGTACCTATGACAACCTAAATAAATGAATTCAATTTACTGGGCCTGTAATTTTGAAAAAAAAAGATAATTCTCATTACTCGACCTACAGATTACTATGAAAACCTATAAGAAGTTCATGGTATTCCATACTTGAAATGATATACAAAATAATCAACGAATGGAACCCTCTCCAAGCGATTTTTACTCGCTCTTATCTCTTTTTTTTATGAAGACGTTCGAAACTATCAACCTCATTGGGCTGTAAAATGTGACATGAAAACTCTTAGCCATGAGGTATGTGTCTATAAGGCTATTTAGGGTTGTGGGCATGCCCATATTGCCCACAACGGTGGATCCGCGCCTGAGTGAGCGTTGACAAAGACCACTGAAATGATACATTTTGATGCAGGTGCGAAAAGTTTATCATCTTATCACGAGTCCCTAGTTATTTCGGCGCGAGCGCTAACACTGGGGACGAGTGAAAAACGTGTATCAAACGATATTTTTTAATACATATGCGAAAAAAATATAAAAAAGTTAAAACAAAGGACCAAGTTCTAAAAACAAAACCGGCCAAGTGCGTGTCGCGCCACGCGCAATGTATAGGGTTCCGAAGTTGACGATGCCCATAGTACCATTCTAAGACTGCATCTTAGCTAGGCTGCGGTATGACGTGCCCGCCCGACGACACCCCTGCCGCTCAGTATGTATCAATGGAATTTTACAAAAGAGGGTGAAACAAGGATTATATGTACAAAATGGTAGCTGGCTAGATGAGTAAAATTGGGTGTATTTAGGAAGGAGAGGATAAGGAAAAAGAGAAGGAATAGTTACAGCTTTATGTTGAAATCGGTAATGAATTTAGTTAAAACATATATAAAAGGAGTGTGGGCTAAAGATAAAAGATAGTTTAAATTAACGGGACGAGGGATGGAGTCTGGTAAAAGATCATAAAGAGAAGAGAAGTCGATAAATTACGGCAGTTAAAGAAGATATGATCCGGAGTGCCGTCCTCAAGTCCGCACTCACACAATGAATGATCACGAATACGGATTTTTGCCAAAAATGAGGGAGAACAAATATGACCCAGTCGTAACCGAATTATAGTGGAGGTGGCATGTTTTGTCGCGTCTCGGAACCTAAAAAACCATGGCTTAACCGGAATGTTTGGTTGAATTCGTTTGTAATTTTTACCTTTATAGAGGCTAGACTTATCCCATTCTTCAGTCTATTGATCACCAAGGTGAGTCTTAACAGAGGATCGTAAATCCCGACTGAAACATTGAGAGTGAGATGTGCAACCAATATGAATAGCCTGTTTGGCAAATTCATCCACCTGTTCATTACCAGCAATGCCGGAATGCCCAGGAATCCAAACAAGAGATACCTCGATTCCGAGGGACTTACACCTAAAAATAATTCTCTGGTCTTTAATTGCTTGCAGTTCATCGACTACGACTATGACCCGGAAACTTGAATAGCCTTCTTAGCTGTGATAGTTTTCCTTTCAACTGCGCACTTTCAACGCACGCTGAACAGGTATCGAAATGTTTGAGTTAAAATAAAAAAATTGAGTTTCAGTTCGAAGTATGGGGATTGGGGAACCCCCAAAATGTATTGTTTTTTTTTTCTATTTTTGTGTGACAATCTTAATGCGGTTCACAGGTATCGAAATGTTTGAGTTAAAAAAAATTAGTTTCAGTTCTAAGTATGGGGATTGGGGAACCCCCAAAATGTATTGTTTTTTTCTATTTTTGTGTGACAATCTTAATGCGGTTCAACTTACCAAGTTTCAACAGTATAGTTCTTATAGTTTCGAAAAAAGTGGCTGTGACATACGGACGGACAGACAGACAGACTGACATGACGAATCCATAAGGGTTCCGTTTTTTGCCATTTGGCTACGGAACCCTAAAAAGGGATGCAAGTTGCTGTGACGCACTGAGCGCGATTCGGAACGTAGCCTGAGTCACTCTAGACATAACTTACTAATCTGTGGGCACTCTCATTGACACGGACACAGAGCAGATCAGCAGAGTACTTACTTATTTGGGTCCACAAATTCTGGTGTTTGTTTCTATTTGAATGGCATTAATTAATTGTCTTTAATCCTAACCTATAGCATTCATCGAATATTGTCAATTATTCGTGATATTGGTGCAGTGCAAAGCGTTTCCCACAAAAATAATGGTGACTGCCTATTACATTTCAAGATTGTCGAAGGCAAAAAAGTTTGAAATCGAAGACTATTATCAAGATTTACTAGAGAATTTGGTCAACCTAAAAGCAGGTGACAGTGTTCTTTCTTCAAGATGCCGAGTGTGTTTGAAGCCGGGCACTGTTTCGATATTTGATAAAGAAAATCATTCTGACATTTTGGAAGCCTTGAAAGGTTTCGGTGATATTACGATTGAAGAAGATGATGGTTGTCCCAAGAGCCTGTGCGCTAAATGCGACATGTTTATCAAAACCGCGATCCTATTCAAGAAGAAAGCAAAACAAACTGAGGCAGCTTTAAAACAATACAAATGCTTTGAAAGTGATGCTAAAACTAACTCCTTGCAGTGTCCAGATTTGAGTGAAAACAGCGACGAAATTGATGATAGGACTGAAACTGATGTAGACTGGCAAGCAGAAGAATCCACTGCTGTAAATGTTGAAGCCAAAGCAGAGAAACAACGACAAAAACTGTCACCTAAAGTAACTTGTCGAATATGTGGGAAAATTGTTAATAGATCTTACTATAGAGAGCATTTGACAATGCACGATCCAAATGCTCATCAATGGGTGTGTGAGATTTGTGGCAAATCATTTCGATTAAGGTGTGCCTACCATAACCACAGTTTGCGGCACAGAAATGATTTTCCTTACAAATGTTCCCTGTGCCCTTACAAGGGACGGTATAAAGAACTACTCAAAACACACATGCGCACACACTCCGGTGACTATCGCTACATGTGTACGGAATGTCCGGCTAGATTCATATTTAAAAGCAATCTGAATACACACATGTTTAAGCATAGAGAACCACAATTTAAATGTGATTCTTGCAAACGTGCTTTTCATTCTAAATTGTTCTTACAAAGGCATTTTGAAGCTGATCACTTGGGGATTAGGAACCATGTGTGTAACATTTGTGGGAAAGCCTTTGGTTACCGAAATGCTATGATGAAGCATCAGCGGCATGTCCACAAGAGAGAAAAGTCCAGGTTTGGGAGGATGCCATCTTATCTGGCAGAGAATAAACAGCAAGAACATAGTGAAATGCATCTAAATTTGTAAATAGTTATAAAATTTATAATCTAAAGTGAATGTAAATACCTAATATTTAGTAGGATATGCGAGTAATGTAAATTCAAATGGTATTAAATGTTTAGAGAATTAAAGGAAATAATTGTTTGTTCTAGTCATTATCAATCAATCGATCAATTATACAATTATCTAATTAATTAAAGCCATTTTTTATTGCCACCCATAAATCAGGGGTCATATACAAAATACACCTCTTTCATTGGAAAGGACAAAGAACGGTCAGAATGGGTGGAGTAGAGCGCGGTCTTTATGAAAATTTTAATAGACAATTTAATCCGGACATACATGAATATTCTTTTATAATTATTTTCGTCATTTTTATTTCATGCTTGGCGCTGTTCAATCGACAGCGGGTTTTGAAGTGACTGGAATAGTTATTCTGCTGAATTTAATCAATATCTATTTGACAGTGACATTGACAGGACAATTTGACAAGAAAATGACAGAAATTCTTCACCCACCGATGTGATCTTAAATATCTTCTTTGAAATCGATGCTTAGAATATTGATGGATGCATGATTTTCTACTGTGAATTTGGTTCATTTATCCATTCGTAAACATGGTCTCTACCTATTACTTGGTCAAACTGTTCCAAAGAGCAACATACGAACGCTTGAAGCGAAACCCTGACGGATGTGGTGAGGGTTCGAGCAATTCTAACGCGGGTAGTTCAGCCAGTCATTCAAAGAACACGGGTATTTGTGTCAAAACATGCAGAGTATGCTTGAAAGATGAAGGCACTAAAGCAATATTCGGCGACGAATCCACTTCAGATATGTCGGTGGCAGTAAGAGTTTTCGGTGACATTGAAGTTAAAGAAGACGACGATTATCCTAAATATTTGTGTGATGCATGTCACACTTTATTGGAAGCGGCGATTTTATTCAGAAAAACAGCTAAACAGTCCCATCAGTTACTCAGAAAACGTCATATTAAACAAGAGCATCATATGGACACTCAAGATTGGGACTACCCTCAAGACAGTAAGGAGCAAAAACCAAAACAGAACCATTCCACAATACTAGAAAACTTTTTTTCAACAGTTGATGCACCTCAGGAAAGTAAGGACTCTCAAAAACGAAAGAAGATCAAAGTCCAGTGCCGGATTTGCTGCAAAATAATCACTAAAGCTTATTACAAGGAGCACTTTGCACTACACGATGCAACTATAGTTAAATTCATGTGTGATGTCTGTGGTAAATCATTTCGTCAGCGTTGTGCATATCGGAATCATTATTTCACTCATAGTTCAGAGTTCCCTTATAAATGTTCCGTGTGTCCATACAGAGGACGTAACTCTGGCTTACTGAACACGCATATGAGAACTCACACAGGTGACTATAGGTATATGTGTACAGAATGCCCGGCTAGATTTTTAACCAAGAGCAATTTAAACAAACATACATTTAGGCACAAAGAGCCTACATTTAAATGTGACACATGCAAGAGGGCCTTTCATTCCAAATTAATACTGGAAAGGCACTTTGAAGCAGAACATCTGGGCATAAAGAATCATGTTTGCAGTTCATGCGGGAAAGCTTTTGGCTATCGGAAAGCAATGATGAGACATCAACTAGATGTGCACAAAAGAGAAAAGAAAGTGAATGGCCGCACACCAGCTTATTTAGAAGCAGAATTTAAAAAGCAACAACAAGAGCTCATTTGAGGCAACATTTTATTGTAGCTTTAGTTAAAGAACTTGTGAAGAAAATGTTTTCAAGGATATCTAATCCATATTTGCCAACTGGGTAATTTTTGACCCAATGAAACTGGTAACAGTTCAAGTTTCCATGCTTAGAAAAGATTGGTCGCAAAATATAGTTCTGGCCATATATGGGCTAGTTTCTTAAAGTGTTTTGTCAAAGTATGAAGTGTTTTTTTATTAGTCAAGTTACATGTTTATCATTGTCAGACTGTACTTTAGCTTAAATTATTGATCTCCATAATACTCTACTACTTGAAGTCTTCTCACACTTCCCCTTGGAGGGGGTTGTGGGGTAGCCTTATCGGAGGCTGTCGCTCCTTTAGGCGGTATCTTTCGCTACCCGTAACAACGGGTAGGGCTACGGTACCATTCTTGGTATCTCGTGGGCCTCTCTGCGGCTTGGTGGACTTAGCCCCCTATGCCGCTTCTTTGGCTTTGGGCTCTCGTGGCTTGGCGATCACGGGCCGTAGACAGTGTTCCGGACACAGGCACGAGCTCTCTGGGTAGAGCTCGAGTGCGACAGTCCGGAGGTCTCGCATGCAGGGGCGCAATCCCTTGGAGCGT
This sequence comes from Aethes cnicana, assembly GCA_963971205.1. Lineage (NCBI taxonomy): Eukaryota > Metazoa > Arthropoda > Insecta > Lepidoptera > Tortricidae > Aethes > Aethes cnicana. Next base: position 6,559,580 of record OZ020294.1, read on the forward strand.
TGGGTGGATCGATGAGTCGGCGCGGTGGAACATGCCGCGCGCGAGGTTGCCTATGAAGTCGTCCAGTCCTTTCCACTCGAGGTCTCGGTGGATGGTGGAGTTGCGTACAAAGCGTGGGGCGTCGACGATGGCGCGCAGGGCCTGGTTCTCCTGCGCGCGGAGTCTTTTCCGGTTGGTGGCGGAGGTGAGGGCGTACCAGGCCGGTGCGGCATAAGTGAGCCGCGACCTGAGGTACGTTTTGTAGATCCCCAGCTTTGTACGCATAGGGAGACGGCTTCGGAGGACTGGCTGTAGCAGGGCGCGCGCGGCCTTCGTCTTTCTGACGATCTCGTCTACGTGCGCCTTCATGGAGAGTCTACGGTCAATGGTGATCCCCAAGTATTTCGCCGTGTTGGTCCACGGTACTTCCTGACCGAGCAGTCGGAGTGGTGGAGGCGGCTGTCCATAATACTCTATTTATTCATCCAGAAATAAGTATTTACATAGCTATACCTTAATGTCAAGTTGTTTTTACCCAACTATGCCAGAAGGAGGGTTATGTTTTTCAGTGTTTGTATGTATATTTCTTATTTCATTGGTACATTAGCCTAAACAGCTTGATGACTTGATCGATTTGTTAGGTGTTAAGTATTATGAAAAGCAGAAGAAACTGAATATTTAAGAACATTATTATTTAAAGCAAATTAAGGCATAGTATAGTAATCAAAGTATTCTGTATTTATATTTTCTGTTTTAAGCATATGATATGTAATGTAATCCAAATAAATAAAACTCAGTTTATATTCTTTTATGAAACTATTTTATTTTTTTCTGTTAGCCTCTAAATACAAAGGTAATCTCCCTTTTCCATTGGTCAACTTTTCTCTCTTGTGAACCTTCAATTGGTGGCTCATCATTGCATTCCTGTACCCGAAAGCCTTGCCACAAATATTGCACACATGTTTCTTAACTCCAAGATGGTCAGCTTCAAAGTGCCTGTCCAATTCAAGTTTTGAATAAAATCCTCTCTTGCAAGTATCACACTTGAAGTCTACAGGGCCTTTATGCCTCTGCAAATGTTTGTTAAGATTACTTTTAGTCAAGAACCGTGCCGGACATTCCATGCATCTATGCTGATAGTCCCTCGTATGAGTTTGCATATGCGTCTTAACAAGCCCCGGATGACGGCCCCGGTATGGACAAAGTGTACATTTATATGCTAATTCAGAGCCATGAATCAAGCTGTGCCGCTTGAATGCACTTTGCTGTATAAAAGATTTCCCACATGTGTCACAAACATACTTCGACAAAGCATCATTGTGAATGGCTAAATGGAATTTGTAATACTGCTTTTCATATGATTTATTGCAAATGGAGCATTCAATGCGTTCCGGTGGAGCTTTCTGTTGGTCGTTATTATGTGTAGTTAAGTGATGGTTGAAGTATGTTTTGCTGTAAGACTTATTACAGAAAGGGCACTGCAGCTTCTGATCTTTGCTGTCCCTTGAATGGGATTCTACATGACGGTTGTAGAAGGCATTGCTAATTTTTTTACAACAAACTGTGCACTCAATCTTATTGGATTGTTTGGATTTTTTATGCTTCATTGATTTTTTGTGTCGAGAATATGCCTTGCACGTTTCAAACTCCATGTTACATGCTTTACAGCTGTACGTATTCTGAACTAGCAGTGAATCGACTGCACTCTCTGTAACTTCTACACCCGCAGCAGTTTTCTTATTAGAATCTTGTACTGGAATCTCTTCAATGTATGGCACGCTGTTTTCTATAAATGGTTCAGCAACACATTCTTCTTTGATGATGGTGTTTTCTATTTTGGTGAGTTCAATACTATAATCACAGTGGATCCCAACTTCTAATTTAAGAGATGCAAGTGGTTCATATTCATTGTCAACGTGACTGTAGTTCTGAGTACTTCTGAACTGCTTATCGGAGTGCTTTGCAGTTCTTCTGAACAGTAAGGCGCCTTCTAGCAACTTGTCGCATGACTGACAAATATATTTCGGTAGATCATCCTCACTGTTAACTTCGATATCACCTATGGCCTTTATGTCTTCAGATTTGTCGAGCGAGGGATCACAGTCAAATATTATGATGTCGCCGAAGTGTAAGCAAATTCTACATACTTTATTTACATCGTGTTCAGTTTCATCAGAATCTGTACCCTCCAAATCGCAAGTAGCGTACTCGCTACTTACAGTATTTTGAGGTAGACTCTGAATCAAATGATCTGGTTCCATATTAAACTCTAATGAATAACATATCAAATGTAATTCTTGTTTCGTATTTTTATAGGTAATTCGCTTTAAAATGATGTGTAATAATCCGGTTTTTGGCAAAATCGGCAACTTATTTGATTGATCTGTCTGACATTGACAGAAAGACAAGGGCTGCGTTCCGAATCGCGCTCAGAGCGCTCGCAACACCTTGCATCCTTTTTCCTCTTGAAAGTCGACTTCTAAGAGGAAAAAGGATGCAAGGTGCTGTAGGCGAGTGCCGTCTGCGAACCGGGAGACGAGCTGTCGGTAGGCCTCCAACGAGATGGAGTGACGACCTCGTGAAGGTCGCGGGAAACCGGTGGAAGCAAGTAGCACAGGACCGGTCTGAGTGGCGAGCCTTGGGGGAGGCCTATGTCCAGCAGTGGACGTCTTTCGGCTGAAATCGTGATGATGGGCACTTTGAGCGCGATTCGGAACACAGCCACCAGAAACTTGGAAAAAGAAAAGTTACAAAACAAATTCAGCCTATTTGACTTATTATGAAAACGGACATCTTGCGTTGACTATTTTTTTACACCATTTTCTCTTGTATTAAAATGTATTTATAAAATAAAAACAGATAAAGCTACCGGGATCTTAGTTTTCCCTTATTGGCCATCACAGCCGTGGTTTCCGATGATCAATTCACTACTTGTTGGAAACTTGATTTTGTTTGAGCCTGATGAACATCTTTTATCCTCCCCTTTCAGAGACCATCACCCCCTCTACCGCCAGCTTACCCTGGCTGTAGGGCTGCTATCAGCCAGGCATACATCAGACGAGGAACTCCAGCCTCAGCACTCGAACTCATGTTAAACTCCCTTTCAGAAAGCACTATGAAACAATATGACTGTTCTTTAAAACACTGGTGGAATTTTTGCTACGTTAATAATCTGGATACTTACCAAGCTTCTATTCCCTTTGTGTTGAAATTCTTAAGCGAATATTTTGAGACTGGATCATCATATGGTACACTAAACACCGCTAGATCAGCTTTATCATTAATTATTGGACCAAGAATTGGATCAGATGACAGAATTAAACGCCTTATGAAAGGCGTATTTAGATCAAAACCGCCTGCACCTAAATACAATGTAACCTGGGACCCGGCACATGTATTGAACTTTCTATCAGAAATGTTCCCAAATGAAAATATATCGCTGGAAGAACTGACCAAAAAACTTGTTACTCTCCTCGCATTAACCTCAGGCCACAGAGTTCAAACTTTGTCCTTAATATCTATTAAAAACATGACATTCGTTACTGATGGTGTACAGATATATATATCGGATATTATCAAGACCTCCAAGAGAGGAAGTCTTCAACCTCTGTTACATCTTAAGTATTTTAAACAAAAATTGGAAATTTGCCCTGTCACAACAATAAAGTCTTATATGCAAATGACACTATCTGTGAGGAACAAGGAAAATAAATTGATCCTGACTTATAAGAAACCGCATAAAAGGGCGTCTACACAATCTATTAGCCGCTGGATCAAGGCTACTCTAGAAGAAGCAGGAGTTGATACCACAATGTTTACAGCTCACAGTACCCGACATGCAGCCACATCCGCAGCGAAAAGATCGGGCGTCAGTATTGACCAAATAAGAAAAGCCGCAGGCTGGTCTGAAAATTCTGCTACATTTGCCAGACACTATGACCGGCCCTTAGTTCAGGATTCGGCTCATTTCAGCGAGGCTATATGCAACTCGATTAATTGATTATGCCCTATGATTGTTAATTAAAATACAGAAGTTGTTTTTATTTTTAATTTCTATATTTTTTGTTGATTTAAAATATTAAATTTAAATTCTTTCTTCTTATATAGAAGGACATTTTATTTATTTCACCTCTAAATAATCGTATTCTTATTTACAACCCTCATTTACTTTGAACATCTACATGTAAATCCCGTCTCGGACTGGCAGCGGAGTATAATTGTAAGATTAAACGAACTTACCTTAAGTGAAGTTCTATCTTAATTATACGAAGCTGCCAGTCCGAGACGGGACACCCAAAAACCCTCCCACTAATACAGGGTATTATCCCAGACTCAGGGTTGTAAATACCCTTGTCTTTAAACGAAATGACGTTCTTCGGAAGTGTTGCTATACGAGAGACGTTTTGTTTTTTTTTTTTTTTTTTTTAGCTTAGTACATTATGTGACGTGCGCTGTGGACATTCAGCGCTACTACCGACTTTGCTTTGATAAATAATGAAAATGAAAATGAAAAATAATTTATTCGTTTTCTTATGTACTAAGTTTACATTAAATTTAAATTAAAATTATTTTTCATAAATAAAGATAAGAAATGAAATAAAATAAATCCGACGAGAATCGTATGCATTAGTATGCAGTCCTAGGCTGTGCCCGGGGATTTCAAGATCAAACCAAACAAACCATCCTATAATGTGCGTCCCACATCCCATCCTTGAATTACATGACGTTTTCCTTCACCGAAAAACTCAGTGGTAAATTCAAAGTGATTTCAGTTCACTACGTTAGTCAATATTCAGTTTGAGTTAAGTCTATATTAAGTGAAAACCTCTTTGGGAACAATTTCATTTTTCTGGGATGAAAAGTACAGGTGCCGGCGGAAATCCGCAAGCTTGAGCGGTGAGCAAAAGGAGAGGGGATTTCTGTGCATGTTTACGACTGAAGGACCAATAAGGTGCCAATAAGCGTGCGCGCACGGCATTAGCGCCCGCTGCGTCCCGCGACCCTCTGCCGATAAGACCTTATTTTCGACGTCTGCGCTTCGAAGGCCACCTCCCACCGGCACCGCTCAAGTTCCGTGCCGATACCCATACTGTGCGTCGTTTTGTTATTTGAAATGAATATGCTATCGTTCGGCTACAACATCGCGCGACAGCGGCAGCGGCGAGCGTTTTACGTATGGAAGGTTGAAGTAAAGGAGCGCAATCTTTATAATTCCAAAAGTGGACACCTAATCAGGTAGATTGGGAGCGCTGCGGTCACCACTCCTACTGGAGTGGTGACCGCCACCTAGGCGGATAGTTTGCAGTAGCGCCTTCAGATGGCGCTAGGAAAGTGTGTTTTGTTTTGTTGCTTATCAAATCCGCTGGACACGTTTTCAACTGTTCCTTATCGAGACACATTCCACACTCCATAGTTTTACGGACACATTGCGCGATCGTGACGCCCGCCCGCCGGGCATACAATATAGCTTGTAGCCTTGTAGCTTAGCAACCGTCGCGAGCAATTATATCAGTAAAACGCCCGCCGCTGCCGCTGCCGCGCGATATCGTGGCCGACCCTAGAAGGTATGAGTAGAGATACACCGTGTACGTGAAAACTAGCCAATCTTGAAATACACCCCAAGTGACCCGCAGAACTAGGCTTTTATTTCACATTTATGTTTTTGATGGGATTTTGAATAGCACAATAACGTTTTGTCGGACGGGTTAGAGCGGTGTCGCACTACGACCAATCCGAAATTCCGAATCCGTGGAAATACGGTCCGGAGTGTCCGTAGTATTTGTGCAATGAGGGACTTTATGCACTAGATCGGATAGAAATCAGATGACGGATACATGTACAAACAAATAGCCAATAGCTACGTTTACACGCTCGTGCCTATGAACGCGCCCGGGATTGTTGTTTTGAACGCCGTAATGTAAACGTAACATTAGTGACCGTCAAGCCAGCGTACACCGTACCATATCCAGGATCTGATTATGCAAATAAATAGTACCCAAATAGTACCCACGGAATATCTAGATAAAAAAAATAGTACCCTTAAACTTTTCGAAATATAAGGGCTGTTCACGGTGTACGCTACCGAGCGTCAAGCTGGCGTACACCGTGTGGATCTCTGGAACGGCCTTGTTTTCGGGAATGGTTTATGGTTCAAAAAATAGTACCCAAATAGTACCCTAGAACCCTCAAATTTCATCACTCTATCTATAATGGAAGCTGAGATATTACATGACTTCACGGTGTACGAAATTTCGCACCGTCAAGCTGGCGTACCCGGGAATTTCACACAGAAGACCTTCGAATTCTGGAATCAGGTTTATGTCAATAAATAGTACCATAAATAGTACCCCCTTTTCAGTAAAAATAATATATAAAAAGTACATAAGAGACTACAAAAACACAAGGAAAACTTCCACATACAAATGCGTTTTGGTACAGTCGTGATAGAGAGTTTAAAATGAACTCTCGTTTTTATAAAGATCGAGCCATATTCGTTCTTATTGGGATTTAAAAGAGCTTAAATTTGCTCAACGATGCAACCGAACCCTTTTACCTCTTTAGGGCCTCCTCGCCGGCCGGCGCGGCGTGCAATAAAACTTGTTTTGTATTATATTTAGTAATAAAAGGGTGCAACTCGAAATACATATTCATTAAAAATAAACCAATGGTGATTGTAATAAGGTTCAAAGTGAGCCCATGTTTGTTTTTACTTGAGGCATTCCTATTATTAAAGTCTACAAATCCGCACTGCCAAGGAATAAGGTAAACAAACAGTCCACTCTGTGGTGTGTAGGTGGTGCACGTATAATAATGTTGGATACCTAATTACCTATATCTTTAAAACTTGTGTAATTTAATGTGAAAGTGGTACGAGACTACAAAGCAAAATAGTAAGTATTTTTGTAATATTACTTTTATCTACTTACATTTAAGTAAAGAAAGTCTGAGTGAGGCGCGTCTTGGGGGAGGGAGGCCTATTTCCAGCAGTGGATGTCTTTCCGCTGAAATGATGATGATGATGTTCATCACCCTGATTTATAGTGTTTAATTACGATATTAAATCATCAAAAGAAGCCAAGAAAGAAAGTACTCCGTATTCGTATTTTATTCTTTTACGTAGGTATATAAATAAACTAGTTGTACCCCGCGACTTAGGGCCGGTTCCTATATCCACGTAACGCCTCGTTTTGCCTACGGACGGTTGATTTTTGACATTTGTTCCATAGAGAATCTGTCAAATTTTAACCGTCCGTAGGCAAAACGAGGCGTTTCGTGGATATACGAGTAGGTAGGAACCGGGCGTGTGGAATATAAAATTGCCGATAACTTTTCTTTCCAATATCCGATTTAATGTGGCTCCGAATGATGCTTTATCTACCATTGAAAACCGCACTAAAATTGGTTCAGTCGTTCCGGATATTAACCCTAACAAACAAACAGACAGACAGTTAAGAGACAGAAAAATTACCCTTTTATAATAGTATAGATAGATAGATAGACAAATAATGTTTTTTTTTAATGTGATGCATTTTTTTGTGTTTGTCGCTTAGCCGATGCTGGACACCATGATGTACCTACCAGTTCTTTTTCTTAAATCACCGTGTGATTGAGATATTAACCATTGAAAATTGACCGCGCATCACGTGAAAACCACTGGACCGATTTTGATGAAATTTAGTATGAAGATAGTTGTAGTCCCGAAAAAGGACATAGGCTACTTTTGTCCCAGAAAAACGCATAGTTTCCGCGGGAACGCCATAACCGAACTTCACGCGGGCGAAGTCGCGGGCAGAAGCTAGTTGTAAATATCTCGGCTCCGATCCGATGCACTTTAGAGTTATTATATTTCAAAACAAAATATGTTTATTTTGAATATCTTTCATAATCTACCACATATACGAGAGGCCACTCATAAAAAGTTTTTTTCTTCAAACCAACTTACCCAATGCCCTTTGCACGGGAAAGCCGGCACACGCAGCTAGTCTATACACATATAAAAAAGAATTGCCATGTCGTGTGCTAAAACCCGGATCACATCAAATGCGTCTGAGGCGCGTCTGCAGCAGCAGATGCAGGAGAGCCGCCGCAGACGCGCCTTAAAATTTTGTGATTTTTGTGTGTGTATTAATTTTATGGTGTACAATAAAATGTTATTTACTTCTTTAGGATCTGCTTAAAAAGATAAATAATTTCGTATAGAAATCCGTGATTATACATATTGGTAACGCCGACAAAGTGGTACAATAAAATTTTGAAATATTTTTTTTTAGTCTACTCGTAACGTGGGGATGTAATTTTTTTTCTTGCGTACTCCTTGATGTAGGGTGTCGTTGAGTAGGGTCTTAAAAAATATTGTGGGTTTGTTAAAACAATCTTTTGATTACTTAAAGGATGCGTTCGTGAAATATTAAGCTTTAAAGTGATATTTTTTCCTAGAGTCGAGTGTCCCACTCCCCTGCCAATCCTGAACCCTATAATAGTAGACACGCACTTGGTCGGTTTTTGTTCTTACTTGTCTCACGTTAAAATAGAGATTGGATTGACGTGATTTTTTTGTGAAGTAGGTAGTGGGAGGGTGGGTTAGGATACTTTTTAGCACGGAATCTCTCCTTAAAGATAAAGAAAAGGGTGTGGAAATTTAGTATCAATCTCTACCAGCTAACTAGATAGATACACATTAATATATTCATTTATTGCGTTTCAGATGTTTATTTACATAATCGAATTCATCTTGAGAGCATGGAGGACCAACCAGCAACCGTCAAGCAACCAGTATCTTCAAATGGTTGACATTTATGCGACGCTGCATACAAAACAGGTAAATAATGCATAATTTACTTATTTGTATTTTTTCGCTGGAGAATAATTGAAATCATGTGTGATCTTTCTGATCTGTTTTTTTTTACATCATTGGGATGGGATTCAAGTGTCGCTCACAATCAAGCCTATACTGAGCTATACAAAAAAAAATCATTTTACTTACTAGAGAAAAAATATTAAAACCGGCCAAGAAGCGAGATAAACTCGCGTGGAGAGGGTTCCGACCCTTGCTAATTCACAAACACAATGACGTCATTTTCAAACCGTTTCACAGGATAAGCTCTTTTATATGATATATTTCAAATACCATGGACTTCTTAATAATTTTCCTGTAATCTATAGGTAAATAACTATCCTCCGTATTTTTCCCAAAATTTTAGTTCCAGTAGTTTCAGAGATAAGGGGGGGGGGGGGGTAATTTTTCGCCTATTTTTCTTAAATAACTAAGAAGAAGTACTTTCATTTGGTATGTCACACGATATAGTTTTAAGAACTTCCCCCCCCAAAGTTCCTTTTATTTTCGTTACACGTCCGTCTTTAGGTTATAAACTTACATATACGTACCAAATTTCAACTTAATCGGTCTAGTAGTTTCGGAGAAAAACGACTGTGACTGACGGACGGACAGACACACGAGTGATCCTATAAGGATTCCGTTTTTACCTCTTGAGGTTCGGAACCCTAAAAACCTAAAAAACATTCTTAGAATCGATAACTGATTCTGTGGGTAAAATATCGTCACAACGTTTTGCTTGACCCTATATATAAAAGGCAAAAGTGATTGACTGATGTGTCAACGCACAGCCCAAACCACCGGTCGTAAATAGCTGAAATTTGGCATGTAGGTTCCTTGGGGAATGTAGGGGAGCCTTTAACTAAGAGAGGATTTCCCGAAATTCCCTCGAGAACGGGTAATCTAACAATCTTTTTAACAACGAAAAGAGAGGTGTTTTGGTGATTTTGGTTGTTTTTTTGGAATTTTCTGGTTGAAGTCGTATGTTCTTTTAATTTTTATTGCTAATTAGTCTTTCAAGCTTTCAAATAAGATAAGACTACTTTGAAAAATACACCGTTTACTTGAGGAGAAAAAAAAACCGAAAGATGGGAATTTTATTTAGAAAAAAATCAAATGGCTTTATTTTTGTTTTGAAATAGCTTACTAATCGAGTTTTTTTATCGATATTTTTTTTTAATCTATTATGCGCACATTTCGTTTGATCAAGTGTAAAATTAACACATTGTATAAAACAGTTTCTTGTTTTATATATATATATATAACAAGAAACTGGCTGACTGCGACTGACTGATCGATCAACAAAGAGCCAAAACTACTGGTCGTAGAGAGCTGAAATATGGCATGCAGGTTCCTTAGGGAATGTAGAAGAGCACAAGACAAGATTTCTCGAAATTCCCACGGGAACGGAAAAAAGGGGTTTTTCATTTTAATATTTCTGCGCATACGAAGTTGCGGGGAAAAGCTCGTATAGATATATATGTATATATATACTATTCATAGTTATCATTTACCTTTGGCTCACTTGCAATTTGACAACATTGGTGTTATTTTTCAGATCGCAAAACAACCTGAGCCTGAATATGTAGTGTTGCCACATTGCAGACACCTGATAATGACAAAATTAAATAGCAAACTGCATCAAGAAAAACCAGGTGATGCCGTACAAAAAACAGATCTCATTTTTTGTGATAAGAATATGTATTGTTTAATAGTGTATTGAAAATTGTGTGTCTAATTTTCCTTTGTAAGTATTGATTTTAAATTAGCAAAATGAAACTAAGTAAATCGGAATTTATTTCTAAGCGCTCTCCTCTTTCTTGTAAATTTTACACAGTGTTCTAGTTCTAGGAGAGGCCCAAAAGCCAAAGTTCCTCTGGAATTTCAAAAAGTAGTGTTGACTAAATTTAGTGATGCTTTTTGCAATGGCGTTCCACCACTTTCACATGATGTTTATAATCGGATCCAGACTTGCTTAGGTTACAAAATGTCTAAAAAGAGTATTTATTTAAGTGTGAAATCAAAATATTCATATATTTTTAATATCACTGAATGCGAGACCAAGTTTGCTGATTGTGATTTTATTTCTGATAACTTTAACAAAGATCCAGCAGATTGCACCGACTGTTCATCGCCATTTTTAGAGAATAGTGATAGTGGAAAGGAGGCAATCAAGGGCTCGAATAATTTAGTTGGGGATAATTTCATGGGAATTTCTTAATCATGGGAAGAGATTTAACCAAAATTTTATTTTTATCGTAGAAATGAAAAAAATCACCCTCTTTCTAACAAAAAATATTAAAATTTCAAACTTATAAATGGACTAATGTCATACAAACTCACCTTTGGAGATCATTGAAATTATGTTGTACTTGGTTTTTTAAAGATAATTTTGCTAAAAGCCAATACGATACTACTTCCCGCGGCTATTGTAAACAATGCAATGCGAAAATTACGATAACAACTTCTCAGCACTCGGAGAACTTTATTGAGTTAAAATGTGTTATTACTGACTGGAAAAACAATCACAAGCATTCTCCGAAATTTAAGAACTACATTCGTAAACAAACTAGACGAATCTTAGGAAGTCAGCTGCAAAACGAGACAGCAGCTTCAATTAGATACAATAAGGCTTTCGAAATTATGGATGAAAGTAATAAAGAACCGCCTATATTGCCGAATTTAAATACGCTCAGGCAAATCAAATATGAAAACAGAAAATCTTTACAATTTCATCAAAATCCAGTTTTATCTCTTTCGTGTATGAGCGCTACTCCTCCTTATGATTTCAGCTGTTCCTTTTTATACTTATTATTGGACCGACAACCAGATAAATTACTTTAAAAAATGTCAAAGAACATTGAATTATGTGAGGCTCTCAATAGATGCTACGGGATCCATTTTTAGGAAAAATCTAAGACCAATAGTTAACGAGCATATGGAACCTGCACAAAAAACGCAAGGCCCTTTATTTTTATGCGTTATAATATGTACACTGCTATTTACTGTAGTATCTGTCAGATACTACAGTAAATAGCAGTGTACCTTTAGGTCAACTTATATAGGAGCCCATTTGTTGCACCTTGTATTATATGTATGAAACGAACCAAATCATCTCATGTTATATAAAAATATTATAGTTGACTAGCTGACCCCGCGGACTTCGTACCGCATTATAATTTTTTTTGTGTATAAAAAATAGCTTACGTCCTATCCTACTTAACATGCACTCCAAATTTCATAAGAATCGGTCGAGACGTTTTAGAGGATTTTGGTTACAAACACTGCTGTGACACGAGAATTTTATATATTAGATTTAGTCATATAAGACTATTTCTAGTAGGTCTGAGAATAGGACGTAAGCTTTTTCATATTCACCCAAAAAAAAAAACAAAGGCGGTACGAAGTCCGCTGGGTCAGCTAGTAGTCTTATATAAGTGAAGAACACCATAGTATGGTGACCATACTAATTTCAAAATATGTTTCAGTTGCCTAATAGAAGCGTGTACTTATAAAAATATCACTGTTATTTATTATTAAGTGTTTTACTTAATTTAATAATTTACAATACAGGTGTTAACAATTTTTACGAGTCAACTTGTAGTACACAAGATTTTTTTTATAATTGTGTTACTTTTTAAGATATTACTTATAATAATTTATACTTATCAGCGAGATTATTGTGGTGGGGGTTTTTATTGCGTTTTTAATTAAAAAAGAACGAAAATCCTTATATTTTAATCCTACTTTTTTCGTATTAGTAATTTGAAATTAGTACCCTATAACTAAGAATATTTGATAAAAAAGACTGTCTAGTTATCCAAAATATTTTTGCTCGATTATAATGATTTCTTAAAAGGTTTTTTTTTTAATTACTGTATGTACTCTTAGTTTTGCATCACACCATTTACGAAAATTTACAATGCCTTCTTTTTTGTAATTATTCACGTCAAAATGTCGTTTATAAATATTTTTTAATATACTATTTTTAGCAAATTTATCCAGAAAAGATACGGATATTTCCTTAACATTTGTCTACAATAATTATGGGACCTGTAAATACCATTCCAAGTAGTCCGCACTGCGGACTGCTAGGTTTTTTCCCACTTACAGTCCCAAATCCCAACAGGAAAAAAAATCCAGTTAAGTTTACTTTTGATTCAAGTAGGTATGTCAACTAAAATTCCATTCGTATTTTAAGAAAGTTAATGACAAATTCTCTTTATTGGTTATTTTATTACAATGTTTAAATATTTGTACTTATGTGTTGTTGATTTGTGTAAATATATGACATCCAACCTACTTGGTTTTATTTCGAAAATTTTCTTCGAATCTTTTAGTGTTCCACAGCCAGCGTCTCATTTCTCCATATAACTAAGTACTTATGCTTGTAACTACTAAATTAGTTTAGCTTGTGGTAGTGAAAGTTTTAAGATGCATCACATGGACGCACTGCGGACCACTAGGATTTTTTTCTCATTTGTCTGCAATGTGAACAAATGGCAAAATGAATTCCAGTAATCCGCACCTGCGGTAAGAGTTCTTTGCATTCCCACTGCTGATTATTAAGTACCATTTGTTCGCACTGCGGACAACCGGTATAAAAATCCCAGTAGTCTGCAGTATGGACAACGGGGTGCAGACAACTGGGAATAGGCCAATCTTATGATGGTGCCATTTCAACCTTTGACCGCCACGCCAATATTAAACGTTGCGCCTCTACGCCCCCGAACTAAAATAGTTGATAGAATATGACCGACTGTCACTCAAAAGATTAAAAAGTATAAATAAATATATTATGAGCTGACAGTCGGCCGCTGTTTTCGTTTGAAAATAAAATATAAAATCCTGTCTTTCTTCTTTAATTACCATATCAGTTAGCCGGTTTCTATATTCATTAAACGCCTAGTTTTGTCTACGGATGGTTAAAATTTGACGTTTGCTTCATAATCTGTCAGATTTTAACCATTCGTAACCATAACGAGGCGTTTTGTGGATATAGGAACCGGGGTTTAGTCGACCTCGATACTCGTAAATGTCCTGTACATTGTCCACCATTACTCGGCTAAAGCAACAAAGCCACATATAAAATATACTTTTTTATTTAGACATTAAACGGAATCCAATTACATATGTCACCAGTACAAGACTGATAAAAAACGCATAATATGAAAATAATAATGAATTAAACACTTTTTCGCGCGCCAGTACTTTTACTATGTAGAAGTTTTCCTTGTGTTTTTGTAGTCTCCTATGTACTTTTTATATATTATTTTTACTGAAAAGGGGGTACTATTTATGGTACTATTTATTGACATAAACCTGATTCCAGAATTCGAAGGTCTTCTGTGTGAAATTCCCGGGTACGCCAGCTTGACGGTGCGAAATTTCGTACACCGTGAAGTCATGTAATATCTCAGCTTCCATTATAGATAGAGTGATGAAATTTGACGGTTCTAGGGTACTATTTGGGTACTATTTTATGAACCATAAACCATTCCCGAAAACCAAGCCGTTCCAGAGATCCCTACGGTGTACGCCAGCTTGACGCCCGGTAGCGTACACCGTGAACAGCCCTTATATTTCGAAAAGTTTAAGGGTACTATTTTTTTTAGTTAGATATTCCGTGGGTACTATTTGGGTACTATTTATTTGCATAATCAGATCCTGAATATGCTACGGTGTACGCTGGCTTGACGGTCACTAACATTACGACTACTACGGAACATATTTTTACGGGGTCGTATCGAACAATAGTGCGTAACCGCTCTCGTGCTGTAAAATAAGAGACACCCACGTCAAAGCAATATTATATTAATTGATTTATCATGATATAAATTATAATAATATATTACAAATCAATTGTACATGGATCACAGGCATAACTGTATGTTGTCATAGTTAAAATAAATATAATTATAAATCCAATACTAAACTTAACATGATTTCTAAAGAATAATTTCAATGAAATCTCGTGAATAATCTTGTAGAATCTGTAGAGCTTTTGAGTGGCAACAATGTGACTACAGAAACATGTAGCTTTGACGTTACAATAGACAAAATTATGGAGAGTTGAAGTAAATGAGCGCACTCTTTATAGTTCCAAAGGTGGACACCAAATCGGGTAGGTTGGGTGCGCTGCGGTCGCCACCTAGGCGGATAGGCAGCAGTAGAGCCTTCAGATGGCGCTGCTGAGGCGAAAACGGTTGTGAGGAGAGTGTGTTTTGTTTTGTTGCTTATCAAATCCGCTGGACACGTTTTCAATCATATAAGATTGCGCTCCTAACCAAGCCATTCCACACTCCATAGACAAAATGGAATGATGGCTAGAATAGGATGAGTTGTATAGTTTCGTTGAACTTTCACTCTATCACCATAGTGTAAAAAAATTCAACGAGTAACATTTTTGTCACTTCGATATAACAAAAGTTTTTTCTAAAAGTCCCACACTGGTTGACAACAATATCTTTGGTCTAAAAACCCACGATTACGAAAAACATACACAATATCTAAAGGTAATTTAAATGAATAACAAATAATCTCAGTTCTCAAGTTCGATTCAAAACTATGAAAATGTGCCCCATATTGCAATTGAGAACATATTGAGATACCAAAGGAGTTGCCAGGATTTTCCCGGTGGTAAGGTATATAGATGGCCGACGCAACATCTAATCTATACGGCCTATCAACAGCCTATTACAAAGACGTTACAAATTCTAGGCGTTCTATCCAATAACTTAGCTATAGGGTACGTATTGGGCAAAAGCTGACGTGATTAAGACTACAGCCAATTTGCCCGAAATAGCCCGTCTTTTTTGCACTTAGCCCCAGTTCCTATTTCCACAAAACGCCTCCGTTTGGCAAGGTCGGTAAAAATTTGACAATTGTCTATGGAGCAAACGCCAAATTTTAATCTTCCGTAGGTAGCGAAAACCATGTTACAATAATATACTTCGCCAGGTATGACAGTCCGGTATTCTGTAGTAGTGTGGGTGTTACCCTTACGTCATTCGCACCGCTGTGTGTTGCAAGTGGTCTATTAAAATAATCCCCGACCCCCATGTATCCTGTGTGTGTTTCATTACGTTCACTTGTTACATTTTGTGTGCTTAAACAAGTAAATGACAAATTGCAATGCGCAAAAAATTTATTTTGCATTATAACGGCAGCAAATATTTCCTTCATGTTTTATTGCAATAAAGTGGCAACTTGACTTTGACGTAAGGGTGACACGTCACCCGGATCGGCAGACCTTGTTTACTTAGACCATGGCGAAAACGAGGCGTTTTGGATATAGAAACTGGGGTTAGACAATAAGAGTCCACTTTGAGTACAGCTAAGAACATTATACACACTTGGGCCATAATAAATAAGATTCAAACGTGTATACATATGCTTTCGTTTGTACAAATTTAGATGAATACACATTTGATGGTTACATTTACTTGTCTCTCAAGTAAGTAATTTAACAAAATACTGCAGTTTAGTTATATTCGTGGCTGTACCAACAAACTTGTCACTATCATTCTACATTTAACAATAGAATATCAATTCACTATACATACATATAAGGTACATTTGTTAAATCGTTGCTCTGTACGTACAGTTGAGTACAAAGGAGCATATTAAGTGATTATAGACAGACGGAAAACTAGCATGTTTTTAGTTTCTTTTTGCCTTGTTAAAATTAAAACATGTTTTTTTTAAAAAAACGTTGTAGCCAAATGGACCATCAGAACTGTTTAGCTATTGAAAATGTTATTATAATTCAATGGTAATTATCTTCGTAATTGAATAGTAGTTTATCTACACTTATATCATAAACCCTCTATGATGCGTTCAAAAACCGCAAATTAACACCAGCATTAAGATAAATTGTTTAGTTAGAACAGATTTCTTATCTGTGAAAATGTTCTAATAGCTGCATTAGACCATCAAATTCGATGGTCTAATAGCATTCAAATTTCGAACATCTTTGAACAGCAATGCCCGCCTATATTCTTCAGTCAGACAGAGCGAAAGTTTGTTCCAAATTCAAATGTTGGCTCTACAGGGTGACCACTATTTACTACAACCAAAATTCCCTGAATTTTCCCGGTTTTCCAGGCGTTTTTTCAAGTTTTTCCCTGACTATGGTCAGGGAAAAACTTACGATAGAAGAACCACCTTACGATAAAAAAACAAATCATCGAAATCAGTGCACAATTGACGAAGTAATCGCGGAATATACATACAAAAAAAAATAGTATACAAGAATAATATTATAAATGCGAAAGTAACTCTGTCTGTCTGTCTGTTACCTTTTCACGCTTCAACAGCGGTTGAAGATCAATTTGGATGAAATTTGGTATGGAGACAGTTGGAGTCCCGAGAAATTAGTTCTACAATTACCCAATAATACATTAGTAGTAAAGTGGTAAAGTAGTAAACAGGCGCGTGCGCGCCGCGCGGTCATATTTACCTATTATAGTAGATACCTATATATATAATGTTTGGAGATGGTAAAACTTCTTCTTCGGTCTTTATTGGTTGCTAATATAGATAAACATATTATATTATTAGGTCCTTACATATGAAATTGGCGTTTGGCGAACTGGCAACTTTGATTCAAAATATGTGGCGTTCGGCTAGGAATTCCAAATTCAAATTTATTTCAAATTTAAGACCATGTATTTCTGTGTTCGAATTACGAAATTTATTTGTTATCGCGTCATTTGTTTTTCTTTCACATCGTTCTGTTCACAATATGGAGAACTTAAAATATCGCTATATTTACGAATATGAGTTTCACCTCGGCACTAGTGCTGCAGAAACGGCTCGTAGGATTAACAATGCGTATGGGGAAGCTACTGCAAAAGAAAATACGGTACGTTATTGGTTCCAACGTTTCCGTTCTGGAAATTTTGACCTACAGAACAAGCCTCGTGGACGGCCGGAGACACAAGTTGATAACGAAGAATTAAAAGCAATTGTGGAAGCAGATCCATCGCAAACCACGTCAGAGTTAGCGGCAGGCTTCGGTGTGAGTGATAAAACCATTTTGATTCACTTGAAACAAATTGGAAAAGTGAAAAAACTTGAAAAATGGGTACCGCATGAATTGAGCGACGCAAACAAAGAAACACGCGTCGAGTGTTGCGTTTCACTTCTCAACCGGCACAATAATGAAGGCATTTTGAATCGTATCGTTACTTGTGATGAAAAATGGATCTTGTACGACAACCGGAAACGTTCTTCACAATGGTTGAACCCAGGTGAACCAGCCAAATTCTGCCCGAAACGAAAGTTGACTCAGAAAAAGGTACTGGTAAGTGTCTGGTGGACTAGTGCCGGTGTCATCCATTACAGTTTCTTAAGATCTGGGCAAACAATCACGGCTGATGTGTATTGTCAACAATTGCAAACGATGATGGAAAAGCTAGCCATTAAACAACCCAGACTGGTCAATCGATCTAGCCCACTGCTGCTTCAGGACAACGCTCGACCACATACGGCACGTTTGACGGCCGCAAAACTACGGGAGCTGCGACTGGAATGTCTTCGACACCCACCATACTCCCCGGACCTTGCTCCAACTGATTACCATTTTTTTCGGAATTTGGACAACTTCATGCAAGGAAAAAAATTCAATTCTCACGAGGCTGTCCAAACGGCCTTCAAAGATTTTATTGATTCTCGCTCACACACTTTTTTTAGTAAAGGAATCAATGAACTACCTTCGAGATGGCAAAAGTGCATAGATAGCCATGGTACATACTTTGACTAAATAAAAAAATAGTTTCATAAAAAAAAATCGTTTTCATTTCTGCCATATGAAACGCCAATTTCATATGTAAGGACCTAATATTTTATTTTATTATGTACATACAGTGACCATTGTTATTCCCTGACCTCCATTAATTTCCCTGACAATTCCCTGACTTTTCCATGACTGGCGAAATTCCCTGACTTTTCCCGGTTTTCCAGAAAGTGGCCACCCTGCTCTATTTACTCTATGAAATTTTGAAAATCGAATGTGAGACACTGACGTATTCGAATTGCTGCCATTGTTGGCCGATTTTGAAGCATCTTAGAGGATTTATAAAATGAGTGTAGATAAAGTTGTGTATGCTAGTGTACATAATTAGGCCTTAAAACAGTCGTGCGATATTATTATGAAACTCGCCTAGCGGCTCGTTTCATAAAACCCCACTCGTGTTTTAAGGACCTTTATTATGTAGCAGTTACATAAAATATTTTGTAAAATGTGCTATGATCATATGAGTAGTATTTAGTAAGCAAGTAACAACCAGTCAAACCGTACCTAGTAAATTAATTGACTGAGTAGAAATGAAATATTTATATACATTATACAATACAAAACATGTATCAGTGCCGAGGATTTACTGAAAACATTTATTATTGAAATGAAAGGTATAGAAAATGTCGCAAAAAGTAAAATCAATCAATGTGAGCTATTAGCCTGCTACACGAAAAATTAATAATAAGATCAAGCTGTTACAAATTCGTTAATATTATTGCTTACCGTGGCACTATTTGCGATCCACCACTAAAATGATCCTAAGTTGTCAAAAGTTTGAAATTGACTTTATGAACAATTTAAAGTACACATAAGGTTCAATTCCCCTCGAACCTCTCTTAACAACTAATGTCAACAAGGAAGCGTCAAATTTTTAATCTATAAATATTTGCTAAATTGCGCTAAACAATTAATTGGTGCATTATATTACATTACATCTAATCAAATTACCCAAAGGTGACAAGAGTAATTTAATAACCCATATATTTCCTGTTATCAAAATTATACAACATACATAGACATCAAGTGGAGATATAAAGTCGATACGTTAGGAATAAACTTTCAAGAATGACTATTATTTTTTATATATTTTTACAGGCATTTTTTTTTAATCTTGTGGAGAATAGCAAACGTGAGCATTAATTTCTTTCTCGGCTTCAACTGCTCTGCCTGACTTGGATAAAGAGATAAACGCTGTCATGAAATTGTTGTAAAAAATAAGCATTCCAAATTGATCAAATTTATTACAAATTTTGGAATTATGTTCCTTAAAAGGCTAAGTTTATATTGCCAAGACGATAAGGTATGTAAGCCGGTTAGCAGAAATGTTATAGTTTTTAAAGGTGTAGACATCCATAGTAATTTTTTTTTATCACACCTATCAAGCTTCGATTGTAGGTACATTTTACTAAGCAACCTATTTCCTTGTACTTTCTATGTTTTTCTAATTACTGTATTTCAATATTGTTTTCTGTTAAAACAGTTTTTTTTTAACATGATGTACTGTAATTTTGTTGAAAACAATCCTTTCATTAGAAGAAACTAGACTCAACCATACGTTTGTCTACGCCATACTATAATCTACAATAACGTTTCACATATTACATTAGGCATACAAGGTATAAGGTAATACTGTGATACTTTGGACACACATTTATATTGGGAATAACATTCTATAAGTATTTTAAGCTGTAGCATTCAAATCTCTAAACCCAATGGATAAGTTAATATTGTACCTATTAGCAGTGGTTTGTATATTATGTGTATAATGTAATTTAATAGCAAAACGATATAATATATATTTAATCCGTTTCATATCTGAAGTATAGAATAGTACATTACTACAGAGGCCGGGAAGGAGGAAGTTGCAGGCCGAGTATTATATACGGCCGAACGAAGTGAGGCGGGATAGTTACGAGGCCGACAACTTCCGTTCCCCGCCGATGTATGTATAGTGCTTTTCTCAAACATGCAATGAAATAAATAAATAAAATCTGTAAATCAAAAAAATATTACATGTGAAATTATAGGTGAATAAAAAAAAACTAACACTTATCATACGATTCGAACATTGCGTAAGCATGTTTCTGAACGAATCTTTAGCATAGACCTGTGTCATTCATTATTGACAATCAAAATAACTTCTTTTCAATCAAACAAAATTTTTATGATAAATCTAAGCTATCGAATTATACTTAAAAAGAATAAAACACATAGGTACATTTCGGACTGTAAGATGCTTAGTTTTTTTTAATGGCGGAATGCCAAGATGCTGTGTCACAAATATATCATATGGAAATTAAAAAAAGTGAGTTGCCGGCCTAGGCCTGCAACTTTCGTATGAAATTTCATAATAGACCAATTGTCTAGCCGCGACTGAAACGTGATACTTCCCAGGCTAATAAGAAAAACATAATATCAATATTTAATTGCATGTTTGAGAAAACGTGATTTTTTGTTCTATAAAGGCAAGAAAAGGACACATTATACTATAAAATAAATATCAAATAGTTCTTTCACAGGTATTTGGAAATAGTTTAATACTGTAGAGTATTTAAATATACCTATAAACAATTCACTAGAGAAAATTGTGACATAGATGAAAGGAATGCATCGTTTTAAATTTCAATACTAAATTCTATTATCTACGTGCGAAAATAACTATTATCTTGAGACAGGGCCACCCATAAAGTTATAATTTTCTCACTTGTAATAAATGTACCTATAATTTTACCGAATCAGTAAAGTAAAGTAATACCACACTATTCAATTCCTGAATAAAATATGCTATTTCACTAATAAATTTAAATAGTCCTTTACAAGTAATTATAATACTTCAATCATAGCTAAGAACTATTAACTCATAACTATTTCACACAAAAACTAATCAAATTAGGTTATCCTTTGATGAAACACGATGCCACAGAACGACACGGTTAATATGGCGCGGTATATTTTCGTAGCATTGGTTGTCACAGGACACCTGATGGTAAATGCTCTCTATAGCCCATGGCCATAAATAATCATAAGAATGCGAATGTGTTGCCAACCTTAAATGAAAAGCCTCTGTACTGGTAATTTCACCGGCGCTCTTCCCTTCAGGAACACATCACAACAGCTTATTTACGTCCCACTGCTGGGCACAGGCCTCCTCTGATCACGAGAGGGTTTGGGCTATAGTCCCCAAGCGGGCCCAGTGCGGATTGGGGACTTCACACACATCTTTGAATTACTTCGGAGATGCGTGCAGGTTTCCTCACGATGTTTTCCTTCAACGAAACGCTCAGTGGTAAATTCAAATTGAATTTCGCACATAAGTAAATTAGAGGTGCGAGCCGGAATCGAACCCCCGACCCTCTACATGAGAGGCGGTAGATTAAATCACTTTACAGGATCACAACATAGCGAGAATTGCTGTTTGGCGGCAGGAATGAAGGTAAAATGGTGGCACTGTACAATAGAGATCTGAGATAATCTACTATAGGAAGTGCTGGGCCTCCACATTTTAAAACGCTTCAATGTATTTATTATCATTTTAAAAGCACCACCAACACTCAACGCATAGTTGGCGGCTGTCTGTGCACGCACACATGCGTTGAGTGTTGGTGTTTTTTTTTTAATTAAACACTTAAAGCTAACTTAAAAGTCGTGGTGGCCTAGTGGTTCGACCTACCGCCTCTCATGCTCGGGTCGGGGGTTAGATTCCGGCCGGCACGCAAGTTTACTTATGAGCGAAATTAAATTTGAATTTACCACAGAGCTTTTCGGTGAAGGAAAACATTGTGAGGAAGCCTGCACGCATCTGCGAAGTAATTCAAAGATGTGTGTGGAGTCCCCAATCCGCACTGGGCCCGTGTGGGGACTATAACCCAAACCCTCTCGTGATGAGAGGTGGCCTGTGTCCAGCAGTGGGACGCAAAACGGGTGTAGTAGTAGTAAGCTAACTTCTGAGGAACTCTGTGTGAAGTCCTATCGACCTAGGCTCTAGTAATCTAGGATCTAGTAGTGACTGGAAGGGATCGCTGCTTAGCGATAAGTCCGCCTGTTGTTTACCTATTATCTGTGTATCCTTTCTGTATTTCTTGTGTTGTTGTTGTTGTTGTAATCAGAAGTCTACGCGCACCTACAATGCGACCAGTCGTGTGTTGCAATCGCGCCATTTCTCTTGGAGGTTTCTGTGCTCCTCGTACTGTTGTTCGGATATTTGTTTGACAGCACCGGCGGCCTGTAAGGAATGTCATCATTAGACTAGAATTACAAATTTTAAAAAAAAACGTGGATTTCCGTAATGGCGTACTCTATTTAATTAATTATTATGCTCCTTACAAGAAAAGGGGAAACAGCTTAGAAAACAAGAATATTTATTGATTGTATTGGACTCATGAATTTGATTGGATACGGGCGTACAATATCAGTATTAAAATACTAGCTATCGCGTTCCCGCGGGAACTATGAGTTTTTCCGGGATAAAAAGTAACCTATGTCCTTTCCCGGGACATCGACTATCTCCTACTAAACATGCATAGGCATACCTTAATTTTCCTGGGATCCAAGTTAGCGCCCAAACTCTGAACGCCCTTAGCTAATTTAGTGAGTGGCGATAGGACCATATCCCTGGTACTGGATACCGGGCTGGCTATATTCTTAAGCTGACGTAGCGCCGATTCGCTATGTGACTGTGCTATGTTCAGAGTTATCTCGTGCTGGGAATTACACCGATGGTAGTTCACACCCTCTGTTTGCGCACTTTGTAAATCGTCATAGGTAATATTAATATCGCTGGAGCTATGCGACAGTTTCTGGGATAAAACTAGAGAGTTCGGTGGTATAGGCTTAGAGAAAACTCCTTCGCTGTCATTGTCGACGTGAATTTCGGGCGTTTTCGATCTATCGCTACTCCCTTCAGCGTCTAAATCGAAGGGGTTCTTCTTAGTTATATTACTTGGTGTCTTCACGTTTTGTTTGTCTATGGGCGTGGTTATTGTTATCGGGTCGAATTGGGTGGTGTCTGGCTCGATTTTGGACGAATATAGAGGATTTTCTATGAGCTCGCAGTCGTCTGCTTTCTTCTGCGCCTGTCCTATGTAATGCTGTGTGTTTTCGAAGTTGTCTAGTGTGGGTTCGAAGATGTTTGTCCTGTTCTCGTCGTCTGAGGAGTAATCGGATGATAGACCGTCGGATAGGCTTCCTTTTTTCTTGTCTGTGTTGGTTCCGAGGGTGAATATCTTCTTGGTTCGCGAGGTACCCTGGTCCAGCTTCAGTTGGAGTCCGGGGCGCGTGCGGGTGTTTAATGAGTGACTCAGCTTGTTTAGTTTGCTGAATTGCTCGGACATGTTGGTCAGAGCTTTCGATCCTGGAATTTGGACAAATAAATTGAGTTATTCAAAGCAGTACACGATTTTTTTTAAAATATACTATTGATAGATAGAGAGATATGATTTAGTTAGTAAGTATAATAATATTTCGGGTGGGTTGATTTAAACCGTCCGTTATCTAAACAGCGTTCGTTTAATATTTTACTATGAGATAAAATGACGTTTTATCTCCTCCTATTTGAAAAGTAGCATTTTGTTCCCTGTTTAGAAGGAGCAAAGTACGATTTTGCTACCTGATACACTGGTTTTCTCATAGGAGTGAAAAGCAATGTACTACACGTTAGAAAATTAATAACTCTTTGGGTGACAGCTTGAATCCCTTGCTAACTCAAGAATATTTCGCGTCGCTATGGATTCAATCCGTCGCTCTCGGTAAAATACAATTTTGTTCCCTAGTCATACAATCTACTATTCTGTATGGAATGACAACTCAGCGGCCATATTTAACGATCATGAGTCCGTCAACTGTACTTGAATCATAGAGAAATGATACAAGAAGAGTGGCAGAGCCTATACTGTACCTAGTGCGTGCTCCGAAACCCGGGTTAACACTAGATCGACATCTAGCGTCCAGTGGCTGAACCTCGATTACCCGACCGTTTAGCAGTTGCTACCGCTACTTGAAGCTAGATGGCGAGCCGAACGCAAAGTGTATTTCTAAACAATTTACAAGTAATATTATAACTAGAACTCTTTTTTGAAATCCTCTTATTACACAGGGACTTCGGGTTGTAAGTTGTAAACTGTTAAGCAATAAAATATGCTTTGCGTTCGGCTCGCCATAAACCTTCAAGTAGCGGTAGCAACTGCTAAACGGTCGGGTAATCGGGGTTCAGCCACTGGACGCTAGATGTCGATCTAGTGTTAACCCGGGCTTCAGAGCACGCACTACAGTATGGGCTCTGCCACTCTTCTTGTATCATTTATCTATGCTTGAATCAACCCAAGGTTAGTGATTACATCATCAGGAGGCTGCTGGGTGTGCGTGTGCCGTGTGTGGGCGGAGGTCGCGGGCAGGAAGTGGAACTGGGCGGCGCGGGGCTGCGCGCAGCGGATCAGCTGCTGCAGCAACGAGAAGCGCGAGGACACTGGGAAAGGGGGGGGGGGGTATTGGGAATAGGGGGGATATGGGCATACTTAATATTATAAATGCGAAAGTAACTCTGTATGTCTGTTACCTCTTCACGCTTCGACCGCTGGACCGATTTGGATGAAATTTGGTATGGAGATAGCTGTTCCTAAGAAAGAACACTACTTTTATTCCGGAAAAACACATAGTTCCCGCGGGAACGCGATAGCCGAATTCCACGCGCTGTCACTGGCAGAAGTCAGTCTTAATATTATAAAGCTGAAAGTTTGCGTGTTTGCATGTTTGTTACTTAATAACGCTAAAACGGCTCTACAAATTTGGATGAAATTTAGCAAACAGATAGTTTGTACCCTGGATTAACACGTAGGCTACCTATTATCCCGGAAATACCAGAAACTTATTAGAGGGACCCCAGAAAAGGACTTTGGATAGAAATCCAGGTAATTACAGAAATCCTCGAAAATCACGGAAATCCCAGAAATCCCGAAAATCCCACAAATTCCGAACAATCCTCGGAAGAGGTTTTAGAAGTATCGTGCAAAAGGGGCTTTGGCAATATTGTGAAATTCCCTGCAGACGAAGTATTTTCTGGTTTACTCACCCACGCTCCTGATATCGGCGACCAGTTGCGTCTCGCTCACGTTTCTGGTGATGGTGGGTAACCGCGATAGGTCCAGATAGAGAGACGAACGCGCGCCCGAATGCGCCTGCGTCGGGTGTACCTGAGACATTATAGACATGAAAAAGCTGCAGCAGTATGAGGTTTGTTTGTGTGAAGCCGTGGTGGCCTAGTGGTTCGACCTACCGCCTCTCATGCAGAGGGTCGGAGGTTCGATTCCGGCTCGCACCTCTAAGTTTACTTATGTGCGAAATTCAATTTGAATTTACCACTGAGCGTTTCGGTGAAGGAAAACATCGTGAGGAAACCTGCACGCATCTCCGAAGTAATTCAAAGATGTGTGTGATGTCCCCAATCCGCACTGAGCCCGCGTGGGGACTATAGCCCAAACCCTCTCGTGATGAGAGGAGGCCTGTGCCCAGCAGTGGGACGCAAATAGGCTGTAGTAGTAGTAGTAAGAGGTCCATCAATTATTGGTTAATCTATCATATCATTTATTGCCAAACCATGGTGTCTACAAGATGTTACAAAATGTTCCTTATATTCCTAACATGGACCCTGCTCCCTGTGAGAGTGCAGCAAAATATTAACATTAGACCTTAACATGCGGTCAAGATTCTGAACCTAAGAAGGTATAAACGGAACCCTTATAGGATCACTCGTCCGTCTGTCACAGCAGAATTACTCCGCAGATGCACTAGTGTGCAGGTTTCCTTAAGAGGTTTTCATTCACCGAAAAGCACAGAGGTCAATTAAAATTGGATTTCATCATCATCATCATCATTTCAGCCGAAAGACATCCACTGCTGGACATAGGCCTCCCTCAAGGCTCGCCACTCAGACCGGTCCTGTGCTTCTTGCTTCCTTCCAGACGAGCTGTCGGGAGGCCTCCAATAAGATGGAGTGACGACCTCGTGAAGGTCGTGGGAAACCGGTTTTCTTATTATGTATATCGCTTCTGCGGGGACATCAGCTCAAATTGCTAACAGAGCTTTGTCATAGCAATCCTCGGAAACACTTCTTAAGCAACAGAGTGGTTCATTCATGGAACAAGCTGTCAGAAGACGTAATTTCAGCACAGAGCATTAACCAGTTCAAGAACAGACTTGACAAATTCTTAAACAGGTCAAGAAATACTTAAATTGAGAACAACTGGGATACAGGCATTTATCAGTTCATCAACTGCATCAACCTGCCTGTCAATATAATATAATAATAATAATATAATATTTTTATATTGAAATGTTTAATATCTATTCATACTAATATATCCTTAATTAGGTAACGAGAGGCTACCAGTACCACGGCTAATACACGATATACGATAATACCTTAGATTTCCTCCTCTCCAGTTTGACGCCGCTGTTGAACGGTATAGGCGGTAACCTGGCCACATCTCGCGCCACAACTATCGACTCGCAAATGTAATGTAACGATTCTAGAACAAAAATAGTACTATTAAATATTCTGTGTTACAAGTTAAAACATTTACGCAAAGTTAGATATTAAAATACAATTTTAAACTCGAATGCGACATTCCGTAAATTATTAATTTTTACAAACAGCCCGCCATTTTAAAATTTGAACACTATTTTAATAACTTTTTCATTTGACACACTTTTGAAAATAGAATGCGAGGCCACTTTCTTTTCTTTTTAACACTTAAAAAAACGTTATCTTCAATCAGGCTAGTTGCAATTTAGCACCACTTTCTTTTTTTTCAACACTTAAAAAAAACAGCCGATTTCATAAAGCCCTTGTTGACCTGCAATAAACCTTATTTCATACTTAAATTCTTGTCTAAAATCCCTTACCGATCATTTCGTCTTTGGTATTGATGACGACCGCCATATTGTTGAAAAATCTCAAAGTAGTTGACCGGAACATGTGGAAATAGCCGGGATCGTTGTTGTAAGTATAATTTATTCTTATACAGGATATCGGGTCGGTGGTACTTCTGCGGCTTACGCTGAATATCTTGAAAAAATAAAATGAAAAATAGTTTATTGTGTTATCCAATACATTTAGCCCAGTATGAGCTTGATATATCTGAAACATTAATTGTATTGAGTGAGGCTTATTTTCGATTTTAAATAGTAATCTACCTACAGTAATATTATACGTGCGGAAGTAACTCTGTCTGTCTGATCCCTCTTCACGCTCCAACCGCTTTGTCCTTTCCCGGGACTCCATACCAAATTTGATCCAAATTCCAGCTGTTGAAGCGTGAAGAGGTAACAGACAGAGTTACTTCCGCATTTATAATATTAGTATGGATTTAAAGCTCATATTACCGTGTTATTAGTATCCATGGTGCCAAGTTCTACACCAGTGATGTCTTTTAGAGGTACCCTTTGTACTGATAACACCCTATCCGAAGTTTCATCATAATCCGCCACGTGGTAAGCGTCACTGGTCAACAGCAAAACGCTGTCCATTTCCGTTTCCGATGGATCCCCGGTGCTGAAATGATGTAAATTTCTTTAATAGTTATTATTCGATAATATGAAAGGTGTTTTGTATGATTCCATTGGTCCCAACCTTGGTTTGTCAACATATTTAAGATATCCGCATGTTTTTATTTACTTAAATTATTATTATCCTGAAACATTTACGATGAATTCATGATTAGACGCCTTTATCTTAACGCACTGATCGAGAAGGTATGGAAATGTAATGTTTTTTTGGTGGGTGGGGCGAGCGCGAAGACGCTATGCGCACCTAAACGCCCCACCCTAGTGGACCGGGCAGCGGGGCCGGGGGGCTCCGACGCCCGCTTGATGTCCACGGAGTCTGAGCGCCTCGATATCCTCCCGGGGCGCTCACTCGGAGGAGGAGCGCCCGCTGAGAGGGCTGCGGTAGAATGCGACACCGCGATCCCGCAGCCAGCGCGGAGGAGAATCGCTGGGGTTTTAGTGGCTATTCCGGCCGCTCTGGCCGGCGAGTATTATGCCCCGGGAGGGTATTATGCTTCCCCAGCGAAAAAAAAAAAACCGGCCAAGTGCGCGTCAGGCCACGCGCAAAGTATAGGGTTCCGAAGTTGACGAGGCCCACAGTACCTTTCTAAGACTTATTAGCATCTAGCCTAGCCTGTGGTATGACGTGCCCGCCCGACGCCCCTGCCGCTCGAGAACAATAATTGGTTTTTCAATAATTTCATATGTTGGTCGACTATGACTCGTAAGTTTGTACAGCCTACTTACACCCTAGGCCAATAGTATGGAAACAAACTTATATGACAATAAAAAAACTGTAATTTTCACTTAAATTAATGTATTTATTAAAAAGAAACATAATATTAAACATTTTCCTCAATTTATGTTGATATTTCAATTGAAAATTTTATGTTTTTATCAAAATACACCTAAACTTTGTTTTCTTCAATGTATCCACCCTTTGACTTTTTCACTGCAGCACACAGTCTCGGCATTCTTTGAATTAATTTATCAATCGTATCTTGTCCAATATTACCCCAAGCTGTTAACAAATGCGTCCACAGTGCTGATCTTGAAGTTGGACAAGTCTTTCTTATCTGCCTGTCCAGCTCATCCCACAACAACTCAATAGGATTGAGGTCGGGAGATTGAGGCGGCCAATCCATTATTTCGAGGACGCGTGATTTTTCTTTTTTCTTTAAATAGTTTGTACATAACTTGGAAGTGTGCTTGGGGTCATTATCCTGTTGGAACACGACCCTTTTTCCAATTAATCTGAGACCGGACGGTATGGCGTGCCGTTGCAATATTGAATGGTAACCTTCTTTTTTTAGAATTCCTTCTACCTGGAACAAATCTCCTACTCCTTGGCCTGAAAAACAGCCCCAGACCATTATAGAACCACCACCGTGCTTTACTGTAGGCACCACGCACGCAGGAATCATTTTTTCTGTTGGTAAACGACGAACAAAAACTTTCCGTTTTGAGCCAAATATTTCAAACTTCGATTCGTCCGTCCACAAAACCTTATTCCACTGTTCTAATGTCCAATCTTGGTGCTTCTTTGCCCATGCTAGACGTTTCTTCTTATTTTGAGGTCGAAGTAAAGGCTTTTTAGTGGCCACACACCCTTTCAAGCCGGCGGCACGAAGTCTTCTTTTAACTGTGGTTAATGAGACTGATTTTGCACGGGATTTATTCAACGCCGCACAAATTTCCGGGGCTGTCAGTCGTCTGTTCCGCTTACTTGTAACAACGATATACTGATCCTCTCCAGAAGTAGTCGCTCTGGGCCGACCAGGCCGCTCCAGACTGCTTAATTTACCCGTACGCTTGAATCTGGCAATCGTTGAAAAAACGCCTTTGAGGGAAATTTTTAACTTTGTAGCGATTTCTCTCATTTTTTTACCATCTTGATGTAGTGTGACAATGGCACTACGTACGGCGATACTTAGTTCAGAGGTTTTCACCATTTTTCACTTAAAGTTCGACGATTATGATGCAACTTTCTCGAATGGCTTTATACGTTTGAAAACTTTAATATTTTGTATTGGATTTTATATTATTTTATTGACAATTCAAAAACAAAAGAGTACAATGACAATATAACGTTTTAAAAGAAAATAACTTATATTTTTCTTTAGTAAAACTGTAAATTCAACTTTTCATAGAAAGACAATTAAGAAGGTTGATTTGTATGTTCTCTCAAATTTATATTTTATTGCCATATATTAGGATGTTTTAATACTTTGGGTGCTGTTTTAATGTTAAAAAATTGCCTAAAGTAGTTTTTCGTTACCAATACACAATAATAACAATGGAAATAACAAAAATGAAGAAAAATATCTTTGTTTCCATACTATTGGCCTAGGGTGTAGCTGTGATAGTTTTCCTTTCAACTACGTTATATATGCCACAACCGTGATTTTTTCAGCCATCCAAATACCACCATTTTGCTGGCAGGGGGAGGGGGGGGACACGTGACTCTAACAAAAAATAGCACTTTAAAGCTTAATATTTCACAAACGCATCACTTAATCAAAAAATGGTTTTGACAAACCCACAATATTTTTTTCATGACCTATTCAACGATATGCCGAACCATGGGGGACGCAAGAAAAAAAAATTCATCCCCACTTCACGAGTTGGGGAGGTACCCTATAAAAAATATATTTCAACATTTTATTATACCACTTTGTCAGCGTAACTAATATGTATATTCATGCCAAATTGCAGCTTTCTAGAACTAAGCATCTCCGAGCAATAGTGCGAACAGACGGACGGACGGACATGGCGAAACTATAAGGGTTTCTTGTAGACTTCGGAACCCTAAAAAGGTCGTACCACTAGGCCACGGCTTTTCGAGTTTGTGGGTCCACAAACGCTTCATATCAATATGTAGGTTAGGTGGATACTTCCACAGCAGCGCACATCCACGCTACGCACGGATATAATAGACCCACGTGTCCGTGCGCCGCAGTGGGGATCCGACCTTACAGTAAAAAATACAATGTCATTATCTATAATTATACATACTTAGGATCGGCATCAATGAGCCCCCAAGCCCCGAGAACAGGCTCCGTGTCCACAATCAGCTTTTTGCAGTCGTCGATCAATGATTTCACGTGCTGCGCCATCGCCGTGGTGTCTGGGACGTTTTGTTCCTGAAGCAATAGATTAATTTACTAAAAATACCTACGTGGTATCCACTGACCCAGTGAGCTACACCTTTGGCCTCATCGTCGCTTTCCATCAGGTGAGATGGTGGTCAATAGCTGGTCAGCCGATAGAAAAAAAAGCTGGCCAAGTGCGAGTCGGACTCGCGCACGAAGGGTTCCGTACCATTATTTATAAAAACGGCAAAAAAATTGTACGTTTTCTGTATGGGAGCCCACAAATGTTCATTTTAATCTGTTTAGTATTTGTCGTTCAGAAATACAAATACATCATCTGTGAAAAATTCAACCGTCTAACCATCACGGTTCATGAGATACAGCCTGGTGACAGACGGACAGATAAACAGACAGACAGACAGCCGGACGGACAGCGGAGTCTTAGTAATAGGGTCCCGTTTTACCCCTTGGGCACGGAACCCTAAAAATATAAAACTTGTTTTAATGTTTTTTTTCTATGGATTTTTTTATTACCGAAAAATCAATACTGAATATTCTAGAAAAAATACTATACATTTAAAAATAAACGGTTGAATGTGGAGGAAGCGAGGGAGGTATAGCACGATACAACTTAGAAGGCACGCAGCGAAGCTCTTAAGTCAGTGACGCAGAGTCTGTTATTGCTTAATTCAGGCGCCTTCTAAGTTGTGTAAATCTGTATGCTTGTATCGAAGCCTACCCACCCCAACGGAAAACAGGCGTGAGTTTATGTAATGTTCTTAATATACATGTATTTAAATAAAAAAGTCTCATCAGCAGCGAAATAAAAAAAATCTAAATTCATATTTAATAACAGATTCTAAAGTTACGTTTTCTAAATGCTCTACATAATTATCTAGCTGAATAAGAATTTATTCATATGCAATACAAATCCGTTGCCATCCATGCTCTAAGAAAACAAGGTCTGCCGATCCGGGTGACGTGTCACCGTAACGTCAAAGTCGAGTTGCCACTTTATTGCAATAAAACAAAAACGAAGGAAATATTTTCTGCAGTTATAAATGAAAAATAAATAATTTGCGCATTACAATTGTCATTTACTTGTTTAAGCACACAAAATGGGACAAGCTAAAAACAAATGCACGTAACAATTTAATGAAACACTCACAGGATACATGGGGGTCGGGGATTATATTTTAATACACTACTAGCAACACACAGCAGTGCGAATGACGTTAGGGTGACACTCACACTACTACAGAATACCGTATTGTCATACCTGGCGAAGTATATTATTGTATCATGGTTGCCACCCTGAGGCCCAAGGAATGCCAGTTATTTGGAACCTTATTCAACACTTCGACGTCTTTGTATTAAGGGTCAATTCACTACTAACACCAAATAATAACTCGATTTAAAAAAAAATATACCCGACTGCAAACAAACTTTTGATGTCACATTATATATTTTTGTAATCCGTTCATTAAACCCTTTATTTTGACACCCCACTCAATAGGCTTTGACAAAAAATATATGTTTAAAATGCCTCCAAGTCAGCTTTTTTTTTGTAATTTTGATATACCCAGTATCACTCTCAAAATTAAGACGAATCTAACGACACCTCGCATGCTAAAATCCATCAGCCATTGAGGCTAAGCAGCGTGCCAAAGAAATATACATACATACACTGGAAAAACATAACCCTCCAGTCGGGTAATGAGTCATTAGTGTTGTCAAATAACACGAAAAGCGCAACATGCACGCACGTTATAGACCAAAACCTTGACAGGATGACAGTCGCGCGCGATCAGCTGGTCCGGGATGCTGCGAGACTCGCCTGTCATCACGTCTATGGCGACTTGCCGCAGCGCGTCCTTGAATGTCGACAGGTAGTACCTGGAGCAACGGAGAGTGCGTTTAGGGCAGAGAAAGAGGGAGAGAGCATTGACTTATAACTTGGTGTTGTGATATGAATAAACTAGCCGATGCCCGCAAACTTCGTCCCGCGTAGACTTGGAATTTGCGTACCCGATGATACTATACATATAGACAGTTATAGAAGTATTGAAAAATTGGTTTGACCCGTGGGAAACCCTTTCCCGTGGAAATATCGGGATAAAAAGTATCCTATTGCTCGGGTCTCAAACTATCTCCATACCAAATTTCATACAAATCGGTAAACTCGTTGCGATGTGAAGGAAGGACAAACAAATAAACACACTCACATTTAAAATATTAGTATGGATTATTGTATTGTAAGGTATACCTAGAATGACAACCTTTATAAATCAGCAGATCAGTGTGAAATGCGCTAATAGATGTCGGTTTTGAAGCGCAACTGGACACTACTTACATAAAGAACTTTTGCGATGTACCTACGCGACAATGTAAGGAGATTTTCAGTCTAATATCATTATCTTGTCTCTAGTTTAGGGTGATGAAGTCTGAAGAATATTTCAAGCGATTTGAGTTTTAGAGAGTTCTTCAGTCTAGGTGTAAGTCTTGCATTGATAAATCTTTTAGGAATAAGCGTTGCGTTTTTGGTGAAGTTGCTTAGTAAATCCAAACATCCCTATTAAACTGTGTTGAAGAATATTTCAGAATAATCTGTCATAAAATTTCATTATAATAAAAAGATGATGAAAAGTATTATAATCAAAATTAAAAAAAAAAGATAATTAAGTAGCTGGTTTTAATTTGCTTATTACGTTAATATATTTGAAACTAACTTGCGACTCATATTAGAAAGCAAAAACAGCATTATGCATTTTTTAAATTCTAAGCAACATAAACCGAAGGGAGGTCAAACAGGCAAAGCCAATAAGATAACAGCCAATATAAACTGACCTCCCTAGTCCATAAGCGATTTCCACAGACAACAGCTCTTGCATCAGCGGTTGGCCGAAGTAACTTGGCACCATTTCTAATTTGGGCCTTTCTGTGTCCATGTTCTCGAAAACCATGAGCGAGGCGGTTTTTACGTCGCGCCATACGCTGTCGAATTCGTCTATTGTCGTTTTGTCTATGGGCTGGCCGAGAGCAATGTCTATGGCGCATTGGGTTACTGCGTCGTTAAAATGGCAGATCAGGAATCTGGCGGGAGGAAAACGCCAGTTCCGATATACTAATCCAGCTATCTATATACAATAATAATAATAACAAGTGGCCTGTATAGGGGCCCACGAAGGCTAGCCTCTTGGTTAGTGCGTAAGCGGCGAGTCACCGTCTGCCTTGCTTTCAATTTGTGAGATATTGATCAGGCAGATGTCCGTTATCTCACTCTATAGCCCGATTTTCCAGTCCACACCTCCCATCCACATAGCCCACTCCAAGTCTCTTCCTTCCTCGGCAATAGTTTGGCAACTGGGGAGGGCTGTCCGCCAGTACAGCCTCAAGTTGTATTGGGAGGACAGATCTCCACAGTTGCGGCCATCTCACATTTCTAGTAAAAGGTACCAAAAGCCTCTTCATGTTGGCTTCGGCCCCATGAATGTGAATGACCGGGTCCCCATGGACATGTAAATGTACCAACAAATAATAATAATAGGAGGTTCCTCTCTCTGTAGCTGTCACCACCGGTAGCTTGAGCCCTGCTTCGCTGCCGGCGGCACTCTAGCGGTTAGGTTTTTATAATGTGTTTATATTTTGTATTATTATTTGTATTTTACTTTTTATATTCATATTGTAAAAACCTAACTTAAGAAAATAATTTAATGAAAGAAATTATAATAATAAAGGGTAATTTTTCTGTCTCTTTCTTTCAGTCTGTCTGTTAGTGTTCATCTCCGAAAATACTAAACCGATTTGGATGCAGTGTTCAAGGGTAGATAGAGCATCATTGGAAGCTACACATAAGCTATGTTTGATTAAAATCGGATGTCGGAAAGAAAAGTTATCGGCAATTATATTCCTAATACTAATATATACAAAAGAAAATCATTAAAACAAATTCAATCATTTATTCAGCAAATTGGCCACATAGGGGCACTTTTACACGTCAGAAAATGAATTTACCAGAAACTTAATAGATATCATGATGGTAAAGAGCCTATGGTTCAAAGATGGAAATCTTTTGAAGAAATAGTAATTTCATATTATGTATGTTTCGGAATAATTTTAAATACCAGTTTATGAATATAATAGTTTCCTTACCTGTTAGCTGAAGCAACTCCGTCTTTCATCATTCCTGTGAATTTCCTTTCGCCTGTTCTGGTATAATCACCCTGTAGAAAACAAAGAACATATAAGCGTTGTATATTTTTCATGGGAGATAATTTACTTACGCCCACTTGCACCAAGCCGCTAACCTCGGGTTAGGCTCTTAATTCAGGCTTAGTTGTATCAAGAGTTAGAGGCTAACTCGAGGTTAGTGGTGTTACTGCAAGTCGGGCTTAGTCTTGCAACATTATAACCTTATGTAGTCTATAGTTAAAATAAGAAGGCGTGGTCGGTAGCCTAGCCGGTTGACTCACCGGCTCTTATGCAGGAAGTCGTGGGTTCAAATCTCGACTAACATTCGGGCAGTAAAGGTTATTAAATATTTTTCTTTCAGTTCTTGAGCGCCTTAGTCGCGGCAGTTCGTCCCTATTGTCCGCCCACTGCGTGAGGAAAGCGTGTCGCAGCATTGGGGGCAGCCCACAGTTGGGCAAAGTTACCTTGAGCGCTTTAGTCCCAGTGTATTGCCGCGACAGCACGTCCCCATTATCCGCCCACTGCGTGAGGAAAGCATGTCGCAATGTTGTGGGCAGCCCACAGTTGGGCAAAGTTACCTTGAGCGCCTTAGTCCCAGTGTATTGCCGCGACAGCACGTCCCCACTATCCGCCCAC
Organism: Aethes cnicana; assembly: GCA_963971205.1. Classification (NCBI taxonomy): domain Eukaryota; kingdom Metazoa; phylum Arthropoda; class Insecta; order Lepidoptera; family Tortricidae; genus Aethes; species Aethes cnicana. Next base: position 6,595,650 of record OZ020294.1, read on the forward strand.
TGCGGAAAGCGTGTCGCAATGTTGAGGGCAGCCCAAAAGTTGGGCTTAGTTACCTTGAGCGCCTTAGTCCCAGCATATTGTCGCGACAGCACGTCCCCATTATCCGCCCACTGCGGAAAGCGTGTCGCAATGTTGAGGGCAGCCCAAAAGTTGGGCTTAGTTACCTTGAGCGCCTTAGTCCCAGCATATTGTCGCGACAGCACGTCCCCATTATCCGCCCACTGCGGAAAGCGTGTCGCAATGTTGAGGGCAGCCCAAAAGTTGGGCTTAGTTACCTTGAGCGCCTTAGTCCCAGCATATTGTCGCGACAGCACGTCCCCATTATCCGCCCACTGCGGAAAGCGTGTCGCAATGTTGAGGGCAGCCCAAAAGTTGGGCTTAGTTACCTTGAGCGCCTTAGTCCCAGCATATTGTCGCGACAGCACGTCCCCATTATCCGCCCACTGCGGAAAGCGTGTCGCAATGTTGAGGGCAGCCCAAAAGTTGGGCTTAGTTACCTTGAGCGCCTTAGTCCCAGCATATTGTCGCGACAGCACGTCCCCATTATCCGCCCACTGCGGAAAGCGTGTCGCAATGTTGAGGGCAGCCCAAAAGTTGGGCTTAGTTACCTTGAGCGCCTTAGTCCCAGCATATTGTCGCGACAGCACGTCCCCATTATCCGCCCACTGCGGAAAGCGTGTCGCAATGTTGAGGGCAGCCCAAAAGTTGGGCTTAGTTACCTTGAGCGCCTTAGTCCCAGCATATTGCCGCGACAGCACGTCCCCATTATCCGCCCACTGCGTGAGGAAGGCGTGTCGCAGCGTTGGGGGCAGCCCACTACCGGGAGCCCCCAGCCCCAACCGGCAGAGTTGCAGCTCTAGCACGTATTTAGCTATCGCCGTCTATGAAACAAAATACACATACATGTAACGGGAATATTAAAACATAAAAAAAAACATAAAAAACATTTATTCACAAAACTAGCTTCTGCCCACGACTTCGCCCGCGTGGGATTCGGTTATCGCGCCCCCGCGGGAACTATGCGTTTTTCCCGGCATAAAAAGTAGCCTATGTCCTTTTCCGGGACTCCAACTTTCCCTCCAAATTCCTGTTCCTTCTGCTTTTTTCTTGTGTGTGAAATCCATATTAATATTATAAATGCGAAAGTAACTCTGTCTGTCTGTCTGTTACCTCTTCACGCTTCAACCGCTGGACCGATTGAGATGAAATATGGCATGGAGATAGTTTGGATCCCGGGAAAGGATACAGGGTACTTTGTATCCCGGAAAAACGTAACGTTAACCGAATTCCTCGCGGGCGAAGTCGCGGGCAGAAGCTTAATACGAAAGTAGCTTTGTCTGTCTGTTACCTTTTCACGCTTCAACCGCTGGACCGATTCGGATGAAATTTGGTATGGAGATAGTTGGAGTCCCGGGAAAGGACATAGGCAGAAGCTAGTATTCACATAATAGGGATGACGATAACTTTTTTTCCTTAGTCTATCAGGAAGATTATTGAAAAGTATTGGACACGTTTTTTTTTCTTTTTTCATGTAATCAAACTTATACTGAGACTAGCTTTTCCCCGCAACTTCGTATGCGCCGAAATATTAAAAAGTAAAATCCCTATTTTTCCCGTTCCCGTGGGAATATTGCAAAATCCTTTCTTAGCGGATGCCTACGTCATAACATCTACCTGCATGCCAAATTTCAGCTCGATCCGTCCAGTGGTTTGGGCTGTGCGTTGATAGATCACTATGTCAGTCCGTCACCTTTGAGTTTTATATATTTAGATATATTGAGTTGAAATGTCGCGTGGCGTCACGGTTAGGTACGATTTATACCTAACGGTGATGTAGTTAGCCCCCACTCTCCAACTTTAATGCGTTTTAACTTAGTCATTCTTTGTTAATTTGATAAAACAAAAAATACGTGTCTATTATTTTTTTATTACCTGACTGACGGACTAATTAGAATTTCGATTTCTTCACCCTGTCGTCATCCCTATTTCGGCGAGTTCTATTAACTCTCGTTAAATCGTCATACCTGTACGACATTAGTCCGATCGAGGCAGTCGATACAGTTGACTCGGAACACGCCCGTCTGCGCGCAAATCAGGCCTCTAGCGTCGCGCCAACAGAAGCGCATCTCGCTTATCACGTCCACCAGCGCGTTGATTAGGATGCTCACGTTCTCGTAGTGCATGCCGCGACTGGAAATATGTGGGATCTCAGCTTGGGTTGCGTCAAAAAGTTAACTTTTTAATACAGGTGCTCAAAAAGTAAACATTTCGATACCTGTTAAACGTGCCAAAAGTTTGTCATTTCCGAACGAGCGTTTTTTGTTTTTCGACAGCTAGAATAACAATTTTTTTCTCAAACATGCAATGAAATATTGATATTATGTTCTTCTTATTAGCCTGGGAAATATCACGTTTCAGGCGCGGCTAGACAATTGGTCTATAATGAAATTTCATATAAACGTTGCACGCCAAGGCCGGCAACTCGCTTTTTTTTAATTACCATTTGATATATTTGTGACACAGCATCTTGGCATTCCGCCATAAAAAAAAAGCTACAAGCAATATTTACGCTATGGTTCGCTATGACATTCTGCCAATACAGCTATTAAAAAAACATGAACCATATTTGTTACATAGGTATCGCAGTTTTATTTATGTAAAAAAGACAAAATATGTTATTGTAAAATATCAATTTATTTATTTATTTCATTGCATGTTTGAGAAAAGCACTATACATACATCGGCGGGGAACGGAAGTTGTCGGCCTCGTATCTATCCGGCCTCACTTCGTTCGGCCGTATATAATACTCGGCTCGGCCTGCAACATCCTCCTTCCCGGCCTCTGTAGTAATGTACTATTACATCACCCTTGGCCAGAAAGTGGGATTTTCTGCCCGCTACGCGGAGAGAAAATCTCACTTCTTGGCTAAGGCAAGACGTAAAACTTTTGACAAACCACGGGCGGTAATTCGTAAAGCCCCAGATCGCATATTTATGGCCCTCACCTTCGGTTCGGGCCACAGACATCTGCGATCTGGGACATTTACGAATTCACCACCCTAGGTCTGTAATGTACTATTCCACATCCAACGGCATCCAGACCTTGTTCGTATAGACATTTCCACAATAAAGTTTTTAGTAAGTACTTTACTTATGAATTCGATTTGATAAGTTGAGAAGTGCTTCCGTGAGCAACCTCAAGCCTATTTACACTAGTTATTTTAACAACTTTCGCAAGTTGTAAGAAATTATGATAAGTGACTTATAAGGGTATTTACACACGTAATTTTACCGTAAGTTACTCGCATAAGCGACTTACGTAACTAAAACCTACCAGTGTAATTCCAGCCTAATAGATCAATGATTATATCAGACAACAATTTGAATTTACCACAGAGCTTTTCGGTGAAGGAAAACATCGTGAGGAAACTTGCACGCATCTGCGAAGTAATTCAAAGATGTGTGTGAAGTCCCCAATCCGCACTGGGCTCGCGTGGGGACTATAGCCCAAACCCTCTCGTGATGAGAGGAGGCGTGTGCCCAGCAGTGGGACGCAAATAGGCTGCAGTAGTAGTAGTAGTAGTATATCAGACAACATACTAGCACTCATACTTCTTAAGATCGCATTTCAACAGCATTTATACTACTGTCCTGATTCTTTACACTCACCAATACTCGTGAAAGTCGAATGTGGCGTACACGACGTCAGGACTGTTGTATTTCAAGACGTGGTTGCCATAAGCCTCCCATATGATGCGCTCTCGCCCTTGTTGCTCGACGAGGTTCACTATACACACTTGTTTGTACATCTTCAGTTCAGATTCGAAGTGTTTCTTGAAGGCTTCGTGTGTTTCCTCCTCACCTGAAATCCATATCCATATTAATATTATAAATGCAAGTAACTCTGTCTGTCTGTTACCTCTTTACGCTTCAACCGCTGAACCGATTGAGATGAAATTTGGCACGGAGATAGTCGGGGTCCCGGGAAAGGACATAGGCTACTTTTTATCCCGGAAAAACGCATAGTTCCTGCGGGAACGCGGAAATTGAATTCCACGCGGGCGAAGTCGCGGGCAGAAGCTATTATTTTCGTGTATTTCTAAAATATATTATAGGACAGAGTCTATTTGGAAAATGTTGAGCGAAATCAAAGTCAAGTGATAGTGAAGTAACACATTGCTATCTTTCCTGGCTCCAAAAAAGTTGCCAAAATAAACGATGTAGTATTAGTAGCTATAATGATCGTGGCTTTATATGATCAATTGATCATTATAAAGCCACGTTTCGCACGGACAATGCAAAGAACTCGTGTTTAGCGTGAGCTTGCGCAGCGTACAGGTCGCGGCACATGACTTGAGCGGCGAGCACAAGTAGAGGGGATTTCTGCTCATGTTTACGATTGAAGGGCCAATAAGCGTGCGCCCGTTTGCCGATGAGACCTTATTTTTGAATTCTGCGCATCCAAGGCTACCGCTCAAGTTATGTGCCGATGCCTGTACGCCGCAGTGGGGTTCAGGCGTAATGCGGACGATAAAATATATCTTGGTTATAAATACCTTTATCTAGACGAGGTGGTGGTCTAAATTTGTAATCTGGTTGACTCCAAAATATGGGAACGGATCCTCGAACCTGTAGGCAAAAGATCATAATATCGTTTTGGTAATTCATATCTTTAATAGTCAATGAATATAACAGAATAGCGCATAATAAACCATTCAAGGAAAAATCGGGAAGTACTGATTTATGTTAGATTATAAAAATGCTACCCTAAACATCGACTTTTGATCATAAATAATTTTATAACAACATTTATACAATGTTGTTTTGCAATCTGTCCCAAAACAGTATATTGTTAGCTGATGTGACGTCAGTTCTACTGTAAACAAAGCGTTACAAGTAACCGTGTTAAGTTTTGACTTGACTTTTTTGGTTACTTTGTACTTATATTTACTATCATAGTGACGTCACAGACCAAGCAAAAATGGCGGTTAGCTTTTTAGCGCGAAAACTGAAAATGAAAATTTTTCTTATCCCATTCAGAGTCAGAAATAAAAATCTTGTTATTCAATCCGACATAAGGATCATTTTAAACCACATTTCAAAAAATGGTGTAGTATCCTAAACCATTTTTTTAATTCAAAATGTAGCGTATAAGATCGATTACATTTCTTTCAGGCGTTCCGTACAATTTTCCAGCATCTCGCAATCAAAAAACAATGACATAAAAAACCGGCCAAGTGCGTGTCGGGCCACGCGCAAATTATAGGGTTCCGAAGTTGAGGATGCCCACAGTACCTTTCTAAGACTTATTAGCATCTAGCTAGCCTGTGATATGACGTGCCCGCCCGACGCCCCTGCCGCTCGAGAAAAATCATCATTATAAGTTGGTCGACTATTACTCGTAAGTTTGTACAGCCTACTTAGCTCTGATAGTTTTCCTTTCAACTACGTTACATAGGTATGCCACAACCGTGATTTTTTTCAGCTATCCAAATACCACCATTTAGCTGGCAGGGGGGGGGGGGGACACGTGACTCTAACAAAAAATAGCACTTTAAAGCTTAATATTTCACAAACGCATCACTTAATCAAAAAATGGGTTTAACAAACCCACAATATTTTTTTAAGACCTATTCAACGATATGCCGCACCATGGGGTACGCAAGAAAAAAAAATTACATCCCCACTTTACGAGTAGGGGAGGTACCCTATAAAAAAATATATATCAAAATTTTATTCTACCACTTTGTCAGCGTAACTAATATGCATATTCATGCCAAATTACAGCTCTCTAGACCTAAGCATCTCCGAGCAATAGTGCGGACAGACGGACGGACGGACGGACGGACGGACGGACGGACGGACGGACGGACATGGCGAAACTATAAGGGTTCCTTGTGGACTTCGGAACCCTAAAAATGAGTTCCGACAATTAAAAACCATTTCATGTTTGTTGGTAGCTTTATATTTATTTACTAATAGTTTGACCTACCAACAGTCCACACATATTTTTTCCTTTTTTGAAATTGTTAATTCAAAATTTCCTTATTTGTCGTATACATATATCATTCGCTGACTAACCGTAATAATTGCAATGAAAGTAAATCGGCAAAGCGTGACGGTTTGCGTTGAATTTTGGTTTATTTCGGAGCGGACACTTTCACTAGTCCGCTGTAGTTACGATTAACGAAAGTTGATTTCATATTAAAATATAACATGTAACGTAGCTGTAAGTGTTACATGATGACGCACACAAGATTATAAGCGAAGCTCTTATTCCCCAACCACCGTAACAACCTATTTACGTCCCACTGCTGGGCACAGATCTCTTCTCATCACGAGAGGGTTTGGGATCTAGTCCCCATGCGGGCACAGTGCGGATTAGGGACTACAAACACATCCATCCACGAATTACTTCGCCAATGCGTGCAGGTTTCGTCACGATTTTCCTTCACCGAAAATCTGTGGTAGGAGGTGCGAGCCCGATTCGAACCCCGCCCCTCTGCATGAGAGGCGGTAGGTCATAGACATAGACATTTATTTCCCAATATCAAATTACAGCATATTTTACATGTCAAAATAAGAGAATTTCACATTGAGACAATACGGCACACTTTATTGCCCGTCTTTCTGTATCTTATTCCGTAGTAACAGAATTGAATGTAGGTGAGCACTAAGCATTCTATACTATAGTATAGGATACGATAGATTATAAGGTAAAACGATAGAATACGATGAATTTCTATATCCTATTTAAGGTAAGTAAGGCAACATTTATACTAGGGCTATATTCGAAGTCTTAAATAGGGATCTCCCTGTTCGCTATAGCATCGCTCACGCGTCAAGTTGAACTTTAAATCTAGCTGCTTAAAGTTCACGCGACCCGTGAGCGATCCTATAGGGAACAGGGAGATCCCTATTTAAGACTTTGAATATATAGCCCCAGTAGAAGATAGAAGTAGAAGTACTGACGTGATGGCCTAGTGGTTCGACCTACCGCCTCTCATGCAGAGGGGCGGGGGTTCGAATCAGGCTCGCACCTCTAAGTTTACTTATGTGCGAAATTCAATTTGAATTTACCACTGAGCTTTTCGGTGAAGGAAAACAACGTGAGGAAACCTACACGCATCCGCGAAGTAATTCAAAGATGTGTGTGAAGTCCCCAATCCGCACTGGGCCCGCGTGGGGACTATAGCCCAAACCCTCTCGTGATGAGAGGAGGCCTGTGCAGTGGGACGAAAATAGGCTGTAGTAGTCGAAGATAGAAGTACAAACCTGAACAAATGAAGCCCGGTGTATACTATCCGAGCACATTATAGACACGATCTGTTCTGTCTCTACATAGTTGGCAACATGGCCGCTGGGTTCTATTCCCCGCCGATTATACCTGGGGACAACAAGTGTCTAATATATTATTCGTTTTTTTAGGCCAAAAACTGCATGTGCGTGGCTTTCTTGTACGGGAAAAGTAAAGATCGAAATACATACAGTCGAGTTCATTAATATGTGTACACTTTTGGACCTTATTACAACGTGGTAAGGTGCAAAAGTGTGTATATATTGGAGAACTCGACTGTACTTACACTCGAAAAACATAACGCTCCTTGTGGCGCAGTCGGGGTTTTCGAGTGTATGTATGTATACACATATTTTTGGCACGCTCCGTGGCCTAAATTGCTTGATGGATTTTAACTTATGAGGTGTCGTTAGATTCGCGATAAGAATAGAATAGAATAGAATAGAATACATTTATTGACAATCGGACGACACAGAGATACAAACGAACACAGATGATAATACATGAGAAAAATAATAATAAAAACTACATAAAAACTCTGTGCCGAACGGTGTCAAACAGGGTGCCACTCAGCATAATGCCGGAACGCTCGCTGGAGCGTCGGCGCTGATTTTCAGTGACCCCTAAGTGACCACACGACCGACAAAGAACATTGAAAAAATAATAATGAAAAACAAAACAAACAAACTAAAACATGAACAATAAAAAAAATACTAATAAAAAATAAAAAGAAAGATTAAAAGAAATTTTAAAATTCGCGCGCTTATTTGTGACTGAACAGTCACAAATGTGAACTCGACGCGCGCATCGCATTCGCCCGCGCCAGAACCGCGCCATGACATGACATGATAAGAGTGATCTCTTATTAGATTAGATTTCTGCTGAGTTTGTTTGGCTGTCTTGTTCTCCAGCAATGGGGTAGCAAGCGCTGGTTTTTAATTTTCTGACGTGTAAAAGTGCCTGAAGTTTTGGGCACAGCCCACCTGATGGTAAGTGGTCACTGCGGCCCATGGACACCGAAATCCTATGAACCCCCATTAAGAAACCATCAGATCTCGAATGCGTTGCCTACCCTGAGGCCTAAGATGGAATGCCTCTGTGCCAGAAATTTCACCGGCTGCCTTAACCCCTTAAGTTGGCCAATTTACTGAATAAATGATTGAATTGAAAAGGAAATCATGAGATCTCGAATTCGTTGCCTGCCTACACTGAGGACTATGATGGAATCGGACGGAAAGTCCGCCTGTTTGTGTCAGCCTAACAACGGAACTTGAACGGTGGCCTTTGATGCGCAGAAGTCGAAAATAAGTTATCATCGGCAGAGGGGCGCGGGACCCAGCGGGCACTTTGTCGTGCGCGCACGCTTATTGGCCCTTCAGTCGTAATCATGCGCAGAAATACCCTCTACTTTCGCTCACCGCTCACGATCCATGCCGCGACCTGTATAGCAACATGTAGCCTGTAGCAATATTATCCTATATATTACCAATTTAAACGAGCAATATTTGTATATATATACGTATGTACCTGTACAAATAAATTTGTAATCACGTGTTCGAAAACGGCTCTAACGATTTCGATGAAATTTGGTGTAAAGGGGTTTCGGGGGTGACGAATCGATCTAGCTAGGTCTTATATCTGGAAATAGTATATTTTGATGCAAGTGCGAAAAGTAAGTCATTTTATCACGAGTCAATAGTAATGTTGGCGCGAGCGAAAGCTAGCACGTGTATCTAACGACATTTTTCAATACATTTGCGAACAAAAAAGAATAAAGAAATAAACGAGCAGGATGAAGCTCAAAAAACTTTACGCACTAGTTCGTAAAAAAACAACTTTAGGTACGCTCACTAGCTGTCAAAAAACAACAAAAAAACGTTCGGAAATGACAAACTTTTGGCATGTTAAACAGGTACCGAAATGTTTACCTTTTGAGCATCTGTATTAAAAAAAAACCATTTTTAGCCAATTTTCACTCCTTTCAAAACTCGATCGCCCAGGTAGGTACTTTTAATGAAACTTACCTGGTCCCAGCCTGGTATCTAGACCGGCGCGATATGATACCCAGCGTAAACGTCTCATCGGAAGAGCTCCCGCTGGCCAGAGACTCCGTGTTTAGGGGGTTCACGTCGGCTGGTTCCACCGCTATCTGGGAGAGACGCACGAAGCCCTGCACTACGGGCAGGATCCATTGGTCGCACTGAGGGCTCTGTGGGTTGGGAGATTAATTTGAAAGGCGCTTTTAGTACGAATAAGTACTACTACTACTACTACTACTACAACAGCCTATTTACGGCCCACTGCTGGGCACAGGCCTCCTCTCATCACGAGAGGGTTTGGGCTATAGTCCCCACGCGGGCCCAGTGCGGATTGGGGACTTCACACACATCTTTGAATTACTTCGCAGGTGCGTGCAGGTTTCCTCACGATGTTTTCCTTCACCGAAAAGCGCAGTGGTAAATTCAAATTGAATTTCGCACATAAGTAAACTTAGAGGTGCGAGCCGGAATCGAACCCCCGACCCTCAGCATGAGAGGCGGTAGGTCGAACCACAAGGCCACCACGGCTTCGGAATGAGTAAGTAAGTAACACTTTATTAAGTATACAAATCCATACTAACATTATAAATGCGAAAGTAACTCTGTTTGTTACCTCTTCACGCTTCAACCGCTGCACCGATTTGGATGAAATTTGGTATGATGATAGTTGGAGTCCCGGGAAAGGATATAGGCTACTTTTTATCCCGGGAAAGCGCATAGTTCCCGCGGGAGCGCGACAACGATAACCGAATTCCACGCGGGCGAAGTCGCGGGCAGAAGCTAGTATCCATATCCATATTAATATTATAAATGCGAAAGTAACTCTGTCTGTCTGTCTGTTACCTCTTCACGCTTCAACCGCTGGACCGATTTGGATGAAATTTGGCATGGAGATAGTTGGGGTCCCGGGAAAGGACATAGGCTACTTTTTATCCAGGAAAACGCATAGTTCCCGCGGGAGCGCGATAATGATAACCGAATTCCACGCGGGCGAAGTCGCGGGCAGAAGCTAGTTATATTATAAATGCGAAAGTAACTCTGTCTGTCTGTCTGTTACCCCTTCACGCTTCAACCGCTGCACCGATTTGGATGAAATTTGGTATGGAGATAGTTGGGAGTCCCGGGAAAGGACATAGGCTACTTTTTATCCCGGGAAAGCGCATAGTTCCCGGGGATTCCACGCGGGCGAAGTCGAGGGCAGAAGCTCGTACACAATAATACAAAAACATAAAACAGAAAAGGGAGGGAGAAATGTACAAACGCCAGCTTATCCCCATAAGGAATGAGTGGTGGTTTAATAATATAGTGAAGCTTGGGAAATAGCTCAAATACATTTTATTTATATCATTATCTTATTTTCTTTTTTTTTATTATTTGTATTGTGTCTTCTCTTCTGTATTTTAAAACTCTGTTACGTTGTAGTGTGTATTTTTTATGTCAAAATAAATGTTCTGAGTTCTGAGCTCTTATCATTTTTTAGAGCCAATTATTGATTTTTAAAACCTGCAATAAAAGAGGGCAAAAATTCTTATGTTCGCCAGTGTGTTGAAAACGTATAGTTATAACACGACTGTTTTATGTCGTCATACTTAATTGAAATTCATTAGATAACTGTACTGAACGAGAATTGTGGTATTGCTAAATTCAATAATTGACTAAATAAACAGTGTTTTAGTTTCTCATTATCAGTCAATAGATTGGAAAGCGAAAATGGCAGTATTTTACTCCTTTAAACACTTGACTTGTTTTGATATTTTTTTCATCATCATCATCATCATCAATCATCATCATCCACGTCCACTGCTAGACGTAGGCCTCACCCAATGTACGTCAATGAGCTCTGTCCAAGGCGATATTTTTTTCAATTCCTTGAATAATTCTGATCGATTAATTTTTTCGATATTTATCTTTTTTTCACACTGCTTAAAGTTTGATTTACAATGAAACGAACAAACAAACAAATTTACAAAAAAAACGAACGCGTTATAACTGTACTGTAGCAATGCAATTTATACAAACAGAACGTATAGTTAAAAGTATTTTCTACAATCAAACACAAAAGTTATCTAATTTGATAAACTCCACAATGGAATTATTACGCATGGGCGGCGTATGATAATACTATAGTTTCACTATACGCCCTTGACACATGCACTTAGCAGATCGCGACCTAGTGAGCTCACTCACCAAACACATTTGAACATACATACATAAGTGGAGGGTATAAATATTCCTGTTATAAACCAGAAGCTGTGGTGGCCTAGTGGTTCGAACTACCGCCTCTCATGAAGAGGGACGGAGGTTCGATTCCGGCTCGCACCTGTGAGTTTACTTATGTGCGAAATTCAATTTGAATTTACCACTGAGCTTTTCGGTGAAGGAAAACATCGCGAGGAAACCTGCACGCATCTGCACTGGGCCCGCGTGTAGACTATAGCCCAATCCCTCTCGTGATGGGAAGAGGCCTGTGCCCAGCAGTGGGCCGTAAATAGGCTGTTGTAGTAGTAATCATAGTAGTTATAAACCAAAAGAGTATTTTTAGGGTTCCGAACCTCAAGAGGTAAAAACGGAACCCTTATAGGATCACTCGTGTGTCCGTCCGTCCGTCTGTCACAGTCGATTTTCTCCGAAACTATTGCTTAATTTGAAAAAATATTAATGAAGTTTTTCAAACTATATCGTGTGACATATCAAATGAAAGTACTTCTTAGGCGCGGGCTGTAAACCAGCGCTGGGTCACGTGACCGCAGCACACGCTGAGCCTAAGCCTTTTGCCACACTTTACCTATATATTATGTAACCTTTTATAAATTTAAGTAATTTTGTTTAATTTAAGAAACCTGTAAAGTTTTCCTAAACCTAAATGCATGTTGTATTTTTTTTCTCTATCGTGGTGTGTGGCAATAAATGTTTTTTTTTTTTTTTTTTTATGAGGGTCTCAATTTTTTTTTTCTTTTTTGGTCAATACATTTCGAGTTATTTAAGAAAATAGGCGAAAAATAATCATCCCCCCCCCCCCCCCTTATATCCGAACCACTGGACCTAAAATTTTGGAAAAAATACGGAGGATAGTTATTGACCTATAGATTACAGGAAAATTATTACGAAGTCCATGGTATATTTGAAATCTATCATATAAAAGAGCTTATCCTGTGAAACGGTTTGAAAATGACGTCATTGTTAATAATCAAGGGTCAGAACACTCTCCAAGCGAGTTTAACTCACTTCGTGGCCGGTTTTTTAATTGGGTTTACGGACACCTTATGTAATGTATTAGTGATAGTAGAACAGCTGGACTAACCTAACTTAATCCAAGCTGTTTCATTCATCAGATTAAATATATTGTAAGTAGAGCACGGAACAATTTAGAAGGCGCGCGGCAAAGCACTCAAGTCGTTGACGCAGAGTCTATTGTTGCTTAATCCATGCGCTTTCTAAGTTGTGTCGATCTATAGTAGTTAATCAGCTATGTGAATTACTCATATTCATTTACACAATAGTGTAGAGATCAAATAACTCAAAATGCAAAATAAAGCATGCCGAAAAAGGGCTCTAGTCATCACAGGGTATACATGTAACGTAAGTTAAAATCATTTCATAAATAAGAAATATGTTGTCTATATTATTGATAGGACTGCCTGCTGTGTAGCTTGTTTTTCTGATTGATATTTGAACATTCTATTTTGTGTAGGGTTGGTGTTCAATAAAAAGTATACAGATAATTAACCCACAGTATCGGCTATCGATTCTAACTATATTGTATAGGTCTTTAAATTTTTTAGAGTTGGTAAAAAAAAAAAATTGTATGGGATTCAGGCGTCACTAACACAACCAATCCCATATACAATGTTTTTTTTACCAACTCGAAAAAAATTAAAGACCTCTACAATATACTTAGAATCGATAGCCGATACTGTGGGTTAATTATTAGCTATAGGATCTGACCCACCATGTATTTAATAAAATTATCATACCCTTACCTCTAACGCAATGATGTCTTTCAGCATATGTTTATTCCAGAAAAACCTATCATCCACATATTTCCACCATCTCGTAATATCTGACACGGGCTTTCCCGTTCCTTCCTCAGTTTCTAGAATTTTCTCTATCTCATATTGCCGTTGGAGAGAGTTCGTCAAGTCTAGCGTCCGGGAGTAATAGAAACTGTCTGAGTCATCGAATATCTTGTGGAGTTCATCTGTAAGGCGTTTCTCAAAACGCTCTGCCATTTTTGGGTCCCGTTGCTTTTTGACCGTTTGTTTAACCTGCATGGTTTAATGTAAATTTACTAATAATGTAAATTAAGAACAATATAAAATAGGAAAAAGTGACTAACCAAAAGTATACAATTAAATAAAAACATTAATTACTATTATCCCTATAGTGAAAGAAAAACATTCTATCATATTTCATATTAAGTCACACAGGAAAACTCAGAAATAATTGTAATAAATAAAATCAAAACTGGTTTTCTCATTCCAAATTATGACTATTTATTGTACTAGTAAAACTCCATTTATGATAACTTTTTCAGAGAGAGAGAGAGAAACTTGTATTTGCATGGGTCAGGACAGGTGTTACGATGATTTTATGTGCCAAAAATGCCTTACTGTGAATCAGCATATAAATATAAAAAAAAAAAACTGTTGACAAAAACACTCAAATAATTAAAATTGTTTGATGTCATTCTAATTCTTGTATTTCCTTGTGTACTATTATATTTTTTGCCTTTTCTATCCTATTCAATTCTTAGTAGGTTAGTTGAAAAAATTATTAAGAGAAAATAACATGCAATGCCAGCATATTCGCGAGCAGAGAGTTCAGACATTGCATGTGATTTAACACTTTATTTCTGAAAAAAGCCATCATAAATTGAGATTTTACAAGTATGATAAATATTCATAGCCATAATTGTAATGAATAAACCAGTTTCAATTTTATTTATTACAATTATATCTTAGTTATTTCCTCAAAAATATTTTAAAAGTAACAAAACTCTTATAAATTCATGCATGTTCACTAATGTGATAATAACATTAGATTCACCTGTGTTGCTGCTTGTTGCGTTGTTGTCTTGATAGTATTACTGACATTTTTCACTGCCCCAACAGTTTTATTCAAAAACGCAGAGTTCTCGAAGAGCCTGCCTCCAATTTTCCTGTTAGAATTCTTATTCACCATAGAATTTGAAGAACCGTGTTTTGTACATACACAAAGGTCGACCTCTTGATTTGCTGCGCCCATTTCCAAAAAACATACAGATTTGATCTTGTAGATTGTGTGGTGGAAATATATTTGTCCAACAGGCATACTCTCCCTTATGATCATCAACCGCGGTTCGTACACGTTGGTGTGCTCTACCACACCAACGATCCCTTCTGTTATGCCTAAGCATTCTATGTCTTCGGTATCTGAGAGGTCCCATGCTAAAATTAAGAGCAAAGTTTAATTGTAAAAATTAGTTACATTTGAAATAATACGACACGGTATTAACCATTGAAAAATCAATATATGACCTCACATTAATGTCCAAATCTATTTAAGCATTTTCTAAACATGTAAAAGGCATAAATTACAAAAAAAATACGGAGTTGGATTACGTACCCGATCTGACCGAGAATGCCCCAGTCAATCGATTCCACCACAAACTTGACTCATTTCTAACAAATATATAATACGATTCTGATCTAAACAATTCCATTTTTGGTCAATTTAATTCACGTCGACTTCGTTTATATTAAATTTCATTGTGTTTATTATTATTGCAATTTGTAAGAAATTGACGTTTCAAGAAAAGGGGAGGGGGCATGCCATTCTAAATAAGTGGTTGGTAGCATTGAAGCAAGTGTGTTCGGATTCTAGCAGGAAGCTTCAGGAAGTTGTTTCTAGAGACGTTCCATTACAAATTACAATGTCACTTTGAAAAATAGCATTTTATTAACTTAAGTCGTCAAAATCAAGAAAAGTATTACGAAATCTGTAAATTAGTGCCTTACTTGAATGGTTTTCTCAATTTTTTTGTCTTTGTTACATACATTTTAAGATGTTTTATTTATGACTAGTAAATAAATGGTATATCATCATGAATCATATGCCATTAAGTGTTTAAATAAAGCTTATTGAATGTTATTCATATTTAGATAACAATAATCTAACAGTTGATCTGTGCGTGCATCGGAACAGAAAATCGACGCTGGCTTGGCGCGGCCATTTTGGTACTGTCATTTCCGGTTGACAAATTATGCAGGATTTCTGTGTATTTTAGCCTGGATTGAGCTGCTTTCAGAGTTTTTACTTTGAAATGGATTGGCAATTAACCTGTCGAGTATGTCTGGAGAGTGGTGATATGGTTTCTCTTTTCGATTGGGATGAAAATAATGAACAACTCGGTGACAAGTATTCGTTCTGCTGTGGCGTGGAGGTACGTAAAAATTAACGCACAAAATGGTTGCGATGGCCACCCCATATATTTTTTCGAGCAATAATGTTGCTATTATTGTTTTATTTGTAGATATATTTGATGATTTCGCTGACATCCCTAAAATTGTAAACCTTCAAAATTGTTTTTGTAGGGAGCTGAATACGAATTTCATGTTTACAGGTGTCCAAAAATGATTCTTTGCCGACGCTTATCTGTTTGAACTGCGTGGATCGCCTAACATTCGCGTTTCAGTTCAAACAACAATGTCTGACTTCGAACGAGACGCTGAAAGAATGTCTCGAAGAATTTACGAAGAGTTCTGCTGCAGCTGCGTCCTCATCGGCAAACGGCAAGTATTCTATTCACAACAGTAACTTGTTTCGCGTTCTTGACTCCCAAGTATGTTGACCAGATCTTCTTTCTTCATCAGTGACCGAAACAGAAACTATAAGCATAAAGCAGGAGAATGGCCTCTTGCTCCAATATGAGCTGCCGGTAGAGCATGACCCTCACGTGCAGTGGACTCGTACGGTGACCAAGACCCAGGGCAATACTGTGGTCACCAAGGCACCCAAGCCACGGGCCAGGGGACGACCAAGAAAGTATCCAAATAAACAAGGACAGATTGGTAAGTTATCAGAATATGTGCTATAGATGTTGTCTTCTTTATATTTACAGCCCATTACTATGAAATTAGGGAAAAATATCACCTTTTAATTTTTGCATACCTTGACCAGTAGCAGATTTAGTCATTTGGCCACCAGTTGCCTATTCATATCTCGCTGCTCCTCCCTACTATTTAACCTGCTGGTAAATCTGCCACTGATCATATCAAATTGAAATTTCAAAGGTGTTTAGCTGCTGTCTACAATATAGATTGAACAATTTTTACTAGATGACAAGCTATAGTAATTTTTAGTTGAATGTATGTATGTTATGTCCAAAGGTTTAACTGGTAGAGAATGCCTTATGGCATTAAGTTCACCTTTTGTATTAGTTTTACTATTGTCCAATAAAGTTTAAATAAATAAATGTACAGTCTATGGTGCAGAATTACCCTTCATTTTAATACATAATAAATTGCTATTTTTCTCAGATATATCTCCATACCAGCGGAAGAAACAGAGGTCTCCGCAGAAGGAGCAGGAGTCTTTGACGTCTCTACTGGCTTCTGGTTCATTGGACATGAAACAGGAACCAGCGGATGATGAGCCTTTTGAACATGAAGGTATAGTACTATGTTCATTTGTGATAACAATCTTGAAATAGACAAGTACAAAAATGAGAATTGCTACGTTTACATTGTTCAAATGCCCGTGATAAGTGTTTAAAAGCCATGAATGTTAAAATAATAGAGAAACCAATATTTTCAATGTTTATTTTTATAGATTTTGGTGGGGGCGATGATCCCGATTTCGAGCCTCAAGAGGAACCAGATTCAGACGGTGGAACCAAGAAAGAGGTATGTATTCAATTTTATAAAACAATATATTTTGCATGGCACAATCATGTGCCGCCCCAAAATGGGCAAATTTATGTTGATTAATAACTCTTTGTAGTTCAGTTCAGATCTTTGGTCGCCTTGTTAGTCCTTAAAATATTATAGAGTACTCGCTCCTGCCTGCGACATCGTCCCCGCGTAGAATCCGGTTAAAGCATTCCCGCGAAAAGTACGATTTTCCGGAATGAAAAGTAGACTTATGTCATTTCCTGATACTCAAACTATCTCCATACCATAGGAAAAAGTAATGTAAACCTAGAATGAGAACCTTCATACAAATCAGCGTACGCCCGAAATAAGTGTTAGATGCAATAATAGATGTGGCTGCCTAGGTAGCCTGTATGGGAAAATTTGCACTCCATGAGCCATATCTATTAATGATGTACTGTGACCTTTAACACTCGTGTAAGGTTTAACTGTAAGTGAAATAAATAAATATCCATGGGGCACTTCAAATTATCATATTATTCAAATTTCATCTAAATCAGTCCACTGGTCTAAAGCATAGAGAGGTAACAGACAGAATTAGTTTTGCATTTATAATATTAGTACTTATCAATCTCTTAGGAAGGTCCAATGTTACAATGATAATTTTACAGTAACAACTAGCTGACCCCGCGGACTTCGTACTTATACCTATAACTTACGATATTTTTTTGGGTATGAATAATACCTTACGTCCTATTCTTAGACCTACTTCAAATTTCACAAGAATCGGTCGAGCCGTTCCGGAGGAGTTTGTTTACAAACACTGTGACATGAGAATTTTACATATTAGAAGAGATATCAATTAACTTCCAGGTCCAAACGCCGAGAAAGCGCGGCCGCCCGCGCAAGACGCCCGCAGCGAAGACGGACGACCAGACAGAGGACGGTGAGGACATGCTCCTCAAGGAAACCATCATGGCCTTCTCCGAGCCAATCCCGGAGCACATCCTCAACCCCAAGCCGCGGCAGAAGTACTCGGCTAAGAAGAGATACGTCTACGAGAAGACGTGAGTTCTTCAGGCTATTAATAATTTCATGCTCCTCGAGGAGACCATCATGGCCTTCTCCGAGCCCATCCCGGAGCAAATCCTCAACCCCAAGCTTATTATTATTTATTTATAATACTAGAATGGATTTGTCGAATTTTCCGCTGGTAACACCACCGCGGCAGACAGTTTGCCATATAAAAGGTGGTATAGTTCGAATTCGTATAGAATCTTGTAGGCTCGACGTGTCCAGTTTCGTGCTAGGTCGAGCTAGGTAACATTCGTCTTTATAAACATGAACATAAGGTCGTATTCCCCAGGCACACGTGCGAGACTTGCGGCGCTTCGTTTACGTCCAACGCGTCGCTGCAGGCGCATATTCGGCGTCATTTGGGCATCAAACCGTTCGTCTGCAGGTAAGATATTGTCTATTTAAGTTATTATAGGCATTTGAGATAGATTCAAATGTTTTTATTTTTTATATACATATGTACATCAGAACTTAAAAAAATGCATCTCATTTTCATTGGTTTTTAATTTAGTTGAGAGGTGTTTTTCCAACATACAAGTTTGTCAAAAGGAAACCCCTTTTTTTGGAAATTTTAATTAAGTCGCACTGGTCTAGTACAGACGCCCTTAGTTTAATTTCTGATGAAAATGAGCAACTGCTTTTCCATCAGTACTGGACGCCTAAGGCCCTTTTCTCATGCATACGGTGTGCATGTGAAAAGGGCCTAAGACGTCACTCTTCCCTTTTAGACTTATTTTAATCTGTAACCTAATATTGTTGGGTGCGGGTGGGGATGATCATAAGAACGTTTAGACTGTTATCTACCCTTCAAAATTGAAAAATCACACCCTTAAACTCACTTTACCATTCATATTAACATGGCGTCACCCGCGCCCAAACTTTTGCTCGCACGCTGTTAAATCGGTCGTTTCTTAAAAGAAACCACGTTGAGAACGCACCCGCACCCATCAATATTTATTTATGAACTAGCTTTTTCCCGCAACTTCGTATGCGCAGAAATATTAAAATGAGAAATCCCGTTTGTTTCCGTTCCCGTGGGAATTTCGGGAAATCCTCTCTTAGTGCTCCCCTACGTTCCCTAAGGAACCTGAATGCCAAATTTCAGCTCTACGACCAGTAGTTTCGGCTCTGCGTTGATCGATCAGTCAGTCAGGAAGGCAGTCAGTCAGTCAGTTTCTTGTTTTATATATATATAGATTAGATAAGGTTCCAGTGGAAAATCTGTGTTTACCCTTTGATGTCGCCTTGTGATAGCGATATCTGCCCTGAGACTATAAATAATCCAGTTAATTTAAATGAATATTTAATTCATTAAAAATAAGATTCAACACTTTTTAAGTCCACTGTACATTTCCAGTTGCCATCAGATATATCGAAGCCAACACAATGCTCATCAATATCTATACATGAAATGGAACTGGTAGTTGTCTAGATATTTTTGAGCACTGAAATCCTTGATGTTGAGATATTTGATGGTCACTATGGAGTTACCATGGCGTATCCAGGTCTTTATTAGGGGCTATCAAATCTAACCACTTTCTGACCCTGTGTAAAAGGGGTGAATTAGTACGTGTTTAGATATTTTGGAGCACTGAAATGTTTGACGATATTGACGAAACTAATAATGACAATTAATAAGTAGGTACAGTAAGTTAATAAAACTTTGTTAAAGAACTAAATTCAAAGAACAAATTGAAGGGTATAGGAAAAGAACATGTGTAGTGTTTTTCACATTGGATTTTTTGTCTTTAATTTGGTAGTAAAATTCTATTTTGCAAAAATCGTCTGGTAATGTTCTTTCCCTGCAACCTTCATCTGTTATAATCAAAATCTCAATGAGAGCTCCCTGCCCCCCTCGGTAGAGCAAGATACAACTTAGAAGGCGCGCGGCGAAGCACTTGAACCGTTGATGCAACGTCTATTGTTGCTTACTCTGCGCTCCTTCCAAGGCCCGCCACATACAGTCAGAATTCCGTTACGGAATCTCGCAACGCTTGCCAAACACATGCCGGACATACAAAATGAGTAACACATGCAGTTCGGAATTGCGAATGGAAAGCTACTGTGTTAGAGGGTGCGCGCACTGGTGACTTTTGTCACCCGCGATAGCTTCTTCAGTTTTCTTTGGAGACGTGACTTTTAGTGACAGAAACTTTTGTCACGGCGACAAAAGTCACCAGTGCGCGCACCCATTTAGGTCTATACATGCTCTCCGCTGATGCGACGCCATTACCTCATACTGGGGAAGCAGTATATGCACCCAGAGTAGGCCAAAGCCCTCACGGCCAAGAAAATCCTGCAATTCCTTGCAGAGGCTAATCTTGACTGTGAACTGTATGTAGTCTGTGGCGATCACAATAGATCAGAAATGGTCGCAGGGCTCTATAGCCCTGCAAAGCCGTAACTCGTAACTATAACTATCGGTCTATACATTTTGTATTGCGTTCGGAATATCCAAATCGAAATTCCGTTTCGGGATTCCGTTACGGAATTGACAACATTTCATTTTTTCAACACGGCTATTTTATTAGCTAGTTAGAAAGTAGGGAAAAATTAAAAGGACACGTATTTTTTCATTTTTTTCGTAAGTCGTCAATTTCATACATAAAATTAAAATTAAAAAGCGCCTCATTCTAAAAGGGCGTAAGTCAAAAATGACGTACCACTTTCCGCGCATAGATATAGTTCTGCGTGTAGCGCCCGCTTTTTAGTGAGAGTGAATTGAGTTAACGTCACGCACCACTTATTACTAAAACACGATTTTTCTCTAAAAGTAATGAACGAAAAAATCTGTTTTTTTTTATCGTCCCCTTTACGTAGAGATACCGAAATGGTTTTCGAATTACGCCCTACAAAATTTTTGAAATGTTGTCAATTGCGACTGCACGTGGCGGGCCTAAGTTGTGTCATGCTATACGCCCATGGGTAACTATAAATGTCGAATGTACGCGGGTTTAGCGTTTGCGGGTACGCGTGCGTTCTCAACATGGAGCTGCGAAGGCATATGATGCGGCACACCGGTCAGAGGCCCTACAAATGCCGCGTCTGCGACCGCCGCTTCGGAGACTTTGGCTCGAGGCAGAAACACGAGAGGCCAGTGTTTAAACACCAATTACAGACCAACGGCACAATCTGCGTCGTGGTAGACTTATGTGGATTTATACATAACACGAGTCCGAATTTAAACTGATAATTGAGATGAGAGGACAGTGCATTAAACTGGCGAATATGAGTTAAAGCCTGACTCGGAAGTTACCAGAATATTTTGCGTGAATGAGGAAGTTTTAATTATTGTTAAGTCCCGTTCACACCCAATGCGTCTGCAGCTCGCCTGCATCTGTATAGCGTTAGTTCTCTTAAGAGCTGTCACACCGCCTGCGAGCCGTGCAGCTGCTGTGCGACCTGCGGACGCAATCAGTGTTACTTTACCCGGGCTTTAATCTGCGATGATGCGTGTTCTTATACTATTACTTCATCTGTCACCGTAAAATGATTGCGTATACATCCACATAAGGATCTATCACTTGCTGCAGCTAATTGTGCAGTCCTGCATAGATTTAACAGCGTGCGTAGGCGCAATGTGAACCCAGTTATGCGCTTTCAAAAACTAGAGGTATTCCTAGAATATATTCGGAGTGGTTAGAATTGAATCATTTGTTAAAAACAATGTCTATATGTCACAATAGCCCAAACAGAAGTCGGTATACTAATACCGGAAATTAATGACAGTCGATTTTTTTTAATATGACGAATGATTCAAGTCCCAATCACTCCCATCCAACCCCGATATAACCCTGGCAGCGTCTGTGGCTATTCCTGCGTGATGAAGGAGGCTCTGAAGCGGCATATGTTACGACATACTGGGGAGCGACCCTACAAGTGTCGCATCTGCGACAGGCGCTTCGGCGACTTTGGCACGCGGCAGAAACACGAGAGGTGAGTGGTGTTACAGGTGTGGTGAAACTGGCCATTTATAAAATAACTGCTGCTAGTCACTGTATGTGGCTACATGAAGAAAGCCGTACTAGGTAGCTACGACATATTGGAAAGCAGAGCTACAAGTATCGCATCTGCGACAGGCGCTTCGGCGACTTTGGCACGCGGCAGAAACACGAGAGGTGAGTGGTGTTACAGGTGTGGTGAAACTGGCCATTTATAAAATAACTGCTGCTGGTCACTGACTGTATGTGGCTACATGAAGAAAGCCGTACTAGGTAGCTACGACATATTGGAAAGCGGCGCTACAAGTGTCGCATCTGCGACATGCGCTTCGGGGAATTTGGCACGCGGCAGAAACACGAGAGGTGAGTGGTTGCAAGTGTGGAGAAATGGGCCATTTATAAAATGATCGCTGACGCAGTTACTCGCCTCACAAACCCATTCCATTCACAAATTGCTGGTTATTGGCCATTGGGAAATTCCCACTATGCCATGCTTCATCTAGACCAGTTATCTAAGAGCTAAGGTATAATAGTAAATACCCGCAATTAATACAAGTTTGGAGAAGCGACAAAGGTTAGTGTAATTTTTTTTAAAACACATGTTATAGAATAAATACATTGTATTTTAATCAGAAGGCCATAGTGTACTTTATATATATAGTTTAAACTATGGATTGATTTGTTATGCTGTGACCTACAATAATTCAAGTTATAATTTTTCAATTTGTTCATGCCTCATAAAATAAAACATTCAAGTTCTTTTATTTAACGGTCCAGTCCCTACTAGTTGATTTGTGACTCATTCACGATTTTTATACAGCAAACCCAATAGCCAATGTTAGTCAAATATCCTTTTTTTCTGAGACAGGTCTCATAGCTTTTGTTTCCATACAGGTTGCACATGGGCGTCCGGCCGTACCAATGCTCGCTTTGCGGCAAAGCCTTCACGTATTCCTACGTTCTGGCCAATCACATGCTTACACACACTGGAGAGAAGAAATATTCGTAAGTTTTATTTTTTATTTATTTATTTATTTATTCAAATCTTAAAAATAGTATGCTTACAAAAACCTACAGCGAGCGACAACCGCGCGCGATTTATCTGTCGCTGTTGAACAAAGTAATTCTTCCATAATACATATATGATATTAAGATCTACTATTCAGTCCCCTATACTCGTAAATGCGGGGTCACCGACATAGCCCGAAGAATTGCGAGCCTTAAGTGGCAATGGGCGGGGCACATTGCTCGCAGGACTGATAGCCGATGGGGCCGGAAAGTTCTCGAGTGGCGCCCGCGAACCGGGAGACGAGCTGTCGGTAGGCCTCCAACAAGATGGAGCGACGACCTCGTGAAGGTCGCGGGAAACCGGTGGAAGCAAGTAGCACAGGACCGGTCGGAGTGGCGAGCCTTGGGGGGAGGCCTATGTCCAGCAGTGGACGTCTTTTGGCTGAAATGATGATGATTAGGTTAAATTGGCAGGGCTTAAAGAGTCCTCTATTACACGTCAGTTAGGGTTTAACCAGCGCGTCACATACAGATACTAAAGAGACCGCGTTTAGATATTTAATTAGTTTTTTCCTAAACACTTGTTTTAGAAATCTTTAAAGTCTTATTTGTATAGTGTAAAAAAATTTATTCCACCACCACCACAACAGCCTATTTACAGCCCACTGCCCACTGCTGGGCATAGGCCTCCTCTGATCACGAGAGTGTTTGGGCTATAGTCTCCACGCGAGCCAAAAAAGCTTATTCACTTTAGCATTAATCCGAATAATCGTCTTCCCAGCTGCGAGGCATGCAACAAGAAGTTCACGAAAGCGCACCACCTCAAGTACCACAACAAGGTGCACCACCAGGAGCTGTACATCCAGCAGCAGCTCGAGCTGGAGGCCAAGAAGATCCGGCAGCAGATCAACGTGTCCGGCCTCTCCGGGGTGCTGTCCGGCCAGATCGTGGACGGGGCCTTGCAGCTCATACAGGCCCCCTCCGAAGGTATGTGGTGACTGTTTACAACTGGTGAGCTCACCGCTAACAGCTCAGTTGCAAATCTAAAGTCTAAATGTCCAACCCTCTGCACGAGGGGCTGTAGATAGAATAGTTAGGCGACAGTGGCGTAGCTACTAAAGGTCAAGGTGAGGCAGTGCTCCCGGGCCCTTGACCTCAGGTACCCTGAGCTAAAGGCTTTTTTAAGTAAAAAAAAAGAACCACCAAGCTCCGAAAAGGGTCCCATTTTTTAGGGCCTTTTTGATACCTAGCTTGGCCGCTATCAAGTAAATCCTAACACAACTATGACGTTTCTGAATGTTGTCAATGTTAATTGCAGGAAAAAAAGAGTTGCTTCTTTTTTTATGACGGATTATGAAGTATATGGGTTGAAGTACGCGTTACGTAACATTGTTTTTTTTTTAGTTTCCGGTACTTTACGCCACATAATTGTGACTTAGGTGAAAATTGTCAGTTGGTGGTAACGTTTTACTAGAGGGAAAAACGTTACGGCGCGTTACATGGGGGTAGGATAGGGAGGTCAAAAATCTCCAAAAATTGCGTTACGTAATACTTGAACGCTCCCCGTCATATTGTTTTTTTTTTTTTTCACATTTGTTCTAATACATAGTTTAAACGATTAGATTGCCTTTGCTTTAATTTAATCAGTGTTAATGCGTTACAGACGGAGAGCCCGAGTTGCAGCTGCACGTGGTGGAAGAAGTGGAAGGGGAGGACAGCGAAGCGAAGGAAACGCACCAAGCGGTCGCTGACATGCAAGCGGTGAATATTATTACACTCAAATAATTCCTGTACCCACGCGCTCACAATGATGTGAAGCATGATACAATAATATACTTCGCCAGGGCCCTGTTTAATAAACGTTACAATCCTACAATTTTGTAAAAAAGCAACATATTTGTAAATATGTGCGACAAATGCTGTTTAATAAACATTACAAATGTGTAAGGAATTTACAAGTGAAAACCTTACATTTTTTTCAATAGTAAATGCTGTTTAATAAACGCTTACATATGTAAAAAACGCCTGTAGATTTAGATAACAATATTGTATTTACAAATGGGTAGTTGTAAGTTACAATTTTACATTAAAATGTATTTTTATAGAAGGCTTGAAATATAAATAGTTAAAACGTTATCGTCAGTCAGTAATTATTTTCTATATCATCACATTTGACTAGTGCATTTTCGAGATAGTGGAATGTAATAATAAATTAACGATTTTATCACTCATACACGAGAATAAGGATGTGCTATTTGGGCGGTTTAGTGACAAATTGACTCACGAGTTGAAAAAAAAATAAGTGGAAAGACATTGCCGAACAATTAACATCTTTAGGCATCTACAACAGGGATTGGAGATATCTACGTGACACAACATGGCAAAAGTTTAGGAAAAGAACCATAGTAAGAAATGTTTCTGATATTCAGAATAATTAAGTGAGGTTTAATTACCAACTGTACCTAAATTACAACTATTATGGTTGGTTGTGATGATACTTAACTCAAAACTAAAATTATTCCGTTTACTTAAAACTCGTCGTCGCCTTACATCCACTACTACTACAACAGCCTATTTACGGCCCACTGCTGGGCACAGGCCTCCTCTCATAACGAGAGGGTTGGGCTATAGTCCCCACGCGGGCCCAGTGCGGATTGGGGACTTCACACACATCCTTGAATTACTTCGCAGATGCGTGCAGGTTTCCTCACGATGTTTTCCTTCACCGAAAAGCTCAGTGGTACATCCACTACTTCAACATAATATATTCACATATTTGTAAAATTGTAGGTACAATTTTACAAATATGTGAATTTTCCGACGTGGTAAATTTGTAAGTTGTAATTTTTATTAAACAGAAATATGTAGAATTGTAACTTGTAATCTGCAATTACAATTTACAATTTGTAATGTTTATTAAACAGGGCCCATGACACTCCGGTATTCTGCAGTAGTGTGGGTGTCACCCTAACGCCATTGGCACTGCTCTGTGTTGCTAGTGGTGTATTAAAATAATCCCCGACCCCCATGTAATCTGTGTTTACAAGTAAATGACAATTCCAATGCGCAAATAATTTATTTTGCATGATAAGGGCAGAAAATATTTCCTTCGTTTTTGTTTTATTGCAATAAAGTGGCAACTCGACTTTGACGTTACGGTGACACGTCACCCGGGTCGGCAGACCTTGTTTTCTTAGACTATGGTGTGAAGTTAGAATCTTAATAAACTAGATTTCTGACAGTTCGTTCCTTCTGTTCCGATGGTCGCGGGTTCGAATCCTGCTACCGGCAAACTATGTGTGATGAGCACGAATGTTTGTAGGAACCCGAGTCATGGATGTTTAGTATTTATATATGTATGTATATCTCTATATAAGTATTTTTATATCGTTGTTTAGCACCCATAATACAGGCGTTGCTTAGTTTGGGGCTAGGTCAATATGTGTGAAATGTCCCAAGATATTTATTTATCACTGTGTATAACTGTAATTTATTTTTATAAATTGTAATTAACTTAAGTAATATAAAATTTTCTTTCTCACAGGTCGTTCTAGACAGCGAATTCTCAATGGAAGACGATGATAAAACGCAGTAAATCTACAAACTAACTCTAGGAGAGTACCCTCTTTTCTATTCTATGTCGTGCACATTTACTTCCCTTAGAAAATACCTATATTTTATCTCTAAAACAAGCCTATTGCTGTTTTCTTTTTGTAAGGCTATAAAAATATACATGTGCACGACACATACCAGTATCAGTGTAAATATTCCAATGAAATTGATTATTTGACTGTAGTCAAACCTTCATGTTATGAATTGACATAATTATAATGTTCTCAAACATATTTTATTGTATAGTGTCGGTTAATGTTATCGTTAGATATGGTTAGATACACGCGTGTAACTTTTAAATATACAATCATGGATACCTTTTTTGTTTTACTACTCATTCCCCTGATAAACCCTTTCAGTCACGCTAATTTATAAATTGAGACCATTAATTTTATTTTAATTTTATTAGCTACTTACAAAGTTTGAAAAAAAATAAAAGGACACCTGATTTATTTTTTTCGTAAATCGTTAATTTAATTTTCATACATAAAATTTATATCAGAAAACTTCTCATTCTAAAAGGGCGTAAGTCAAAAATATTTTCCCTAAAAGTGAAGTGGGCGTGAACAAAAAATTCAGAAACTTATAAAATCCTTTAAACAGGATAACGTAATGGATTTTAAATAACGCCTTACAAAAATTTTCAAATTGAATTATAATACTTATTATCAAGTATCAAGTTTATCTCTTACGCTGTGGCCTTCTCGTAGACTTGTACAGGTTTACACAAGTTAGAAGGCGCGTGGATTAAGCAAAAATAGACTCTGCGTCAACGGCTTAAGTGCTTCACCGCGCGCCTTCTAAGTTGTGTCGTGGTGTACTTTGGTTGGATGTCAACTGGTTTTATGTATCCGCGTATCTGAGTTTCGCGGACTACCTTAGTGGGATTTCGCATTTACACTGCGGTCACAGAATATTTAATAGTACTACGTACAGAACGGAATCACCCGCCTGAATATAGCCGGCGCGCAACTCGCGCCCTAATCGCCTTACCGTCATTTGTTTCATACGGAGATGGAGAGTGAATCATTGGCCCGTGTACTGGTACACTCACATTTACAAGTGTACAGACGTCTTCGCACGCACACAGTGACACTTCGTTCGAATTGTGTTCGAAACCGTGCTTTTATAGGCCGTGTCCGCCGCGTGCTGCGGTCTAATATTCCCTTTTGCTCGCAATTCGGACAACTGGTAAATAGATGCAGTGCGGGAATAGACCAATCTGATCGCAATCCTGTCCTGACGATCGGTCGCGCTTTCCCACCAACAGATGGCCACGTATTTACTGTCTACGAAACGAAGATACCCTTATGACCAAGTTGTACCTCTCATCGATAGATGGCGCGATGAGGCTCAAAATTTTTTCAAAATTGTTGAAATGTGGCGAATTTAAATAGTAGATTGTTTATCAAGGGACTAAAACAAGCCATTATGACACGAGATGTTTAGCCACCCGAGCAGAGCGAGGGTGGCTATAGTTCGAGTGTCATTATGGTTGTTTAGTCACGCGTTAAACACTCTGCTTTTCCCTTCGAATGCGAGGCAAAAAAAACGAAGTTCCATACAAAATTACGATATTTATTATAACAAAGTAGATAACCTGCTACTTCCCTATGACCTAGAATCATGAAATTTGGCCAGAAGCAAGGTCTTACAGCACACATACAGGAATAAATCTGATAACCGTAAATATTATATATTTTGGTGCAAAAAAAGACAATTTACTAATACAAACTTATCATTTGCGGTTGGCGCAGTAGCCGTGTCTAATTCACCAACCGCAAATAATAAGTTTGTATTGTTAAATTTGCATCATCAAGTTTGAAGGTACGGAACCCTCGGTGCGCGAGTCCAACTCGCACTTGACCTGTTTCTTATCACGTGACGTTTTGAATGATATTTAGCCAACAGGTTCAAACTTGAAAACTATTAATATATTTTAAAACTAATTGGGTTATGCGTTATTAAATGAAACTTTAAATAAAACACCTTGAATAAAACAAGATTCATAGGTACCTATTCGTAATCATTAAATCGTGTTTCACGAAATTAAATCGTTTTTCACGCCCTAGAAATTGTCTAGGTTCACTGGAAATGGGGATAATCCTCCTTTCACAAACTCTGTGGTTGGCTGTTTAGGAGGGTTTCCAATGTAAATTTAAAAAAAAAATACTTTAGTCTCTAGAGATTAAAAAAGAGCTTTAGTCCCGATGTGCAGAGACTAAAGTAACCATAAAGTAACATTTTAAGAGCATGAGAAGTGAAAACATTTTTATTCATACATATTGCTATATATTTTTTCAAGTCAGTTAAAATATGTATCGACGCTGGATGAGACAAGGACTATTTTTTTTAAATAGGTAAATAATAATCCATAACATAACATTATAAAGGCGAAAGTTCGGCCAATACCTGTTCACGCTTTAAGCGCTGGACCGATTTAGATGAAATTTTGCATGGAGATTGTGCGAGTACCGGGAAGACCACTTTCTATCCTGGAAAAACGTATTGTTCCAGCGGGAACGCTATAACCGAATTCCACGTGGAAAAAATCGCGAGCTGTGACGCTGGTGAATAATAAATCACAAATTATGCACTGCATTTGCTTGAATTTACTTATGGTCTGGTGTGTCTTGGAACTGTCTAAAATTAACAACGCTAAACGCATAATATCATTGCTTTTTTGCTACTATCCACAACAACAACGAATCGCCTATTTTCATTCCAACCCCTACAAGTGTTGACGAATTTAAAACAAAATAGGAAGCACATCCAAACAAGTTCGGAACAAAACGGTCATAACAGCAAAGCACTCCCCCGAGCCGACGGTCCTTAAATTCGCTAAGCGCCACACATATACAGTTTAAAAATGCGCAGACTTAAGAATGCCTTTGCCAAATGAAAATACCATTCGAAAAGGAACCTTAAAACGAGTAACTGAAGTAAAATGGCGGTCATGAGATAAATGTATGTCCTGATGATATTAAAACTTCCAGCCACCCTTCTAAGTAGACTCCTTTTTGTTCTTAATGTAAAAAGAAAACGCGAAAGTTTCGGCGGCGAGTTTTAAATTTTTCCGTCCTTAATGCGATTATTACGACTGGGGGGAAAATTGGGCGCTTCTCAAAGTTTTTTAATGAAGTTGTAAGCAATATACCTACGGGAGTGTTGTTTACGGTGTTATTATGTACAACTTACTTTAAGATTATTACGTTTTTTAAAGTTAAATTTAAGATGTTCGGAGTTCAATTGCGGCGTAGATGTGAGTGAGCAATATAACACAAAATAGCACTATGTTTATTAGACTCACTTGCCCCAAGACGCTAACCTTGGGTTAAAGTTGTTGCAAGTGGGTCTTAGAAGCTCACCAAATGACTCTTTAAAAAATAATGCATATGAGCATTTATTATCTAAACCGATTCTTATCAATCAATCAGTCATATATTTATTGCTAGAATTTGGGTATACATGGTGGGTCAGATCATATAGCAAATAATTAACCCACAGTATCGGCTATCGTTTCTAAGCATATTGGTCTTTAATTTTTTTTGAGTTGGTAAAAAAAAAAATTATATGGGATTGATTGTGAGAGCTACGCCTGAATCCTATACAAAATTTTTTTTTTTACCAACTTAAAAAAAAATAAAGACCTATACATTACATATACTTAGAATCGATAGCCGATACTGTGGGTTAATGATTTGCTATATGATCTGACCCACCATGTATATACAAAAGGTGTTGAGTTATATTAGGAGACCGCCACAATCAGCCAGTTTCCCGAGTGCAATAGTAGACACCTTAGAGCTAATGATTTAAGCCGTCGACGCAGGGTTTGTTATTGCTTAATCCGCGCGCCTTCTAAGTTGTGTCATGCTATACGTCTAACGTGATCAAGAGCTAAAATTATTTATAATAATTCGTCTTGTAATTTGGTGTATTTTCTTCATAAACATCTATTGGCGTCTCAACGTTTGGGATACGCTGCGCGCCGACGGCCGATTTCCATTTTCATTTACATTTCGCTTCTAGTATAAATAGTAGATTGCATTGGGTTCAATATTTATAATTCTCATAAACGTTATGAAACGTCCGTAGTGATTAAAGAAGACAAACCGAAACGACCGACGTCACATTTCTCATGGCATAGGTAATATTTTTAACCAAGTACTTATATGTAGGTACTTAATTAGTAGTGATATACATAACTAATTCTAGTTAGTGCAGGCGCCGAAGGTATATCCGTGTGCAAAAATTGCGGACCGCGAAATATTTTGTGATTTGTCTACCTGAGCCCTTCGACTTTATGGTTCGGTTTGGCTTAAATTTTTGCAATTTTAATGTACTTTAAAAAAGTCCTCGATGGTCTTGTCGAAATATGCATAGTTTCTGAGAATTAAAGCAATAAGTGATCAAGGTCCCTTAATTGTACGAGTAGGTTGTAGGTGGGGAAATGCTCAGTTTTAAAGAACCATTCGCGCGCGCGGCAATGTTGCTTTTTATAAAGTCGAGGGGTTCAGGTAGACGAATCAGAAAACATTTCGCGGTCCGCGATTTTTGCACACTGATATAACTTTGGCGCCTGCACTGTGTTTAAAAATTAACTCACATTTCGACTCAACTCTCACAAGACGTAAAATGTGCGCATTTATAAAGTCTATCCGCTATTTTCATTTATTAAAATAGGGTTTTAGGAATTTCCTTAAAACACTAAGTGATTAATAATTAAATCGTTTCAATAACAAGCCATTTAAATTTCCAGCAGCTCGAGTAATTCAGCGTTTTTCAATTAGCGCCGTGTTCTGAATTTTTATGGCTTGTTGGCTCTCACCCCTTGACTTCGCGGGCGGATTATTTTAATACCTCTGATTTTTATGTTAAAAGCCTGTTAATTAATAATTTCAGGTTTTGCCTTGAACACGAGGACTCGGTGGAATTGATGATGAGAATGAGATACTTATATTGCAGGCCTGGATACTTGGAAATAAAACATTTAATTGTGTTGATTAGTTTCTTAGCTTGTTTGTTTACCTACCTACCTACTCAATGTCCGCTTTCGTCTTGAAAGGATGAAAGTTAGTTTTAATTTCCGCTGAATCTTGGGGTTAATTGGAATGGTATTGATTATGTTGCATATGTGTTGCATTCCTCAAAAAACTGTAACTATAGCGAAGTAAGTATATCGAGTAGCGAATCGTACCTCAAACCACCCGCGAAAAAAACATTCAAAAAGGAAAATCGCGCACACACGTTCACGTATTTGTACAACATCATATTTTAGTGTGCAGTTTAGGTTCCGTTTGTACGGAGAGTCACAGATGTGCCAATAGTGTTAGTTTAATCTATTCCTATTAAATCGAACCCCATACTCTTAGCAAACTGATGACACACATTAGCGGGAGTGAAAGTCCCTTCAGGATACACAGTACAGACAGACAAGCCCTTCATACGTACATATTCGTAGGGTGGCGAGTGGAGCGGCAAATGAGCCGCGTGACAAAGGACGAAAGACGCCCCAAGACTCGAATACGAAATGTCCATACGAAACTGTGCATGTCAGCCCTGTGTCCGTTTTATGGGGCCTTATTTGAGTTTGGTAACGGAGATATGGGATTTACTAAATTCATAAATAGTTAATATTTATGTCTGTACATTTCATTAATAAGAATTTGAGGAAAAAGCTTCTAATTTAGGTACAAAAACAATGTTATAACTTAGATAGTAGGTATACCTATTAAATGTGTGAATAAGAAACACTAAATGTAGTTTTTCTGATATTTCAGGTAAGAGTTGAGTTTTATGTTATATTAGCAACACAGTGTAATATTATAGTGTTTCTGCTTAATAAACCATATTTTGATATTTCAGAACAGCACAAAGTGTTTTGATTTCCACACATTGGCGCATAAAAGACAGATAGTAATCTTATATGAATATAAATTAAAGGGAAAGACTTACACGGGTCTATCCCGATAAGAAGAACGAAGGGTTGCCAAAAGACAAAATAAAACCGTAGTAGAGTATTAACTATTCTATTTAAATATTCTGTGGCCCAATCGAAACGTAAAAATTAGCGGCACCACGCCGTAATCGGTTAATATCGCCCCGGAAACAATCAATTAAACGGGCCCCTTTCAATTACCTCCGGGGATCGGCGGGCGATTGCCTTCCGGGATGCGATATATAACACGCCTAGATTTGTTATTTTGTATATCTACTTATTGTTTGTGACAAAGAAAGAAATAGAAAATAGAAGGACTTCAAACTCAGAAAGACCGCGATATCGATGTCAAGTTAGCAGCCTCTCCAAAATTGCTGTGCCCACCAGGGTCCACATTGAACCTTATACAATATATATTATTAACAACTGTAACACATGTGGAATGCAATAAACGATTGAGTATTGAGTATTGAGTTCCAGTACTTAGAACATTTTTCATTGGCTTGGGTCGGTTCACTTGACACCGACTCCGCAATATAAACTAAAGCCATAAAATGTTGAATAAATAAAATACTCAGCTAATCATTGACCTATAATATGGACGGACAGTGCCTAATACAGAATATGTCAAAATATATGGAGCAAACTGACATTAGAAAATACGTGCCAATATGCTAATCACGCCTCTTTATAATATGTGTCAAGATAAATATTTTATACAAAAATAAACCTAACACTATAAGATTTAAGTGTCAAACTTACTGAGCGCCAAACGGGCCATTTTTCTCCGGCTGATTGTGAATCCTAGCGAACTAAAAAAATAAGCATTTAAACCCAATGGTCAGTCTTCTTTACGGCTCCGTGTAAAATTCCGTATAAGTAACTGTAATATTTTTTAGCTTGAGCTTATGCTTATTAAAGATCGTGAAAAAAAAAATTGAGAGAATTCTGAGACGGACACGGCCTATAGAAGCACGTTTTCGAACACAATTCGAATGAAGTGTCAATGTTTGCGTGCGAGGACGTCTGTGTATGTTTTTTTTTTTGTCTGTGTATTTGCGATGACGTCTGTACACTTGTAAATGTGTGTGTACCAGTACGCGGGCCAACTATTCACTCACCATGTCCGGAGGAAACAAATGACGGTAAGGGCGAGTTGGGCGCGAGTTGCGCGCGGGCTAGATTCAGGCGGGTAGAGATCTTCTACTATCTAAAGGCCCGCGCCTTAACATTTCAAAACGCTTCAATGTATTTAAAAAGCACCACCAACACTCTCAACACATGTGTGCGTGCTGAGACAGCCATCAACTATGCGTTGAAAGTGTTGGCGGTGCTTTTTGAATAATAATAAAAAATCAAAGCGTTTTGAAATGTGAAGACGCGGGACTTTAGATAGTAGAAGATCTCTAATTCCGTGGCCATTCTGTACATAGTACTATTAAATATTATGTGGCAATAGTGGGTCTTAATTTATCTATCTAGGAAAACTATATCAATTGTGATCAGAATGGCGATAAGTGCGTGACACGGGGTGATCGATGATGTAAACGATGACGCCAGGTATCGTCATTAGCGACATCGTAATTATATGAATTACTTATATTATAGAGACCGCAGAGATTTAACAGACAGTGAAATGCAACCTACTCGATTTTGGAAATGCAAAAAGAGTAGTAGGTATTCGCCGATTCTGGAACACGGGGTGGGCGGGTCCGTGGGGTGAAATTGGGCGGTAGGCGGACCACCATCCCCTAAAAAAAAAAAAAAAAAAAAAAAAAAAAAAAAAAAAAAAAAAAAAAAAAAAGGCCCCCACTTGGAACGTTTGGGATAGGTCTCAGGACTCTCAGATAGCTCGGTTACGACTTACACGATGTGCTATATCTTCACTAAAAAATCCAAACCCCTTATCTAGACCACCGACCCTTTTCTATTGTCTATCCATGCTCGGTTGCTATTGTTTACCATTTCAATCCTTACCTGATCCGCGGACCCTTTTCTATTGTGTGTTCGTGCTCTCGGTTGCTATTGTTTGCCATTTCAAAGCGTACCTGACCCACCGATCCTTTTCTATTGTCTACTCGAGCTGACTTTTAATTGTCCTCTCAACAATTTGATGAATACCTAAACTATTTCTATACTACTGCCACTTTGGTTTTAATTGATCATAGTTCTAACCTAACCTAACCTATGCTACAGAAGTCTCTACAAATCGGAGGAGATTCCGTGTTTGGAACGTTGTCCTAATATCATGTA
The DNA here is from genome assembly GCA_963971205.1 of Aethes cnicana. Lineage (NCBI taxonomy): Eukaryota > Metazoa > Arthropoda > Insecta > Lepidoptera > Tortricidae > Aethes > Aethes cnicana. The sequence goes on from OZ020294.1 coordinate 6,630,668, forward strand.
ATTTAATAAATGCGCCAGTTTGGTTTTAATTGATCACAGTTCTAACCTAACCTAACCTATGCTACAGAACTCACTACAAATCTGAGGAGATTCCGTGTTTGGAACGTTGTTCTAATTATCATGTAATTTAATAAATATCCAAGTAGTTATTGCCTAAATATATTTTATAACTTGTGTTAGCGTATGTGTTTATAGAACTATTCAGTTCTTTGTATAATTGGGTGGTCGTTTAACTTGTAACAACACGATGGTCGTTTAACTTGTAACAACACGAATAACACGATCCATTGGACTCTATCTATTGTTAAATAATAAAAAGGTTTAATGTTTTTATGATGGGCGTCTATTAACAAAGGGCCGAATGACTATTGTAATTTTATTATTTCGGTGTCGGTGAATGCAGCAAACGCGTTCCAACTAGTTAAGACGAGATTTTAACGGTAAACTATTGTTGCATCCTTATAAAAACCGAAGGATGGAAACGTTTTATATGTATTTCGACTCCAGTTGTGCTTGCTATCAGAGCTCTGTTAGTATACAGTAGTACAGTGTTGAATCGTGCTAAAGTGTTTTTGGTGTAGTGTTTATCGACTCCACATTATGGATGTAAGTATTTAAATTAACTGCTTTTTAATTTATGTGACCTAACCTAGCCTAACCCATGCTACATGACTCTTTTGATGATAGAACTCACTACAAATCTGAGGAGATTCCGTGTTTGGAACGTTGTCCTAATATCATGTAATTTAATAAATGTCCAAGTTTAACTTGTAACAACACGATCCATTGGACTCTATCTATTTTTCACTCGTGTTCATAGTTTTTGATAGTGCTTTAAATAGTTGTGTAATTGGTTTCAGTTTACCGACAATACTTTCAAGAATTATTACTACCTTGAGACTAATGGCGAAGCTAGCGATGAAGAAGGAACGGTTGGACACCAAGTAAAACAAGCTATCGCGAGAAAGCGTGCTGGAAACAGCATAGATGGATTTTTTGAAAGACCAAAAAAGAAACCTAAATCGGCGAAAAAGTCTTCAAGTGTTTCACAAAGCACTAATGACGGTGTGGCATACATATCATCGGGACAAGATGACGGCGTTTACTCATCCCATTTGATAAAAATAGAAATTTTTGATATTCAAAAAATCAAGAACATTGCACCAGGGGAGCAGTGGAAACACGCTGACGTCAGGTTGAAGTTTTATACGTCTTCAGAGGAAGACAAACAACTTGAAAGCACTCGTGATGTTATTTTTAACATCACAAAACAATTGGTGGAAAAGGACACCTGTGTTAAATATTTTATAGACAATAAGAAATTGTGAATTGTGCTTGTGTTATCTTAAGACTAGGTTAAATTTTTATTACATAAAAAACCCATAAACTTAAAAACAACCTTCATTTGTATAACAAAAATATTTTAGTATCGTATTGCTTTTTCTTAAAACTCATAAACTTTAGTGTAATGTTTTATTGCACACCTAAGTTCTAGTGAAGGGTCGGTACCTCTTAATGTACCTCATTGTTCTTATCTAAGTTTTAACTCTAAATGTTTATGATCGTTGTAAACAATGTTCTTTTTTCCTTTTAAACCGAAATCTATTGTTAAGTGCGGCATTTTTGTACCTTATCTAAAAGCGGTAATAGGAAATGTGTTACATATTTATTTTCGTTAGGTTAGATCCCCACTATAGTTTAAAGATTCCATACCTGATGTACACTATTTAAGGACCGAAGAGTACAATATAATACTTTATTTCTTGTTTTCTTCTCACCATGGACAGTTTGAATTGTGATATCTACGATGTACAACTTATCCGCCTTTGTGAAGAACTGGAAGAAGATCAGAAATTATTTGAGATTGGTGAACTAATGAGTCAGCTACATCGTAACGCGTAAGTAATGCTTTTTTTATATTGAATATTCCTCTTCCAACACGTTTATAACACCTATATTTTAACTTGATATTGTATTCTTGTTTCGATGTGTTCAAATACTGCTGTTAACTTGTTATGACAGGTTTTCATTGTTTGTTTATTGTTAGGTGGGGAACCTCTATAAAAGAGAGAACCTTCGAGTTGATCTCATTCATTCATTCTTTTACCGTGGTCAAGTTACTGAGTGTATTGTGTGTGTGTGTGCGTATATACTAATTCCAACATGGTGCTCGGATATTTTCATACGGGGCCCAGTTTAACTTATGATACAATAGCAGTTTTAAGCAAAGAATTCGTTTTACAGTGTTTTCATAGAAATATAAGATTGTGGTTTATAGACAATCGATTGCCCCAAAAGTTTCTTGAAGATCCGGATATCATACCTTACTATACACCATGTCACGGTCATATCGATGAATCGAAACGAAATACTATTACATTGTCATCGGATGCAATTGATGGGGTCTTAAAAATGCAAGCATACTGTCAACAATGTAGAGAAGATTTAAGTTAGTATAATTAACATGATAACCATGTTGAATGTGTTATTAAGTTTTTGAATCGCAACTTTAATTATTTTTTTATATTTTACAGATCTATGCAAATAGGAAGAGGAGCTAAGAGATCAGCTACAGATTTCGAAACAGAAGTCCCTGTGAAGAGAAACCGTCCGTCAACCAGTCGGGATCATGTCTCAACCAGTCGTGATGTAGCTGCAGCTGCATCATCAACAGAACCATCCAGGAGAGGATCTAACAATGTAAGCGCAAAAAATAATAATGAAATTGAATGTTCTGTATGTAATATAACCATATCAAAAAGATTTCTTGCTAGTCACCTGAATAGTAACATACATAAGGGTAATGTTACTAAATCTGATAGCGAATTCGTTAATGTGCAACTAATTGAAAATGCATTTAGGAATAGGGTTGCAACCTATAGAATACTTTTTAATGAAAAAGAAAACCAATCACTTGTTCCCGAAATAATATTGCAAAATAATAAAGATAAAATTTTTACATTGCTAGATCGTTCACTATCTATTCATTGTGCTTTAAAAGTAAATTTTATTTTGAATGCTGATTTTACTCAGGAAACTAAACAACTAAATAATACATTTGATTTTCAACTTAGTAATAATATTATAGATGTCAGTAGCGATAAAAATGACTTATTCACATCTTTAATTAATGAAGTGACAACTAGATTATCGAACTTCGAGAGAAAAGACAGTGGGTGGAGCGTTACCAAGTTCAATCATCTAGATGTTAACATAAACAAGTATAACCCGCTTCGTGGATCTTCTTATGTTGATCTACCATCTGACATAAAAAACAAAAAAGCTATAATAAATGTCAAAAATAATGATCATGAATGTTTCCGGTGGGCTATCTTATCAGGACTTTATCCTGTTACAAAGCATTCTAACCTTGTTAGTTCGTATGTGCAACACAGAGAGGCGTTACATTTCGGAAACTTAGCTTTCCCATTTAAATTGAGTGATGCACAAAAATTTGAAAATATGAATAATATGAGTATAAACGTTTTTGGTCTGGAGTATGATTCTAAAAACAAAAAACATGATGTTGTAGGTCCATTACACCTAACAAAAAACAGAAAACCAACCCATTTTAATTTGTTATATTTGACAAATGGTAGTCAAGGACATTATTGTTTAATCAATAATTTATCTCGATTAGTATCAAAACAATTTTCAAACACACAGCACGCCATTTACATTTGTGATGGTTGTCTAACCCACTTTACATCACAAGACAACTTAAACAATCACCAACAAAATGATTGTTTTCACGTTTGCACAAAACTACCTTCTGAACAAGATCAAAAGAAAAATTGGTTTAATGAAAACACACCTTGTAATGAAGTTACTTTCGATAATTATGATCGAAAATTACGCGTACCTTTTGTCATTTATGCAGATTTTGAAGCATTTTTAAATCCAATTCAGTCCTGTTCTAATAACCCAATAACATCTTCGACTACTAATGTGCAAAAACATGAAGTGTATAGTTTTGGTTATTATATCAAATGTTCGTATGATGATACACTATCCGTTTATAGAACATACAAAGGCAAAAATTGTGCAGAAACATTTATGAAATCAGTTAAAAAAGATTTAGAAGCTATTTGTAGAAGCAACACCTTTGCGAAAACTCCCCTACCACTGTCATCCAAAAATAATGCAGACATTGCACAAGCTAGTACTTGTTATATTTGTGATAAAAATTTAAACGGGGATATCAATATTTCTTATAACCACCATACTGGTGTTTATGAAGGAATTGCACATAAGTTCTGTTCCGAAAAATACAGATCTCCTAATTTTGTACCAGTATTTTTCCATAATTTAAGCAACTATGATAGTCATTTCATAGTGCATGGTCTTGGACTTGAAGATGGTGACATAGAATTGATCCCAGAGAATAAAGAAAAGTACATTTCGTTTTCTAAATGTTTAGAAGTAAATAACCGTGTTGTAAAACTGAGATTCGTTGATTCTCTAAAATTTATGTCGAGTAGCTTAGACAAATTAGCTAAAAACTTAACATACGATCAATTTAATGAAATGAAATTGAATTTCCCGAATGAAGAAGACTTTAAACGTCTAATACGAAAAGGTGTCTATCCTTATGAATACATGAAATCATATGATTCCTTGAAATTAACTTCTCTACCTGCTCGGGATCAATTCTATAGCACTCTTACTGACAATCACATTTCAGAAAACGATTTTTTACATGCTCAAGATGTTTGGTCTCATTTTCAATGTCAAAATATGGGGGATTATTCCGATCTTTATCTAAAAACAGATGTTTTATTACTAACCGATGTATTTGAAAATTTTAGAAATGTGTGTCTTAAGACATATGGTTTAGATCCTGCCCATTATTACACGGCCCCAGGACTTTCGTGGGACGCCATGTTAAGGACTACCAGAATTAATTTAGAACTTTTGACGGATATCAATAAAATAGCTTTTATAGCAAATAATGTTCGAGGAGGTATTTCCCAATGTAGCAACAGACACGCAAAAGCAAATAATGAATTTATGGATGACTATGACCCCAATATTCCGACATCCTATCTCATGTATTTAGACGCAAATAATCTATATGGGTGGGCGATGTCTCAATGTCTTCCCACCGGTAATTTTGAATGGGTAAATAACGAAACTGATTTTCATGTTCCGGATGATGCCGAATTCGGGTTTATTTTAGAAGTCGATCTAGAGTACCCTAAGGAATTACATGATTCTCATTCAGACTTGCCGTTCTGTCCAGAAAATGTATGTTTAGGAGAAACCAAGGATAAAAAATTGATTCCCAATTTAAATAGTAAATGCAAATACGTAATACATTACAGAAATCTAAAACAATGTTTAAAAAATGGTTTGCGTTTAACAAAAGTTCATCGAATCTTAAAGTTTAAACAATCTCCTTGGTTAAAAAGTTATATAGATTTAAATACCCACATGCGTTCGCTGGCATCAACTGATTTTGAAAAAGATTTCTTCAAACTCATGAATAATTCTGTTTTTGGAAAAACCATGGAAAATGTTGCAAAACGTGTAAATGTTAAATTATTAAACCACTGGGAAAATCATGGTAAATCTCAAGGAGTTCAATCTTTAATAGCTAAACCTGAATTTCATAGTTTATCAATATTTTCTGAAAACTTAGTAGCTGTGCAACTAAAAAAAACAAAAATATATTATAATAAACCAATCTATCTTGGATTCTGCATTTTAGACCTATCGAAAACCTTAATGTATCAATTCCACTACGATTATATGAAAACCAAATATCAAGACAATCTCAAGCTTCTTTATACAGATACCGATAGTTTAATATATCAAATATTCACCTCTAACTTTTATGAGGACATGAAACCGGACCTAAATTTACATTACGACACATCGGATTACAAACCCAACAACGAATATGGGTTGCCGTTAGTAAACAAAAAAAAGCTAGGTTTTTTCAAAGATGAAAATAATGGTAAAATTCTAAAGGAATTTGTAGGTCTCAGATCAAAAATGTATGCCTTGGATATTCAGAACAATGGTGTTATATCTAAAGCTAAAGGAATTAATAAGTGCGTTACTAAAAAATTAACTCTTAGTGACTATAAGACTTGTTTGTTTGAAAAAACAATACAGTATGCTCAAATGTTGCGTTTTAAATCAATAAAACATAGTATATTTACTCAAAATATCAATAAAATATCGTTATCTTACAATGATACTAAACGATACTTATTAAAAAATTCAACAGACACACTAGCGTGGGGTCATTACAGGATACCAAATCAAACATTTTAGTTTAAACCTTATATCTGTTGTCGATGTAAATAAATACTTACGTAAACTATAGTACATTCTTTTTTTTTTTTTTTTTTTTTCCATCATTATTTTGTACATTGTATATTTTAGAAATCAAATCTAAATTGTAGAATACTGTATTAAGAATATGTAACCTCAATTGTGGGATTGGTATCCATTGTAAATATTTAAAATTTATTTTAAGTTTTGTAAATACAAATTAGTGTACATGAAACTTTTGTATAAGTTTATGGGTTTAAAATGATTGTCTTGAGAAGTTAATGTTTAGTAAAAGAATGTTTACTTTTATAAGTTATGTAATAAAATCTATACGTAAGAATTGTATTTTTTCTTGTTTCTTCTCAACAACCTCCTTTTTGTAGCACTAGTAGACATAATAAAAAAGCAAAAGTATTAAAAACATTTTTTTATTTATTTCCTATTCCATGTTACTATAAATGTTTGTAATTCTTTGATTCCTTTCATTTGAAGTCCATACGTTTTCATATCAACACACAGTAAGAGAATTTATAATGATACATTTTCTTCACCCTTTCACCACTATTGTGGCAGGACCTAGTGGTTGTGGTAAAACTCAGTTTGTTACAAACTTTTTGAACAATGCAAAAGAAGTATGTAATGTTGAATTTGATGAAATTATTTGGTGTTATGATGAAATGCAACCTTTATACGATCTGAAAAATGTAAATTATAACCAAGGAATACCAGATTTTTCTATATTTGATGGGAAAAGACCCAAACTTCTCATAATTGATGATTTGATGAGAGAATCAGATGGACGAATCGTTGATATTTTTACAAAAGGTAGTCATCATAGAAACCTAAGTGTTTTCTATATAACTCAAAACATATTTCATCAAGGTAGGGGACAACGTGATATTTCATTGAATACTAGCTATATTGTATATTTCAAGAATCCGAGGGATAAAACACAAATCCGCTACTTGTCACGACAAGTCTATCCAGAAAACCCAAAATTTGTAGATGAAGCTTACAAAGATGCCACTAAAGATGCTCATGGTTACCTTATGATTGATCTGAAACAAAATACAGATGACATATGTCGTTTTAAAACTAAAATATTTCCTTTTGATGGACATTGTACTGTATACGTTCCTAAAAAAGGGTTTAAATACGATAAGAATCAACATGTTTTAATCAGTTCCAAATAATGTCTGCAAGAGTAAACACATATAAACATTTACTTGAAGCGCTGCAGTTACTTAAACCAAAGTATCGCACGGCGTTGTTAAAATCTTGTGATGATGAAGAGATTAATATTATTTGCGAGTGTATTTACAACGTTTTAAAGGGGAAAATACCACTGGAAAAAAAAGATAAATCAAAGCTAAAAAAATATAAAGACACATTACGAAACTTAGTTTCGAAGGGGAAACATAAATTTAGAAAAACTGTTATTATTCAAAAAGGAGGTGCATTTCTACCTATAATATTAGGTGCGGTTTTAAGTGCTTTATTAAGCTCTGTAGCATAAATAAAATGGAAAACACAAAAAAAATGTTGTTAGTTGAACCAGATTTTATTGAGAGATTGAAACGAAATGATAGTGTATCCGAAAATGTATCATCTCGTCTAGATGGAGAGATGCAAAAAATACTTAAGAGTAAAATGAACGATCGTGAAAAGTGGGCATTATATTCTCAAGCACTACAACGATTTTTACACTTTATTGATTCAGATCGAAAACCATTTAAAATACCAATTATGATGGAGGGGGTTGATCAACACAACAATGAAAGTAAGGAAGTAATTAAAAATGAGGAACATGAAAATTATGAATCAGTATCAAATAAAACGTTACCAGAAGGTGATGTTTCTACAAATACTGTAACAACACCGTCTGGAACAAATCCAGAACTTGTACAATTTAGTCCATCTCGTATCATAGAAAATTTACCAAAATCATATGAGAAAAAAACTAGAACTTTATTGGAATGTATTGTTTTGAGTAACCCAAAAATTTGGTGGAAAACTAATGGAGAAGTTGTAATATACAATCGAACTATTCCAAATAGCAATATTCTAGATTTGGTAAGCGATACGGTTAGATCTCTTAAACGTCCAAAACCAACAGGATGGGAAGAGTTTGCTTCAGTATTAAGGGATATAAAAGTGCCTACGCATTGTATAGGTAATCCTACTAATCTAGAATTTATAAATAAACCTCGCACATCATCTGTTCCGTCAAGTGCGCGATCGTCATCATCTTTTAAAGCCACAAGCACCAGTACACCTCTTTCAAGTGGACTCCTCAGGGCAAAAAAGAAATTAGAGTGGGAAAAATGGAACCCTTAGTAGACATTCATGAAATTTATTATGATGTCTCCAATCCAGCTGGCTATAGTAGTTTAAATAAATTAAGTCAACAAATGAAAGGTCGAATGAACAAAGATGAAGTAAAAAAATGGTTACAATCTCAAGAGACGTACACGTTACATAAACCTATTCACAGACGATTCGCCAGAAATAGATACATTTTATCTAACTTTAATGAACTCTGGCAAGCTGATCTTAGTGATATGAGTACTTACAGTGAATATAATGATGGATACAAATATATTCTGTGTGTTATTGATGTGTTCAGTAAATATGCTTTCGCAAGAGCTATGAAGAAGAAAGATTGCACAACTGTTATTAAATGTTTTGAAAGCATATTTACCGAAGCTAATTCTACTCCTCGTCACATCCAGTCTGATAAAGGTACCGAATTTGTTTCAAAGGTAGCTAGAGATTACTTTAAGAGCAAAAACATTAATTATTATACTACTAATAATCCCGATATTAAAGCAAGTATAGTAGAAAGATTTCAAAGAACTCTTAAAATGAAAATGTGGCGGTACTTTACTCATAAAAATACTTACAATTATGTAGATATTTTGCAAGATCTCCTTTATTCTTATAACCATAGCTATCATTCTAGTATTAAAATGCGACCTATTGATGTAAATTCTGATAACATCATGACTGTTTGGTGTAATTTGTATGATAGAAAGAAGGATAGACAAATTTCATTGGAAACTACAAAACTGAATGTTGGTGATCACGTTAGAATTACAAAATATAAACATATTTTTCAAAAGGGTTATGAAACTAATTGGAGTGATGAAATATTTACAATTGAATCAATAATAAACCGATTTCCGCGAGTTGTCTATACGTTAAGGGATTTAGATGGTGAACCCATCGTTGGTACATTTTATTCTAAAGAATTACAAAAAGTAACTTACCTCCCCACCATTGAATATAAAATAGATAAAATAGTACGCTCGCGTGGTGTTGGTGCCAGAAAAGAAGTACTAGTGAAGTGGCGAGGTTATCCTAACAAATTTAATTCTTGGATACTCGCTTCAAGCTTGAAAAAAATATGATGGATAACAGTTTTTATATTACACTGTTAAGTAACAGTTCCGCAGACTACTATACGGACAATACAACTGCACACTTCTTAACCAAATTACCCAAGAGTATAAAACTGGAAGGAGAATGGGTAGTTGGATTAGTAGAATTTCAATACCCCTGTTCAATGTATAATGTTCAAGATCATGAAAATATGATTTATTTAAAAAAGAAAGTAGTGTCATCCTCTGATAAAACAACCAAAATTGTGGATATAAAAAGTCATATACCAGCGACTACATATGATAGCGTTGAACATTTTATTAATGCTTTCAATGAAAACCCACAATTAAAAAATAACATTAAATTTAGATATGATAATTTGACCAAAATGGTTGGGGTATCAACAATCAATAATGACTTAACCTCTTTTATAACAACACCAATACTAAGTCTGCAGTTAGGTTTTAAACCAAGAACTAATTTAAGAGAAGTTACATTTGGGAAAAACCCCGTTAATTTATATTTAGGATTACCATCACAATTATTCATTTATACCGATATCATACAACCACAGATAGTTGGTGATGTTATAACAACATTGCTTAGAATAATACCATTAGACCCTACAAAATTTATTTATGGTGCATATAAAACACACATTTTCTCACCCGCTCATTATGTATCTGTTTTGCGTAGAGAATTTGACACCGTGGAAATAGATATAAGAACAACTACCGGTGCAAGAGTGCCATTTCAATTCGGAAATTCTTGTGTGAAACTACACTTTCAACGAATAAAATGAATCATAAAAAATCATATCACTCTTGTCCCTACGATCATTATTATTCACATCAAGCTGGATCTGGTGTAGGAATTGTCTATAAAGGTGTTCCATTTCAACGGGGTCATGGTATAGGAAGTTTTTTGGGAGGACTATTTAGATCAGTAATTCCATTATTATCCAGTGGTTTTAAAACCGTGGGGAAAGAAGCGTTAGATGCTGGTGTTGGTTTGTTATCTGATATGATAAACTCACGTCCTATGGATAGTTCAGTTAGGACTCGATTTAAAGAAGCTAGTGCTAAATTAAAAAGAAAAGCTGATGAAAAGATTGATTCTCTCATGTCGGGATCTGGGTATAAAATGTCAACCAAAAGACGGGAACCTCTCATTACCTCGAAAGCATCACGCCGAAGAGGAACTAAAAGAAATAAATATAGTGACGATATATTTTCAAAGTAAATCATGTCATTCCTACATAGTCATTCGTGTGAATGTGCAAAATCTGAATTAGATATATTTGCCCTTCCTTCGACTCAGACGAGTATTGAGAGTGGACAGTGGGTTCATTACAATCCAATTTCATCTTTAAGTGATGATGGCCCTATTGAGTTTCAAATCCCTGGATCAGGTGATGACTACATTGACCTATCACATACATTATTACACATAAAAGCTAAAATATTGAACCAAGATGGTACAAAGTTAAAATCTGATACTCAAGTTGCCCCCGTTAATAATTGGTTACACTCCCTTTTTAACCAGCTCGATGTGTATTTAAATCAAAAACTCATCTCACCACCAAACAATACATATGCTTACCGTGCTTATATGGAAAATCTACTTAACTATGGACCAGCCGCTAAAGAAACTCACCTCACATGTGGATTATGGTATGAAGATACAGCACATTATGTGGATGCCGTTGATGCAAATAACAAAGGGTTTCAAAAAAGAATGGAATTTGTTAAAAATAGTAATCAAGTTGAAATGATTGGACACTTACATGGCGATATGTTTAATCAAGAGAAGTTTCTAATCAATGGTGTAGAAATGCGTGTTAAGTTAGTGCGATCAAAAGAATCATTTAATCTTATTTGTCACCAAGATAAGAAATTTAAGGTACAAATAACGGATGCTAGCCTTATCATAAGAAGAGCTAGAATCAGTCCTAGTGTTTTGTTAGCCCACCAAAAAGTGTTAGCATCAACAACAGCAAAATATCCTATCACAAGAGCTGAAGTGAAGGTTCTGACAATACCATCGGGAATACAGGGTAAAACTTTGGATAACATATTTCTTGGACAAGTACCTAAGAGATGTATTATTGGTTTTGTATTAAATTCTGCGTTTAATGGTAATCTTGCATTGAACCCTTTCAATTTTCAACATTATAACATGAATTCTTTCAGTTTATTTGTAGATGGTCATGAAGTTCCTTCTAAAACTTTACAACCATCATTTAGCACTGGTTTAATAGCATCATCATATCACACTCTTTTTTCTGGGACTGGCATTCACTTTCACAATGAAGGTAATGCAATAAGCAGAACCGATTATAGCGGCGGTAACTGTTTGTTATGTTTTGATCTAACTCCTGATCTATCAGCAAGTTCAACCTCACACTGGAACCTTGTACGACACGGAAGTGTTCGAATAGAAGTTCGTTTTGATTCAGCTCTGAGTACTACTGTTAACTGTATTGTGTACGCTGAATTTGATAATGTTATTGAAATAAACAAAAATCGCGAAGTATCTGTAGATTATAACAGTTAAGATAAATATAAATACAATGACATTAGTAAAGAATTTCATTTCTTCTTAATCATTGATCCAAACATCATCGATGAATGTATTATATTTTAATCTACTATGGATACTAATGAAATTAAATATTGTATGGAAAAACTAGACTCTAGATTGAAATCAAACGTATTTGCTGCTAACCAAATCCCTATTCGGTTTGATCTTCCAGTTTTTATTATAAGCAATTTGGATCCTGATTCGAAACCAGGTTCCCACTGGGTTGCTATACATATTGATACTGATGGTGTAGGGGAATACTTTGATTCGTTTGGACGGAAACCTACTGGGTATCATAAGTTATTTTTAAATAGAAATGCGAAACGATGGTTTTATAACCAAAAACCACTTCAACATTATTTTACTTCAGTTTGCGGTGAATATTGTTTAGTTTACTTATATTTTAAGTATCAAGGGAATAATATGAGTGATTTGCTGAGTTTGTTTTCTGAGAATTTTTTATGTAACGATTTAATTTTAAGAAATATGTTTAAATTCATTTATTTCAGTTTGTGATGAATATTGTTTACTTTACTTATATTTTAAGAATCGAGGGTAACGAAGGGTATAACGATTTAATTTTAAGAAATATGTTTGTCATTTTTGTAAAATAAAACAATGTGTTCACTAAAAACTGGCTTTTATTTCTATATGAATACCATAAAAGATAAAAAAAACACATTATTACCACTTCTACACGAGAAACAAAAATACTACACTTAAGAATAGATTTCGGTTTAAAAGGAAAAAAGAACATTTTTTACAACAACTTCAGACAATAAGAGTTAAAATTTAGATAAGAACAATGACGACAGGTTTGGTTCAGTTGGTAATGATCATACCCACTGTTCCAACGGTTGCGGGTTCGAATCCTGCTAGGGACAAACATTGTGTGATGAGCATGAATGTTTGTACCCGAGTCATGGATGTTTAGTATATAAGAACAATGAGGTACATTAAGAGGTACCGACCCTTCACTAGAACTTAGGTGTGCAATAAAACATTACACTAAAGTTTATGAGTTTTAAGAAAAAGCAATACGATACTAAAATATTTTTGTTATACAAATGAAGGTTGTTTTTAAGTTTATGGGTTTTTTATGTAATAAAAATTTAACCTAGTCTTAAGATAACACAAGCACAATTCACAATTTCTTATTGTCTATAAAATATTTAACACAGGTGTCCTTTTCCACCAATTGTTTTGTGATGTTAAAAATAACATCACGAGTGCTTTCAAGTTGTTTGTCTTCCTCTGAAGACGTATAAAACTTCAACCTGACGTCAGCGTGTTTCCACTGCTCCCCTGGTGCAATGTTCTTGATTTTTTGAATATCAAAAATTTCTATTTTTATCAAATGGGATGAGTAAACGCCGTCATCTTGTCCCGATGATATGTATGCCACACCGTCATTAGTGCTTTGTGAAACACTTGAAGACTTTTTCGCCGATTTAGGTTTCTTTTTTGGTCTTTCAAAAAATCCATCTATGCTGTTTCCAGCACGCTTTCTCGCGATAGCTTGTTTTACTTGGTGTCCAACCGTTCCTTCTTCATCGCTAGCTTCGCCATTAGTCTCAAGGTAGTAATAATTCTTGAAAGTATTGTCGGTAAACTGAAACCAATTACACAACTATTTAAAGCACTATCAAAAACTATGAACACGAGTGAAAAATAGATAGAGTCCAATGGATCGTGTTGTTACAAGTTAAACTTGGACATTTATTAAATTACATGATATTAGGACAACGTTCCAAACACGGAATCTCCTCAGATTTGTAGTGAGTTCTATCATCAAAAGAGTCATGTAGCATGGGTTAGGCTAGGTTAGGTCACATAAATTAAAAAGCAGTTAATTTAAATACTTACATCCATAATGTGGAGTCGATAAACACTACACCAAAAACACTTTAGCACGATTCAACACTGTACTACTGTATACTAACAGAGCTCTGATAGCAAGCACAACTGGAGTCGAAATACATATAAAACGTTTCCATCCTTCGGTTTTTATAAGGATGCAACAATAGTTTACCGTTAAAATCTCGTCTTAACTAGTTGGAACGCGTTTGCTGCATTCACCGACACCGAAATAATAAAATTACAATAGTCATTCGGCCCTTTGTTAATAGACGCCCATCATAAAAACATTAAACCTTTTTATTATTTAACAATAGATAGAGTCCAATGGATCGTGTTATTCGTGTTGTTACAAGTTAAACGACCATCGTGTTGTTACAAGTTAAACGACCACCCAATTATACAAAGAACTGAATAGTTCTATAAACACATACGCTAACACAAGTTATAAAATATATTTAGGCAATAACTACTTGGATATTTATTAAATTACATGATAATTAGAACAACGTTCCAAACACGGAATCTCCTCAGATTTGTAGTGAGTTCTGTAGCATAGGTTAGGTTAGGTTAGAACTGTGATCAATTAAAACCAAACTGGCGCATTTATTAAATTACATGATATTAGGACAACGTTCCAAACACGGAATCTCCTCCGATTTGTAGAGACTTCTGTAGCATAGGTTAGGTTAGGTTAGAACTATGATCAATTAAAACCAAAGTGGCAGTAGTATAGAAATAGTTTAGGTATTCATCAAATTGTTGAGAGGACAATTAAAAGTCAGCTCGAGTAGACAATAGAAAAGGATCGGTGGGTCAGGTACGCTTTGAAATGGCAAACAATAGCAACCGAGAGCACGAACACACAATAGAAAAGGGTCCGCGGATCAGGTAAGGATTGAAATGGTAAACAATAGCAACCGAGCATGGATAGACAATAGAAAAGGGTCGGTGGTCTAGATAAGGGGTTTGGATTTTTTAGTGAAGATATAGCACATCGTGTAAGTCGTAACCGAGCTATCTGAGAGTCCTGAGACCTATCCCAAACGTTCCAAGTGGGGGCCTTTTTTTTTTTTTTTTTTTTTTTTTTTTTTTTTTTTTTTTTTTTTTTTTTTTTTTAGGGGATGGTGGTCCGCCTACCGCCCAATTTCACCCCACGGACCCGCCCACCCCGTGTTCCAGAATCGGCGAATACCTACTACTAAAAAGCCAGACTGCATACCGACTTTTGAAGTACTTAATGACAATGACACTTCACAAAGCTAAATCCATCAAGCCGTTTAGGCTACAGAGCGTGCTCAAGAAATATACATACATACATACATTGGTAAATAGGCGCGGCGCATTTAGACGTCAACTTGCGGAAAACCAGCCCGCGCATACCAATAACATCTTATTGGTACATACACTGGAAATACATAACCCTCCTAGCGCAGTCGGGTAATAATACCCGTCCGAAATCAACTATGGATGGGGGCTATCGCGTGTGAATTTGCCACTAGAGGCGCTTGTCTCGCGTGAGGTCCAATAACATTAACTTTTCACTTTCACTGGTTTTGGCGGGCTTCGTGACATAAATTATAATTTCTTTAATTTACCCGTTGAAAAGTGATCTCCTTCGTGAAATTATCGCAAATACGGATTTGGCGATGAATGTAAATGCTTTGAAACAGAAAAAAAAACCGAACATAACGGAACTGCACAACATTGCGGCATAGCTACTCGATATGATTTATAATATAACTAGCTATTACCCGCGACTTGGTACGCGCCTAAACATTAAAATGTAAAAAACACATTTTTCCCGTTCCCGTGAGAATATCGGGAAATCCTTTCATAGTGCTCCCCTACGCTCCCCAAGGAACCTGCATGCCAAATTTCATCTCTCTACGATGATCCCCGCGACTACGTACGCGCCATAAAATGTAATAAACCCATTTTCCCCGTTCCCGTAGGAATTTCGAGAAGTCCTTTCTTAGTCCTCCCCTACGCTCCCGAAGGAACCCCCATGCCAAATTTCAGCTCTCTACGATGATCCCCGCGACTACGTACGCGCCTTAAAATGTAAAAAAAAAAAACATTTTTTCCCGTTCCCGTGGGATTTTCGGGAAATCCTTTCTTAGTGCTCCCCTACGCTCCCCAAGGAACCTGCATGCCAAACTTCAGCTCTCTACGGTGATCCCCGCGACCTAAATATTAAAATGTAAAAGGCCCATTTTTCCCGTTCCCGTGGGAATTTCGGGAAGTCCTTTCTTAGTGCTCCCCTACGCTCCCCAAGGAACCAGCATGCCAAATTTCAGATCCTTACGATGTTTCCCGCGACTTCGTACGCGCCTAAAAATTTAAATGTAAAAATCCCATTTTTCCCGTTCCCGTGGGAATATCGGGAAATCCTTTCATAGTGCTCCCCTACGCTCCCCAAGGAACCTGCATGCCGAATTTCATCTCTCTACGATGATCCCCGCGACTACGTACGCGCCTTAAAATGTAATAAACCCATTTTTTCCCGTTCCCGTAGGAATTTCGAGAAGTCCTTTCTTAGTGCTCCCCTACGCTCCCGAAGGAACCTGCATGCCAAATTTCAGCTCTACGATGATCCCCGCGACTATGTACGCGCCTTAAAATGTAAAAAAAACATTTTTTTCCCGTTCCCGTGGGAATTTCAGGAAGTCTTTTCTTAGTGTTTCCCTACGGTCCCCAAGGAACCTGCATGGCAAATTTCAGATCTCTACGATGTTTCCCGCGACTTCGTACGCGCCTAAACATTAAAATGTAAAAATCCCTTTTTTTCCCGTTTCCGTGGGAATTTCGGGAATTCCTTTCTTAGTGCTCCCCTATGCTTCCCAAGAAACCTGCATGCCAAATTTCAGCTCTCTACGACCAGTAGTTTCGGCTCTGCGTTGATATGTCAGTCAGTCAGTCAGTCAGTGTCTTCTTTTATATATTTAGATTTTAAGTGAGCTTTATAACGGAACATGGAAGTACCATGGAAGCTTACAACGCTTACGAATTTTGAAAAAAATCTTCTTTAGTTGATGCCTACGTCATTAAAGGAATACGTGAGAAAATTTCAAGTTACTAGCTCTAAGGGTTTGGCCTGTGCGTTTATTTAAAACTTTCATCCCCTATTTTTCCCTCTTAGGTGTTCAATTTTAGAAAACGCTGAAATACGTCACTCATTATTTTTGCCGCACTCAAGTCGTATGAAATATCATGCAAATATGTCCAAGGAATAAAAAGTTTATGAAAACTTTCATCCCTTATTTCACCCCCTTAGGGGTTGAATTTTGAAAATTCCTTTCTTGGTGGATGCTAACGTCATAAGAGGAATACGTGTGCGAAAATGCAAGTTTGTAGCCTTACGGATCTGGCCTTTGCGTATATCTAAAACATTCATCCCTTAATTCACACCCTTGGGAGTTGAATTTTGAAAAATCCTTCCTTGGTGGATGCCAACGTCGTAAGAGGAATACGTGTGCGAAATTTCGAGTTTGTAGCCCTAGGGGTGTGGCCTTTGCGTTTATCTAAAACTTTCACCCCCTAATTCACCCCCTTAGGGGTTGAATTTTGAAAAATCCTTCCTTAGTGGATGCCTACGTCATAAGAGCAATACGTGTGCGAAATTTCAAGTTTCTAGCTTTACAGGTTTGGCCTGGGCGTTTATACATCAGTCAGTCACCTTTGCCTTTTATATATACAGATTAATAAACTTAATGAGATTCAAGATTTCAAACTTTCTTTCGGCGCCGATCTTATAAAGTCGCCTTTGACACAGGCGCGGATCCAGCCCTCAAAAAAGGTTGTGGGCACGTGCGACAATTGGTCAAGTGCGAGTCGTACTAGAGGCTGGCCCCAAAAAAACAACGTAAACGGTATTTTTGCCCTACAGCTACAAATAAGGAAAATAATGTTTTTTATTTTTGAAGCAAATATGAAGTATAATGGTTTGGAAGCTTATTAAAAAAAAGTAAGTATAATTAAACCTGCCACAAATTTGAAAAGCCCAAACAATGCACAAGGCGCGAAAATTAGCTTATCCAAATACGCCTTCTTCGAAAAATTTCAATTTTCGAATGGCTATTTTACGGTCCCTAATATACTCGTAGAGTTTGTAAAGGTGCTGTATGGTTCGGAACAACAAACAACAACAAAGTGTATTTTTAGTGACCGTCAAGACACACCGAACGTTATCCAGGATCAGATTATGCAAATAAATAGTAACCAAATAGTACGTTACGGTGTACGCTTTGTTGACGGTCGCTATTTTTAGAAGAGCCAGCTCTAGACCAAAATTTTATTTTATATCGACATCGATCATAAATGCACATGTGTGACCATATTCGATTTTTTTTTTGTAGTCACTTTTCGTAAAAAAAATAAAATGCGGAGCTATTGGGATTATAAAGTAAAAAAAAAAAATGATTCAAGCTATGCAAAAAAAAAAAGATTCGCGATGTCTACAGCTCTCAGAGCCTCTAGGAACAATATTTTAATTACATATTTAGCAAAATCACAACATTACAATTTTTGGGAAACTAGAAGGCCCGACAGTCTCTCTTTTTAACCGACTTCGAAAAAAGGAGGAGGTTCTCAATTCGTTTGTAGGTTTTTTTCTTTTTTTTTGTATGTATGTTCCGCGATTACTTCGTCAATTACCTACCGCGATCTACCCTCGCAACTGTACAGTGAACATCCTGTGATAATAGCTCCAGTGTTATAATTCAGTATTCCTTGCTAAATCGTGTTAATTACTTTGGAAAGTTCATAGAAAGTTTCATTAGCGATTGGTGAAGGTGACAAACTTTTATTCCGCACCGCGATCACTTCACTGGCACCATAACTCAACAAAAAGGTACGGAGTAGAACACATCATCGTATAAATACGTATAGTAAACACGTAATGACTAATGAGATTTGTACAGAGCGGAATACCGGCATTATCTTAAATTAAACGTTTGTTTACATCAGAACACTGCATGACGGATGACAGCGGACACTTGTCATTCCACAGATTGCTAACTTGACGCTTGGATTGTGCGTTTCGTTCGTGCTAGTGTTGGAAAAATTGATGCGTTTAGTTATATAAAAAAAATAAATCTACTGTACAACTGGGATTTTTAAATCAAAATGAATAATATTGACTGCCCAGCATGTAAAAAGAACTTGGAGGATGAAAATTGTATAAAATGTTCCCTTTGCTCAGAAAATTATCATGCACAATGCGTAAACATCACGTCTGGGGACTTCAAAAGTTTCACAATAGATAAAATAAAATCATGGGTCTGTCCTGCGTGTCAGCTGAAACAGAAGAGGAGCGGTGATAACTCTAAAACTCCTGTGGGAAAACGTATTCAGACGTCTAAATCGGATACGGTGGAAATTGACAATGTTACATTGCGCGTTAAAACATCTAAAACACAGAGCTGTGTGTCGAACGGGCGCAATTTGGGGCCAAATACCAAACCGAGTAACCAGGAGGACTCCACCTCACAGAAATTGCATGAACATCAGTGCTTGACAAAGGAAGATATTAGAGAAATTATTCAGACTGAGATACGAAACGCCTTTTCTGTAGAGCTGAAAGATTTAATTAAGCAGATTATGTCGCCTCAGCTGCAAGCAATGAGGTCGGAGGTTGGGACAATGAAGACAGAAATCGATTCCTTAAAAGATTCCGTCGAGTTCATGAGCGGTCACTTCGAATTGGCTAAAAGTGAAAATTTAAAGAACAATAAAATATGCGACTTGTTGGAAAAAGAGTTAACATCCGTGAAAAACACCAATAAAGAGCTAACCAACCGCCTGAACGAAATGGAGCAGCAATCTCGAGCATGCAATATTGAAGTACAATGTGTTCCTGAACATCGCTCAGAGAATTTGATAACCACGGTATTGCAGTTGGCTAGAACAGTATCATGCGATGTCAGGGAGGAAGATATCCACCTTTGTACGAGGACTGCCAAATTAGATTCAAATAGCTCCAGGCCCCGCTCCATTATAGTTAAACCAAAAAGCCCAAAGGAACGAGACGCGCTGTTGGCATCGGTGATCAAATTCAACAAGAGCAACCGTAATGAGATGCTTAATACTGGTCACCTTGGCATTGGAGGGGACAAGAAATCAGTGTATGTGGTGGAGCACCTCTCACCAATTAACAAGCAGCTACACAAGGCAACAAGAATGGCGGCGAAGAAAAAGCAATACAAGTATGTGTGGGTGAGAGGAGGCCGAATCTTTGTTAGGAAAAGCGAAACTACCCAAGCAATAGTGATGAAAGATTTGGACTCCATTAAAAGACTTTAAATTATTTTACAGGAAGCCATATTGTTGCTTTGCTTTGACTAGTTTGTGCTACTCTTGTTTCATTCCCAATAACATTCAACGGCTTGAATTGTTACTATCAGAACACTAGAGGACTAAATACTAAAACGGTAGATTTTTATCGCAATGTTTCTGTACATCAATATGACATTGTCTGTATTTCTGAAACTTGGCTACAAGATAACGTAAGTGATTCTGAACTTTTCGATGATAGGTACACAGTATATAGACGAGCTCGGAATATCGGACTACCTAATTCGAAGAAAACAGGCGGCGGAGTAATGATAGCCGTTAATAAAAAGTTTGTGTCATATAGAATTCATGATAGCGATAATGTGAAGGAACTAGAAGACCTATGGATTGTTGTTGAATTTAAAAGTAATAGCAATGTTATCAAGTTATGTATTTGTTGTGTTTACCTCCCGCCTCCTGTAAGGGTTATGGACCTTGAGGATTTTGTGGATAGGGCGTCTCTTATTCTACCCAACTACTCTGATTCACTAGTTTTAGGTGATTTTAACTTGCCGACCATTAATTGGTCTTTGAATAATGACGACCTATCTTTGTCCCCTTTATCTCTTGGCTCTTGTAGTCGGCACCATCTAATATCAGAGTTTATGGCCTTGAATGACTTGAAGCAGTACAACAATAACAAAAACTGTAACTCTGGTATTTTAGACTTGGTTTTCTCCTCTGGAAGGGCTACGCTAGATACTAATATAGACGCATTGAGTTGCATAGACCCGCTTCATCCGCCACTAGATATTATCCTGGATACTAAGCCAGAGAATAGTCTTGGAACCAACAATAAGCCTAGACCTAACTTCTATAAAGCAAACTACGATGAAATTACTGAATATTTAGACGGTTTGGACTGGTTGACAATACTTGGACAATGTCTTGACGTAAATGAAATGGTTGGTAGGCTATACGACAGGATAGAATATGCGATAAATAAGTTTGTTCCTGTTACGATACCTAAAGGCAATAAATACCCGGCATGGTTTACTCGCGATCTCATAAGATGCATAAAGGAAAAACATAAGCTGAGACTAAAAGTTAAAAAGTATAAAAATCCTATGGATAAGCTTAGTCTCGATCTTATTAAGAAGCGTGTCGATAAGGCATCGCTGAAATGCTATAACTTGTATTGCGAAAATCTAGAAAAAAATATAGCACTCAAGCCAAAACATTTCTGGACATTTATAAAACAAAAACGAAAAAACAAATCTACCTTACCTGCTACTATGCACTTAGACGCGGACGTAGGCGAAAACAATATAAGCATTTGTGAACTGTTTGCGAAAAATTTTTCATACATTTACACTACTAATGCAACGGGTGCAGTTCAACAACAGAATTTAGTAATAGGTAAAGAGTTTACCAACTCACTATGTTCACTCGTGATTACCGAAAAAGATACTTTAAAAAAATTAGAAACCCTAGACGTATGCAAGGGGTGCGGTCCTGATAACTTACCGCCTTTATTCCTGCACAAATGCGCTGAACAATTATCTTTACCGCTGACATACATATTCAATAGGTCACTAGAATCCGGTATATTTCCTTCTGCGTGGAAGTCTACCAAAATAGTTCCCATATTTAAAGATGGTAAAAAATCTGACATTCGTAACTACCGTCCAATCTCTATACTGTCCATCATTCCTAAGCTGTTCGAGTCCCTAGTATATCCCTATTTATATGTTCATTTTACACAACTAATAACAGAAAAACAGCATGGTTTCATTAAAAGCAGATCTACTAATTCAAACTTGGCAGCGTATATTGAAAAGGTGTCTGGATGGGTGGATGATCGAGTGCAAGTAGACACTATTTATACCGATCTAAGTAAAGCTTTTGACAGGGTTAATCATCGGATACTCCTTGCGAGATTGTCAGAATGTGGGATCGGGGGTTCTCTACTTAATTGGCTAAAATCATACCTTGCAGCACGAAAGTTGTTTGTGGTTGTAAATGGAGAAAAATCTGGAACTTTTATAGCCTCAACAGGAGTTCCTCAAGGATCGCATCTGGGACCCTTGCTGTTCCTAATCTTCATAAACAATATTGTTGACTGTTGCGTAAATTCTGAGCCGTATCTCTTCGCTGACGATCTCAAAATTATTAGGCCAATTAAAGACCCCGAAGATTGCAGGTTACTACAGGAGGATATTGATAGGTTAGAGAACTGGTGCACGGCTAATGACATGATCCTAAATTCGAAAAAATGTTATTGTCTCACCTTCACCCGCAATAAAAATATCATTCACAATGAATATAATATCAATAAGATACAACTAGAAAGAGTTGATTCCATAAGAGATTTGGGTGTGCTTGTGGATGATAAACTCAATTTTCATGCGCATATCGATAACGTAATAAAAAAAGCGTCAAGAATGATGGGATTCATAATGAGAACCACAAAACATTTTAAGCGCATTAATACCAAAACGCTGCTATATAAAGCCCTGGTCAGAAGCAACCTGGAATATTGTTCTCAGGCATGGTCTCCTCACTATGAGGTTCATAAGAATCGCATCGAAAGAGTTCAGAAACGATTTCTCACAACTCACAAGCTTAAAATTTACAGCTCGACCATCCCCAGCTCTAGACTCTTATCGACAACGCCTGAACCATTACAAATTTGCTTCCCTTACTTCTCGTAGAAAGGTGTTGGATTTGATGTTTCTTTTTAAATTGGTAAACTGTAAATGCTTGGACTGTCCAGAACTATTAGGAAACATCAAATTTACGGTACCCACAAGACTTCCTCGCCCGGGCGTCCACAAACTCTTTAAGACTCCTTTTCGTAAAACTAAATTAGGTAGTAATTCACCACTCTCAAGGATGATTCAGCAGTACATACATATACCGGATTCTGTAGGTGTCGACATTTTTCACGATAGCATGCCTAAATTTAAAAGAAAAATATCAGAGTATTATTCTAAAATCTGTTAAAATTTTGATTGATTGAATTAAATCACTTATAATATAATATAACACTTTAAATTTAAATATAATTTATCTAAGATTATTTTTAATAAACATATGTAATTATAACTTAATGCATGTTTTCTGAATTATAGCATGTTTATTTTCAATTTATTTCTGCACATTGATGGCACTTTTTTTTGCAAGTTGTGTTTACCTATAATTAGATAAGCATCTAGCATAAGCCTTTATTAGATAAATGATTCACCTGATGTATTATCTGTTGGTAATCCTAAAATAAATAAATAAATAAATAAATTATGAACCGATTGCGATGATTATTTTTTTAATCGAAAGGTGGTACCTCCAGATTGGTCCCATTTTAATTTGGTTCAGTTCTGATGAACTCCTCAAAATTTATTAGCACGTGTAATTTTGGCGTTAATTTCAAAGACTACAGTGACATTTACGTCCCATATGTTTGGAAATTGTAGCCGAAATAAAAAAAATAAGAACCGACTTCAAACTCCGACAGCCTACAAAGTCGGTGTTAAGTGAACTGACCCAAAGTCGATGACAAGTTTATAGTGAAATTGACACCGACTTTGTAGGCTGTCGGAGTTTGAAGTCGGTTTTTATTCTTTATTGAGATTTTTTTCCATCACTTTTTGGGATTACAAACCTCAAAACGAAATATATCAGAACGCTTATATAGAATCACTCGTGTCTTTTACAGCCAATTTGCTCCGAAACTACTGCAATTTGGTACATACTTATATGTAGCATAGTGACCCAAACACGTACGATAACCTAAATAAATGAATTCAATTTAAATTTTGAAAAAAAAAGATGATTTTTAGTAGATTACTATGAAAACCTATAAGAAATTCATGGTATTACATATTTGAAATGATATAGAAAATAATCAACGAATGGAACCCTCTCCAAGCGATTTTAACTCGCTCTTATCTTTTTTTATCAAGACGTTCGAAACTATCAACCTCATTGGGCTGTAAAAATGTGACGTGAAAACTCTTAGGCATGAGGTATGTCTATAAGGCTATTTAGGGTTGTGGGCATGCCCATAGTGCCCACAACGGTGGATCCGCGCCTGCTTTGACACCTCTGGACCTTAGTCAACAGTGGCGCCAACTGGTGAGCAAAGAAACGATAGTCCCCATTATCTGGACGCGCTGTCTGGAGAGACCCTCCTTATTGCACTGGTATAAAGGAGCAAACCATTCCAAAATCAAAGTTTGAAGGTTGTCACTGTCAAACCATTTGTCGGCATGAGTCTCCCGGAGCTAGCTCTCATGAAATTGATGGTATGATGTGTCGGCGGCCAAGTCATGAATGTGACCATTGCTGCCGGCGTCGGGGTGGTGCTCGTTTTACTGGCCTTGATCTTTAGATGGAAATGGAGGACTTTTGGCAAGGTACGACACTACTACTACAGCCTATTTGCGTCCCACTGCTAGCCACAGGCCTCTCATCACGAGAGGGTTAGGCTTATAGTCCCCACGCGGGCCCAGCGGATTGGGGACTTCACACTCCTCTTTGAAGTACTTAGCGAATGCGTGCACTCGTGCAGGTTTCCTCACGATGTTTTCCTTCACCGAAAGGCTCAGTGGTAAATTCAAATTGAAGTTCGCACATAAGTAAAGTTAGAGGTGCGAGCCGGGATCGAACCCGCGACCCTCTACATGAGAGGCGGTAGGTCGAGCCACTAGCCAATTTGCATTTGCAGAGCATCGCCTACCAACCTAGTTTGTTTTTTCTTCTTCTCCACTATCCAAAGGTTGTCTGGTAGATATCTCTATTAAGCGATAAGACCGTCTGCTGCATAATTGTACCTTTTGTACGTATGTACCTTTTGTGTAATTACATTGTTCCAATGTGTGGTGTTCAATAAAGTACTTATATTTTACTAGCTTCTGCCCGCGGCTTTGCCCGCGTGGAATTCGGTTATCGCATTCCCGCGGGAATTTGGCGTTTCCCGCCGGGATAAAACGTAGCCTATGTTATTCCCAGGGTCCCAAACTAGCGGTTGAAGCGTAATGAACGTAACAGACAGACAGACGGACAGTCAGACAGAGGTACTGTCTGTCTGTCTGTTACCTCTTCACGCTTCAACCGCTAAACCGATTGAGTTGAAATTTGGCATGGAAATAGTTGGGGTCCCGGAAAAGGATAAAAGCTACTTTTTATCCCGGAAAAACGCATAGTTCCCGCGGCAGCGCGATAACCGAATTCCACGCGGGCGAAGTCGCGGGCAGAAGCTTAGTCCATATTAATATTTTAAATGCGAAAGTAACTCTGTCTGTTACCTCTTCACGCTTCAACCGCTGGACCGATTGAGATGAAATTTGGCATGGAGATAGTTGGGGTCCCGGGAAAGGACATAGGCTACTTTTTATCCCGGAAAAACGCAAAGCTCCCGCGGGAACGCGATAGCCGAATTCCACGCGGGCAGAAGCTAGTCAATTTACAAGACGTTATCACGTCAGAAACCTGTACTATTGTCGTCAGTTTAACGAGTGCTCGAAGGGCGGATTGCACCTGGTGCACCGTCTCTGCCCGCATAACAACGTAATCCAGGCTGTGGGCTTGGAGCAGAAGGACAGTCTCGATGACCACCTCGACCTGCTCACCAGGAAGCTGGCTGAAAAGGTTGGACAGTCCATCATTATTGTCATGACAGTGCTCGCACTGTTGTTCCGGTTTCGTGGTACAGCTTTACACAAGATTAGAAATCGCGTGGATTAAGCAATAAGACACTGCATAAAGGGCTTAAGTGGTTCGCCGCGCGCCTTCTAAGTTGTGTAGTGCTGTACCTAAGAGAGCCGGTGAAATTGCTTGCTGTTCACACTACTACTACAGCTTATTTAAGTCCCCACTGCTGGCCACAGACCTCTTCTCATCACGAGAGGGTTTGGGCTATAGTCCCCACGCGGGTCCTGTGCGGATTGGGGACTTCACACACATCCTTGAATTACTTCGCAAATGCGTGCAGGTTTCCTCACGATGTTTTCCTTCACCGAAAAGTTCAGTGGTAAATTCAAATTCACTCTGCCGGCGATCAATTATAAGTAGGTAGGTATATGTCTCTTTTACTTTTTGTTTGTTTCTTGAGCAGGAAAGTAACTAGTCGATAGCTTCACGTTCATCGTCGGCGGTGGGGTTATGCCTTATTAACTTACCAGTATTGTTACCCGACTGCGCTAGAAGGAGGGTTATGTTTTTCGAGTGTATGTATGTAGGTATGTATGTATATTTCTTTGGCACGCTCTGTAGCCTAAATGGCTTGATGGATTTTGCTAGTGGAAAGGTCTGGTGCTAGGTCCGTCCGGGGAGGTAGGTACTACCGTAACGTCTTTCCCCGCTAACCTGCCGCCAAATAGCAGTGCTCGCACTGTTGTGTTCCGGTAGGGGGTTAAGGCAGCCGGTGGAATTTCTGTCACAGAGGCATTCCATCTTAGGCCTCAGCGTAGGCAACGCATTCGAGATATTGTAATTTCTTAATGGGGGATTATAGGATTTCGGTGTCCATGGGACGCAGTGACCACTTACCATCAGGTAGGCTGTGCGCTTTCAATATCAATGACAAAAAAATGGCTTGTGTTAAAAAAAACGAGCGTTTGGCCAACCAAACTCTAAACAATATCTCAACAAACAGGAAGGCCGTCTCCGCATCTCCAAGTCCAAGATCCGCGAGACTCAGAACGAGATCGAGAATCTGCACGCCATCGACCACACGGTGCGCCAGAAGTACCACGAGATCATGGAGTCGCTCCGGACAGATCTGCTCAACAACGAGAAGGATTGTAAGAAGCTGCAGGAACAGATCGAGTGGGTGTCGCAGAGGCGAGCTGAACTCAAGGATGAGGTGAGGATTGTGGCGTAGCTACACTAGACACCCTGAAGACTCCGCTTAGCCGTGGGACCGTCTGACACTGCTTTTGGAGTTTTTTCCATATATAAGCAAGAACTAGACCTCCGAGTTGACATTTTGTACCGCCGTGGTTGAATTCCGGACTGAGTGAGTTCATGCTCGAGATCGGCTACCAAGTCTATTGCTACGGATGATAATACGCTTGCCGTATCAGACGAGAATTCTAAACTGGAATTGTCTGGCTGGGGGGTACCTATATGTTCATGTTCATGTATAAGAAGTGTCAATCGCATTTGACGTGTGAAACATATTGTCACAGTTAATCCCAGAGCATGAACGCATTCTTTTCACACAGATGCCAGTCCCTGTCGCCCCGTAAATTTTGGCAGCATTCTTTCAAAGCTCTAGTTCACAGATGCGGCGTCTCCAGGATCTGTTAGTCTGGCCATAAATTAAGGGTTGCGGGAATAGCGATGTGTGTCTCACCACCTTACCTGATGACCGGTGGCGTAGTCCCTTACAGAGGGCAATACATTTTCTGGATCACTGAGCTAACATACCTATTTAGTTACGACTGTTACTAGTACCTAGCCATCGACTATTTGCTCTCTCAAGAACTGAAAAAAAGAATAAATCCTGTGTAAGAGACAAACACATGAACCATATCGTTTGTGCGTTTCTTGAGCGGCAAAAGAGTCGTTAGCTAATCGCTGCCTCGCCGGCGGTTGGACAAGGTCATACATAGTCTTACTGTCTTGTCAGTAACATTTAAAAGGGACCTATCGATTTTATATTTTATTAAGATCACGTTTTTCCCGTGACTCTTAGACTCCAGACTTAAATTTATAGAAATAATATAGAGGTCGAATTTTCGTGTACATGAATAGCACTTTGTACCCACTGCTTGCAGTTTACATGCCACCTAGCAGTAAGGTAGTACCTACTTAAGGTTAAGTTAATTTCTTGAATCTGTTGTTCTATCTTAGGCATAAGGTATACGTTAGCTTTTCATTCTGCAATACGCTTTACTTCGTTATTTTTTCAAAGACACGAAGTTTTTACTGCCCTTTAGCTTGTCTGCTCAACCGTCGGGGATGCCGTTGAATGTGAGCTCGCGAATGCCGTGTAAGTTAACGTTGATTAAAGATGTTTCCATCAGAATAGTTTACCGGGAACAGCAGCAGAAGATAGTTTAGTATAGGATCTGTAATTCACATGTGCTAAAATCGAAGTAGTTGCGCGCTGTTCAGCATCTTTGTTTGCGTGTACCGCATTGATTGCTGTAACAATGCTAGCCTATGTTCTATTCCATGTGCATGTTACAGGATAGTTGCGAACTACTACTTTCAGTGAGCTAAATTATGAGTCGTCAGCCATGCATGCCTAATGTTAAATGTTGTTGCTTTGCCTTACTTAGCTGTGACCTCTCACATAATCCTGGAAATCTGCATGCACACATAGTACATTTACCAAATACACAGTGAATGGCTATTGGGAATACGATCACGTTCAAAAGGATCCTTTTTTCTGTACCCGAGTCATATTTTTATTTTTTTCATTTTTAGCGTGATTTGTCCTTAACAAATTTTTCCTGTTGACAGCCTAAAGTTAAGGGGTTTTAAAGCCTAATTTCTTGCTGGGCCTTTACATACATGTACATACAAATCCTCTCTTGTAACCTGTATGATAAAAACACAAGTTATGTATACCCAAGCCGTTAACTTTTGCATTGTCCACAGGATTGATTCTGTGTATGATCCACCTGAAATCGAACCACATGTTCCAATGATCATTGACGACTGCTAACGAGGACTAGCGTACTTTTGCTCACCAGCGGGCGCCACTGGCGTTGGAGATTGCTTTCGAGGCGGTGATTGGAGGGTTGTAAAGCTGTCAATGTCAAACCGCGCGAAATGGCCAATGGCTGTCTTGCTTGGCCGACACCAACGCCAATGGCGCTTCTAGCGGCTTTTTCACTCGCGGTGACCCTGTAGGTTCAAAGACATCGATCGTATTATAGGCTCTGGCACGGATGGCAAAGGCCAATAAGCACGACATAGCGCCCGCTGCGTCCCTCGCCCCTCTGCCGATTTCTTGACTTCTGCGCATCGAAGGCCAC